>OY282559.1:10628266-11881266 GCA_958295665.1 Tipula vernalis | reverse complement strand
ATAATCGAGCAATCAAAATGAAAATTGTCACAGCAATTACAGGTCCCGAAACCTATTGATAGAGGTATCAACCATCGTAATCGGACCATTTTAGATTTTTTCAGCCCAAAAACTTGTGGGCTACAGCACAGTTGATTTTCAATAAAATTGAATTTTCTAAGAAATGTTTAGAAATAATCCAGCAATCAAAATGAAAATTGTCACAGCAATTACAGGTCTCGAAACCTATTGATAGAGGTATCAACCATCGTAATCGGACCATTTTAGATTTTTGCCGCCCAAAAACTTGTGGGCTATAGCACAGTTGATTTTCAATAAAATTGAATTTTCTAAGAAATGATTAGAAATAATCGAGCAATCAAAATTAAAATTGTCACAGCAATTACAGGTCCCGAAACCTATTGATAGAGGTATCAACCATCGTAATCGGACCATTTTAGATTTTTGCCGCCCAAAAACTTGTGGGCTATAGCACAGTTGATTTTCAATAAAATTGAATTTCCTAAGAAATGTTTACAAATAATCGAGCAATCAAAATGAAAATTGTCACAGCAATTACAGGTCCCGAAACCTATTGATAGAGGTATCAACCATCGTAATCGGACCATTTTAGATTTTTGCCGCCCAAAAACTTGTGGGCTATAGCACAGTTGATTTTCAATAAAATTGAATTTTCTAAGAAATGTTTAGAAATAATCGAGCAATCAAAATGAAAATTGTCACAGCAATTACAGGTCCCGAAACCTATTGATAGAGGTATCAACCATCGTAATCGGACCATTTTAGATTTTTGCCGCCCAAAAACTTGTGGGCTATAGCACAGTTGATTTTCAATAAAATTGAATTTTCTAAGAAATGTTTAGAAATAATCGAGCAATCAAAATGAAAATTGTCACAGCAATTACAGGTCCCGAAACCTATTGATAGAGGTATCAACCATCGTAATCGGACCATTTTAGATTTTTTCAGCCCAAAAACTTGTGGGCTACAGCACAGTTGATTTTCAATAAAATTGAATTTTCTAAGAAATGTTTAGAAATAATCCAGCAATCAAAATGAAAATTGTCACAGCAATTACAGGTCTCGAAACCTATTGATAGAGGTATCAACCATCGTAATCGGACCATTTTAGATTTTTGCCGCCCAAAAACTTGTGGGCTATAGCACAGTTGATTTTCAATAAAATTGAATTTTCTAAGAAATGTTTAGAAATAATCGAGCAATCAAAATTAAAATTGTCACAGCAATTACAGGTCCCGAAACCTATTGATAGAGGTATCAACCATCGTAATCGGACCATTTTAGATTTTTGCCGCCCAAAAACTTGTGGGCTATAGCACAGTTGATTTTCAATAAAATTGAATTTTCTAAGAAATGTTTAGAAATAATCGAGCAATCAAAATGAAAATTGTCACAACAATTTCAGGTCCCGAAACCTATTGATAGAGGTATCAACCATCGTAATCGGACCATTTTAGATTTTTTCAGCCCAAAAACTTGTGGGCTACAGCACAGTTGATTTTCAATAAAATTGAATTTTCTAAGAAATGTTTAGAAATAATCGAGCAATCAAAATGAAAATTGTCACAGCAATTACAGGTCCCGAAACCTATTGATAGAGGTATCAACCATCGTAATCGGACCATTTTATATTTTTGCCGCCCAAAAACTTGTGGGCTATAGCACAGTTGATTTTCAATAAAATTGAATTTTCTAAGAAATGTTTAGAAATAATCGAGCAATCAAAATGCAAATTGTCACAGCAATTACAGGTCCCGAAACCTATTGATAGAGGTATCAACCATCGTAATCGGACCATTTTAGATTTTTGCCGCCCAAAAACTTGTGGGCTATAGCACAGTTGATTTTCAATAAAATTGAATTTTCTAAGAAATGTTTAGAAATAATCGAGCAATCAAAATTAAAATTGTCACAGCAATTACAGGTCCCGAAACCTATTGATAGAGGTTTCAACCATCGTAATCGGACCATTTTAGATTTTTGCCGCCCAAAAACTTGTGGGCTATAGCACAGTTGATTTTCAATAAAATTGAATTTTCTATGAAATGTTTAGAAATAATCGAGCAATCAAAATGAAAATTGTCACAGCAATTACAGGTCCCGAAACCTATTGATAGAGGTATCAACCATCGTAATCGGACCATTTTAGATTTTTTCAGCCCAAAAACTTGTGGGCTACAGCACAGTTGATTTTCAATAAAATTGAATTTTCTAAGAAATGTTTAGAAATAATCGAGCAATCAAAATGAAAATTGTCACAGCAATTACAGGTCTCGAAACCTATTGATAGAGGTATCAACCATCGTAATCGGACCATTTTAGATTTTTGCCGCCCAAAAACTTGTGGGCTATAGCACAGTTGATTTTCAATAAAATTGAATTTTCTAAGAAATGTTTAGAAATAATCGAGCAATCAAAATTAAAATTGTCACAGCAATTACAGGTCCCGAAACCTATTGATAGAGGTATCAACCATCGTAATCGGACCATTTTAGATTTTTGCCGCCCAAAAACTTGTGGGCTATAGCACAGTTGATTTTCAATAAAATTGAATTTTCTAAGAAATGTTTAGAAATAATCGAGCATTCAAAATGACAATTGTCACAGCAATTACAGGTCCCGAAACCTATTGATAGAGGTATCAACCATCGTAATCGGACCATTTTATATTTTTGCCGCCCAAAAACTTGTGGGCTATAGCACAGTTGATTTTCAATAAAATTGAATTTTCTAAGAAATGTTTAGAAATAATCGAGCAATCAAAATGAAAATTGTCACAGCAATTACAGGTCTCGAAACCTATTGATAGAGGTATCAACCATCGTAATCGGACCATTTTAGATTTTTGCCGCCCATAAACTTGTGGGCTATAGCACAGTTGATTTTCAATAAAATTGAATTTTCTAAGAAATGTTTAGAAATAATCGAGCAATCAAAATGAAAATTGTCACAGCAATTACAGGTCCCGAAACCTATTGATAGAGGTATCAACCATCGTAATCGGACCATTTTAGATTTTTTCAGCCCAAAAACTTGTGGGCTACAGCACAGTTGATTTTCAATAAAATTGAATTTTCTAAGAAATGCTTAGAAATAATCGAGCAATCAAAATGCAAATTGTCACAGCAATTACAGGTCCCGAAACCTATTGATAGAGGTATCAACCATCGTAATCGGACCATTTTAGATTTTTGCCGCCCAAAAACTTGTGGGCTATAGCACAGTTGATTTTCAATAAAATTGAATTTTCTAAGAAATGTTTAGAAATAATCGAGCAATCAAAATGCAAATTGTCACAGCAATTACAGGTCCCGAAACCTATTGATAGAGGTATCAACCATCGTAATCGGACCATTTTAGATTTTTGCCGCCCAAAAACTTGTGGGCTATAGCACAGTTGATTTTCAATAAAATTGAATTTTCTAAGAAATGTTTAGAAATAATCGAGCAATCAAAATGAAAATTGTCACAGCAATTACAGGTCCCGAAACCTATTGATAGAGGTATCAACCATCGTAATCGGACCATTTTATATTTTTGCCGCCCAAAAACTTGTGGGCTATAGCAGAGTTGATTTTCAATAAAATTGAATTTTCTAAGAAATGTTTAGAAATAATCGAGCAATCAAAATGAAAATTGTCACAGCAATTACAGGTCCCGAAACCTATTGATAGAGGTATCAACCATCGTAATCGGACCATTTTAGATTTTTGCCGCCCAAAAACTTGTGGGCTATAGCAGAGTTGATTTTCAATAAAATTGAATTTTCTAAGAAATGTTTAGAAATAATCGAGCAATCAAAATGAAAATTGTCACAGCAATTACAGGTCCCGAAACCTATTGATAGAGGTATCAACCATCGTAATCGGACCATTTTAGATTTTTTCAGCCCAAAAACTTGTGGGCTACAGCACAGTTGATTTTCAATAAAATTGAATTTTCTAAGAAATGTTTAGAAATAATCGAGCAATCAAAATGAAAATTGTCACAGCAATTACAGGTCCCGAAACCTATTGATAGAGGTATCAACCATCGTAATCGGACCATTTTAGATTTTTGCCGCCCAAAAACTTGTGGGCTATAGCACAGTTGATTTTCAATAAAATTGAATTTTCTAAGAAATGTTTAGAAATAATCGAGCAATCAAAATGAAAATTGTCACAGCAATTACAGGTCCCGAAACCTATTGATAGAGGTATCAACCATCGTAATCGGACCATTTTAGATTTTTGCCGCCCAAAAACTTGTGGGCTATAGCAGAGTTGATTTTCAATAAAATTGAATTTTCTAAGAAATGTTTAGAAATAATCGAGCAATCAAAATGAAAATTGTCACAGCAATTACAGGTCCCGAAACCTATTGATAGAGGTATCAACCATCGTAATCGGACCATTTTAGATTTTTGCCGCCCAAAAACTTGTGGGCTATAGCACAGTTGATTTTCAATAAAATTGAATTTTCTAAGAAATGTTTAGAAATAATCGAGCAATCAAAATGAAAATTGTCACAGCAATTACAGGTCCCGAAACCTATTGATAGAGGTATCAACCATCGTAATCGGACCATTTTAGATTTTTGCCGCCCAAAAACTTGTGGGCTATAGCACAGTTGATTTTCAATAAAATTGAATTTTCTAAGAAATGTTTAGAAATAATCGAGCAATCAAAATGAAAATTGTCACAGCAATTACAGGTCCCGAAACCTATTGATAGAGGTATCAACCATCGTAATCGGACCATTTTAGATTTTTGCCGCCCAAAAACTTGTGGGCTATAGCACAGTTGATTTTCAATAAAATTGAATTTTCTAAGAAATGTTTAGAAATAATCGAGCAATCAAAATGAAAATTGTCACAGCAATTACAGGTCCCGAAACCTATTGATAGAGGTATCAACCATCGTAATCGGACCATTTTAGATTTTTGCCGCCCAAAAACTTGTGGGCTATAGCAGAGTTGATTTTCAATAAAATTGAATTTTCTAAGAAATGTTTAGAAATAATCGAGCAATCAAAATGAAAATTGTCACAGCAATTACAGGTCCCGAAACCTATTGATAGAGGTATCAACCATCGTAATCGGACCATTTTAGATTTTTGCCGCCCAAAAACTTGTGGGCTATAGCAGAGTTGATTTTCAATAAAATTGAATTTTCTAAGAAATGTTTAGAAATAATCGAGCAATCAAAATGAAAATTGTCACAGCAATTACAGGTCCCGAAACCTATTGATAGAGGTATCAACCATCGTAATCGGACCATTTTAGATTTTTTCAGCCCAAAAACTTGTGGGCTACATACAGCACAGTTGATTTTCAATAAAATTGAATTTTCTAAGAAATGTTTAGAAATAATCGAGCAATCAAAATGAAAATTGTCACAGCAATTACAGGTCCCGAAACCTATTGATAGAGGTATCAACCATCGTAATCGGACCATTTTAGATTTTTGCCGCCCAAAAACTTGTGGGCTATAGCACAGTTGATTTTCAATAAAATTGAATTTTCTAAGAAATGTTTAGAAATAATCGAGCAATCAAAATGAAAATTGTCACAGCAATTACAGGTCCCGAAACCTATTGATAGAGGTATCAACCATCGTAATCGGACCATTTTAGATTTTTGCCGCCCAAAAACTTGTGGGCTATAGCAGAGTTGATTTTCAATAAAATTGAATTTTCTAAGAAATGTTTAGAAATAATCGAGCAATCAAAATGAAAATTGTCACAGCAATTACAGGTCCCGAAACCTATTGATAGAGGTATCAACCATCGTAATCGGACCATTTTAGATTTTTTCAGCCCAAAAACTTGTGGGCTACAGCACAGTTGATTTTCAATAAAATTGAATTTTCTAAGAAATGCTTAGAAATAATCGAGCAATCAAAATGCAAATTGTCACAGCAATTACAGGTCCCGAAACCTATTGATAGAGGTATCAACCATCGTAATCGGACCATTTTAGATTTTTGCCGCCCAAAAACTTGTGGGCTATAGCACAGTTGATTTTCAATAAAATTGAATTTTCTAAGAAATGTTTAGAAATAATCGAGCAATCAAAATGCAAATTGTCACAGCAATTACAGGTCCCGAAACCTATTGATAGAGGTATCAACCATCGTAATCGGACCATTTTAGATTTTTGCCGCCCAAAAACTTGTGGGCTATAGCACAGTTGATTTTCAATAAAATTGAATTTTCTAAGAAATGTTTAGAAATAATCGAGCAATCAAAATGAAAATTG
This sequence comes from Tipula vernalis, assembly GCA_958295665.1. Lineage (NCBI taxonomy): Eukaryota > Metazoa > Arthropoda > Insecta > Diptera > Tipulidae > Tipula > Tipula vernalis. Next base: position 11,875,007 of record OY282559.1, on the reverse strand, counting down.
TCACAGCAATTACAGGTCCCGAAACCTATTGATAGAGGTATCAACCATCGTAATCGGACCATTTTATATTTTTGCCGCCCAAAAACTTGTGGGCTATAGCAGAGTTGATTTTCAATAAAATTGAATTTTCTAAGAAATGTTTAGAAATAATCGAGCAATCAAAATGAAAATTGTCACAGCAATTACAGGTCCCGAAACCTATTGATAGAGGTATCAACCATCGTAATCGGACCATTTTAGATTTTTGCCGCCCAAAAACTTGTGGGCTATAGCAGAGTTGATTTTCAATAAAATTGAATTTTCTAAGAAATGTTTAGAAATAATCGAGCAATCAAAATGAAAATTGTCACAGCAATTACAGGTCCCGAAACCTATTGATAGAGGTATCAACCATCGTAATCGGACCATTTTAGATTTTTTCAGCCCAAAAACTTGTGGGCTACAGCACAGTTGATTTTCAATAAAATTGAATTTTCTAAGAAATGTTTAGAAATAATCGAGCAATCAAAATGAAAATTGTCACAGCAATTACAGGTCCCGAAACCTATTGATAGAGGTATCAACCATCGTAATCGGACCATTTTAGATTTTTGCCGCCCAAAAACTTGTGGGCTATAGCACAGTTGATTTTCAATAAAATTGAATTTTCTAAGAAATGTTTAGAAATAATCGAGCAATCAAAATGCAAATTGTCACAGCAATTACAGGTCCCGAAACCTATTGATAGAGGTATCAACCATCGTAATCGGACCATTTTAGATTTTTGCCGCCCAAAAACTTGTGGGCTATAGCAGAGTTGATTTTCAATAAAATTGAATTTTCTAAGAAATGTTTAGAAATAATCGAGCAATCAAAATGAAAATTGTCACAGCAATTACAGGTCCCGAAACCTATTGATAGAGGTATCAACCATCGTAATCGGACCATTTTAGATTTTTGCCGCCCAAAAACTTGTGGGCTATAGCACAGTTGATTTTCAATAAAATTGAATTTTCTAAGAAATGTTTAGAAATAATCGAGCAATCAAAATGAAAATTGTCACAGCAATTACAGGTCCCGAAACCTATTGATAGAGGTATCAACCATCGTAATCGGACCATTTTAGATTTTTGCCGCCCAAAAACTTGTGGGCTATAGCACAGTTGATTTTCAATAAAATTGAATTTTCTAAGAAATGTTTAGAAATAATCGAGCAATCAAAATGAAAATTGTCACAGCAATTACAGGTCCCGAAACCTATTGATAGAGGTATCAACCATCGTAATCGGACCATTTTAGATTTTTGCCGCCCAAAAACTTGTGGGCTATAGCACAGTTGATTTTCAATAAAATTGAATTTTCTAAGAAATGTTTAGAAATAATCGAGCAATCAAAATGAAAATTGTCACAGCAATTACAGGTCCCGAAACCTATTGATAGAGGTATCAACCATCGTAATCGGACCATTTTAGATTTTTGCCGCCCAAAAACTTGTGGGCTATAGCAGAGTTGATTTTCAATAAAATTGAATTTTCTAAGAAATGTTTAGAAATAATCGAGCAATCAAAATGAAAATTGTCACAGCAATTACAGGTCCCGAAACCTATTGATAGAGGTATCAACCATCGTAATCGGACCATTTTAGATTTTTGCCGCCCAAAAACTTGTGGGCTATAGCAGAGTTGATTTTCAATAAAATTGAATTTTCTAAGAAATGTTTAGAAATAATCGAGCAATCAAAATGAAAATTGTCACAGCAATTACAGGTCCCGAAACCTATTGATAGAGGTATCAACCATCGTAATCGGACCATTTTAGATTTTTTCAGCCCAAAAACTTGTGGGCTACATACAGCACAGTTGATTTTCAATAAAATTGAATTTTCTAAGAAATGTTTAGAAATAATCGAGCAATCAAAATGAAAATTGTCACAGCAATTACAGGTCCCGAAACCTATTGATAGAGGTATCAACCATCGTAATCGGACCATTTTAGATTTTTGCCGCCCAAAAACTTGTGGGCTATAGCACAGTTGATTTTCAATAAAATTGAATTTTCTAAGAAATGTTTAGAAATAATCGAGCAATCAAAATGAAAATTGTCACAGCAATTACAGGTCCCGAAACCTATTGATAGAGGTATCAACCATCGTAATCGGACCATTTTAGATTTTTGCCGCCCAAAAACTTGTGGGCTATAGCAGAGTTGATTTTCAATAAAATTGAATTTTCTAAGAAATGTTTAGAAATAATCGAGCAATCAAAATGAAAATTGTCACAGCAATTACAGGTCCCGAAACCTATTGATAGAGGTATCAACCATCGTAATCGGACCATTTTAGATTTTTGCCGCCCAAAAACTTGTGGGCTATAGCACAGTTGATTTTCAATAAAATTGAATTTTCTAAGAAATGTTTAGAAATAATCGAGCAATCAAAATGAAAATTGTCACAGCAATTACAGGTCCCGAAACCTATTGATAGAGGTATCAACCATCGTAATCGGACCATTTTAGATTTTTTCAGCCCAAAAACTTGTGGGCTACAGCACAGTTGATTTTCAATAAAATTGAATTTTCTAAGAAATGTTTAGAAATAATCGAGCAATCAAAATGCAAATTGTCACAGCAATTACAGGTCCCGAAACCTATTGATAGAGGTATCAACCATCGTAATCGGACCATTTTAGATTTTTGCCGCCCAAAAACTTGTGGGCTATTATAGCACAGTTGATTTTCAATAAAACCGAATTTTCTAAGAAATGTTTAGAAATAATCGAGCAATCAAAATGAAAATTGTCACAGCAATTACAGGTCCCGAAACCTATTGATAGAGGTATCAACCATCGTAATCGGACCATTTTAGATGTTTGCCGCCCAAAAACTTGTGGGCTATAGCAGAGTTGATTTTCAATAAAATTGAATTTTCTAAGAAATGTTTAGAAATAATCGAGCATTCAAAATGACAATTGTCACAGCAATTTCAGGTCCCGAAACCTATTGATAGAGGTATCAACCATCGTAATCGAACCATTTTATATTTTTGCCGCCCAAAAACTTGTGGGCTATAGCACAGTTGATTTTCAATAAAATTGAATTTTCTAAGAAATGTTTAGAAATAATCGAGCAATCAAAATGCAAATTGTCACAGCAATTACAGGTCTCGAAACCTATTGATAGAGGTATCAACCATCGTAATCGGACCATTTTAGATTTTTTCAGCCCAAAAACTTGTGGGCTACAGCACAGTTGATTTTCAATAAAATTGAATTTTCTAAGAAATGTATAGAAATAATCGAGCATTCAAAATGAAAATTGTCACAGCAATTTCAGGTCCCGAAACCTATTGATAGAGGTATCAACCATCGTAATCGGACCATTTTAGATTTTTGCCGCCCAAAAACTTGTGGGCTATAGCACAGTTGATTTTCAATAAAATTGAATTTTCTAAGAAATGTTTAGAAATAATCGAGCAATCAAAATTAAAATTGTCACAGCAATTACAGGTCCCGAAACCTATTGATAGAGGTATCAACCATCGTAATCGGACCATTTTAGATTTTTTCAGCCCAAAAACTTGTGGGCTATAGCACAGTTGATTTTCAATAAAATTGAATTTTCTAAGAAATGTTTAGAAATAATCGAGCATTCAAAATGAAAATTGTCACAGCAATTACAGGTCCCGAAACCTATTGATAGAGGTATCAACCATCGTAATCGGACCATTTTATATTTTTGCCGCCCAAAAACTTGTGGGCTATAGCACAGTTGATTTTCAATAAAATTGAATTTTCTAAGAAATGTTTAGAAATAATCGAGCAATCAAAATGCAAATTGTCACAGCAATTACAGGTCCCGAAACCTATTGATAGAGGTATCAACCATCGTAATCGGACCATTTTAGATTTTTGCCGCCCAAAAACTTGTGGGCTATAGCACAGTTGATTTTCAATAAAATTGAATTTTCTAAGAAATGTTTAGAAATAATCGAGCAATCAAAATGAAAATTGTCCAGGAATTACAGGTCCCGAAACCTATTGATAGAGGTATCAACCATCGTAATCGGACCATTTTAGATTTTTGCCGCCCAAAAACTTGTGGGCTATAGCACAGTTGATTTTCAATAAAATTGAATTTTCTAAGAAATGTTTAGAAATAATCGAGCAATCAAAATGAAAATTGTCACAGCAATTACAGGTCCCGAAACCTATTGATAGAGGTATCAACCATCGTAATCGGACCATTTTAGATTTTTGCCGCCCAAAAACTTGTGGGCTATAGCACAGTTGATTTTCAATAAAATTGAATTTTCTAAGAAATGTTTAGAAATAACAGAGCATTCAAAATTAAAATTGTCACAGCAATTACAGGTCCCGAAACCTATTGATAGAGGTATCAACCATCGTAATCGGACCATTTTAGATTTTTGCCGCCCAAAAACTTGTGGGCTATAGCACAGTTGATTTTCAATAAAATTGAATTTTCTAAGAAATGTTTAGAAATAATCGAGCAATCAAAATGAAAATTGTCACAGCAATTACAGGTCCCGAAACCTATTGATAGAGGTATCAACCATCGTAATCGGACCATTTTAGATTTTTTCAGCCCAAAAACTTGTGGGCTACAGCACAGTTGATTTTCAATAAAATTGAATTTTCTAAGAAATGTTTAGAAATAATCGAGCAATCAAAATGCAAATTGTCACAGCAATTACAGGTCTCGAAACCTATTGATAGAGGTATCAACCATCGTAATCGGACCATTTTAGATTTTTGCCGCCCATAAACTTGTGGGCTATAGCACAGTTGATTTTCAATAAAATTGAATTTTCTAAGAAATGTTTAGAAATAATCGAGCAATCAAAATGAAAATTGTCACAGCAATTACAGGTCCCGAAACCTATTGATAGAGGTATCAACCATCGTAATCGGACCATTTTAGATTTTTGCCGCCCAAAAACTTGTGGGCTATAGCACAGTTGATTTTCAATAAAATTGAATTTTCTAAGAAATGTTTAGAAATAATCGAGCAATCAAAATGCAAATTGTCACAGCAATTACAGGTCCCGAAACCTATTGATAGAGGTATCAACCATCGTAATCGGACCATTTTAGATTTTTGCCGCCCAAAAACTTGTGGGCTATAGCACAGTTGATTTTCAATAAAATTGAATTTTCTAAGAAATGTTTAGAAATAACAGAGCATTCAAAATTAAAATTGTCACAGCAATTACAGGTCCCGAAACCTATTGATAGAGGTATCAACCATCGTAATCGGACCATTTTAGATTTTTGCCGCCCAAAAACTTGTGGGCGCACAGTATAGCACAGTTGATTTTCAATAAAATTGAATTTTCTAAGAAATGTTTAGAAATAATCGAGCAATCAAAATGAAAATTGTCACAGCAATTACAGGTCCCGAAACCTATTGATAGAGGTATCAACCATCGTAATCGGACCATTTTAGATTTTTTCAGCCCAAAAACTTGTGGGCTAAAGCACAGTTGATTTTCAATAAAATTGAATTTTCTAAGAAATGTTTAGAAATAATCGAGCAATCAAAATGCAAATTGTCACAGCAATTACAGGTCTCGAAACCTATTGATAGAGGTATCAACCATCGTAATCGGACCATTTTAGATTTTTGCCGCCCATAAACTTGTGGGCTATAGCACAGTTGATTTTCAATAAAATTCAATTTTCTAAGAAATGTTTAGAAATAATCGAGCAATCAAAATGAAAATTGTCACAGCAATTACAGGTCCCGAAACCTATTGATAGAGGTATCAACCATCGTAATCGGACCATTTTAGATTTTTGCCGCCCAAAAACTTGTGGGCTATAGCACAGTTGATTTTCAATAAAATTGAATTTTCTAAGAAATGTTTAGAAATAATCGAGCAATCAAAATGCAAATTGTCACAGCAATTACAGGTCCCGAAACCTATTGATAGAGGTATCAACCATCGTAATCGGACCATTTTAGATTTTTGCCGCCCAAAAACTTGTGGGCTATAGCACAGTTGATTTTCAATAAAATTGAATTTTCTAAGAAATGTTTAGAAATAACAGAGCATTCAAAATTAAAATTGTCACAGCAATTACAGGTCCCGAAACCTATTGATAGAGGTATCAACCATCGTAATCGGACCATTTTAGATTTTTGCCGCCCAAAAACTTGTGGGCGCACAGTATAGCACAGTTGATTTTCAATAAAATTGAATTTTCTAAGAAATGTTTAGAAATAATCGAGCAATCAAAATGAAAATTGTCACAGCAATTACAGGTCCAGAAACCTATTGATAGAGGTATCAACCATCGTAATCGGACCATTTTAGATTTTTGCCGCCCAAAAACTTGTGGGCTATAGCACAGTTGATTTTCAATAAAATTGAATTTTCTATGAAATGTTTAGAAATAACAGAGCATTCAAAATTAAAATTGTCACAGCAATTACAGGTCCCGAAACCTATTGATAGAGGTATCAACCATCGTAATCGGACCATTTTAGATTTTTGCCGCCCAAAAACTTGTGGGCTATAGCACAGTTGATTTTCAATAAAATTGAATTTTCTAAGAAATGTTTAGAAATAATCGAGCAATCAAAATTAAAATTGTCACAGCAATTACAGGTCCCGAAACCTATTGATAGAGGTATCAACCATCGTAATCGGACCATTTTAGATTTTTGCCGCCCAAAAACTTGTGGGCTATAGCACAGTTGATTTTCAATAAAATTGAATTTTCTAAGAAATGTTTAGAAATAACAGAGCATTCAAAATTAAAATTGTCACAGCAATTACAGGTCCCGAAACCTATTGATAGAGGTATCAACCATCGTAATCGGACCATTTTATATTTTTGCCGCCCAAAAACTTGTGGGCTATAGCACAGTTGATTTTCAATAAAATTGAATTTTCTAAGAAATGTTTAGAAATAATCGAGCAATCAAAATTAAAATTGTCACAGCAATTACAGGTCCCGAAACCTATTGATAGAGGTATCAACCATCGTAATCGGACCATTTTAGATTTTTTCAGCCCAAAAACTTGTGGGCTATAGCACAGTTGATTTTCAATAAAATTCAATTTTCTAAGAAATGTTTAGAAATAATCGAGCATTCAAAATGAAAATTGTCACAGCAATTACAGGTCCCGAAACCTATTGATAGAGGTATCAACCATCGTAATCGGACCATTTTATATTTTTGCCGCCCAAAAACTTGTGGGCTATAGCACAGTTGATTTTCAATAAAATTGAATTTTCTAAGAAATGTTTAGAAATAATCGAGCAATCAAAATGAAAATTGTCACAGCAATTACAGGTCCCGAAACCTATTGATAGAGGTATCAACCATCGTAATCGGACCATTTTAGATTTTTGCCGCCCAAAAACTTGTGGGCTATAGCACAGTTGATTTTCAATAAAATTGAATTTTCTAAGAAATGTTTAGAAATAATCGAGCAATCAAAATGAAAATTGTCACAGCAATTACAGGTCCCGAAACCTATTGATAGAGGTATCAACCATCGTAATCGGACCATTTTAGATTTTTGCCGCCCAAAAACTTGTGGGCTATAGCACAGTTGATTTTCAATAAAATTGAATTTTCTAAGAAATGTTTAGAAATAATCGAGCAATCAAAATGACAATTGTCACAGCAATTTCAGGTCCCGAAACCTATTGATAGAGGTATCAACCATCGTAATCGGACCATTTTATATTTTTGCCGCCCAAAAACTTGTGGGCTATAGCACAGTTGATTTTCAATAAAATTGAATTTTCTAAGAAATGTTTAGAAATAATCGAGCAATCAAAATGCAAATTGTCACAGCAATTACAGGTCTCGAAACCTATTGATAGAGGTATCAACCATCGTAATCGGACCATTTTAGATTTTTGCCGCCCATAAACTTGTGGGCTATAGCACAGTTGATTTTCAATAAAATTGAATTTTCTAAGAAATGTTTAGAAATAATCGAGCATTCAAAATGAAAATTGTCACAGCAATTACAGGTCCCGAAACCTATTGATAGAGGTATCAACCATCGTAATCGGACTATTTTATATTTTTGCCGCCCAAAAACTTGTGGGCTATAGCACAGTTGATTTTCAATAAAATTGAATTTTCTAAGAAATGTTTAGAAATAATCGAGCAATCAAAATGAAAATTGTCACAGCAATTACAGGTCCCGAAACCTATTGATAGAGGTATCAACCATCGTAATCGGACCATTTTAGATTTTTGCCGCCCATAAACTTGTGGGCTATAGCACAGTTGATTTTCAATAAAATTGAATTTTCTAAGAAATGTTTAGAAATAATCGAGCATTCAAAATGAAAATTGTCACAGCAATTACAGGTCCCGAAACCTATTGATAGAGGTATCAACCATCGTAATCGGACCATTTTATATTTTTGCCGCCCAAAAACTTGTGGGCTATAGCACAGTTGATTTTCAATAAAATTGAATTTTCTAAGAAATGTTTAGAAATAATCGAGCAATCAAAATGAAAATTGTCACAGCAATTACAGGTCCCGAAACCTATTGATAGAGGTATCAACCATCGTAATCGGACCATTTTAGATTTTTGCCGCCCAAAAACTTGTGGGCTATAGCACAGTTGATTTTCAATAAAATTGAATTTTCTAAGAAATGTTTAGATTAGAAATAATCGAGCAATCAAAATGACAATTGTCACAGCAATTTCAGGTCCCGAAACCTATTGATAGAGGTATCAACCATCGTAATCGGACCATTTTATATTTTTGCCGCCCAAAAACTTGTGGGCTATAGCACAGTTGATTTTCAATAAAATTGAATTTTCTAAGAAATGTTTAGAAATAATCGAGCAATCAAAATGCAAATTGTCACAGCAATTTCAGGTCCCGAAACCTATTGATAGAGGTATCAACCATCGTAATCGGACCATTTTATATTTTTGCCGCCCAAAAACTTGTGGGCTATAGCACAGTTGATTTTCAATAAAATTGAATTTTCTAAGAAATGTTTAGAAATAATCGAGCAATCAAAATGCAAATTGTCACAGCAATTACAGGTCTCGAAACCTATTGATAGAGGTATCAACCATCGTAATCGGACCATTTTAGATTTTTGCCGCCCATAAACTTGTGGGCTATAGCACAGTTGATTTTCAATAAAATTGAATTTTCTAAGAAATGTTTAGAAATAATCGAGCAATCAAAATGAAAATTGTCACAGCAATTACAGGTCCCGAAACCTATTGATAGAGGTATCAACCATCGTAATCGGACCATTTTAGATTTTTTCAGCCCAAAAACTTGTGGGCTACAGCACAGTTGATTTTCAATAAAATTGAATTTTCTAAGAAATGTTTAGAAATAATCGAGCAATCAAAATGCAAATTGTCACAGCAATTACAGGTCCCGAAACCTATTGATAGAGGTATCAACCATCGTAATCGGACCATTTTAGATTTTTGCCGCCCAAAAACTTGTGGGCTATAGCACAGTTGATTTTCAATAAAATTGAATTTTCTAAGAAATGTTTAGAAATAATCGAGCAATCAAAATGCAAATTGTCACAGCAATTACAGGTCCCGAAACCTATTGATAGAGGTATCAACCATCGTAATCGGACCATTTTAGATTTTTGCCGCCCAAAAACTTGTGGGCTATAGCACAGTTGATTTTCAATAAAATTGAATTTTCTAAGAAATGTTTAGAAATAACAGAGCATTCAAAATTAAAATTGTCACAGCAATTACAGGTCCCGAAACCTATTGATAGAGGTATCAACCATCGTAATCGGACCATTTTAGATTTTTGCCGCCCAAAAACTTGTGGGCTATAGCACAGTTGATTTTCAATAAAATTGAATTTTCTAAGAAATGTTTAGAAATAATCGAGCAATCAAAATGCAAATTGTCACAGCAATTACAGGTCCCGAAACCTATTGATAGAGGTATCAACCATCGTAATCGGACCATTTTAGATTTTTGCCGCCCAAAAACTTGTGGGCTATAGCACAGTTGATTTTCAATAAAATTGAATTTTCTAAGAAATGTTTAGAAATAATCGAGCAATCAAAATGACAATTGTCACAGCAATTTCAGGTCCCGAAACCTATTGATAGAGGTATCAACCATCGTAATCGGACCATTTTATATTTTTGCCGCCCAAAAACTTGTGGGCTATAGCACAGTTGATTTTCAATAAAATTGAATTTTCTAAGAAATGTTTAGAAATAATCGAGCAATCAAAATGCAAATTGTCACAGCAATTACAGGTCCCGAAACCTATTGATAGAGGTATCAACCATCGTAATCGGACCATTTTAGATTTTTGCCGCCCAAAAACTTGTGGGCTATAGCACAGTTGATTTTCAATAAAATTGAATTTTCTAAGAAATGTTTAGAAATAATCGAGCAATCAAATGCAAATTGTCACAGCAATTACAGGTCTCGAAACCTATTGATAGAGGTATCAACCATCGTAATCGGACCATTTTAGATTTTTGCCGCCCATAAACTTGTGGGCTATAGCACAGTTGATTTTCAATAAAATTGAATTTTCTAAGAAATGTTTAGAAATAATCGAGCAATCAAAATGAAAATTGTCACAGCAATTACAGGTCCCGAAACCTATTGATAGAGGTATCAACCATCGTAATCGGACCATTTTAGATTTTTTCAGCCCAAAAACTTGTGGGCTACAGCACAGTTGATTTTCAATAAAATTGAATTTTCTAAGAAATGTTTAGAAATAATCGAGCAATCAAAATGCAAATTGTCACAGCAATTACAGGTCCCGAAACCTATTGATAGAGGTATCAACCATCGTAATCGGACCATTTTAGATTTTTGCCGCCCAAAAACTTGTGGGCTATAGCACAGTTGATTTTCAATAAAATTGAATTTTCTAAGAAATGTTTAGAAATAATCGAGCAATCAAAATGCAAATTGTCACAGCAATTACAGGTCCCGAAACCTATTGATAGAGGTATCAACCATCGTAATCGGACCATTTTAGATTTTGCCGCCCAAAAACTTGTGGGCTATAGCACAGTTGATTTTCAATAAAATTGAATTTTCTAAGAAATGTTTAGAAATAATCGAGCAATCAAAATGAAAATTGTCACAGCAATTACAGGTCCCGAAACCTATTGATAGAGGTATCAACCATCGTAATCGGACCATTTTAGATTTTTGCCGCCCAAAAACTTGTGGGCTATAGCACAGTTGATTTTCAATAAAATTGAATTTTCTAAGAAATGTTTAGAAATAACAGAGCATTCAAAATTAAAATTGTCACAGCAATTACAGGTCCCGAAACCTATTGATAGAGGTATCAACCATCGTAATCGGACCATTTTAGATTTTTGCCGCCCAAAAACTTGTGGGCTATAGCACAGTTGATTTTCAATAAAATTGAATTTTCTAAGAAATGTTTAGAAATAATCGAGCAATCAAAATGCAAATTGTCACAGCAATTACAGGTCCCGAAACCTATTGATAGAGGTATCAACCATCGTAATCGGACCATTTTAGATTTTTGCCGCCAAAAACTTGTGGGCTACAGCACAGTTGATTTTCAATAAAATTGAATTTTCTAAGAAATGTTTAGAAATAATCGAGCAATCAAAATGCAAATTGTCACAGCAATTACAGGTCCCGAAACCTATTGATAGAGGTATCAACCATCGTAATCGGACCATTTTAGATTTTTGCCGCCCAAAAACTTGTGGGCTATAGCACAGTTGATTTTCAATAAAATTGAATTTTCTAAGAAATGTTTAGAAATAATCGAGCAATCAAAATGAAAATTGTCACAGCAATTACAGGTCCCGAAACCTATTGATAGAGGTATCAACCATCGTAATCGGACCATTTTAGATTTTTGCCGCCCAAAAACTTGTGGGCTATAGCACAGTTGATTTTCAATAAAATTGAATTTTCTAAGAAATGTTTAGAAATAACAGAGCATTCAAAATTAAAATTGTCACAGCAATTACAGGTCCCGAAACCTATTGATAGAGGTATCAACCATCGTAATCGGACCATTTTAGATTTTTGCCGCCCAAAAACTTGTGGGCTATAGCACAGTTGATTTTCAATAAAATTGAATTTTCTAAGAAATGTTTAGAAATAATCGAGCAATCAAAATGCAAATTGTCACAGCAATTACAGGTCCCGAAACCTATTGATAGAGGTATCAACCATCGTAATCGGACCATTTTAGATTTTTGCCGCCCAAAAACTTGTGGGCTATAGCACAGTTGATTTTCAATAAAATTGAATTTTCTAAGAAATGTTTAGAAATAATCGAGCAATCAAAATGCAAATTGTCACAGCAATTACAGGTCCCGAAACCTATTGATAGAGGTATCAACCATCGTAATCGGACCATTTTAGATTTTTGCCGCCCAAAAACTTGTGGGCTATAGCACAGTTGATTTTCAATAAAATTGAATTTTCTAAGAAATGTTTAGAAATAATCGAGCAATCAAAATGAAAATTGTCACAGCAATTACAGGTCCCGAAACCTATTGATAGAGGTATCAACCATCGTAATCGGACCATTTTAGATTTTTGCCGCCCAAAAACTTGTGGGCTATAGCACAGTTGATTTTCAATAAAATTGAATTTTCTAAGAAATGTTTAGAAATAACAGAGCATTCAAAATTAAAATTGTCACAGCAATTACAGGTCCCGAAACCTATTGATAGAGGTATCAACCATCGTAATCGGACCATTTTAGATTTTTGCCGCCCAAAAACTTGTGGGCTATAGCACAGTTGATTTTCAATAAAATTGAATTTTCTAAGAAATGTTTAGAAATAATCGAGCAATCAAAATGCAAATTGTCACAGCAATTACAGGTACCGAAACCTATTGATAGAGGTATCAACCATCGTAATCGGACCATTTTAGATTTTTGCCGCCCAAAAACTTGTGGGCTATAGCACAGTTGATTTTCAATAAAATTGAATTTTCTAAGAAATGTTTAGAAATAATCGAGCAATCAAAATGAAAATTGTCACAGCAATTACAGGTCCCGAAACCTATTGATAGAGGTATCAACCATCGTAATCGGACCATTTTAGATTTTTGCCGCCCAAAAACTTGTGGGCTATAGCACAGTTGATTTTCAATAAAATTGAATTTTCTAAGAAATGTTTAGAAATAACAGAGCATTCAAAATTAAAATTGTCACAGCAATTACAGGTCCCGAAACCTATTGATAGAGGTATCAACCATCGTAATCGGACCATTTTAGATTTTTGCCGCCCAAAAACTTGTGGGCTATAGCACAGTTGATTTTCAATAAAATTGAATTTTCTAAGAAATGTTTAGAAATAATCGAGCAATCAAAATGCAAATTGTCACAGCAATTACAGGTCCCGAAACCTATTGATAGAGGTATCAACCATCGTAATCGGACCATTTTAGATTTTTGCCGCCCAAAAACTTGTGGGCTATAGCACAGTTGATTTTCAATAAAATTGAATTTTCTAAGAAATGTTTAGAAATAATCGAGCAATCAAAATGAAAATTGTCACAGCAATTACAGTTCCCGAAACCTATTGATAGAGGTATCAACCATCGTAATCGGACCATTTTAGATTTTTGCCGCCCAAAAACTTGTGGGCTACAGCACAGTTGATTTTCAATAAAATTGAATTTTCTAAGAAATGTTTAGAAATAATCGAGCAATCAAAATGCAAATTGTCACAGCAATTACAGGTCCCGAAACCTATTGATAGAGGTATCAACCATCGTAATCGGACCATTTTAGATTTTTGCCGCCCAAAAACTTGTGGGCTATAGCACAGTTGATTTTCAATAAAATTGAATTTTCTAAGAAATGTTTAGAAATAATCGAGCAATCAAAATGCAAATTGTCACAGCAATTACAGGTCCCGAAACCTATTGATAGAGGTATCAACCATCGTAATCGGACCATTTTAGATTTTTGCCGCCCAAAAACTTGTGGGCTATAGCACAGTTGATTTTCAATAAAATTGAATTTTCTAAGAAATGTTTAGAAATAACAGAGCATTCAAAATTAAAATTGTCACAGCAATTACAGGTCCCGAAACCTATTGATAGAGGTATCAACCATCGTAATCGGACCATTTTAGATTTTTGCCGCCCAAAAACTTGTGGGCTATAGCACAGTTGATTTTCAATAAAATTGAATTTTCTAAGAAATGTTTAGAAATAATCGAGCAATCAAAATGCAAATTGTCACAGCAATTACAGGTCCCGAAACCTATTGATAGAGGTATCAACCATCGTAATCGGACCATTTTAGATTTTTGCCGCCCAAAAACTTGTGGGCTATAGCACAGTTGATTTTCAATAAAATTGAATTTTCTAAGAAATGTTTAGAAATAATCGAGCAATCAAAATGACAATTGTCACAGCAATTTCAGGTCCCGAAACCTATTGATAGAGGTATCAACCATCGTAATCGGACCATTTTATATTTTTGCCGCCCAAAAACTTGTGGGCTATAGCACAGTTGATTTTCAATAAAATTGAATTTTCTAAGAAATGTTTAGAAATAATCGAGCAATCAAAATGCAAATTGTCACAGCAATTACAGGTCTCGAAACCTATTGATAGAGGTATCAACCATCGTAATCGGACCATTTTAGATTTTTGCCGCCCATAAACTTGTGGGCTATAGCACAGTTGATTTTCAATAAAATTGAATTTTCTAAGAAATGTTTAGAAATAATCGAGCAATCAAAATGAAAATTGTCACAGCAATTACAGGTCCCGAAACCTATTGATAGAGGTATCAACCATCGTAATCGGACCATTTTAGATTTTTTCAGCCCAAAAACTTGTGGGCTACAGCACAGTTGATTTTCAATAAAATTGAATTTTCTAAGAAATGTTTAGAAATAATCGAGCAATCAAAATGCAAATTGTCACAGCAATTACAGGTCCCGAAACCTATTGATAGAGGTATCAACCATCGTAATCGGACCATTTTAGATTTTTGCCGCCCAAAAACTTGTGGGCTATAGCACAGTTGATTTTCAATAAAATTGAATTTTCTAAGAAATGTTTAGAAATAATCGAGCAATCAAAATGCAAATTGTCACAGCAATTACAGGTCCCGAAACCTATTGATAGAGGTATCAACCATCGTAATCGGACCATTTTAGATTTTTGCCGCCCAAAAACTTGTGGGCTATAGCACAGTTGATTTTCAATAAAATTGAATTTTCTAAGAAATGTTTAGAAATAATCGAGCAATCAAAATGAAAATTGTCACAGCAATTACAGGTCCCGAAACCTATTGATAGAGGTATCAACCATCGTAATCGGACCATTTTAGATTTTTTCAGCCCAAAAACTTGTGGGCTACAGCACAGTTGATTTTCAATAAAATTGAATTTTCTAAGAAATGTTTAGAAATAATCGAGCAATGAAAATGAAAATTGTCACAGCAATTACAGGTCCCGAAACCTATTGATAGAGGTATCAACCATCGTAATCGGACCATTTTAGATTTTTGCCGCCCAAAAACTTGTGGGCTATAGCACAGTTGATTTTCAATAAAATTGAATTTTCTATGAAATGTTTAGAAATAATCGAGCAATCAAAATGAAAATTGTCACAGCAATTACAGGTCCCGAAACCTATTGATAGAGGTATCAACCATCGTAATCGGACCATTTTAGATTTTTTCAGCCCAAAAACTTGTGGGCTACAGCACAGTTGATTTTCAATAAAATTGAATTTTCTAAGAAATGTTTAGAAATAATCGAGCAATCAAAATGAAAATTGTCACAGCAATTACAGGTCTCGAAACCTATTGATAGAGGTATCAACCATCGTAATCGGACCATTTTAGATTTTTGCCGCCCAAAAACTTGTGGGCTATAGCACAGTTGATTTTCAATAAAATTGAATTTTCTAAGAAATGTTTAGAAATAATCGAGCAATCAAAATTAAAATTGTCACAGCAATTACAGGTCCCGAAACCTATTGATAGAGGTATCAACCATCGTAATCGGACCATTTTAGATTTTTGCCGCCCAAAAACTTGTGGGCTATAGCACAGTTGATTTTCAATAAAATTGAATTTTCTAAGAAATGTTTAGAAATAATCGAGCATTCAAAATGACAATTGTCACAGCAATTTCAGGTCCCGAAACCTATTGATAGAGGTATCAACCATCGTAATCGGACCATTTTATATTTTTGCCGCCCAAAAACTTGTGGGCTATAGCACAGTTGATTTTCAATAAAATTGAATTTTCTAAGAAATGTTTAGAAATAATCGAGCAATCAAAATGCAAATTGTCACAGCAATTACAGGTCTCGAAACCTATTGATAGAGGTATCAACCATCGTAATCGGACCATTTTAGATTTTTGCCGCCCAAAAACTTGTGGGCTACAGCACAGTTGATTTTCAATAAAATTGAATTTTCTAAGAAATGTTTAGAAATAATCGAGCATTCAAAATGAGAATTGTCACAGCAATTACAGGTCCCGAAACCTATTGATAGAGGTATCAACCATCGTAATCGGACCATTTTATATTTTTGCCGCCCAAAAACTTGTGGGCTATAGCACAGTTGATTTTCAATAAAATTGAATTTTCTAAGAAATGTTTAGAAATAATCGAGCAATCAAAATTAAAATTGTCACAGCAATTACAGGTCCCGAAACCTATTGATAGAGGTATCAACCATCGTAATCGGACCATTTTAGATTTTTTCAGCCCAAAAACTTGTGGGCTATAGCACAGTTGATTTTCAATAAAATTCAATTTTCTAAGAAATGTTTAGAAATAATCGAGCATTCAAAATGAAAATTGTCACAGCAATTACAGGTCCCGAAACCTATTGATAGAGGTATCAACCATCGTAATCGGACCATTTTATATTTTTGCCGCCCAAAAACTTGTGGGCTATAGCACAGTTGATTTTCAATAAAATTCAATTTTCTAAGAAATGTTTAGAAATAATCGAGCAATCAAAATGACAACTGTCACAGCAATTTCAGGTCCCGAAACCTATTGATAGAGGTATCAACCATCGTAATCGGACCATTTTAGATTTTTGCCGCCCAAAAACTTGTGGGCTATAGCACAGTTGATTTTCAATAAAATTGAATTTTCTAAGAAATGTTTAGAAATAATCGAGCAATCAAAATTAAAATTGTCACAGCAATTACAGGTCCCGAAACCTATTGATAGAGGTATCAACCATCGTAATCGGACCATTTTAGATTTTTTCAGCCCAAAAACTTGTGGGCTATAGCACAGTTGATTTTCAATAAAATTGAATTTTCTAAGAAATGTTTAGAAATAATCGAGCATTCAAAATGAAAATTGTCACAGCAATTACAGGTCCCGAAACCTATTGATAGAGGTATCAACCATCGTAATCGGACCATTTTATATTTTTGCCGCCCAAAAACTTGTGGGCTATAGCACAGTTGATTTTCAATAAAATTCAATTTTCTAAGAAATGTTTAGAAATAATCGAGCAATCAAAATGAAAATTGTCACAGCAATTACAGGTCCCGAAACCTATTGATAGAGGTATCAACCATCGTAATCGGACCATTTTAGATTTTTGCCGCCCAAAAACTTGTGGGCTATAGCACAGTTGATTTTCAATAAAATTGAATTTTCTAAGAAATGTTTAGAAATAATCGAGCAATCAAAATGAAAATTGTCACAGCAATTACAGGTCCCGAAACCTATTGATAGAGGTATCAACCATCGTAATCGGACCATTTTAGATTTTTGCCGCCCAAAAACTTGTGGGCTATAGCACAGTTGATTTTCAATAAAATTGAATTTTCTAAGAAATGTTTAGAAATAATCGAGCAATCAAAATGCAAATTGTCACAGCAATTACAGGTCCCGAAACCTATTGATAGAGGTATCAACCATCGTAATCGGACCATTTTAGATTTTTGCCGCCCAAAAACTTGTGGGCTATAGCACAGTTGATTTTCAATAAAATTGAATTTTCTAAGAAATGTTTAGAAATAATCGAGCAATCAAAATGACAATTGTCACAGCAATTTCAGGTCCCGAAACCTATTGATAGAGGTATCAACCATCGTAATCGGACCATTTTATATTTTTGCCGCCCAAAAACTTGTGGGCTATAGCACAGTTGATTTTCAATAAAATTGAATTTTCTAAGAAATGTTTAGAAATAATCGAGCAATCAAAATGCAAATTGTCACAGCAATTACAGGTCTCGAAACCTATTGATAGAGGTATCAACCATCGTAATCGGACCATTTTAGATTTTTGCCGCCCATAAACTTGTGGGCTATAGCACAGTTGATTTTCAATAAAATTGAATTTTCTAAGAAATGTTTAGAAATAATCGAGCAATCAAAATGAAAATTGTCACAGCAATTACAGGTCCCGAAACCTATTGATAGAGGTATCAACCATCGTAATCGGACCATTTTAGATTTTTTCAGCCCAAAAACTTGTGGGCTACAGCACAGTTGATTTTCAATAAAATTGAATTTTCTAAGAAATGTTTAGAAATAATCGAGCAATCAAAATGCAAATTGTCACAGCAATTACAGGTCCCGAAACCTATTGATAGAGGTATCAACCATCGTAATCGGACCATTTTAGATTTTTGCCGCCCAAAAACTTGTGGGCTATAGCACAGTTGATTTTCAATAAAATTGAATTTTCTAAGAAATGTTTAGAAATAATCGAGCAATCAAAATGCAAATTGTCACAGCAATTACAGGTCCCGAAACCTATTGATAGAGGTATCAACCATCGTAATCGGACCATTTTAGATTTTTGCCGCCCAAAAACTTGTGGGCTATAGCACAGTTGATTTTCAATAAAATTGAATTTTCTAAGAAATGTTTAGAAATAACAGAGCATTCAAAATTAAAATTGTCACAGCAATTACAGGTCCCGAAACCTATTGATAGAGGTATCAACCATCGTAATCGGACCATTTTAGATTTTTGCCGCCCAAAAACTTGTGGGCTATAGCACAGTTGATTTTCAATAAAATTGAATTTTCTAAGAAATGTTTAGAAATAATCGAGCAATCAAAATGAAAATTGTCACAGCAATTACAGGTCCCGAAACCTATTGATAGAGGTATCAACCATCGTAATCGGACCATTTTAGATTTTTTCAGCCCAAAAACTTGTGGGCTACAGCACAGTTGATTTTCAATAAAATTGAATTTTCTAAGAAATGTTTAGAAATAATCGAGCAATCAAAATGAAAATTGTCACAGCAATTACAGGTCCCGAAACCTATTGATAGAGGTATCAACCATCGTAATCGGACCATTTTAGATTTTTGCCGCCCAAAAACTTGTGGGCTATAGCACAGTTGATTTTCAATAAAATTGAATTTTCTATGAAATGTTTAGAAATAATCGAGCAATCAAAATGAAAATTGTCACAGCAATTACAGGTCCCGAAACCTATTGATAGAGGTATCAACCATCGTAATCGGACCATTTTAGATTTTTTCAGCCCAAAAACTTGTGGGCTACAGCACAGTTGATTTTCAATAAAATTGAATTTTCTAAGAAATGTTTAGAAATAATCGAGCAATCAAAATGAAAATTGTCACAGCAATTACAGGTCTCGAAACCTATTGATAGAGGTATCAACCATCGTAATCGGACCATTTTAGATTTTTGCCGCCCAAAAACTTGTGGGCTATAGCACAGTTGATTTTCAATAAAATTGAATTTTCTAAGAAATGTTTAGAAATAATCGAGCAATCAAAATTAAAATTGTCACAGCAATTACAGGTCCCGAAACCTATTGATAGAGGTATCAACCATCGTAATCGGACCATTTTAGATTTTTGCCGCCCAAAAACTTGTGGGCTATAGCACAGTTGATTTTCAATAAAATTGAATTTTCTAAGAAATGTTTAGAAATAATCGAGCATTCAAAATGACAATTGTCACAGCAATTTCAGGTCCCGAAACCTATTGATAGAGGTATCAACCATCGTAATCGGACCATTTTATATTTTTGCCGCCCAAAAACTTGTGGGCTATAGCACAGTTGATTTTCAATAAAATTGAATTTTCTAAGAAATGTTTAGAAATAATCGAGCAATCAAAATGCAAATTGTCACAGCAATTACAGGTCTCGAAACCTATTGATAGAGGTATCAACCATCGTAATCGGACCATTTTAGATTTTTTCAGCCCAAAAACTTGTGGGCTACAGCACAGTTGATTTTCAATAAAATTGAATTTTCTAAGAAATGTTTAGAAATAATCGAGCATTCAAAATGAAAATTGTCACAGCAATTACAGGTCCCGAAACCTATTGATAGAGGTATCAACCATCGTAATCGGACCATTTTAGATTTTTGCCGCCCAAAAACTTGTGGGCTATAGCACAGTTGATTTTCAATAAAATTGAATTTTCTAAGAAATGTTTAGAAATAATCGAGCAATCAAAATTAAAATTGTCACAGAAATTACAGGTCCCGAAACCTATTGATAGAGGTATCAACCATCGTAATCGGACCATTTTAGATTTTTTCAGCCCAAAAACTTGTGGGCTATAGCACAGTTGATTTTCAATAAAATTGAATTTTCTAAGAAATGTTTAGAAATAATCGAGCAATCAAAATTAAAATTGTCACAGCAATTACAGGTCCCGAAACCTATTGATAGAGGTATCAACCATCGTAATCGGACCATTTTAGATTTTTGCCGCCCAAAAACTTGTGGGCTATAGCACAGTTGATTTTCAATAAAATTGAATTTTCTAAGAAATGTTTAGAAATAATCGAGCAATCAAAATGCAAATTGTCACAGCAATTACAGGTCCCGAAACCTATTGATAGAGGTATCAACCATCGTAATCGGACCATTTTAGATTTTTGCCGCCCAAAAACTTGTGGGCTATAGCACAGTTGATTTTCAATAAAATTGAATTTTCTATGAAATGTATAGAAATAATCGAGCATTAAAAATGAAAATTGTCACAGCAATTACAGGTCCCGAAACCTATTGATAGAGGTATCAACCATCGTAATCGGACCATTTTAGATTTTTGCCGCCCAAAAACTTGTGGGCTATAGCACAGTTGATTTTCAATAAAATTCAATTTTCTAAGAAATGTTTAGAAATAATCGAGCAATCAAAATGAAAATTGTCACAGCAATTACTGGTCCCGAAACCTATTGATAGAGGTATCAACCATCGTAATCGGACCATTTTAGATTTTTGCCGCCCAAAAACTTGTGGGCTATAGCACAGTTGATTTTCAATAAAATTGAATTTTCTAAGAAATGTTTAGAAATAATCGAGCAATCAAAATGCAAATTGTCACAGCAATTACAGGTCCCGAAACCTATTGATAGAGGTATCAACCATCGTAATCGGACCATTTTAGATTTTTTCAGCCCAAAAACTTGTGGGCTACAGCACAGTGGATTTTCAATAAAATTGAATTTTCTAAGAAATGTTTAGAAATAATCGAGCATTCAAAATGAAAATTGTCACAGCAATTTCAGGTCCCGAAACCTATTGATAGAGGTATCAACCATCGTAATCGGACCATTTTAGATTTTTTCAGCCCAAAAACTTGTGGGCTACAGCACAGTGGATTTTCAATAAAATTGAATTTTCTAAGAAATGTTTAGAAATAATCGAGCAATCAAAATTAAAATTGTCACAGCAATTACAGGTCCCGAAACCTATTGATAGAGGTATCAACCATCGTAATCGGACCATTTTAGATTTTTGCCGCCCAAAAACTTGTGGACAGTTGATTTTCAATAAAATTGAATTTTCTAAGAAATGTTTAGAAATAATCGAGCAATCAAAATTAAAATTGTCACAGCAATTACAGGTCCCGAAACCTATTGATAGAGGTATCAACCATCGTAATCAGACCATTTTAGATTTTTGCCGCCCAAAAACTTGTGGGCTATAGTACAGTTGATTTTCAATAAAATTGAATTTTCTAAGAAATGTTTAGAAATAATCGAGCAATCAAAATTAAAATTGTCACAGAAATTACAGGTCCCGAAACCTATTGATAGAGGTATCAACCATCGTAATCGGACCATTTTAGATTTTTTCAGCCCAAAAACTTGTGGGCTATAGCACAGTTGATTTTCAATAAAATTGAATTTTCTAAGAAATGTTTAGAAATAATCGAGCATTCAAAATGAAAATTGTCACAGCAATTACAGGTCCCGAAACCTATTGATAGAGGTATCAACCATCGTAATCGGACCATTTTATATTTTTGCCGCCCAAAAACTTGTGGGCTATAGCACAGTTGATTTTCAATAAAATTCAATTTTCTAAGAAATGTTTAGAAATAATCGAGCAATCAAAATGAAAATTGTCACAGCAATTACAGGTCCCGAAACCTATTGATAGAGGTATCAACCATCGTAATCGGACCATTTTAGATTTTTGCCGCCCAAAAATTTGTGGGCTATAGCACAGTTGATTTTCAATAAAATTGAATTTTCTAAGAAATGTTTAGAAATAATCGAGCAATCAAAATGAAAATTGTCACAGCAATTACAGGTCCCGAAACCTATTGATAGAGGTATCAACCATCGTAATCGGACCATTTTAGATTTTTTCAGCCCAAAAACTTGTGGGCTATAGCACAGTTGATTTTCAATAAAATTGAATTTTCTAAGAAATGTTTAGAAATAATCGAGCAATCAAAATTAAAATTGTCACAGGAATTACAGGGTATTTTCCATAAAATTGAACGGATGGCTTGGCCTGTCTACTTTATGGAAATATAAGCCCACACTTAGTAACATCTTTGAGATTTTTGTAAATGGTCATTGTTTAGCATCAGGTTTTGACAGTTTATTTGATTTTCACAATTTTCAAAATAGCGTCGAACATACCCAATCTTTTTATTGTAATAGGAAAAATTGTTTCGTATAGCTTGACCTGCCCACTTTATGGTAATATCGCCCCATACTTGGTTCTACTTCTTATTTACACTTTTTATGTAGGCTTACACTTTTTCAGTACACTTACACTTTTCGTTAATTTGTGTAGCTACACTTTGTGTGAAATACTTTACACCGGTTGAATACGAATTGATTGCGAATGTTTTTTCAAAGAGGGTGGGATTTAAAATAAATGTAAATGAATTTCTTCTTTACTTTCATGTTGTTGAAATAATCGATTAATCGTTTTGGGCTGTAGAAAGATGATAAATCAACAGTTTGGCAATACAGGTTTTACATTTCAAATTGAACCTTGAGCAAATTATATGTACGGCCAATTAGGATGGAATTTATCTATTTCTTAACGGATTTTAGTAAAATTTGAGATATGCGTTAGCAATATGATTCTAGAATGATTTTTAGATGAAGTTCTGGAATATGGCCAAGTAGGTTGAATTTTCCTTAACCGATTATGATCAAATTTGATATGCGCGTTGAAAATGGGATTCTAAAATGATTTTTAGATATAGTTCTGGAATATGGCCAAGCACGATGGAACTCGAAAATGGGCTTCTGAAATGATTTTTAGATAAAGTTCTGGAATATTGATAAGTAGGCTGGCAGCTTCATATTTAAGAACTTCAATTAAAAATCATATTAGAATCCCACTATCAATGTGCATATTTATCGAATTTCATCATAAAAGGAATAACACATTTCCATTCCACTTGGCCATATTCCAGAATTTTATCCTAAAATAACAGTTTCTTCCTAATTGACCGTGCATATAATTTGCTAAAGGTTCAATTTGAAATGTAAAAGGATCAATTTGATGTGTAAAACCTGTATCACTTTGTTGACTCAGAACGCCCTTCAAAAGATATTAATCCACAAAATCTAGAGCCATCGCAACATTGAATTTTATAAACAAAAAAAAAAATTTGAGCACTTACCTTAAACGAGGCGATAAAATCTCAAAATCAATCCAAAACACAAAAAATTCGGAAATCGACCAAGTAAAACAAAAATGTCCAAAATCCTCATAATAAATTGTTTAAAATTTCTTCTTTTAAAAAAACAAATTAATTATTTTTTCATTTCTTCATTATACATTGAAACACTTAAAATTTTTTAATTAATTATTTAATTTTTTTTTTGTTTGTTTTTTTTAATAATAATAATAATTAATGATTTTTAATTTCATTTTTATTTAACTTTTTTTTTTTCTTGTTTTCTTTTAATAAATAAATATATATTTGCTAAATTGCAAAAAAATAAAGTTTTTATTTTATTTATTTAGTTTTATTTTTAATTTAATTTTAAAATTATACAAAAAATTAATTTATTTTTATAAATACGGATAGATAAAGGATATAGGGAGATTGACGGGAACTAATATAAAATTAGTTAGTGTGCTGCTCTAGAGATGGCGGAAGCTGTATTATATACTAAATAGGATATCACACTCATCTCTAAATCTGTCGCGGATTTGTTTTTTGTTTTATAAAGAGTTTTTTTTAAATGGTCTTACTTGTTTATATAAAAATAAAAATTAATTTATATAATTTTTAATTAATAATATAAGTAATAAAAAATAATAAAAAGCTTATTTATTTGTATTTAATTGTTCTTTCTTGTTAAATATTCATTTTTAAATCTAATATTTAATAATTTTGTATTTTTAATATTTATTTATAAATTATTTTTTATTTATATATATTATATTTATATGTTTTATTTATTAGAATTTATTTATTTATTTTGTTTGGCTCAATCATTTAATAAAAAATAAAAATAAATTTATTTATTTATAATTATATATCTTTGTGTGTGTGTGTGTCTGTTTTACGTTAAATAACCAATTAATTAATTAATTAATTAATTATTAATATGGAATACAATTTTTTATTTATATTTTTATATGTAAATTTAATGTGAATAATTATTATTTTTATTACTGTTAACATTATTATTCATGTTGTTGGGTTTATTTTTGTGCAGACTGTAAATATATTTAATTTGATAGTCATCATCATTATCATTAACATTATTATTATTAACATTATCCAAATTGTTATTATCATCCAATAAATTATTAATTGTATTATCGTTATTATTATTGTTATTATTTAATAAATTATTATTTGTATTTAACGAGTTTGTGCTTAGTAGATTCTCATTTAAAAATTTTGCATGATCTCCGACTAGTCCCGATGCAAGCGCGGCCGCACCTGATGATGTATCATGATTATGATGGTTGTATGGATTCACATTGGTTGGTGGCTGCTGTTGAAATTTTGAATAGGCGCTGTTCTCAAGGGGATGATTTAAAGTGGTTAGGAGATTGTGATCGATGTCATAGTAATCCAAGTCGTATAGGCCATCGTCACGTTTGCCGACATTCTTAAGGATTTGACGATTTAACTCGACCTGGAAATAAAATAAAAATGCGTTGAAATTTTTAAATATCGAATACATCTTTTACGAATCATTGTACAAATCGTGCGGCAAAATAATTACAAAACCAGTTCTGCAATTTTTCATTTTCTAAACACTATTTGATTATTTATTTAGAACAAAGAGCAACAAAGACGTGAGCCCAAATTCAACGCCAAGAATTTAAACTAACGTCTAATTCAGGATCGAAAGTTCAGCTTATCGAAAGACTCTCGAAAGAGAGAATAACAGATCCGTTGATTATCTATCGAGTTCCATATGCCTGTGCATGCTGGCTACTGCTTCAAACACTAAAAGTACTTTAAAGGAAACGTAGAGCACTCATATAAATAGTGGCGATGCTCAGGTAGGTAAACCTTATTATTGACCGTCGAGTAGACAGTTACCACCACAACATGTCTCGGGTGTCATTGCGATAAGAGATAGCAAACCTGCAAATCTGTGGTGATTCACCGTAAACCATTCCCGTGTGCAGTTGCTGGCTCTCCCATCGGGCGCGTCCCCAGGGGGCGGATAGGGGAGTGTCCTCACCGGTTCAACGGCGGGTAGGTGGGAATTAAAATATCACCGGTGGACCAAAACAGATAGGGGAAGGAACCCCGAATAATAAACCAACTATGGAAGGTTTGCAGGGAGGAGAAGTTAGGGTGCAGGGGGTCGGATCTCCAGTACCGGCGGTTTTAGGGAGTGAGCCAGCGGGCTCCCTGCCGTCGAGATCGAACGACCGCAATGTTCTAGCCGTGGGGTCCTTGGCTGCTGGGACAGATAATTCTACAAGCCCTGCCTGCAGAATTCAAGAGCAAGAGGCGCTGGATAAGGCCACACCGAAGACGACGGTAAACCCGTTTAAAAGCTGGAAACCGGTGCGGCATCGAATGAGGCAAAAGTGGCAATCGGGAAAACTCTAAGGAGTAAAGGGGAATAAACAACCCATTCCAAAGGCGTAGTAGCACGAGAATAGGATTTCGACAGTATTCGAAGTACCTTTCAAAGTCTGAAGACCACAAAATATCTGATTCACTATCGGATATTAACGAGCCTGATGCTTTTAATCTGTATGCTGAACACTCACTCGAGATTGAAAAACTGAATGACGAGAACCAGACAACGCAGACAATTGCAAACTTGGCTAAGCAGATAACAGTATGCTGTGAGACCCAGACCACGCCAACCATCTCAAACCTAAAAACGAAGGGAAGGATATCGTTACGCTGGATAGGGAAGCGGAAATCGCATCCAAAAGCCAAAGGAATAAGTCGAATGAACAAAATTCGCCTATTGAACACGCCAAAAAAAAAGGGAAACAGAAAACTGGCGGAACCCCAGTTCTAGAAGCTTAAGGTTCACTTAGTGAGCCTAACAATAAAGCGGGCCCCGACTGGCAGTTGGTGAGCAAGAAACAAAGGACAAAACGTGGGAGGATTCCGCGTCCACGTTCTGATGCCATCAAAATAACGAAGAATGGATCCCTCACAAATGCTGAGATGCTCAAGAAAATTAAACGTGATTCAAATTTGAACGTCCTCTCTGATAAGGTGACTCGCATACGTAGGATAGCAAAGGGCGATCTCCTACTTGAGTTGGGAGAAGATATACATCCAAAGGAACTTGGACTCCAATCTGCATTAGAAAATTCTCTTGGTGCAGTTGCAAAAATCCAAACGCTAACGCAGGTTGATGAGGTTAGGCTCGAAGTTAAAGACATTGACGAGGCCACATCAAAGGCAGGCGCACATAAGGCGTTTATAACTAAGTTTGCGGTGGCGAAAGACTTAGCGATAGACTGTATCAAGTCATTGAGAGAAGTTGGGTGGTGATCTACCGAATCCGCGAAAAAAATTGCCCTTAAAGTGCTTCAAGTGCTGGCAGTACGGACATATAGCCAAATCTTGTACATGTGACGTGGATCGCGCTGGCCTCTGCTACAAATGCGGAGGAAATGGTCATGTATTTAAAGAATGCAAGGAAGAAGCAAGATGTATGCTTTGCAAGAACAGGGCCAACCATAACCATGGAGGCATTGAAAAAAGCACGCCGGCTATGAAGTTCATCCAGCTGAACCTAAACCATTGTGAGGTTGCACAGGACGTGCTAGTCCAAACAGTGCATGAAGCCAGAGTTGACGGTTTGCATATCTACGAGTTTGAGTATTTTCTGGACCACTTGACTGCTGATGCACAACTGCGAAACCTTGTTATCATTGCTGGTGACTTCGACGCTTGGGCAATTGAATGGGGAAGTAGAGATACAAATAGAAGAGGAGTGGCACTACTCGAAGCATTTTCTTCAATAGATGTTGTGCTGCTCAATGCTGGTGACACACCAACTTTTCGTAAAGGTGGTGCCCCCTCTGTGATTGATTTGACGTTCGGTAGCAGCTGCTTGTTGCGAATGTTGACTAAATGGGAAGTCAGCGAATATTACACGCACAGCGACCACCAAGCCATACTTTTCGAAATAAAACTTCAAAGGGAAGATGGACGTATAAAACATACAAGGAAACCGGTGCCTGCACGGAACATACTTGGATGGTCGAAAGCAATTTAAGCAGGCAATTAAGGCGAGTAAGCGTCAAAGCTGGAAAGAGCTATGCAGTGAAGTGGATCGTGACCTATAGGGAAGACCCTACAAAATCGTCAAGAACTGATTCGGAAATTCCACTGCATCGCCTCCCATCTGCCCAGTGACACTAAACAGAATTGTTACCGCTTTATTTCCGCAGCAAACTGATGTGATCCCCGCCATCGGTATAGTACCTGGCCCAGAGGAAGTTCCCTTGGTATCCAGGGAAGAGTATCGCCAGTGCGTGCCAACGATTTGGGAATCAAAAAGTTAATGGACCTGACAATATTCCAAATATTGCATTAAAGGCTGCCATGCGAGCTAGACCTGATGAGTTCAGAGGAGTCTACAACTCATGTCTTAGGAAGGGGGTATTCCCGGAACACTGGAAGAGATAGCGTCTAGTATTGTTGCCAAAGGGAAAGAACCCTCCAGGAGAGCCATCCTCCTACCGACCACTGTGCATGCTGGATACGGCTGGCAAAATACTAGAGCGCATAATATACAATCGATTGGAGAAAGCTATGGAAAGGGCCAGAGATCTCGCCGAGCGGCACAACCGACGCCATTCGACACGTCGTTGAAATCGCCAAGGAAGCTACAGACGGCAGAAGATGGAAGGGCGGCTCTAAAAAATACTGCGCCGTGGTCACCCTGGACGCCAAGAATGCATTCAACTCGGACAAATGGAGCCATATTCTGAATGCTCTACATGTATTGCAAGTACCAGTGTACATAAGGAGGATCATTACAGACTATTTCCGCAATAGAGTGCTGATATATGATACAGATGACGGTGTCATGGAATACAACGTTACGGGTGGAGTACCTCAAGGATCAGTACTGGGTCCCTTACTTTGGAACATTATGTACGATGGCGTTCTGAAGCTCAGCGTACCTGATGAGGCAGAAATTGTGGGTTACGCGGACGACGTTGCTGTTGTCGTGGTAGCAAAGACCATAGAGGAAATAATGGAGATCTGTAGGTTGACCATTATAATTATCAAAAGGTGGTTGATATCATTCGGACTCCAACTAGCTTGATATTGGCGGAATCTTAATATCCTCGCAGCCTTCATTACGATATCTGGGTGTCGAAATTGATGCGCGCTTAAACTTTAAGGAGCACCTAACGATAGTAAGCAGAAAAGCTGACAAAGTAGCTGCAGCCCTCTCCCGCATTATGCCCAACACTGGTGGGTCAAGACAGTGTCGTAGGATGCTGCTGGCAAATGTTGTAACCTCCATCATCCTCTATGGATCACCTGTTTGGAGTAATGCGATGGACTTTGGGACATATAGACAAAAGTTAGTATCGGTGTACGGCCTTGGTGCTTTAAGAGTAATATGTGGTTTCCGCACATTATCCGATGACGCGACACTTGTTATTGCGGGGATGATCCCCATTGATCTACTTGCAAAGGAGAGGAAGAAATGGTACCTACATCGTGAACAACCAGAGAGAAGAGCATCAGAGCGCATTACAACTCTGACAGAATGGCAAAGACGGTGGGATAGATCGGAAAAGGGTCGGTGGATTTACCGTCTCATCGAAAAGTGGAACACATTTTTTTTCAATGTTCGCGGTTTGAGACAACCCGGAGTGAACTGTTGGATATCCTTGGGCAGCGCCCAACACCTGAAAACATATCCGAACTAATGCTTATTTCTGAAGAAACATGGAATGCTGTAAGCCACACTTCGGCGGTGGTACTGAAGGAGCTGAGACGCCTAGAGCGTGCAAGAGCAGAACAACGAACAACAAATCGTGATTAGATAGCGGTGGCAATCTCAATCTATGGTTGAGACGCTGTGGAGAATAGAGTCGAATGATTAGTATAACGAAAGTTCCGCATGGAGGATGGATAAACGGGTGAGAGGTTTTTAGATGGTATAAATCCATCACTGTTGCTGAGTTGTTGGCCACCATCAAAGCTTCGTCTTGCTGAAGATTTTCATCATTTCACCCTTCCCGAAAAAAAAAACCGTAAACCACTTA
The DNA here is from genome assembly GCA_958295665.1 of Tipula vernalis. Taxonomy (NCBI): domain Eukaryota; kingdom Metazoa; phylum Arthropoda; class Insecta; order Diptera; family Tipulidae; genus Tipula; species Tipula vernalis. The sequence continues at coordinate 11,845,086 of OY282559.1, read as the reverse complement.
AGAGGTTATACCTTTTCATATAAGTGGCTGCAAAATACTCACAATACCAGGAGCCTCCCTAGAATTTTACTAACGTGAAACAATTCAAGGCTCGATTGTATGCTGTTTTGGTATTCGTTAAAAGTAAAAAATGTTGTTCAGGACCATATAAGAGAAAATTGCTTGCTCTTGTGAGTGTGAATTACTCTTGTCGCCTGGGGACGAATTCTACAAAATTAAGGTATTAACTTTAGAAATCGTAAACTTACGCAGAAAGTTAATGTTCCTTCTTAAGAAGTTCGACAAAGAACCAAGCAGTTTCAACCGTCAATCTGTCGAATTTCAATCAACCAAATCGATTATCGATTTTAATTCTATATCGAATCCCAATCTATCGAATCCCAAGCTATCGAATTCCGTTCTATAGTGTTTCAATTCCTCCATATACTAAATTGTAATCAATCAAATTCCCCTCTTGAATCTATCGAACTCATCAATCGTATTTAACTGTGTAATTTCAACTGAATTCCAATAAATTCCAATATCTATCGATCAAATTTCAATCTCGAATTCATCCATAGAATTCAACAGTCAATTTTCTTTCGATACCTTGTTTCACTTCTATAACAGAATTGATAAATATTGCTGATAATATATAGTTATAGTTACATAGTTACATAGGATATATCATAAATTCATAAGAGATAACGAATGTAGAACACACAACATCAAGAAGACACAACATCAGCATAACGTGATGATCAACGACAATATGAATCGTTAGAAATGCAGATTCATCAAATCGTATTAATAATTTTCCGTGTTACTATGAACATAGCTACAATTTTTCTGTTTTAACATTTCATAAAGCACATCCTACACTACATTTTATATTAATAACAATAACTAAATTTACTATATGTTCTATAATAACCAACACCCCTTCTCAACACATAGTCAAATTGAATTAAAATAATCCGATTGATTTAGGAAGTTTGGTCCATCCAGAGGTTTGGTTAACAACATATCTGCGATCATCTGTTTAGTAGGGCAATATGTAGCAGTTACTTTCCTTGAATCTATTTGATCATGTGCAAATTTGTACTTTATGTCGATGTGCTTTACATGTTGATGATATGTTTTGTCGTTGAGTAGTTTGATGCATCCTTGATTATCTTCAAAATAGATTATTATGCGTTTTAAGTTCATTCCAGTCACACATTTTTAGATCACATTGATCTTGCGAACCTATTGCACTACGGTAAGTTTCCTGTGATTCGAATTCTGCGATTCTTGATTCATCTTTTGGCTCAGATAACCAAGATTCATTGGTGTAGATTATGATTTAGCGTCTTCTAAATTGAATTCACGTAATTTACTCAAAATATACTTTTCTTGATTTATATAAAACTAGCTGAGTTACCCGGCGTGCAGCAATCATTCAACATTAGAAACCTAAATGTTTTCTCATTCTAAGGGGAAAGAAGTTAAGGATTAAAATATTTCTGTGTTTTATGCAGTTCCAATTCAACATACAATAATAACCAAATAGCAAAATAGTACCTTAAACTTCTAAAAATATTCGGACTTTCTTGTGGAACGCCAAGTCACCGTAAGTTTGTCTATAATTGTTTCTCTTACATAAAGTCGCAAAAATGAATTCTTATCCATGGAATGGACCCCTCATATTCAAATACATATTTCATTAGTTTCATATAACCTACTTCCTAAACTCATTACCGAAAGAAATTTAAAAAAAATTTAAATTGTAGAAACAATTTGTACTGCAGCCCTTACGTCCTGTACCCTGTTGATCCTGGGGTAGTCCCTCGCATTCGAAAATAACATTAATTTCATATAACCCACTTCCTAAACTCAAAAAAATAAAAAATAAAAAAAATTCAAATTCTAGGAAAAAATTGTACCGCAGCCCCTAGACTCCGGGGTCCAGCCCCTTTAAAAATAACGCTTAAGATTGGCAACTTTATATGGTAAAAATGTCATGGCAATCGGTTGAGCAGCTGAGACGCCATTTCGAAACAATCAAATAATTGTATCTATATATGTATGTAAAAATAAATTCTTGATCCAGGGACGGACCCTTCGGATTCAAATATGTCACTAATTTCATATAACTCCTACTCATTCCCGTGAAAATTAAAAAAAAAAAATTTAGACCAAACTTGAACTAAAATCCCTAGACCCCGGGGTCCAGCCCCTTCTAAAATATCGTAACCTGGGTCCTGAACATACAACTTAAACATGGTAAAAATTTCATGACGATCGGTAGAGCGGCTAAGGCGCTATTTCGGAACATTTAAATAATTGTATCTATACATGTAGAAATGAATTCTTGATCCAGGGCAGACTTCCGGATTGGAGCATGTCACTAATTTCATATAACCCCTTTCCTAAAGTCATTCCCGTCAAAAAATCTTAAAAAAATTGAAATTTGAGAAAAAATTTGTACCACAGCCCCTAGACCCCGGGGTCTAGCCCCTTCAAAAGTATCGTGGGCTTGGTCCTGAACATGCAACATATACATGGTAAAAATTTCATGGCGATCGGTAAAGCGGCTAAGGCGTTATTTCAGAACAATCAAATAATTGTATCTTTACATGTAAAAATGAATTTTTGATCCAGGGGCGGACCCTCCGAATTCGAACATATCTCTTATTTCATATAACCCCTTTCCAAAGCTCATTCTTGTAAAAAAATTAAATTTTTGAAAAAAATTGTACCATGGCCCCCAGACCCCGGGGTCCAGCCCCTTTCACAATATCGTAAGATTGGTCCTGAACATGCAACATTTGCATGGTAAACATTTCATTGCGATCGGTTGAGCGACTGAGAAGTCATTTTGGAATAATCAAAAATTTGTATCTAAACATGTAAAAATTAATTTTTGATCCAGGCCCCCCGAATTTGAGCATATCTCTTATTTCATATAACCCCTTTCCAAAGCTCATTCTTGTAAAAAAATTAAAATTTTCGAAAAAAATTGTACCGCAACCCCTAGACACCGGGGTCCAGCCCCTTCCAAAATATCGTAATGTTGGTTCTGGATATGCAACTTGTACATGGTAAAAGTTTTATGGCGATCGGTTGAGCGGCTGAGACGCCCATTCGGAAGATAGATATGCCATTTTTATCCCTATCGAACTAGATACCAAGATAGAATTGTAGTGAACCCAGATGTATAGTTATCTGTGCTGTTAGTATGTCAAAATGCTTGACATCAATTTTTCTTTTTCCAGCTACAGCTAAATGAATTTTTAGTGTTGTTGGATTTGCAACGGGTGCAAAAACTCCGTCATAATCACGACCATTCTTTTGCGAGAACCCCTGAGTTACTAAACGAGCTTTAAACTTTACGATGTTTCCGTCTTGGTCAGTTTTCGTTTTGTGGACCCATTTACATCCAATTGAACTGGAGCCTGGTAGTAATTTAGTTAATTTCCATGTACCAAAATTGTGAAGAGATTCTATTTGTCTTTTCTTCATATGTCATGGGATCTGTATTCATTCCTGTAGTTACTTTATTTATTTCCGTAATGAACCTTTTTGATGGTACGCCTTTGTTTTGTCTTGTTAATCTTCTGTATCATATGTTCGCGTGCGATATTTTGCTGCACGTTGTCTTTATTAGTGCGATGTGTTTGCTCACCTGGGATCTCGAAAACTGTTTGATCATTTATTTTGGTTTCGATGAATTTAACATCACAACTGATTTTTTACTTTATGTGTATTAATGTCAAGAAGTCGATAACCTTTTGTGCAAAGCTCATATCCCACGATTATCAGCCTTTGTGCTGTATGGTCCAATTTTTTCCGCTGATCTGTAGGAACATGTGAATATACTAGTGTTCTAAAAATATGGAAATAATTTAAATCAGGCTATTTGCCTTTCCAGAGTTCATATAGAGTTGATTTTAAATTTCTAGTAGGAAGGCGATTAATTATGTGATTCGCTGTAGTTACTGCTTCACCCCAAAACTGTTTATGTATACCTGAACTCGTTAACATACAACGTGTCATTTCGATTAATGTTCGACTTTTACGTTCAGAAACTCTGTTATGTTGTGCGGCATTTTAGGTACTGTCAACTGGATTTTCACTCCTTTCGATTTAAAATAATTCCGTAGTTGAATATCCGTCAAGTATATATTTATTTCCCCTAGGCGTCAGTACTTGTAACGGTCCACATACATCAGTATGTATCAGATCTAATTTTTGAGTTGACTTTGTAAAAGATTCTTGTGGAAAAGGATCTCAAGTTTGCTTGCATTGAAAGCATGTTTCACAAACATCTCTATGATTACAACTCGAAATTCTAATTTTGTTAGCCATTTCGGGCATTTTTCGTATGTCACTCAAATTACAAAAATTAGTTACGTTGAAAATTTGATGGTCTACTTTATATATATATATATATCGTTTCTGGATTTCACGACGGCTAACTTCCCAACTGATAATAAATTACATTTGAGTCCAGGAACAAATTGTACATCGTTTAATCTGAATTTACTGATTGAATTTTTGAATTCAATAGTACCGGTACCTTTTATCGGTAGATTACTGCCATCAGCTAATGTGACCGAATTATTATCACAATTGTCAAAACACTTGAAAAATGACTCATCGTTACACATATGTGTCGATGCTCCGGAGTCAACACACCATTCAGGTATAATTGCTTTATTCTGACGGTTGTGTCTTCATTATCACTTTTACTTTGAACTACGTTAGCTTGCTTTTGTCCATTTTCGTTTTCTTTTTTCTTTTTCCATGCTGCAAATTTACGGCATTCACTTTTTCGATGACCTTTCTTCCGACAGAAGAAGCAAATTTCTTTAGATTTGTCAGAGCCATTTACATCTCTATTTACTTTTAGGGACTTCTCACACTTGCATTAACGGATTCAATTTCTTGTATTCTTTTATACTCTTCCAAAAGATGGTTTTTCATCATTGTTTTCATTAAATCTGTCTTGGGGCGTGACTCAAGAGCCGTTATCAAAACACTATAACTTTCCGATAGACTGTTTAATTCATCCATACATTCGTTCATTGCGTTCAAATGTATTTGCATGTTTCTACCCTCAGGTAACATCATTCGACATAATCGTTTTTGCCGTAACTTTATTTGGTTGTCTTCTATTGACAGTGCTATGAGTGCTTGCGCTTTACATTCATGTTTATTCCGTGTCGCTAATTGAGTTGCATCATCTGATGTTTTTCCATCGATTGTTGTCCATAGATCTTCTTTAATCAATAGGAGTTCCATTTTATACTTTCAGACCAAATAATTGTCGTCATTTAATTTTGTAATCTGAATTTTTGTTACGTCTGACATTTTGGAGGTTATGTGTTTCCAAAACGAATTAGAAAGTTATTTTATGAACATTTTTTTGTTATGGTTTCCTTTATGATCGATATTTCTCAGGATGGTAGTACGCCTGGCCCCAGAATCTGATGAATATTGCTGATAATATATATTTACAACCGCTGTTTGTGCTTTGTGTGAGACTAAAAAACTTACGTATGCACTGTTTATTATTCAAAATGCTATGAACATAGCTTCAATTTTTTTGTGTTAACATTTCATAAAGCACATCCTACACTGTCGAATCTAATTTATAGAATTTCAATTTCTATCGAATTGCAACCTATACTGGTCTCACAATTTAGCGCATTTCAATCTACCACATTTCAATTTCTACTGAATCCTAATCTACCAAATTGCCATCTTTCAAATTCCATTCTATCTCATTCCAAACTATCGAATTCCAAGCCATCGAATTCTTATGTATCGCTTTTCAATTCCTACCGAATTAGAATCTTTTAAATTGTAATCAATCAAATTCATATCTACTGAATTTCAATCTATCGATGTAAATTATATAGGATTTCAATTTTTGCCGAACTGAATATAGCAAATTAATATAAATCTAATTACAAAGTATCGATTTTCATCCTTCATTTGAATTCTATCTATCGAATTCATCAATCAACTTTAACTATCGATTCTATAACAAATTTCTACCGAGTCTTAATCAATCGAATTAAAATTTACTGGATTCAATTTTATAGAATTTCAATTTATACCTCAAATCTACCAAATTGCAATCTCAATTTCCATTGGAGCAACCTCATTTTCCACCGAATATCTATCGAATACCAATCTATCGCATTTCATTTTCATTCTATTTCGAATTCCAAACTATCGGTTTAGCATTTATAACGGATTCCAATTGGTCGAATTTCAACTTCAATCTAATTCTAACTACTGCAATCTACTGAAGCCCAATTTATCGCATTTCAATTTCTATCAAATCCCAATCTATCGAACACCATTCTATTTCAGAATGTATCGAATTCATTTTACAGAATTTCAATTTCTATTCATTTTCAGTCTATACCGTCTCTAATACTCTATCTGATTTCAATCTATCGAATTTATCCAGCGACTTCAACTATATGACGTCATTTCCATATCGAATTTCAACTTACCGATTTCCTATAGAATTTCAATCTCTCGAATTGTAATTTATCGAAGCCCAATCTATATTATTTCAGTTTCTACTGAATCCTACGATAAACGTATTGATGAAGATTGAATAGTTGGAGAAAGCGAGAATAAATGGGTTATGCATTCCTCAAATTCAACTTCTCTTGAGTAATGTTCATTTATGTGCAAGAAAGGTACTTCTTAATAAAGGCGAAGACTAACATTTATTATCAGGCTTTTCTATAGGTACAAAGAAAAAATTTTACAGATTACAGCCCTTCTTTAAAAATTACGTTCAAATTCTACCACAGTGAAATCGAATTCCCGAATATAGCCATAAGTATCCAATCAAAGTAAGTTTTCTTTATACATTTTACCTGTAATTAATGCTGTCAGAATGTACAAATCTAAAATATAAAATCCCACACATCTCACCATGTATTAAATATCCAACGAATAACAACAACAAAACCATAATCCAAAACTTTCAAAATTTTATTTTCCACCCACTAAACAAAGTACAAAGTACATTTAATCAGGTTTGGTATCTTGTCTACCACCCCTACCAAACAGAAAAAGACTAATCCTATTCCAACTCAGAAAAGTCACACAACAAAAAAAAAACAAAAACTAAATAATCCTAAATCTATGTCTTGATGAGCTTCAAAAATCTTCAAAATATAATTATTAATCCTTCCGCCTCCATTTAATATATAGTATAATAGGGGGTGGGAGACACGAGTGTCTAAGCGAGAAAATCATTTAATCATCACTTTTGCCATAACTAAAGATTACTCTCGTTGCGTAATTGTTGTAATTTTCATACAAATGGAGAATAAAACAGATTTAAACATCCTTTCGGATATTAAGGATAAAAACGTTTTATCGACCATAAAAATTACTTACGCTTAATAAAGTTTTTCATTTAATTTTTTGATCAAAAACACAACAAAAAAAAACAAACAATTTTCTTTTTTTTTACTCTCGATGAAAATCTAGATAATCCGATAAGAACAAACTTCAGTCAACCCTCTAATTTTTTATTGAAATGTTTTATGGTTTCAATTGAGCTAACATTTATATTAGGGTGTGTGGATATATTGATGTGTCAAAAAAAAAAAAAAAATTTACTACCAACCAATAGATGGCAGTGATAAAATAAACAAATATTTACCTGTTTCGTATTCTCTTTCATCTGTCGCCTGGCAATCTCTAACAGTAAACGTTGTCGCAATACATCCAACGGATTCACAATCGATAATGAGGGTCCGGTTCGTTTTGGTGACAGGTAGCTGTCCTGAAAACAATTCATACAACAACAACAAAAAATAGTGCGTTGATTAAAATTTGAAGATAAACAGTCGTACATATAGTACAACCTCCCAACTTACTTGTAAATCTCTAGAATTTAAATATCGATAATCTGTCAGCGGTGAACTATAAACACTCTGGCTTATACAAAGCATTGTGCTTACCAATGACCAGAGCCACAGGGTGGCTTTCATATTTATATCTGAAATAAAACGAAAAACAAAATTCTCAGTTAAATTTAAATTGTAAATTATTTTGTATGATGAGTATATGATATGTTAAAAAAAAACATAAAAATTCATTCAACAATACATAATTGTGTGGTGTGGGGTAAAATTTATATTCAGCCTAATTACATTTCAAGTCAACCGATTAATTCGGTCAATCGGCCTACATTCACAATTTCATTTATTTTAATGTTAATGTTGTATGTACTCTCGTATATGGAAATTAAATCAATTCGTTCAATACGTAATTGAACATGTACATACATAAATGTTGAGTTTTATTCTTTTTAATTTTGGTATAATCAAATTATGCTGATTGTTATATTATGCTGGGTAAATTCAATTGAGTCAGTGAATCAATTTATATTTTTACAGAATTTTTTTAACTTGGCTAGTGGTCATTTTTTGCTATTTTAACATTTACATAATATTCTCATTCCTGCACCAACATGACACAGAATCAAATTATCGTACTACTGGGGTCAATAGGAATAAACAAAACTACACACAAACAGCAAAAAGCAAACGGATACAATGAAAAATATATACGACCTAAATTTAATAGACGATTTGCAATTAGTGTTACATCATAGAACATACAAGTTTTGAAAACAGGTTTAGAGATACAGTTGGAGGGGAGTTTGATCCACAACACTAATCGAGTGGAATTGATGGTGGAAGAGACCCTACATTTACTGGGCGGCCTCATCGCTTTTTTAACGATCACCACCAATCCCAATTGAGAATAAAATCGAAATCTTTTGTATCCGTCTAAAACCTCAACGCTGGAAGGAGGCTGTACTCAGTGGACACCACTCAGCTAGGTGAAGGTGGCTATCGAACAAACCGTAGGTATAGCCCCAAGGGTTTAGAGAATAACAATCGCAACTCTATTGGTCTAGAACACAGCAGATGGTGTGACACAATCCCCGTCTAGCGAAAATTCTTCTCATTGCTTAGGTTCATGCAGATTCAATATGAATAACGTGTATCCTGAAATACATAAAGATGTTTTAGGAAGCTTTTATTAGAAAGAAAAGCCCATAAAAGTCACTACCACCTGTGACCTGTTCCAAATGATACTGTTTACTTTACTTTGTCCTCCGGTAATCCTTACATTATATTTGGATTTTCATTCGCGGATTTTGTTTTAAATAATTCACGCATCTATGGAATATTTTTTTCGCCACACTTTTGTCTCTTACTGTACGTAGGCTAGTCAGTATTGGTTTACGTCGGGATGTTGATTTTTTACGTGTAAAGTCAGATAAGTGATTTTCACTAGATCTGATTTTGTATTGCTGAGACAATAAAATTCTTCAGGGAAGTTTTGGATTGGAAAATGATTTAGTAGTACAATAATATTGTCTCTTGCTTCCGGTTATCTTATGAGAAAGTCGAGCGTTTTGGCAGAATATGCAGTTTATACGCTGAATTTTCCTACATTTTCAAGAAACTGGAAAACTGATTGATTAGAATCAGCAGTTAAACCATCAAACACCAAATAGAACACTAATAGAAGCATGCCTGAATTCACAGCCATAATCTCCAGTTACATCTGATCCTAATGATTTTATAACATTAACACCCGGGACAATGCCAGAACCAAGCATTTAGAACGAAAATGTCAACCATGTAAGAGTATTGCAAAATTTGGGTAACCGAATATAGGTTACTGCTACAAAAATGAAGTAAATGGACAAGAAGACAAGCTAATATATCAAAAGGGGAGCTAATCCTTGTTAAGGATGATAACCTACCTCCAGGAAAACAGCCCTTAGGAAGAGTTCAAGAAATCCATAGTGGAAAATGACTTAGTTAGAGTTGTAACCATAAAAATCGGTAATGGTCTGCTTAAAAGGCCAATCACGAAAATCAGCCACCTTTCAAATGAAGATAGTGACCAGTTGGAAAAGATGGGCCTGCCAAAACCTAATTTTTACTTTTTTAATAGTGATAACACCATGGTAACGGCATTCCTAACGGCTGGTAAAACCGGCTACAGATGGTTGTGAATTATACACTTCGAAACAAAGACAACCGATACAACACGAACGAATGACGAGAGCAAACAGCAAATTAACCCTGTTACTTTGCTCGCTTGCAATAATCTGGTGGCTCTCAGCTAGACGAATTATGCGCTAATGCAATTTAGTACCAGCAGTACATTCGGACGCACATTCAAATATTGCACGGCAATTGATACAATTACCAACAAGTTATTTGGGTATTGATATAATTGCCACGACAATGTGCAGCCAATGCTTACAAGGAAAGCATAGAAAAATTGATTTCAAACCAACAACACCACCACCAAAAGCTACTACAACAGCAAATGTCGATATTAGAATCAACTATCAACGTGATTAAGCACAGTTACGAGGACAGCGATAAGAAATTTCAGACATACAATGACATAGTGACCAGCATCATTTTACACGAGGAATTCACCGACCAGGCTCTTCATGCCATAATGAAAATCATGAAACTTCGAGCATTTTGATCCATAATAATTGACATTATCACCGAAGTTAACCAAGGCAAACTCGATTCTCTTATTTTGAAACTAAGCATCAACTTCAGGAACAGATTAAACAAATCATACATAATCTAAAACCCAATCAGGATGTTCCATGCCGTAACTTAGACATAGCAGCCATATATAAGATAATTGACGTCAGAACAATCAAAAATTGAAGAAATTATAATCGTTGTATACGTTATACCAGTTCCCACGATCCACCATCAGGAATATGTTTATATATCATGCCATCTTCTAACTACTTGATGGTTGCACTGCAACAAAATCAAGACATGGCGCTAACTGCAGTTGAGTTCAATACACGTAATTACCTTAACGGAGAATATTTTTATGATGTTCGTCAGCCACTATATGAATACAAAGGCATACATAACCAGCTGTAAAATAGAACTACTCAAACAAAATGGTGACATTCTGAAGAGCTGAAGGATTTTCCAACTGCATCCAAACTGGGTTTTGAAAGGAGATATACAATGGCATGATAAAGGACATATAGCAGTAGATTCGTTCTTTCATTTATGCCGTAATTTAATTTAAGTGTTAAAGTACATAGTAACTATCCGGTATTCGTAAAAACAACCTCAACACGTACCTTGTCGAAGATCAATGCCATTGAAGCTTCCCTCCAAGACAATAAGAAAGATTTAGAGTCAGCAACAATCGATTTAAGCATATCCGATTACCACCACTACCGGTAGTCTACTTACTCATTCCAGTAGTTTTGGTTCCAACCCCACTATATAAGCCATAGGAGTTGATCTTATAATCTGCAACATGGATCCGGGGAATATCGTACCAATTTAGTAGGTAACATGAAGTAACCATGATAGGCATACCACCATATTCCAGTAGCTCGAGAAGATACCCGCAATATGGCCATAACAACTCTATTTGGCATGTTTGAGTTTAATTGAATAGCATTTGACTTAAGAAATGCTAATCAAACATTTTAAAGGTTGATGAATACTGCGGTAAATGGTCTGGAGTTTGTCTTCTTATATTGATGACATTTTAGTGTTCAGTAGACATGAAGAGGAACACCAAATTCACTTTCAACAGCTTTTTAGATATTTAGCTCTGTACGGACTAAACATTAAAGCGTCAAAATGCGTATTTGGCGACACATTCCTATTTAGCTTTAATGATCAAAATTGAATCAAACAAGAAACAATTCACTTGGCCACTAAAATGTGAAGAATCGTTTAATGCGTCTTATGCATTATTAGCATATTCAAAGGTAATGGTTCATTCAATATTACCACTTGAGAACAGTATAATATTGGCCAATGGGAACCATTTTCTATTTATTCAAAAATACTTTCTCCGACTGAAGCCAAATATTCTGCGTTTGATAACAACTCGGAATTTATCAAGCTCTACAACATTTCCGATATTTCGTGGGAGGCTGAGAATTCACAATTTTTACTTACACTTATGTCCAAAACTGAACGTAGCCCTTGTCAGTCTAGAAACATGGATTAACGTACTTACGGATTAACGGTTTTACTTATTGCCTCCCAAGAAAGAAAACTCAATTCCATGTTTAAATTAGAATTGATGGAATTGCCTTTTACGAAAGAACGGTTATGGTGTGATATGTCTGCTTGTACCTAATTAAAATTTTGTGATCGCAGTATATAACACGTTTTGGAATTCCGTTCGAGATTACCACTGATCGAGGTTCGCAGTTTGAATCAAATCTATTCTCCGAACTAACGAATTTTTTTGATGTCTTAGTATTCGGCATTCGCACACCATCTCAGTTGATTTTTATTCCGTTGGTGATCCTCAGTGTAACATGTGATGACGATGTTAATAAAACACGGGTTAGAACGAGACTGCTTTTTTATTGTACGTCGTCTTGCTTGACTTATATGACTGAGTTTACATGGTTTATATTTATTTTCAATGTTACCAACTTGACTATAAGTCTACGTTTTATCTCCCTTTTTATCCTCCCCCCCCCCCTCGTATATCTCCCTTTTTTTAGGGTTTTCAAAAGATTTCAAATTTTAATTTTCTTCTTGAAAATTTATATAATTACTCATATACATACATACATACATACATATATACAGGGTTTTCCAATAAGATTTTTCATTTTGAATAGCCATGCTATTTGGACAGCTGTCAATTATGAAGCTGTCATCTTTTGACATTTGGCAAGTAAAAACTACGCCATTACCAAAAATGGTACGATACCTTGGGTATATTGGGTCGAAAAATCGATCGAAAAATCATCTTCAGTGATGAGGCCCATTTTCACCTCGGAGGCTACGTTAATAAGCAGAATTGTCGCATTTGGGGTTCATAAAATCCAAGAATGATTGTTGAAAAGCCTCTCCATCCTCAACGTGTCACTGTTTGGTGTGTTTTTTGGGCTGGCGGTGTGATTGAACCTTAATATTTCGAAAATGAGACTGGTACAAATGTTACGGTGAATTGATTGCGCTACCAAGCTATGATTAATGATTTTATGTATGGCCGGAATTAGAAGATATTGATGTGGACGACGTTTATTTTCAGCAAGACAGCACTTTGTGCCACACAATCAATGAAACAATCGCAATTTTGCAAAATTCAAACTCAAAGATCTAACCGGTTAGGCGCTTTTACTTCTCTGCCTGACTTAGTCCTTCGGGTTTGATTTTCCGAACCTAGACTAGTGTTGACGTTCTGACTTGATTGTGGAGATTGAACGATTTTTGTTGGTTGTTCTCCTTTTTGTGGCCGTTCTAGTTCTGGCTCCCTTTTTATTGTTAAATTTGCCTTACTAAGGTGAATGTGGTAAGTGTTTCTGCAGTATAATCTTTCATCATCAGTTTGTACTATCAGAGATCTGGGATCACTTAGTTTATTAAGGATTTTACCGTTTACCCATTGCCTGTTCGCGATTTGTATTCGCACTTTTTCGTTAATCTGCAACTCTTTAGCAGGTTTGCTGCCTCTATCCGCATACTTTTTTTGTTTCTCTCTTAGTTTATGTAAGTTCTCTATGTTACATTCTGTATGACTTTTGGTTTTAATAATTCTTTGCTAATAGGTATGTGGGTCCTTGTAATTCTACTCATAATTTTTTGTAGGTATTTCGTAGACTCTGCACCGCCAGGTATATATCAGTTTTGTCGTTCTGGCATTTTCGTAGCATTTGTTTAACAGTTTGGACTGCTCTTTCCACCAGCCCATTTGCTCGTGGAAAATATGGACTGGATGTTTTATGATTAATGTTCCAGTCATTGCAAAATTGTTTAAACTCGGCCGATGTATACTGAGAACCGTTGTCGCTCTCTAAAATTTCGGAAGTGCCGTGTATGGCAAATACTTCCTGAGACGATGTTAAATTCAATTTTCTATATCAATGTAGCCTGAATAACTGTCCATCAGAACTATGTAGTTATCTGAATTGAATGTAAATAGGTCGGTACCTACGATCTGAAATGAGTAATCGGGAACTTGTTTGGAAATTATTGGCTCTTTAACGTTGTTTCTTTATGTTTTTTGGCATGTCCAACAACCCTCGACAAACTTTATTACGTCCGCGGGTAAGTTTTTCCAGTAAAACATTTGCCTTGTTCTGCTCGTCGTGCTTTGTGTGCCCAGATGGCATATGGTATATGTGTTGCTGTTAAAATTTTATTTATTTGAGCATCGGGAAAGACTATCTGTTCCTATTCCCAGCCTTTGATTATACATTCTTTTAGTTTTTGTAACGTTGGATCATTCCTTGTGTCCATTTTTAAACTTTCAGTGGCATTGTTGGACATGGGCAGCAATACTTGTATTTCTAAGTCGTCCATATCGTTTTCGACCTTGGTTTTGCAATCCCGGCTAAGCGCATCTGCTATCGGTATATTGGTTCCTTTTTTGTACATTATTTGTGGCGAATAGGGTATTATTTCGAACAGTATTCGATGCAGTCGTGCCTGAGCCGATTGCAAAGGTTTTTTGAAAATCGTCTCTAATGGTTTATGATCCGTCTCGATTAATAGCTTTTTACCATAGATATACTAATGGAATTTTTTTACTGCAAATCTTATCGCCGTTGCCTCTTTCTCAATTTGCCGATACTTTTGTTCGGTATCAGTAAGAGCTTTTGATGCATATGCGACTGGATGATCGTCCTGAAGTAATACAGCACCCAACGCTCTACTGCTTGCGTCCACTGACAACTTTACCTCCTTGTTAACGTCGTAAAATACTAAAACTGGTGGCGACGTCAATACCACTTTTATTTTCTTGAACGATTCTTCATGTATCGCATCTCAATAAAACTCGACATTCTTTTTTAAGAGTTTTCTTAATGGCGCTGTTAATTCTGAACATCCTGGTATAAATTTTGCAACTTATGTTACCATTCCCAATAATCTTTGCAATTGTTTAATATTTTTCGGTGTTTTGAGATTATTGATAGCCCTAATTTTTTCTTTATATTGCTCTAGACCATTTGCCGATATAATATGGCCCAAGGATTTTATAGATGTTTGATTAAACTTGCATTTTTCTTTATTTAGTTTAAGTCCTGCTTGTATTAAAATATTTCATGTATTAAACTATCGTGCATAGAACATTCCGTATCAGGTAATCCTTCCAACACTGAACTTCCGGTGCCGAGGCTAATCTGAACGGCAATCGGAGGCAGCTGTACCTACCCCATCCGTCACCGGAATCTGCCAGAATCCCTTTTTGCAATCGAGCAGAGTATAAAATTTTGAATGGGTAAGCCTGGAAGCAATTTCTTCCATTGTTTCTAATGGGTAATGTCGGCGCAAGGCATACGAAACTTTTACGTTATTTGATGTTGGTTTGACTACTGTATAGATCATATATAATAGTGGACCTAGCGCACTGCCTTGTGAAGCCCCTTCCTAGGATTTCATATAAATTGGTGTATGCGTTGTTATATTTCACCAAAAACTCTTGATCGAGCAAAAATTTTTCGCTAACAGTTTTGTTTTTAGCGGAATGTTTAAAGAACTTGCTTTGGTTCCATATAACATTCTAATATTTTCAGATTTGCATTAAACCATTTAACCATGCAATTATCTTATATAACAGCGTTGTTGTAGAGCAATTTTTACCATTGTTTACTATATTTCTGTTAGAAATAACAAATCTGTCACGATAGTAATATTTTTCGCGCCTAAGAGCAAAACTGTATATGGATTAAGTAACTATCATGATATAAATAATATTATCATGACATCTTATAGTGTTTGGGGATAGAATTTTGGGCTAATACCCTAGACAGACTGTGGTTTAATAAAATCCGATTTAGCTATTGGGTGTATGCATTAAAAAACCGGAATTTGATACTAGATGTCATTACTTGTTTATGCGTTATAGTACATCATGGACATATATGTCATTTGAAAGCCTTATTCAATACCTGACAAAATCAGCTAAAAGTTTTTGTTTTGATTGTGCGCATCCAACCGATTTCAACGATGGAAAATTTATCAAATTTGCGAAAAAAACAGCATTTGCGGGAAGTTTTGTTGAGTCACTTACTGCAGCTGAAAGTCATCGTTTGCACGTGGATTTGTATGGTGAGCATGCTCTTGCAAAAACACAGTGCTTTGAGTGATTTAGTTGCTTCAAAAGTGGTGATTTTGACATCAAGGACAAAGAGTGTCCTGGTCAGCCGAAAAAGTTTGAGGATGAAGAATTGGAGGCATTACTCGATCAAGATTCTTGTCAAACGCAAGAAGAACTTGCAGAATCATTGGGAGTTGATCAAGCAACAATTTCCAGACGCTTGAAAGCCTTGGGATTCACCCACAAGATGGGAAATTGGGTGCCATACAAGTTGAAGCCAAGAGACGTGGAAAGACGATTTTGCCTGTCCGAAATGCTCCTCGAGCGCCACAAAAAAAAGTCGTTTTTGTATCGTATTGTCACTGGCGATGAAAAATGGATCCATTACGATAATCCCAAGCGCAAAAAAGCGTATGTCAAGAAAGGGGAATAAATTAGTCTGGCATCTTTTTATACCAATTGAGATTTTGGCTGAAACTGATAAATGGGCCTTAGCGCCCCTTGCAAGAGATTTGAATTCACTTCCCTATAGTACATGTAGTAGCTGACCTACTACTCCGTTCATCGAGCCCAAAACCTACCCCCTATCCAGGGGAATAAATTCGTCTGGATACTTTAGGTACTAATTGAGATTTCGTCTAAAATCGTTCATTGACCGTTAATACCTACTACTAGATATTTGAACTAGGGATCCGATAGTACATGGAGTAGCTGCTTAAAATTTTGGTCCATTTTGCCGATTGACTATTTCTTAAACCAAGAATTAATTTAAACTAGACATTTTTTCTGCCGATTAAGACTAAAAATTGTTAAATGTCATTTACGCCACTTGCCTATGGTTTGGATTCATTTTTTTATGGTCCATATATTATTTTGACTAAATTCAACTAATATTGCCTTTGAATGGTCTTAATTTCCCAGGAAATCACTTTTATTCGAAAGATTTTGTAACGAAAATACATTTTTAGTACTAAATATTTCAATATGAATCGTAGTTTTTCCAATTGGAATAAACTAAATTAAAATGGAAGGACAAAAAAGTTATGGATGTGTGGTGTAAGGTGATTCAAAAAAGTGAAATGGAAATACATTAGAAACAAACAGAACTACACGCATACTTTATGTATTAAATATTAAACATCTTAGCGAGCTGTGAAAATGACACTTATGCATTGATACATAATAAAATAAAATTTTGAAATTAATCGGTATGCTATTTAGTATTGCTCATGCTGTTGCTGAGTTTGGTTATGCGGCGAGTACAGAAAACAAAAATTAAAGGGTGGTCTATCTAGCGTTTGCAATTTCAACTACCGGTTATTTCGAGTGTGGCAACACTTACGTCATCGTTTTATGACGTAAGTGTTGAGAAAATTAGATTAATGTTTGACATTTACGAAACGGCCGTTGAACAAAATTGGGAAATAATGAAAACTTACTTTCAAAGTGATGAGTCTTCTACCCAAGCTGTAAGAAATTTACGTGGAAAATTCAGTAGAAATGAAATGCCTACAAGGCAATTGAGGATCAACTGAGACTAATAAATTAAGAGACTATCCAAGACTTGAAAGAACAAATCGAAGTTGCCATTGATGAGATAGGAGCCCATACAATCGAAAATATGTTGAAAAATTGTGTTGAAAGAATGAGGTACTGTAAAGCCTGCCGTGAAAGTCATTTAAATGAAATTGTGTTCCATACTTAATGGCAATATATGCTCTTTCTAATAAAACAAACCGGTTTGAAAAATATTCATTCCTCTTTGAATTTAGAGCCAAATTAAATTGCGAACGTTAGATGGACCACCCATTATAAAAGTCAGAAACAGATTCGAACGGCATTCTCTAATGATGCACGCTAGGAAGAAGCCGCAGGAAGACATGCTACCGTCATTCCAGCTGCTATGACTTTAAAGTCAAAATAGCACCTGTGTCTAATAAAACCGACCTATTTCATTTAGTTCAAACTGATCAAATCAGCGATGCCAATTTACTTTGTTAACCGGAATCTTCAACAAGATTGCCGTGTATTAGTAATGGTCTACTGCTACACTTTTACTGTATGAGTTATGGTGGAGCTCAAGCTCATCGATACAAGGCTATACTGAAATTTTGTCGTTTGTGTGTTTCTCCAAACCCATTATAGAATAATTTGTCGACTTTTAAACCAAAAATGTAATGCAAGTTTGTCCAAACTTTGTCCTAAAATTACAAAACAAAATTTGGAACAAACTTAGGACAAACTTGGAGCGTGAAGTTGGTCCAAAAATTGTACAATTTTTTTACGTCTGAGAATGTATTGGTTAAATAAATAAAATATCTCGTTATTATGAATTTTTTCCAAAATGTAAAAGTGTTTAATATTTCGTGACTACTGATTATGCAACCCTTAAAAATCGAAAATTGTAATTTTTCAATGTCAAAAGCTAACAAATATTTTAATTATTTATCGAAAACACAGTGTATACAGTACTTTATTAAAAACATTCACCATCTCAGTATAAGAGAGAGATAAGACTGATCTATCTCATCCTATATATCTCAGATAAGACCGATAGTGAGAGTTTCGAAAAAATTCCATGACGCTATCTCGAGTTATGGTTTTTAGAAGAACCCGTTGAGGGAGATTCGCAAGCACTTATCGCATAGTGTTGGGTTCGTTGATGTTTCCTCTATGGTTCGTGAGATTTTCGAAAATGTTCCATAACGCTATCTCGAGCTATGTTCTTTAGAATTAACCCTTATGACAAATACGCGAGCACTTATCGCAAAGCGTTGGATCCGTGGGAGTTTTCTGTAAATTTTATGATTTTCTATGACGATATATCGAGTTATGGTCCTTAGAAGTAATCCTTATGGGAGATTCGTTAGCACTTATCGCATAGCGTTGATTCACAAAATTTATCAAAATTTTCACAAAATTTAGAGACAACCCAACAAATCCAACATTATGCGATAAGTGCTCGCGAATTTGCGAGATAGCGTCATCGAAAATTTTCGACACTCTACAGAATCGTACAATAAACTTTAACGAATCCAACCCTATGAGATAAGTGCTCGCGAATCTCCCATAAGGATTACTTCTAAAGACCACAACTGGAGATAGCGTCATGGAAAATTTTCGAAAATCTCACGAACCATAAAGAAAACTTGAAAGAATCCAACGGTATGCAACAAGTGCACGCGAATCTGCCAAACATCTACTCTCGACTCTACTTCTCTACTTCTAATGACCATGTCTCGATAAAACGGAATTCTCACGAATTACTTTTGTTACGACATTGCTACCAATTTGTTAATAATGTGTTTTTGTACATATTGTATATATAAGCAGATTCTATTTTCCGCTAATCTAATAAAATATTTTTTATTGTTGGACGTTAAAAAATTACAAATGGTTTTTTTAAATGTTATTTATTCAGGTAATATCAAAAATCTCAAATTTTGCAAAAAATTCATAATAGCGAGAGATTTAATTTAATTAACCAATACATTCTCAAGTGAAAAAAGTTAGATCAAATTTCGGACAAACCTCATACTCGTGAGCGAACGGCTGCCGTCTATCTGCATTATTGGATTCTCAGGCCCATCGAAGAGGCTTGAAATGATTTAATGGATACTTTTACATAAAGGTTTTCACATAATACTTTTGCGAGTTGAGCGTGAACTCGCCCGTTGTTTTTTGATGTCTTCGTATTCGCACACCATCTCAGTCGATTTTTATTCCGTTGATGATCCTCAGTCTCAAAAATACTTTTTTGTAAGAGTTAAAATTTTTCAAAAAAGTAATAAAGTAAAAATTATCGTACACAGAAATAGAGTTGTGTGAATATTGTGATGAAGAAAAATTGTAAGAGAATTTATCTGTATTAGTTATGATTCGCTAATACTTAACGCACAGCACATTCTGTATATATAGAATGTAAATTGTGGTATAATCAGTCCAGTCGCCGCGGCCTGATGAGAAGATTGATTTTTTCATAATCATAAGCTCATCAGTTCGAAACTGGATTGAATTCTCTTACAATCTTCGGAACATATTAAAATCATACAAAACTTTTTCGTTATTTGATGTTGGTGGGACTGCTGTATAGCGCATATATAATAGTGGATCTAGCACACTGCCTTGTGAAACTCCTTCCGAGGATTTCATATAAATTGGTGCATGCGTTGTTATATTTCACCAAAAACTCTCGATCCAGCAAAAACTTTTCGCTGACAGTTTTGTTTTTAGCGGAATGTTTAAAGAACTTTATTTGGTTCCATATAACATTCTAATATTTTCAGATATGCATTAAACCATTAAACCATGCAATTATCAACAGGGTTGTTCTAGAGTAATTTTTACCATTTTTTATCAAATTTCTATTAGAAATAACAAATCTGTCACGATAGTAATATTCTTCGCGCCTAAGAGCAAAACTGTATGTATATGGATTAAGAAACTATTATGATATAAATAATAGTATCATGACATCGTATAGTGTTTGGGGATAGAATTTTGAGCTACTCACAAAAAAATATAGTGACGGTGACACCTAGTGTGTAATAGAATAAGTTGAAATTAATAGCTCAATGTTAAACTGTACTAAAATGGAATTTTCCATGATAAAATTGTTCTACACTATTCTAACTAGAAAAATCATGAGCTTTCTAGAAGTTTGGTTTGTGTATATAAAAAGGCGAACAAAGTCGAATTGGATTAGTAATATTTGGTAAGCGATAGTGTAAAGATTAAAAGAAATTAAAAAGTGTTTTTGTGCGAAATAAAAATTATAAGTGATCAGTAAAATTTGAGAATAATTTATATAAAGTGATTTTGTAAATTTTTATTGATAAACTGTGGTGTAATAAATTTTGTGAAATAAATAAATTCGTTGGGATAAATTAAATTGATTTTGTATTATTCACAATCCAGTGATACGAACCTTGAGTGACAAGGCAAAAACGTAACAATATTAAAAACTTTCGTGACAGCAGGATTTTTGGGGCTGAGAGTAAAAAGGGTTACGATAGTACTATTTAGTGGCCGGTTAAGAAGTTTTACGATCATTCAGGGAATTCTGAGATTCAAAAATTGACTTTCAGCTGATTACAAAGCAAATATAAAAATTGGGCAACTGCACCTTTCGCATATCACCAATAACAAAGCAGGGCTAAATTTAGAGTACTGTATGCCATGATTGTATTCAACTTAAGAATTTCCTAACATGTATAACGCACGTTATCAAATAAAAAGTCTGCTGGAAAAATAACCTTGACTTTGGCTTGTGAGCGAACACACCATTCCAAGTTTAAAGTTATTCACAGAGGCATGGGTTAAGTTAATTGAAAGTGGAACTGTTAGTCTAACGTATAATAAAATTTAGCATTCATTAATGCTTTGCTCGATGACTACTAAAAGCAGCTTTGAAGTTAAAACTCTAAATCCCTCTGAAATCACATGAAGCTGGTGCATTTTAAGGCATCTCAATGGGCAATTTTAACGTCTAGAAATGAAAGGGCTTCTGAGTCAGCAGTGCAGTTATCAGACATCATATTCGTAAATGATTTTCATGTAATTTTCAAGATATGCCGCTCAGTTAACAATCGTATCAAAGAATTATTGCTCTGACATTACCTACTAAATTCAATTATTATGTTCAGGCGTCTGTACCTACTAAAAGCCAAGACAGTTGAAAATCTCTGCCAACTATACCTTTGGTCAATAAGAAGTGTGTCTTCATTTCCCGTTTTTATCCCAGTGGCATTCAATTATAAATTATATTGAGTGAAGCCCAACTGAGCTGATATGTTTAACTTTTAAACTAGGGGTACTTTCAGAGTTTTACGAGATTCTAT
Source organism: Tipula vernalis (assembly GCA_958295665.1). Lineage (NCBI taxonomy): Eukaryota > Metazoa > Arthropoda > Insecta > Diptera > Tipulidae > Tipula > Tipula vernalis. The sequence continues at coordinate 11,823,142 of OY282559.1, read as the reverse complement.
TAAATCAGGATTTTTGGGCTCCTGGTGCTTTAGTGCGTGAATTTCAAGATCATCGTTGTTCAAAAAACTCAAGGCAGGACGGTAAACCATCAAGGGATTAAATGATAACAACAGTACAAGACGTAATAGTACCTCAGTAAATATATTAATTCCAACTGTTTAACTAACTGGCTCGTCTGTTTTTACTTTAATTGTAGTGCGGCATGCGGTCAAAATCAAAGAATTTCTATCTTGGCATCTTGGAATCCAATTATGACATAAAAGTTCTGACTGCAGAATTTTTCCCGTCCGAATTATTCGTTTTTCATTGCGACCGGTATGATTTTAGTACAAAGTTTAAAGGAGATGGAGTGCTTATGCTGTTCGGAAAAAATTCTGTTTCGAACTTTAATTTTTCTAACCAATTTTGGTTGAGTTTATTGCGTTCAAGCTTAAATTAGGTTCATGTCACACTGTCGAATACGACTACCAATGATTTGGTAGGCATTTTTAACGATTTATTGAATGAAGCTATTGATAAAGCACAAATAAGCACAAATACTTCACAAAGAACTCAAGCAACTTGAAGCCAAGTGCGTAATAAACCTCACACAAAATATAGACGCACAGGTTCGGCCCATAATTATTCTCAATTTTAGTTCGAATTCAAACAATTTGCCTGTCTCAACCGGTTCATGTACAACAATTACATTATTGACATACAGGCCGACCATTTCTGGAATTTTGTGAAACTTCACCCTTAACTGGTATTTGAGTCATATATGGGACATAATCATGTGGTTACCAAAAATAATATTTCCAGACGTATTCTGTTTTTGTTGTCTATTGGCACTAAATATTAGAGTAACTTTCGTTTTGTTTATGTTTTCGTTGATAGGGATATTTTGACATAACCTATTTTTATTGTGGTCGAAAATCAGCAACAACATCACATGCGTTCATTCTACCTTTCCACATCAAATTTAAAAGGAGAAAACTAATAAATAAGCCAAAATAATTGTGAAATAAACGAAGAAATAAAGGTTTTATGTGAAATAGCTATATTTGATTACTAAAATCAATTTAATTTGTTGATAATTGGTAAGTAAACTTATGTATCAAATATGACACAAAAACCGTTGAAGTTCTTTTTCAAACATGTGTCATATATGCACAGTTTTATAGCAAAAGTAAATTATTTTAAATATTTTTAGTTTGAAAAAATTTATTAAGTAGCAAGTTAGTTCGAGTTTGGCCTAAATGCCTAGACCAAAATATTTATATCTTCAAGAGATAGAGAAAATAATTGAAGAATGGCCTGATAGTAGCGATGACGACGTAAACGATGAGGAAGATGACGATCTAGTCAATAACGGATGGGGCGCGGATGTCGAAGAAAACAGAGGACTAATAGATGTGGATTTGGATATTGAAAATATCCCAATAATGTTGGCGAGCGACGTGAATTTAGAAGGTGCCTATATATTTGAAAACATGGAAATAGATGGCGGCGAACCATTTGAACAGGAACAACAAGGTATTAGTAATAAGGAAAGCGAAGTAAAAAAATTGAGGGAGAAATACAAAAAATTAATTTGGAAAAACGTCCCGTTCGTTAAAAATTCGGAAACGCCTACATTTACAAAAGATATGCAAATATCGCAGGAAATAGTTAATTGTGAAACTCCTTTATCATTTTTTAACGTGCTGTTTGACGATGAAGTCCTGAATCTAATTGTAGAGCAATCGAATTTTATATTCTGCACAAAAAAATATTTCAAATCCTTTTGTTTTATTAAAATCAGAATTGAAAAAATTCCTGGGAATTTGTTTGATTTCATCTATACATCAACTTCCCAACACAGAGCTGTATTGGAATGCCCTTGTGGGAAATAAAACAGTTCAGGAAGCAATGTCATTTAAAAAAATCAAAAGCACCCTGCATTTCGTCGACAATCAACTGGCACTGCCTAAAACTCATCCGCAGCATGACCGATTATTTAAGCTACGACCGTTGTTAAGCCTTTTGCAACAGAAGTTCTCTCAAATACTGTAGACGAACAGATCTGTGCGACTAAAATTCAAAGCTTCATGAAACAATACCTCCCATCTAAGCCTCATAAATGGGGTTTTAAAGTCTTTGCGCTAACTGGAGGATCTTCAGGTAAACTTTCTTATTTTTTATACATACTTATTTTGGCTTTATGAACTTTTTTTATATTATAGGTTATATAATTTCGAAGTTTACTCCGGTCAACAGAATAACTACAGAATTACAAACGCAGAAAATCTTGGAGCTTCTGCAAATATAGTAGTACGATTATGCAGACCTATTCCACGAAATATGGCTTACAAATTTTTTTGTGATAACTATTTCACTACAATTCCACTAGTACTATTCCTTCAACAACAGGGAATTCTTTGTATTGAAACAATTAGGCGCAGCAGGATTCCAAATTCGAAGCTAAAGACTGAACGAGAAATTAGCAAACTACAGAGAGAGTCCTACGAAGAATACACTTCAACATTTGATGGTGCTGACTTATGTCTAATACAATGGAAGGATAACAAGCCAGTAACTCTCGTCTCGACTTTTGTTGGAGCAAATCCTTTGTCAATTATTAAAAGGTGGGATAATAAAAAGCGTGCTGAAGTGAATATTCAATGCCCAGAAATAATTAAACAATACAATCGGCATATGGGAGGGGTTGATTTACATGACAGTTTTATTGGCCGATATCGCATAAAGTATAAATCCTTAAAATGGTAACTCCTGATATTCTTTCACATGCTTGACATTACGGTAGTAAATTCGTGGATAATATATAGAAAGGCATGCAAAATAAAAAACCAGCAGCCTTTAACGCTTTGTGACTTTAGAATAAATTTAGGAATTGCATTGTGTATTGTTAGGTCTGGTAGGGAAAATCGAAATAAATCCTCCTCTTCCCGGCAACTAATAACGAATGCATTACTAGTAAAATTGCGAAAGAAATCAGCCCAAAACATCCCTATAAAGGATATTCGGCTTGACAATATTGACCATTTTCCTATTTGGGAAAAGAGAACTAGGTGTAAAATGCCTCAGTGCAACGGCCAGAGTTTTATCAAATGTTCAAAGTGCAATGTCAACCTATGCATCAATAATTCTCGAAACTGTTTTTATGATTTCCATAAATGACTAGTTGTTATGTAAATATTTGTATTGACTTACCAAAGAAAGACTCAATTAGAACCTTCTACTTTTATTTTGTGATCAACATGTGATTCTTTTTTAAAAATTAATTAAACATTAATTTGAAATGTGTAATTTGTTTATTTATGTATAATTTAAATAAAACTAAAATTGAATAACATTTATTTTATTTAACTTCTTTTTTTTGTCTTAACGGATTTTGTATCATATATGACACATAAACTAAAATGCATTTTCCGGAAAACTAAGCAATTTAACAGGAAAATCCCAGAACTAACACCGAATTCTATGAATTGGTAAATTTTGATAGCAATCTGTGAGAATGGCCCGTTAAGGGTTAAGAAGCAAAATAATGGCCTACCCTCATATAAGGAATTTAATGGATGTAAGTCATATGACCCAGAAACCCGTTGTTTATAATGATGTCGCAGATAGCTTCAATTATACTGATTTTGTTTTATTTGCTGATAACCTAAAAATATTTACTAATATTACAGGGCATGTGAATCGACTTATTAAAGTCAAATTGAACCTGTTTCAATGTGACTTTAATAAGTTGGTTGCAAGAAGGTGGTTTAAAGTAGGTCGTTTGTAAACCTAAATAATTATTAAAGTTTACGTTTTGACCTTAAAAATGTTTATGTCATATATTATGCCAGAAGCCCTGAATTATCGACTTCATCTCTCAAAAATGTAAGACATAGCCATAGGTTACATTCAGAATCCATTTCCATTTATCACATACATATTTCATTTAAGAACAATAAATCATACTTATAACATTTTCATTAAAAGTCTTAACATCTACCTCTAAATAATGTATGCTATAGGTATACTATGTATACGTTAATAAAATAAATTAAATAACAACAACAACAACATAACAACGAAAAAGCTCATCCATTACGCTGAAAACACTTAAATATTCATGGTGCGCCTACATTATTGTTCGAAAAATAGTTTGGTTTACAAAAATATTTGCGCCCATTCCTACAAAACCGCCAATTGCTTTTTGTTTTGTTAAGCAGCACGTATTTCTTTTTAATTTACAAGAAATTTAAATCAATTAAAAGTTAACAATCGAATCTTAATTCTTAACAGTCTTGTTTGTGTAAGCCGGCACACGCGCGCTCTCTGATATCTGAGTAAAATTTTGGTTTATCAATACCAAAATATAAAGTATTAAAGTTATTCCCCGAAGCATCAAGATTATCGTGTTATTATTTTGTGTTTATGAAACTGGAAGCAAAATTCCTGCGTGGTAATTTCAACGGAAGTAAATTAAAAAGAAAATAATTTTGCGGTAATCATCTTGATATCTTGATGAAAATAATATGATGTAAAACATATGCACGATTTACATGAATTTATTGTGTACGGTTGGAAAAATATTGTACACATAACTATTTTTATGTAACAGGAAATTGATAAACAACAACCGTGAAAAACTATTTGTCTGTATAGATTATATCGATAGGCGATGGTTTGGTCTAGTGAACCGGAATATTAATCTATGTGGGACAAAATAACATTCGTATAGATAACATAGAATGTATATCGATTATATTGCGAGTGATGGATAAGTAATGGAATTGTTTTATGCTCTAGCGATAGGTCCTGGATACAACGCTAATAACACAATTCACTACAAAAGATACAAATTTTCAAATATCGATTTAATTCGCCTGGATGTATGCTAATAAACACATAAGAAAAAAACTTTGTACTTACATAAATACTAATGCCATCTTTGAATTAGTAGGCAAATTAATTTGTTCAGCTAAATCAGTGTACTGTGACGGTGACACCAAGCGTGTGATAGAACAATTTAATTTAATAGCTCAATGTTTTACTGTACTAAAATGGAATTTTCCATGATAAAACAGTTCTAAATGTTTCTACACTATTCTAACTGGAAAAGTCATGAGCTTTCTAGAAGTTTGGTTTGTGTATATAAAAAGGCGAACGAAGTCGAATTGGATTAGTAATATTTGGTAAGCGATAGTGTGAAGATTAAAATGGAATTAAAAAGTGATTTATAAAGTGTTTTAGTGGAAATAAAAATTATAAGTGAACAGTAAAATTTGAGAATTTTTGGACAATCCAGTGATACGAACCTTGATTGACAAGGCAAAAACTTAACAATAAGAAAGGTGAATGAAATATTTAATTAAATGAAAGAAAACAATTTAATTATTTACTAAAAACAAATCTGATTTTTTATTCAAATACATAATTAACATCCTGTCGAACCGGATGGAAACCCTTTTATTTTACTTTGTTTACATTAATATGATTAAAAGCACAGTAAATCCTTCTAAATATTTACAAATCTGATTTTTTAATGCGGTCGGAAAATGGACAAATCAAAGGTTAAATAAAGCACTTTTATTACATTAAAAATGAAATGTCTAAAAGTAAAACCATAAATGTCTATTTTTATCTGTAAATTATTTAGTTTTAATTTACGAAAGTGTTAAAGCACAAAAATGCTAGATACAAAAATAGATCGCGCGTCTATCAGTTTTCGTTTTCGTTTTATGGTATATTTTTGTGAATGAAAAGCGTATTTGTTATGAATGAAAAATGTTGCATCATCGTAATTATTTTAAGGTTTTCAGTTAAATTGGTATGTATGGAAATGGTGGTGGTGTAAATTAGGTTATATTTACTTTATTTTCTATTTTTGGCCTACTAATGATGAAATATGGTTTGAGACTGAACGAGTTTCGGTCACTGTATATTTGTAGACTAAATGTGACTATATTTGAAGACATGTGGTGCGAAGATACTAAGATAATTTTGTGCTAGAAGATAATGTTCAACTAATCTAAACCAGTGTTTATCCAAAAATAATTAGGTTAAGTATCTTATACGAGTTTAATTTGCACGTCAACCCGGACTCACCAAGAACCTGTTTTGAACTAACTTCTTGAGAAGATAACATTATTATTGTCATTTCCTGGCTAAACGAAATACTACACCGAATTCTTCAAAATTATTGTCCTAAATTACTTCATCATGTTTTGTCCAATATTAATTTACAATGTAGAAAATGCCAGGACTACTTAACATTTTACTTGACTTTTCACTTGAATTTTCACTTGATTTTTCACTTGACTCTACTTTGACTTGGATTTGGATTTTCGTCTTGATTATTTTAGACTGATTTTTAGTTTGACTTTGTCTTCACTTCACTTTTGACGCAACTTTTGACTTAGATTACCACTTGAGATTTGATATGATTTTTGACTTGACTCGACTGTTGCTTAAACTTTTGGAATGACTTTTGACTTGACTTTTGGTTTGACTTTTGATTTAATGTTTTACGTGACTTGAGTCAAGCCTAAAGGCTTTTAAAAATTTAAGTCAAAAGTAACGCCTTTGGACATACAATTTTACTTGGCTTTGGACCCGACTATGGATTTTTTATTCCGTCTATTCTGTTTCTTAGTAGATGCACTTCAACCAACATTGACATTTTCTTAAGGCTCTTTGACCTTAGGCTTGACGTTCCATTTGAATTTTGACTTGACTTACGACCTGACTTTTGACTTTATATGTGATTTGTGTTTCCACCTGACATTTTGAGTTTACTAGACTTTTAACTTGACGTATTGACTTTTGACTTAACTTTTTGATTTGACTTTTGAATTGCCTTTGATTTGACTTTAAGTTGACGATTAACTTGACTTTTGACTTGACTTTTGACTTGACTTTTGACTTGACTTTTGACTTGACCTTTGACTTGACTTTTGACTTCAATTTGACTTGGTTTTTGATTTTCGACTTGATTGTTTTTGATTGATTTTTAGTTTGACTTTGTCTTCACTTCACTTTTAACGTAACTTTTAAGTTAGATTACCACTTGCGATTTGATATAATTTTTGACTTGACTCGACTTTTGCTTTAGCTTTAAGAATGACTTTTGACTTGACTTTGGGTTTGAATTTGGATTTAAAGCTTTACTTGACTTGAGTTAAGCCAAAATTAACGCATTTTGACGTAAAATTTTACTTGGCTTTGGACCCGACTCTTAAACGAATTTTTTATTCCGTCTATTCTGTTTCTTGGTAGATGCACTTCAACCAAAACTTTTCTCAAAGTGCCACCGATTTCAGAACCAATTTCGAACAACAAACTTGGATTACATAAAGCCACAAAACTCGCTGAAATTGACATTTTCTTAAGGCTCTTTGACCTTAGGCTTGACGTTCTATTTGAATTTTGACTTGACTTACGACCTGACTTTTGACTTTATATATGATATGTTTCCACATGACATTTTGAGATTACTTGACTTTTAACTTGACGTATTGACTTTTGACTTAACTTTTTGATTTGATTTTAAGTTGACGATTAACTTGACTTTTGACTTGACTTTTGACTAAACTTTTGACATGGTTTTTGATTTTCGACTTGATTGTTTTTGATTGATTTTTAGTTTGGCTTTGTCTACACTTCACTTTTAACGTAACTTTTGAGTTAGATTACCACTTGCGATTTGATATGATTTTTGACTTGATTCGACTGTTGATTTAACTTTTCGGAATGACTTTTGACTTGACTTTTGGTTTGACTTTTGATTTAAAGTTTTACTGTGACTTGAGTCAAGCCAAAAGTAACACCTTTTGACGTAAAATTTTACTTGGCTTTGGAGCCGACTCTTAAACGAATTTTTTATTCCGTCTATTCTGTTTCTTGGTAGATGCACTTCGACCAAAACTTTGTCAAGGTGCCACCGATTTCAGAACCAATTTCGAACATCAAATTTGTATTACATAAAGCCCATTAAGGCTCTTTGACCTTAAGCTTGATGTTCCATTTGAATTTTGACTTGACTTACGACCTGACTTTTGACTTTATATGTGATTTGTGTTTCTACCTGACAATTTGAGTTTACTTGACTTTAAACTTGGCGTATTGACTTTTCACTTAACTTTTTGATTTGACTTTTGACTTACCTTCGATTTGACTTTAAATTGACGATTAACTTGACTTTTGACTTGACTTTTGACTTGACTTTTGACTTGACTTTTGACTTGACTTTTGACTTGACTTCTGACTTGACTATTGACTTGACTTTTGACTTGACTTTTGACTTGACTTTTGACTTGACTTTTGACTTGACTTTTGACTTGACTTTTGACTTGACTTTTGACTTGACTTTTGACTTGACTTTTGACTTGACTTTTGACTTGACTTTTGACTTGACTTTTGACTTGACTTTGACTTTGTCTTGACGTGTCTTTAGACGCAACTTTTGACTTATGTTTCCAGTTATGTTTGATTTGACTCGACTTTTAATTTGACTTTTGGAAAGACTTTTGGTTTGACTTTTGATTTAAAGCTTTTCTTGACTTGAGCCAGGTCAAAAGTCATCTAAAAAATGTAAGTCAAAAGTAACGCCTTTTCGCGTAGTTTTACTTGGCTTTACACTCGGCTCTTCAATTAAAATTTTTGATGAAATTCAGCAAAAAAATTTCTCAATGTGCCACCGATTTCAGTCAATTTCAAACTTGAATAAAATTGAACCGGAAACTCGCTGAAATTAACATTTTCGTAACGGATGATGGAACGAGTTTCACCTATATATTTGTAGATTAAATAGGTGATATATTTAAAGAATTTTACCCAGAACGTCCAACTAAAGTTTTTATCCAAAATTAGTGTTAGGCTACTTTGGATCTACAACTATGAATACCTTGTGGTTCAGTGCCTTATACGAGTTTAATTAGCACGTCAACCTGGACTCACGAAGAATCTGTTTTATACTAACTTCTTCAGAAGATAACATTACTATTGTCGTTTTCCTGGTGTAGTATTGCACACCGAATACATCAAACAAATTGCTGGTCGCCATCTTGGTTCGCCAAATTACTTTATCACCATTTGTCCAATACTAATTTACAAAGAAGTAGACACATTGACCAACATAACATTTAATTTGGCTTTTCACTTGAATTTTCACTTGACTTTGATTTCACTTTTCACTTGATTGCTGGCTAGAATTTTTTTGGCTAAAGATTTGATTTTGACTTGATTTTTGACTTGACTTCCGATCGGACTTTTGACTTGAAATTTGATTTGATTTTCGACTTGAGTTTCGAGTTTCCACTTCGGTTTTGATTTGATTTTTGACTTGAGATTTGGTTTAACTTTTGACTTTAACGCATTTTGACGTAAATTTTTACTTGGCGCTAGACTCGGCCCTTAAGTTGACTTTTTAATTTCGGGTAACGATTGAGCAGATGAGAAGTATCCTGTAATGAAATGTGGCTTATTCCGACCGAAACTCCAAGCTAAACTCATCCATAAGGCTTTTTCGCTTGTTTATTATTTTTTTGGGCAAAACATATTTATGTACACGCTTTTAATCCCACATGTATGTACATATATATTTATGTCATCAAAACGCTTATTTTTTTAAGCTGCGGAAATTGTAGTAAAATTAATATATTTTCATATTAAAATTTAATTAACCAACAACAACATAATCGTAACAATTAAATATGGTTGCGAGATTAAGTTTTAATGAGCTTTTTTTGTATGAATGAGAATATAAAAATTTAATTCAACATCTCTGTATACCGAAATATATAAAAGTTTTATGACATAATTTTCCATATGTTGTCCCCTCCAAAAGTGCTGCGGTTTACTATAGGGGATTTGATGTGATTAAAAAACAAACAAAACATATTGGTTTTCCACATAACCGCGTCGCTATTTACGTCACGACTGCACATCCACGCAGATTATAGTACCATCAAGTGCTTGTAAAAAAACATCTGTTTATTCATTTCCCCGACCATACCTACTATCTATCATCCCATTAACAAACAAAAAAAAAAAAAAAAACGGAAGACGTATTTGTCTGGAAGTACGTGATGTATATTAGTGTAGACACATTTTTTTGTTATTTATTTGCGTTAATACGTTTATCCATGCTCTGTGTGCAGAATATAATTTATCGCTTTTCTTATCTTCTTTTTGTGTAAATCTGTATGTTTGTTTGTGTGGAAAAATGAAAATTGAGGGAATCGGTATGATCTATACGATTAGATTCATAAATTACATGTGGTTTAACTTGAGAATTATTACACAAATTATGAACAACAAGAGGCAGATTTTATTGCGCAACCATTAACGTTTTTGTGGTTTTATGAAGTTAATAGCATATCGTAAACTATCAAATTGAAATTAGCTATTAAACTGAGAACAAATACAATTGCTCATCAAAAACGAGATTTTATAAAATAAAATTCGTCTGAATGTGATATACCTACTATAACAGACTGCTAGATTTGACAGACACCACTTAGAAGACTCCAAAATATTTAAATCTCCATATCAATTTGGTAATACTACGAATATTACGAATTATATTTAATTCGATATTTTTCAAAATTTTGAGTCCGAAACTATAGAGAGACTCTTCTTTGCTTTATTCCGAATTTTAAGTTTTGACTTTGAAAATTTATAAAAATTTCCAGACTTTTCTTTATACTTTATTCCGATTTTAGAAGTTTCGATCATTCATTCCATTTAACGAACAACTTTTAATTTTATCGAAAATCAGCAATTTATTAAAAAACCAAATATTGCATTCGCCTAGAAATATCCTCCCGCCCTATGGTATGTTTGAGCTGTCTGAATTCAAGTGTGAAGCCTTATAAATTGTATTTATTTCGAGAATTAGAATATAAAATTCCGAGACCAAAAATTTTGGAATTTTCTCTGCCTCAATCCAAATTTCGAAGGTTTTCTCTCTGCTTTATTCCGAAATAACGAGTTTCGATTCAAACGTTTAAAGAATTAATCCGAAAATTTAAAATTTGAATTTCTAAAATTTTTGAGTTTTGCTCTGGTTTATTCGGAATTTAGGTGCTTTGAAAATGTTGAAATTAATAGATTTAAAGAATTTTATTTAATCTAAGAACTTTTAAAATTTCAAAATTCAAGACTTTTCTCTGCTTTATTCCGAATTAGGAACTTGCGAGGAGGATTTTCGAAAATATTTGATTTTTTTTTCAGAATACCGACATTTTCTAGAATTTTATGATCATTCGAAATTATTAGAGCTTTTCGAGTTCATTCGAGTTTATTCGAGCTTCGCAACATTATTCTGAACTGTAAAGTGCTATATATGCAATATATTATCCAATTATAGTGATTACATCGATATTTTAAAGAGTTTTCGAACTAGCACATCTGACATATTATTAAAGAAATGAGATGAAACGTGTCTGTTAAAAGTACAAATTAGTCGCTGCATCGATAAATTTGATAGGTTTCTACAGCTGTCCAAAATAATTGCTTGAGTTTGTGGAGAGCTTTTGTCTTGCGTGGTTGAAGCTTCTTTGCCCTAGCACCCTTCTTTTACCAAATATTGACGGCTGGTTGATCCATTTTTTCGGGAAATTAATATTATGAATTTTTGTTGGCGACCTTACTACAACTATTTGTGTTTTGCCTTTACATAAAGCATTTGTGTTTCACTATCTATTTTTCAGCGAACCATATCGAATTATCATACTCTTCTCAATCCTCGAATTCATTATTCTCATCTGTTCCTTGATATGTCACATTCTAATTTTAATATCCCCACCAACTTTTAGGCATCTTATATTTTCCGTTTATTTTCTTTCACCTCACTATCCTTTTTGATTATTTTCGACCAAAATCTTGTTGTACAATATTTAGGGTCCCTTTATGTCATTTGGTTTACATGTACAAGAGTTCAAAAACCATTTTAAATCTGCTTTTTGATTTTGTTTGTAGATTGTAGATGAAAATCGTAGCTCTCAAGTCTCGTGATATCAAAAAAACTCGACTAATCTATAAAATTCGCAAAAATCTCCTAAAATTACCACACATCTTCAACAATGTTGAATAACCTGTAAAATCAAGCGTAACGTAAACTCAAAAATCTCGAATAATTTTCAATGATAACCTCGAAAGTATCGAATAATCTCGATAGCGAAAAATCCAATATCATTCTTCTGCACAATATCTGGGTTAGCTAAAAATTATTTTCAGAAAATCGGAAAATTTCATCTAATGAGAATACGAAAAGTCGAATATTTATCAAATTTATAAATTACATCACGCAACTTCGTGAAATCGCTGCAAATTTCTCTAAAATGCAGATGAAAAATTCGAATAATCTCTATCGAGTAATTGAATTCTATCTTGAAAAAGTCAAAAATCATTAATCATTAAAATAACCCGTTATATCATGTAACTTGATTCAAATTTGGAAATATGGAAAGCTCCAAAAATCTATAATTTCGAGAATATCATCTCTCATCGGTTATGCGCATTGACTTAGCGAATTATATAATTCACCAAATCAAAAAACTCAAGGAAAACTCTCATTTCTGTGTGTATTATGCTCACACAAATAATAGAAAGAGAAAGTTTGTCTGTATTAAATCAATAAGATTATTTAGGCTTTTCACACAGAAATGAGAGTTTTCCTTGTGTTTTTTGATTTGGTTAATTATATAATTCGCTAAGTCAAATGCGTTCTTGCCTCATACATGATGTATGAAGTTGGAATTGTATTTTTGTAGTTTGGTCGTAGCTACCTGATGAGTAGATCGAACTTTTTTGTTTGTACGACCTTGGCAGTACGAAACCAAACTACCACAGAGGAAGCTGAGGGAAAGTTTTCATTTTTGCAGTCGATACACTTTGTATTGGCTTCAAGTTAAAGAACGGGGGGAATTTTCATATTTCTACTTTATTTTGGTAGATATATTTATAACAGATTGATCTTCATTTTTCTGATTAACAAGTCGAAAATGTTGTGAATGCCATTATTTTAATATATTTTGTCTATAAAAAGCCGAAAGAATATATTGATTTAATACAAACAAACTTTCTCTTTCTATTAAAGAATTTTATTTAATCTGGGAATTTTAAAGATTTTAAATTTCAAGACTTTTTCTGCTTTATTCCGAATTAAATCAAGAACGAACGCAATTAGTTCTTGACAATTTTAAAATTTAAAGAATTTTCAAAATTTCCAGAATTAGCCCTACTTTATTCCGATTTTAGAAGTTTCGAGCCCGTCCATCAATCAAGGCCATGTAGCACACTTATGAATAACTGAGCAGTGGATAAATTTTGATTTTCAAATTTGCGGAGATTACAAGCACATCAAAAAAAAGTTTGGTGCTTTTAGCAAATTCGTCGATTTTCCCTTCAATTTAGTAAAAAAGTTTAGTTTCGAGTCTAAAAAACTTGGGTTTTCTCTTTCTGAATCCAAATTTAAAAATTTAAGGAATTTTATTTCATCCGAAAATTTTTAGAATTTAAAATTTCGACAGTTTTTTTAGCGCTTTATTCCGAAATTACAAGCTTCGATTCAAATATTTAAAGAATTAATCCGAGAACTTGACAATCTAATTTCTAAAAATTTATTTATTCGAAATTTGGAATTTTACATTGAAAATTTCTCGATTTAAGGAATTTTATTAAATCAGCATTTTTAGTTTAAAAAATTGGAGTTTCAAAATTTCACCTGTATTCCGAATTATAAATTTTGACCGCAAAAATATAGATTTAAAGAATTTTATTTAATTTGAGAATTTTTAAGATTCAAAATTTCGAGACTTTTCTCTGTTTTATTGCGAATTAAGAAGTTGCGACTATGAAAATTTTAAAATTTAAGAAATTCTATTTCATCCAAGAATTTTCAGAAATTAAAATTTGGAGGGTTTACTCTGTTCTTTCCGAAATCAAGTTTTATTCGGACAAGTTTTATTGTTTTGACTTGGAAAATATCTCGATTTAAGGAATTTTATTTAACCCGAAAATTTTTAAATTATAAAATCGGAGTCTAGAAGTTTCACCTGTTTTCGGGATTATCCGTTTTCTGCTTAATTCCTAATAAAGAAGATATAACTTTGAAATTTTAAAATTTGCGACCTTAAAGATTTTAAAATTCTACAGATATTTCATCTGAGAATTTGTAGAATTTAAAATTTCGAGTCCGAAAATTTGTAGGGTTTTTAATTGGCTTTATTAATCCAAGAATTTAAAATTTTAATTTCTAAAATTTTGAGATTTGCTCTAATTTTATTTAATCCGAAAATTTTTCAATTTTAAAATTCGACTCTGAAATTTTGAAGCTATTTGCCTACATTCCGAATTTTAAGTTACGTCCGAAGACATTTATAGATTTAAAGAATTAGTATTAATCTGGGAATTGTTAAGATTTCAAATTTCGAGATATTTCTCTGTTTTATTCCAAATTATGAACTTGCGACTTTAAAAATTTTAAAATTTAATCAATTTTGTTTCATCCGAGAATTTTTAGAAATTAAAATTTCGAGGATTTTCTCTGTTTTTTCCAGTAAGTACCAAGTTTCCGGTTTATCAATTATTATGACAGTTTACAATTTTAATTTCTAAAATTTTGAGTTTTGCTTGGTTTTATTCGGAATATAGATAGGAATTTTATTTAATCCGAAAATATAGAAGTTTTTAAATTTTAATATGTTTTTTTCGGCTTTATTCCGAATTATTAGTTGCGACTTTGGAAATTTTAAGATTTAAGAAATTCTATTTCATCCGAGAATTTTTAGAAATTAAAATTTGGAGGCTTTACTCAGTACTTTCTTAAATTACAAGTTTTTTTCGGACTAGATTTATTGTTTTGGCTTGGAAAATTGCTCGATTTAAGGAATTTTATTAAATCCGAGAATTTTTAGATTATAAAATTGGAGTCAAGAAGTTTCACCAGTATTCCGAATTATCTGTTTTGACGGCAGAAATTTAAAGATTTAAAAAATTTTATTTAATAAGAGAAATATTTATTAAATCTGATTTGTTTAATCTGATTAAAAAATAGAAAATAAAATTTCGAAACTGTTTTCTGCTTTATTCCTAATAAAGAAGTTACGACTTTGAAAATATTAAAATTTAAGAATTTTCTTGAGCCGAGAATTTTTAGAATTTAAAATATTGGCTCTAAAACATTTGGGAGCTCCTCTGCCTTAATTTAAATTGAAGTTAACCTTGAAAATTTTTGTTTTATGCTTAATCACGAAATTACCAGTTTCGATTTAACACATAAAAGAATTAATATAAGAATTAAAAATTATTCGGAATTAATATAAGAATTATTCTCTATTCCGAATTATAGGTTTTGACTGAATTTTATTAGATTTTATATTTTATAGATTTAAAGAATTTTATTTAATCTGAGAATTTTTAAGAATATAAATTTTGATTCTTTTCTCTGCTTTCTAAGTTGCGACCTTGAATATTTTAAAATACTATAGATATTTCATCCGAGAATTTCTAGAATTTAAAATTTCGAGGCCGAAAATTTGGAAGGTTTTTCTTACGCTTTAATAATCCAAGAATTTAAAATTTTAATTTCTAAAATTTTGAGATTTATTCGGAATTTATATGGTTTGAATTTTATTTTATCCGAAAATTTTTCGATTTTAAAATTCGAGTCTGAAATTTTGAAGTTATTCGCCTACATTCGAGTCCGCAGATACATATGGATTTAAAGAATTTTTATTTATCTGAGAATTTTTAAGATTTCAACTAAGAAATTGCGACCTTAAAAGATTTGAATTAAGAACTTGCGACCCTAAAAACTTTAAAATTTAGAGAATTTTGTTTCATCCGAGAATTTTTAGAAATTAAAATTTTGAGGGTTTTCTTTGTTTTCCCCCTAAGTACCATGTTTCCGATTTAGTAATTATTCCGAGAATTTTTACAATTTTAATTTCTACAATTTTGAGTTATGCTTGGTTTTATTCAGTATTTAGATGTTTTGGCTTGATAAATTTGTCGATTTAAGGAGTTTTATGTAATCCGAAAATATAGAAGAATTTAAATTTCAAGACGTTTTTTCGGCTTTATTCCGAATTATAAGTCGCGACTTTGGAAATTCTACGATTTAAGGAAACCGAAATTACAAGTTTCGGTTTAAACATTTTAGGACTTAATCAGAGAATTTTAAAATTTTAATTTCTAAAAGTTGCTTGTTTTATTCGGAATTTAGATGTTTCGACTTCTTTCTCGATTTAAGGAATTTTATTTAATTCGACAATTTTTAGATTACAAAATTGGAGTCCTTAAATTTCAAATTATCGGTTTTTACTGCAGAAATTTAAAGATTTAACGAATTTTGTTTAATCTGAAGTTTTTATTAAATTTGATTTATTTAAGCTTATTAATAAAAAAAAATTAATTTTCGAATCTATTTTCTGCTTTATTCCGAATAAGGAAGTTGCTACTTTTAAAATTTTCAAATTTAATTAATCTTATTTCATCCGAGAATTTTTAGAAACTAACGTTTCGAGTCGGAAAAATTCGAGAGTTTTCTCTACGCTTTATTCCGAAATTACAAGTTTCGATTTAAACATTGGCTATCCTTTCACAAGTTTACCTCACTCAATATTAGCGCTGTAATTTATTATAATAAATAAATTGCCTATCGCAATTTTGGCCATTACACAAGTTCCACATATTCCAGAATTTATTAAATAAAAGAAGAATTTTTGAAAGTGTGGCAGACCTGCAAAAGGTTTTCTTGGAACTTACATAGATAGTTTTGAGTTATTTTTCTCGATTTAAGGAGTTTTTTTTTAATCCGAGAATTTGCACACTTTAAAATTCGAGTATGAAAATTTTGAAACTCTTTACCTATATTCCGAATTATAAGTTTGGGCTACAGAAACTTAAAATTTTTTATTTCATCCGAGAATTTTTAGAATTTTAAATTTGGAGCTCAAAAATTTTCAGAGTTTGATGTTTCTGGCCTATTATAATCTACATTTTTTTTGAAGACGATTTGGGAACTTTTCTCTCCAAAGTCAAATATTTTCCAGAGCATGTATCTTCCCATTTTGGTTTTTTTTTTTACAATTTTTTCGAATAAAACTTTAATTAACTGTAAACAGAAATGAAAAACAAATTTCCGAATAAAATTCAACCTTTGCTTAGAACCCCCTTAGAACTGTAGTGATATGCTAAATGTACACGCATTGAAGCCTGTGCTGCCTATGTTCATACGAGTCCTTCTAAAGTTTGTCCTTGAACTTCAGCGTAAAATCTTCTGACTATCCGTTACACCACAGACTTGCAGCCAAAACTAGTTAATAATTTTATAATTTAAATAGACACGTTTGAAACTCAAGATTTACTCAAATAAATCTAGACAACGATAAACAAAAGGAATGATTTAGTTTCGACCTTATTCTCAAAATGTATTGTGTTTGTTAATTTAATGTAGTGATGTGGAAATCATCCTCGAATCATAACATTTATTCGTGTGAATCTACTACCAAAAATTTGGATAACTCTAGCTTTAATAACAACATAAAGTATAAATACTCGTACATATACGTATGAGTTTTCTTAAAAAATTGGTTTACCATTTTGAAGTACACATCATAAACATAACATACCTACATTTCAAGAATATGACAATCTTTGTAATGTACACAAAAGGATCAAAGCGAATATAAAAATATGTTTGTTTATTTTGTATCCCCCCCATCGTGTCTGACGAGTGATTAACTATACATCCGTTTACAAATGTACAATTCATGTGTACCTAGGATACTCGTATATGTAGAACAAATTCGAAACAATTTTTGTATGTTTTGCACATAAATCGGCTTTTTGTTGTTGTAAAATTTTTTTGTGAACAATTTTTGACATGAAAATATTAAAACATAAAAATACTTCGTATAATCATAAAACATCAACAACAAGAACATACATACATAATATGTATGTACATATTTTCTCCCGAGTCGGTTTTATTTGATTTGGTTCAAAAAAAATGAGCAAGTTGTTCTTCTCTGAGGTGGTAATTTATTAAATTTACAAAGTGCTATTTGATATTTTCGGTTTAATATTTTGTGGGTCGAACTAAATGATGATGATGATGATGATGATGATAGGCATGGGAAATTTTGATCGAATATGTTCTTTATCATCCTAAATAAATTTGATGGGTGCATGCCATTTTTAGGTGAGCAATTTAATCAACATCATATTTACTTTAGTTTACTTTTTGACGGGAGTAGATTAATCTTTGGACATACATACATTATAGATACCTAGATACAGGCTAAAAAAATCCTTTTTGATTTTTGTTTATATCGGTTGAACTTTTGTGTGGTTTATTGATTTATGGATTGTTTTATCTTCCGTGAATGAAATTAATAATTTTTATGAATTTTTGATTCTTCCCCTTAAGGCAATATAAGAATGGTGCAGCTGTAAAAATCTTATCTTAGTGTAGGCAAACTTCACACTTCAAGCTTGTAACGATGAACTGGGCGTCTTAGAGTTCTTGTACGCCTAGTTAGGTCAGGCATATATGTTCATAGAGCTTAAATGAGCACGTACGGTTAAAATACTTGCAGAATATACACAAAACTCCTATAGGTCTTCGATGGGAAAACATTAGGATTGCCCTCAATTGGGCCCGATCACGTGCAGCTAGGTGAGTTTTAGAGGCGCCTGCACAAATATGCTAATTATAATTACTAAAGTTTTGGCCTTATGTACGCTTTGAATATTTTAGGAGTTCTGTTGAAATAAAATAGAATTTCCAGCGTTTTAAAAAAAAACCCACCCTTAAGGGGAGATGAACGTTTTTTTTATGATAATTTACGTTTTTGAACCGCTGAACCGATTTTGATAAAATTTGGCATGAAGACAGCTTTAATCTATCTCAGGGAGTGATAATCAGCCCAAAGTTACCTGCGTCCTAAACCGTTAAAACCGTTAAAAAAACCACCATGTCTCAGGAAACAAATTCAAAAAAATAATTTTTCCGATTGTTTAGCCCCGGAGAATGATCAGATTCTTCTAAACCGCCGCCTTTTCATAAGAGACATCGCTAATAAAATAACGTGCTCTCGTAGACACTGTCCACAAATTAGTCAGTTAAAACTTTAACAGCTCAAGTTAAAACTCCTTCGCCAATTCATTCAATTATAAGCAATGACAGCAGTTCTATCGTAAGGATGCTTATATCGCTTTTAGATTCTTTTTTTCAAAACGACGTCATCTAACACCCAGTCAAACAAAAGACTATCCTTGCAGAATTTCATCATATGATCAAGTTAGGCAAATGCAGCCCATCATATTCTCCAGCTTTTTCTCCACTTCGCATGGTCTAGAAGATGAACAGTACTGATTGGATGCCATGTGGAGCAAGGGGTGCTCAAATCTAAACAATCGGTGTACACTTTCCTGTTAAAGTCACTTATTAAATAAAAAAGTCATGTACATTTGTAAAACAATCCTTAGCAATCTTAAAAGTCATTAAAACCTATAAAAAGTCACGAAAATCAATCAAGAGTTAAATCAGTCCAAAACAGTCACAACATTTATTAAAAAAATGGAGGTGTGGCCAACACACGACTTTCTTTTACGAACAGAGAATTTTGAGAAATTTTATTTTTTCTTAATTTTTTATTTTTTTTAATTTTTAAATTTTTATTTTTATTTGTTTTTAATTTTTGGAAACATTTTGTTTAAAGAAGTTTTTTGTAAACCTTATACTTTTTAAGATATTTGCAAAATACATTTTCTGGACCAGGGGAGTGGCCACTTCCGATTAACCGATTTGGAGTAAAATTCACTGGGCCTCCCAATTTATCAAAAAAGCTTAAATCTAAAGTTTCAGTTGGTTTGGTTAAACCATCTGGGCTCTAGAGAGGACACAGACAGACTGACAGACTGACAGACTGACAGATTGACAGACTGACAGACTGACAGACTGACAGACTGACAGACTGACAGACTGACAGACTGACAGACTGACAGACTGACAGACTGACAGACTGACAGACTGACAGACTGACAGACTGACAGACTGACAGACTGACAGACTGACAGACTGACAGACTGACAGACTGACAGACTGACAGACTGACAGACTGACAGACTGACAGACTGACAGACTGACAGACTGACAGACTGACAGACTGACAGACTGACAGACTGACAGACTGACAGACTGACAGACTGACAGACTGACAGACTGACAGACTGACAGACTGACAGACAGACAGACAGACACCATTTCGAAACCAACTTTTTCGGGCTCAGGGGACCTCAAAACAAATAAATCTCTAAAAATCTCAAGGTCCAAAATTTTCATGATTACTATACTTTATTTTACTAGAGTAAAAGAAAGTAAAATTAAGAAAAAAGTCAACAGTCACACAAACAAAAACAAAACAGTCTACCCAGTCGTATTTGTTTTTTTTTACTTCCCCGTTATTTTTTTCACGTTGAGGTTAGTCTCATTTGTACAATTTGAAACGCGTTAAACAGTACTACTTTAGACATCGTTGTAATATTAATTAATAAAACTAAAATTAAAATTAATGAACAAATGAATTTGTTTTGGAAAGTAGTGGAAGAATCAGCGGGTGGTATTTTACCCACCAATCTAAAAATAATTTTGGAGCAACAGGGGTACGCTAGTTTTATCGCACTGATGCATTTCGATGAAGACGATTTGATCGATATTCAGAAAGCTGCTTCCGAAAGCGAAACCACTTTTAAAATCAATAACGGATATAAAAAATATTTGCAGCATTTTAAAATTTTGATCAATGAAAAGGGCATAAACTATTTCAATGAGAAACTTAAAGAGGCACAATCAAAATGATTTCCAGAAGTTTTGCCGAGCATATGTAAAAAGGGTTTCAAAAGGAAAAATCATTGCAACCAAGTTTCAAGTGTATCGAAGTTTACTATGCATAAAAAGCAATATTTAGAAGATGCAAGAGGAAATACCTCAGAATTTAGCTCACCAGAAGAAATGGAAATGGTGGAAATTGAGAAGCTCTCAGGTAAATTAATTTTTTTTAATTCGTTATATTGTTGATAATAAGTTCGAATGTGTTTTACTTTTTCAATTTCGATAATATCTTTGTTATAATTCGGAAGCTTTACAAACAATTCTAAATTAGCTGAGTTCTAAATTAAATTCCAACTTACCGTAAAGTGCCATTTATAATACCCGGGTTTACTTTTATTAAATAAATATAAAATCTGTTAATATATACCCAGTATAATATATGGGTTCAATAGGCAGGCCAAATTATATTTCTGGTCTTGTTTCTGGTATTTTATTGTGAGGGGTATTATACGGCCTTTACGGTACATGCATTTTTTTTTTTTTTTTGAAAATATTGATGTTTTGTTCTATTTTAGATATTTCCAACTCAAATTTAGAACAGCATAAACAAAAAATTATGCAAATTACCAACAATTGGATTAAAAACAAATTTAGCATTTACGTTGGCACACATTTATTACAGCAGTTTTTAGTGAAAATCGTCAATGTTACAAAAACAGATCTAGGTTTACATAATAATATATTAATAATAATAAAAAAAATCGGCAAACAACTCTATCGTCTGGGTTATCGCGAACTTCATCAGACACTGTAAAAGACATGCCACAAATGCTTTAAAGGAAATTAAGGAAAAGGAGAAAAATTTGGGTAGGAAAACTGAAACGATAACGTCGTATTTTGTTAAAAGAGGGCCTTATACAGTTTACAATGAAAATGGAACTAAAGAAAACATTGCTCAAGATGGTTCTCTTATTAATTTACCACAAATTTTTAAAATAGCTGAAGGAAATATGGAACTAATAATGTATGTATGGAATTAGATGTATGAAAAAGATCAATCTTTTGATCATTCAGGAATTATCATTGTTGATGATTCAGGATCCATAGTAGTCCAATCAACTGATCAATTTGCATCTGCAAAAAAAAAGATATGAAAATGCAAATAACACAGTTGAAGACAAAGTTGAAGATGATGCATTCATCATTGAAACAAATGTTCAAAATATTATAACTTCAGAAAATAATAAGACTTGACCGATTAAAACTTGGATTAAAAAACGCTATTCGAAGTTACATGATTGCTCAAAAGACTCTACAGAAGAAGATACACCAACTAATTACAGTGCTGATGATGACTTGCTGATTCCAAACTTGGTTAGCTCTTCGGGAAAAACGATGGATGGATAAGCAATGGAGTCGATTTATCCGTCCCAATATTTAAGACTCCAACTTTAATATCAACTAATCATCAAGACCCCGATACTGTTTGTGAAGCTGCTTGTAATGCTTCAGATGGAAATATTCGTAAGGATGAAAATGAAATTTCATTTAATTATTTTAAGCCTACTAAAACAAGTAAATGGTTAGATTCCAAATATTCTCGAAAAGAAAGGCTTCAAAGAAAAATGCAAAATACGGTTTGCGGAAATCAAACTTATATAATATGTAGATGAATTTTTCCCACTTTTAAATAAAATGGAATTATTGATTAAGCAAAATGAAGCAATTTAACCGTGGTCAAAATCAAGAAGTAGTATCGAACAATT
Source organism: Tipula vernalis (assembly GCA_958295665.1). Classification (NCBI taxonomy): domain Eukaryota; kingdom Metazoa; phylum Arthropoda; class Insecta; order Diptera; family Tipulidae; genus Tipula; species Tipula vernalis. The sequence continues at coordinate 11,800,557 of OY282559.1, read as the reverse complement.
ATTTTTTTCAATTTTTAACCGATTTAAAGAATGTAGCCGTAAAAAATGAAGGAAAAACTAATGGGAAAAGATACGATGAAAATTTAAAGCTATTTTCTTGTTATATATTCATTGTCGCTGGTAGGCAATTCTACGAAATTACTTCACAAAATTTACCATTACCATCAATTACTTCAGTATCGCATTATATGAGATATGAAATTCCGACTCCACTTAAAGGTTCTTTAAGGGTTGACGACTTAAGTAACTTTCTCCGTAAGTTTGATCTTCATAATTTCGTTTGGATCAGTGAGGACCAAACCAAAATTATTGAAAAAATTGAATATGATGTAAGCACTAACCAGATGATAGGATTTGTACTTCCAACATCTGAATCAACAGGATTACCAACTCCTCTCTATTTTGAAGAAATTTCAGCTCGTAAAATTTATGAAATTTTTCAAACTGGGCAACAATCAACATATATAAATGCTGTAATCGCATGAAATCACCTAAAATTTTTCTAAATTCATGTTTAAGTACCAACTCTCAATCCAATTCATTCTGATGCTAATTACGGCCCACGCTCCTCTTCTTTTTCTCTTCCTACTTCTTCATCATAAAACCACATTCTTGCAGTAAGATTTGCTATGAAAACTCAGTCTACCATGATTTGATTGCAATTCTGTTATGGATTGAGGCAAACAAGGTTCATACAATCCAAACAAGTTTTGTATCTTCACCGGTAAAAAAGACACACTCTCTTTTGAGATTTGTGATTCCAGTGTAGGGAAATTTAAATCTGTTAACTTGTTTGGTTTAACGATAAAAACTAAGTATTCTTGGATCGGTCAAATTTTCGGATTTCAACGTTTCCTCTATCCTTGATTCTTCCCCCATAAATGTAATGTGGGAGCTTTATAATAAGTATTCCACTATTATTTCCATGGCATGTGTTCGGCGGAGCTTTATGAACTTACGCCTGGTCTGTTCAGACCAACACGTACATTAAGACTTACAGTTCGAAGAAACAACCTTGAACTCTAATTTGCAAAAAACAATAAGTACAAAAACTCTTTTTTCCTTCGGACTCAATACCAAAAATACAATAATTATTCAAAACTCCCAAACCTTTATAATCCGCTGTTATAAAACCTTTTTTCTATCTTAGTCCTTTCGTAATGCTGCGCATAGTGGGTTGCCACGTCTTCACATAAAGACACATTAAGGAAGAAATTCCTAACCGGGAACCGTAGTAAAAAGTCTCCCTGTTGGCAACTTTGGGATAGTATAGAATTGTTGGCTTTTAAAAATATAGTACTCGTATGTCGTTTTTCAAAAATTAAAATAGGAAAAATTTAAAAAAGTCTGTGTTAAAAAAGCAGACAGTCACTACAATCCTCAATGTTAATTTAAACAGTCAAGAAAAGTCAAAATTTTATTAAACAATGACTGTTATTTTAGGAAAAAGTTAAAAGAAATCCGAAAAAGGAAACTACAATTAAAACAGCATTAACTTTCAGTGCAGTGACTTATTTAAGGTGTACAATATTTTTTAGATTCATTTACCCCTTCATGTGGAGACTATCATCGATTGAATGCCGTGACGGAACCTGATCATTACCCGAACATACACATTCACCGTATTCTCCAAGTTTGATCTTGTAAGAGCTTATATCATTTGATACCCGTTGCCTCCGAAAACGTGGCTTAAAAGGCTATCACAACCCCTTATATAGGTTATTCGAGTTTACTCGAACGCCTATCGGGCTTCGGAACGCGACAGAAACATTTTAACGCTTCATAAACGAAGTGGTCAAAGGTCTAGACTATATATTCACATATATTGGTGATATACTTGTCGCTAGTATCCGAGTTTGAAATAAATATCTAAGCTTCTAATTGTCAATTAATTGACATTTGATTTTAGCACAATTAAGAGCCCACTTACAAATGTAAATTTGCTAGCACATCCCATTGATAAAACCAGATCTCGGAGCCGTTTTACAACAATGGTATAATGGATGTTGGCAACCTTTGGGATTCTTTTCCCGCAAGCATAGTGAAAAAAAAAAAGAAATTTTCCATTTTTGTCAGGGAACTTTTAGGAGTTGATCTCTCTATTAAAAATTTCAGATGCTTCGTTGAAGGTAGGCAATTTATTGTTTTCACCGAACACGAATCTCTTACAAAAGCTATAGTCTCCCTGAGCGATAAAAATACCCGGCAACTAAGACAACTTGATTATACCGCTCCGTTTACGATCGACAAAAGACATATTGCAGGAAGGACAATATGGTTGCAAACACTTTGTCGCGATCATGTGACTACATTGAAAATGTGCAAAGCTTCACACTAGAATTGAAGGATCTAGTTTAGACTCAGAAGCCCGACGATGAATTAGAATAATTATTAAATTCATTGCGTCTCGCGAGTTCTAGGTTTAAGCTTATTCGTCTTTCCCGATTTTCAGATATTTTATGAAACATCTAGACGTGCAGTTTTCATTCAAACTTGAAACGTAACCATGCAAAACCATCGGAATGGTTCGGATTACCAAATTAACATCTTAACTTAACGAATTCTATTCATCGTTATTAGTTTTCGCATTTGAGGGAGGGTTTTCATTTGAAAGGGGGTAACGCAAATGCAATTTTCGAGGCTTTCGAGAACTATTTTTGAGTTGCCTGCTATATTCGTGCATATAAACTCTGCATATGAAGACCATCGGCTGCTGACATAAATTTTCACGTTCTAAAAATCGACAAAAATGTTCAAAACTATGTGCTGTAATTAACCATTAAAAATGAAGAATCGCCCTAATTTTCAAGTATGCACAATCGCCCAAAAATTGTTGGACAATTATTCGTTTTAGTGTTTTCAGTGATTTTAAATTTCTTGTTTGGGTAATTCCGCATAATGCCCAATTGCCCAACAAAAAAATGAAAATTTTTTCAAGTATGTTTTATTTTGGATTTTTGGGCGTTTGCTCGTGTCACCCATTTCGATATAGTTTGAACAAAATCAACAGAAAATTGAATTGGAAAACGTCAAAAAAAAAAAAATTCCGAAATTTTTGGTTTGCCAGAATCTAAACACAATCCTGTCCATAAACTTCAATTTAGCCGAAATAAATTATGGCTTTTATTAAAGATTAAATTGCTCTACCTTGCCCTAGGTGCTCTACCTTTAATTAAGGCATTATTGCACTTTCGAAGTGCAATAAGGTTATACAAAATAATTATTGCCCTATTTCACGACCCCCTCAAATGTTGTTGCATGACAATGGAGAAGAATAACTTTCTATTTCTATTTCTAGTTCGTGTGCCCATCGCAAGCCTCGCGTAAAATGTTGAAAATTTCAAAGCTAACCAATATCTGAAGATCTAAAGCAGGATCTAAAATCTGGACAGGAATTGCAGCTGAGATTAAATTATCTAATTTATTTTGTCCTATCGGTTTCTTTAGCCAAAGCAGAACATCAACGTGAGAACATCTTAATAAGAAACGTAAGAAATGTCTACATTGAACAAGAGACAAGTTTGTCCACCACCATTGATAAATGCACTTTGGAAATTATGAATGAATTTATTCAAAAGGTATTTGATGAGAATATGAAAAACACGATAGTTCATCAACAAGCATTTTCACAACATGACGATCGTAACAAACAGGCTGACGAATCTTTCAAAAACTACCCAATGACCGAATTGTGATGAGTTCAAAAGCTAAGCCGGTCTTATAAGAGGAAATAGAGCAAATTAAATAAAGGCGAAGGAGAACAGTCAGCGATACATATGTACGTGTTTCCGGTCCAAACAGTATAGGGAACGTTGGCGACATCCTCAAAGGTGTTTTAGATGTGATGCCGTCGAGCATTTTGGGAAATATGTAGTTGCTATGTGCGATACACGTATTTTCTAGGTTTGTATGATTATCCAATTGAGAGACCTCATGCTATAGAGAAGTTATCCAACAACTGGAGCTGCACAAGAGTTATTTGGCAATCAAATCCTCATCATCACTTTGAGTTTTGAAGAGTTCTGAGACTCTGAGAGCAAGAAGGAAGCCTTTAGCCATGCGACATTCCAGTTTTGATAATAGAACGGATGACGTTCTATTATCAAAACTGGAATGTCGCATGGCTAAAGGCAGGTCGAGCGAATTATATAGAGCATCAGTCCTGATTCTAACGAACTAGCCATCACTAAGCCAGATTAATAAATATATGTTAGTACACTGTACAGATTTGTAAACCCTGACTCATTTATTCTTCATTCTATTCTTTCGTTTTGCACAAACTACGAGTATATACCACTCTCTCAAGCAACCCACCCCATCTATGTAAGCTTTCCTTTATAACTTTTTAGAAACCTCTATAACTTCCTCTAAAACTTTTGGCTTCCTCTCAAATCATTGGAGACTAGATTTCTGTTATTTGCCAACTTAGGTAATAACAGTAGGATTAGGGTCGGGCAGAATTCGCAGGTAACCCCTCATTCACATAAAAATGTCTACTATACATCGAAATGTGAAACAATTGACACGAAATATTTCAGCTGCTGTCTGCATTATACAGGCAGAACTTTAGCGGCTAAACACTACATAAATATGCAAACAAAACATTAACATATTTTATATCGCGCCGCTTAGACGAAAGATTGCTCGTTGCTGCTCGTCTCTACGGCAAACAGTGATTGGTTCATCTCGCCGTCTTTTCATAAACGATCATGAAAATCATTTACAATTTCGCAGCAAACGGTACCCCAATTTCTACTTACGGTACAAAATTGTTATTAGTCAATCTCGGTCTCAGGCGTTCGTTCACACATCCCTTTATAGTCGCGGCAGTAGACGGGCCTATCTATTATAAGCGCTGACTTGCTGTCCAAATATGGCCTCGTGTTCGATTTGAAAAACAGAAAATTTTCTGACCCGCTTACAACTCTTGTGCTAAACGGAACCATCGCTCAGGTTAATACGCCAAACTTGAAACATTTCAGCGTCAAAAAAGTAACCCTCGCTCACTAAGCCTCCAAATTATAATCTCCCAGTGAAGCATAATATAGTTCACTACATCGTCACACAAGATAGGTTACCTTGTTCCAAACCGCCACAACTCGACGCAACTAAACTGAAAGCTGCAAAAACCGAATTTCAGTTTGTGACAGATATCGGAATCTGCCGCCCCTCATCATCATCAGTCTCCTCACCATTACATATGGTTCAAAAGAAAGACAAGGACTGGCGCCCTTGTGGAGACTATCGACAGCTCAACACTGTCACGATCCCCGATAGATATCCTATCCTACACATACACAGTTTCTCGTTGAAACTCGCCGGCGCCACTATTTTCTCAAAAATAGATTTGGTTGGGGCCTATCATCAGATTCCCATGGCTGCAGAGGATATTCACAAAACAGCGATTACTACCCCCTTCGGGCATTTTTTGTTTACCCAAATGACTTACAGTCTTCGCAACTCAGCTCAGACATTCGTCTCCTTCGTTGGATTTCGTCTTTTCTTATATCAATGATATCCTCATTGCGAGTCACTCCGAGATGGAACATAGAGAACATCTCGAGTCAATTTTTAAACGTCTCTCCGCATTTGGAATAAACATTAAAGCTTCGAAATGCATTTTCGGTGTAAAGTCACTTGATTATTTAAGCCACACAATTTCGAAAGATGGTACTCTTCCGTCGAAAGAAAGAGTTGAAGCCATCTTAAATTTTCCAGTGCCAATGTCAATCCGCAAGGAAGGCAAAAACAGAAACAATTTCTCTTGGCTTGAAGAGTGCATCGCATCTTCCAATAAGGTCAAGCGTTCTCTTGCCGCAGCCACTCTTTTGGCACATCCGTTGAACGATACTGAGTTCAACATCACTACAGACGCTTCCGGCTTAGCTGTCTTACATCAACGCAACCATGGATGTTGGCAACCATTAGCGTTCTTTTCAAAGAAGCTCTATCCAGCGGAAACAAAATACTCTACATTCGATAGAGAACTTCTTGCTATATATCTAGCAATTAAACACTTTCGCGATTTCGTCGAAGGCAGAAATTTCTCCATTTTCACTTCCATAAGCATTTAACAACAGCAATTGCGTTAAAATCAGAACGTAGTCCCCGGCAATTACAATATCTCGATTAAATCGCACAATTCACGACCGACATTCAGCACATTAAAGGTAAACAAAATGTGGTGAGCGACTGTTTATCACGTTCTGGTGAATCACCTTCACCAGAAATCAACGTCTGCATGGCTTATCACATCCCGGCATCCGTCCCACGCGTAAACTAATTGCTTCGAAGTACTTCTGGCCAAGAATGAATACTGATACAAGCAACTGGGCAAAATCTTGTATCCCATGTCAAAAATTCAAAGTTCACCGCCACACAAAATCAGAACTTGGTAAACTCGAGCTACCAAGCGGCAGGTTTGAACACATCCACATAGACCTAGTTGGTCCACTGCCCTAATCGAATGGCTATCATTACATTCTAACGATGGTCAACCGATTTACCTGTTGGCCAGAAGCTTATCCAATCCGAAAAATGACTGCCAAAACCGTAAGTAAAATATTCTACACTGAGTATATCTGTAGATTTGGTGGAACACAATTTGAATCAACAATGTTCACCGAGCTCACAAAACTCTTAGGTTCACATCGCATTAGGACAACAGCTTATAATCCGAAAGCGAATCGTCTTGTCAAACGCTTTCACAGGCAACTAAAAGCCACATTAACAGCTTGATGCAATACATCCCATTGGAGTTCTGACCTTCCAACAGTTTTATTGGGTATTCGAACCTCATTCAAGGAAAACCTCAACTGCACGCCAGCAGAGCTCGTATATGGTCAAAATATCAAGGTTCCCGGTGACTTCTTTATCAACGATCAAAATTCGAACCCAAGCATAGATACTTCGGATTTTGTAGAGAAGCTTCATACAACAATGAGAGCCTTAGTTCCTACGGACACACGACAGTCGAACCAACAGGATACATACATTCCCAAAAATCTGGAAACCTGTTCACACGTATTCGTTCGTGTAGATAAAGTTAAGAGTCCTTTGAGTAAATTGTATCCTGGACCATATCTAGTGACCCGCAAATTGTGCAAATTCTTTGTTGTGGACATCAACGGAAAACCCACGACAATTGGTTTCGACAGGCTTAAGCCAGCCTACGGAGTTCTTGTGGTTAGCCCAGTCGAAAATCATAGTGTCCGCAAAACCGTGAGATTTCACATCTAAACAATATGGTTTTCGATCCAGGAGGGGAGTGATGTAGCGACTAAACACTAGATAAATATACAAACAAAATATTAACATCGGTCAACAAATCTACCAGCTTAATTCACCAAAATTAGGTAAAATATGAATCCATAATCTACATCATACAAAACAGTTGTTTGAGTCACTGGAGAACATTTTTTTGGCTTCAATTCGTGCTCATCCAACGGCTTTGAAATTCCTCAAACGTGAGATCAAACTTTGTAGGTCAAACTGCAAAAACTCGCTTGAAAATGCATTAAAGCATTCTGTAAGTATAAGCGGCGAAGAACTGGAGGAACTGTATACGAGGGCATGCCATGATCTCGGACGTTTAAAATGCATTACAGGTAAAAAGAGTACCGAAGCAATGTACTAGTGCTTGACAATGGAGACACTGATAATACTTGTTTGTTTTGTTTTTTTTTGTTTTTATCCCTGCAATCTGTTCTGGGGCTCGAGCCACTCCCAACTCTATAGCAGTTCGCTTTTTACGTCCAGCCAAATCGAGGACGTACGGCTATAGACCAGTTTTCGTTTAAACCAATTGCACATTGCATTGCTTCATGCCAACCTATAGTGCTGACATGAAAAGTGGGTCGGCCCATGGATTTTGCACCCTCAACAGGGGGTCATAGATGTGTTCACCTTCATCACCGATCGTAGTCAGATGGTGAAAAATCCCTTTTGCATCCCGCCCCTATAGGGATTCGAACCCGGTACCTCCCGAGCCAACCTCCGCAGCTTTAACCACTGCGCCGTTTGCTCGGTCTGATAATACTTGAAGCGTATACCGAAGTTTCAGCCATGACACTCTGAATAGAATTGGTGATAAGATTGTGGAGCAGTTGGTGGAGAAGGCTAGCCGTTCGCTTGAATTAAGGGTTTCACAAAATTTGGATGTCCCAATTAATATTAAAACCGTGCGAGCCAACGGCTTCATTTTGTAATACCAATTCGCAAGGCGAATCGTGGGATTGATGAAAGTCATATTTCCCGTTTCTCCGGGTCGTCCCATATTTCTCAAAACCCACCTCAATTAATTTCAACCCATCAGTTCCTCCTCTAGGTTTCTCCTCGCATAATAACCCCACAGCACATGAAGTGAATTAAGTGAAGTGAAAGTATGGCCCAATCTAACAACGTTAGACAAGACAAGTTGGTCATATTAGTGTACTGCTAAAGGATAGAGCGCTTGATTGGTATTGGGTGTTAAGATCGACACACTGATGGGGAAGTTATACAGATATTGGAGACTCGAACACAGTATAAGGAATCTTTCAAGAATTTTTATCTAGAGATCCGAAAAATTGTATTAGTCTTGAAGAATCTCATATCCGGAATGAATTTGCTTAATCTCATGTTGCGGAACATGCCAGCTACCGGCTACACATTGGATGGGATCCAGAACAATTCATTAATCGACGTCAATTATGTGAGTTTGGATTGATAGATGATAACCAGGACATAGTGTCGACACGAAATGAACAAACTGGTGACAGCTACCATCCACACAATCCTATTGCTGCTATGGCCTTCCCTAACAAGGCAAGAACCACCAAAAACCACCAATGGGTGATTTTTGGGAAGTTGCCACAACCTTGGCAATATCTATATAAAAATTGTTGGGACCTTAGCCTCGAAAAAGGTCCGGTCACGCTTATATCCTGGTCGTGTTATACAACTACAGTAGGTACCCTATCATCGAACCGTTGAGAATTGATACAAGGTCAGACAAGGTATAATCAAATGTTTGCGAAAAGTTTTTAATTTATTTATTACAGCCCTCCATCAAACACATCTCTATTAGAGGATATGTCCTGGACGATCACCGTACATGGGATGAGTATCTCAATTAAATTTCCATTTTTCGGAAAATAGTACCTTAGCTCAACAACCGGTGGAAAACATTTGGGCCTGGAAAAACTGTGTTTATTCGAAACTTTACCCATCGCTCTGAAGCGAGCAAATATTATTCCGCTAAATTAGCCTCAAGGTTTGTTAAGGCGAATTTGGAACGTAGCCTCTGACAATGGAAAAATCCTACGGATATATGAGATTCAGGGATATAAAGACATTCAATAATCGCTCTTTACCCATATCAAAACATAAATAATTGATTCTGTTAAGGGTTAGTTTAGAGACGGAAATGTTGAAACTTTGATTCAGTTAGTTTTATTTTTTATTCGCGGCAAATTATTTTACTGTTATTTATTCTAAATAAATTTGCTGTGTTAAATATAGCGCGGTACGAGTATCTAATGCGTGGTTACAATTTCGCACAAATAAAGCGTTTTGTACACCAACTAGCTATCCTACAGGTTGGTAACCCCGCTGGCCACGCTTTACTGGATAGTTTTCCATGTGAAAAATCGTATACTAAGTGAAAATAGTGAAACCATGAGATGATCCAGTTTAACCAAATACACCAAGACCGTTACATCTAAGCCAGATTGAACAAGTAGTGATATATTCTATCACCGAAATACTCTGCGGAAGTAATGCGATTCCTTCATATTTGAAGCATAATGGTGAGATTTTTCAATCTTCCTGAGGCTAGCATATTACATTGTGCTGCGTCTTCACTCGTATGATGAAGTAAAGCATTCTGATATCGGGTCGTATAAATCGTTGCGTTATACCTATAATGCCGAAAGGCAACCAGAATTAATAAACGGGACCAACGGCCTGGTACACTTCATAATTAATTTTCTTTTAGTATGAGATTATTGTTAAGGTCATTTAAAGGTCAAATTTTTTTTTTATTTTTTTAAGGGACTCGTATTTTTTCTTTGATTCTACGTACGTCTAGATGAAATATTTAAGCTGGAGGTATTAGAAAAAAATACAAATTTTAAAAATGGAATAATTTACGGTGAGGCTGGACGAAATATTGATGATGCTATTAAATTACATTTGGTTCGTTCTGTATGTTTTCTAACGAATCTTAGGTAAATCCGTTGTGGCTGTGACAAGTTGAAAAACAGTGCCACTTGGACGGGTAATAATCTGATGTGGAGTAAAAATGTTAAATTATTCGTTTTTTAAAGATTATACCGGCCGCTGGATAGATACAGGTGATTATATTACCTCTAACTCAAAAGCTAACACCTCTAGGATTATGAATTTTTTGATTTAGATACTGTATTATGCGGAGATATGCACTGACAGAATCTGTAAAAAAACATATTTGACCTCTAAATAACCTTGAAAATGACTTTCGCTTTTCCTATGCAGTTTAATTGCTCTTGCTAAACCAAACTGCTTTTCATGTTTCGAAACTGTTTTTTTAACGTACAACATGTTTCTACTCTGTGCCTATTGCCAAATAAGCCTATTTACGAATGTACCTTAAAGTCAGTATATTTTAGCTGGCTTGAAAATTGTTCGGCAAGTTGTATACAATATACGAAATATTAACACAAATAGCAAAAAAAAATGTTTAAACGTCGATAGTCACTTTCAAGCCACAAAAGGCAATTACTGATGATTATACAGATATACAGATAGACAAAACCCAAACAAAAAATCTAAACAATTTAGGATATCAATTATATACCCACAAGTCATCTTTTTTATTACATGTTTTATTAACCCAAAAACTTGTTGTTGTTGTCAAATTAAGAAATTTAATTAATTATACATTTTGCGATAAGGAAATTTATCGCAAAATGTACAATTAAAATTGTATTTTCCTTTAAAAAATTAATTACTTCTATTAACAATGGGCTTTGTGTATTCAACATATTCAGTAATAACATTAATTTTAATTTTTATAGCCTGAAAATAATAAATTGTTGTTGTTGTCAATCGTTTATTTACTGCTTCATAATTACTAATAGCTACCTTATACAAAGGTAATCTTTTAAGTGTATAAAATTTGGTGAATTAAAAATTCCACGAACGCTTGACAAACATTTTCCTTTACGGTTTATACATATATAGGGAGCATATGCGAGCGAAAACGTATTATGTGTCATAATACCTAAAGCTTATAACATCTGATACCTCGGTAATACTTACATTATATCTTAAAAAACAATTGTAGTCATAACATCTTATAATCCCATCATAAATAAGGACGAACGACACACAAAAAAAAAGTAAAAATAAAATTAAGGAAAATAAAAGTTTATAATGAGCTTTTTTTTTTTTTTTTTGTTAAATTACTAAATATATGATGACGAGTAAGTGCTACACCACACATCTACATTTTTCCCATTATAAAAATTTCCCGTTTTTCTTTTGTTTCATTAACACAAATTATAGTTATACATGAAAAATATTTTAATGAGCTTTTTTTGTTAAAACAGTTTACAAGAAAACAAGACATGAGAGTTAATATTTTGCGCGACTTCTTATATAATACACACGTACACATACAGACACACAGACAAAAAAAAATGTAACCATTTAACTAAGTGGGTTACAACTACAATAACAACAAGAACCAAGCCATAAGACATAGAGTAACTTAATTTAATTAATTTGCATAACCTTTTTTTTATGTGTATTTTCGTCACTCACTAAATAAAAAGCTCATCATGATGCTTAGAAAAAAAGAAAAAATGGTAAGGCGTATATTATGTACTCGAGAGTATGGTATATTAACGGAGAAAAAGGAGGTTTTTCAATTAAACAGAATTTAATTTAATTAAAAAATGTTTGGATGTTTTAATGTTTGCAATGTAGCTTTGTGTTGTGATTTTTTTTTTTTTTTTCTGAAAATGTTTACAAAACTTTTCATGAAAATCTTTCCACTTTTGTGATGTTAAAATTATTATTTTGTTGTTTGACATGTTTTTGATTAAAATTAAACATTGTTCTCGGAAATGTCGCACATCAACATGATTTTCTTTTAAATAACAAAAGTTTGAAATGGGGTTTGGTTTAGAGGAAAGCTTAAGCTGTTACCAAAGATTAACAGACCTACTTATAAAGTAAAACATTTTTCTCATATAATCGAATGCTAATCAAATACTTAACTTTTGTTAGCATAATTTTCTTTCCAGCAGTTTTATTGTAACAAAGAGCTTTCACGCTAGAAAAATTATTGAAAAACATTTTCTTTATAATAGAGGTATTGAAGACTTGGGATCTTCTAAGAAATTTCACGTGGCCTGCATAAAGTTTAGAAAGAGGGAGCGTTTTTGGTTGGTTTGGAAAATGGAAGCCAAAAGTCATAACTTTAAAGTAAACTTGTAATCACAAGTAATTAAGAAAATTAAAATACTTAGTTGTACTTTCCAATAGTTATCTGTTAATGTAAAGTGCAATCAGTCAAATTTTTTAAGCCCTCTTTGGCCGAAATCATTGTGGGGGATAATTTTAATGTACATAAAGATAAGTGGTAAAATAAATACAATTCTGAATGACTTAAATCATCGGTCTCGGATTACCAATATTGGACTTGCTTTTGGCATTCTGTACGGTGAAAAATATACAAATTGTTTGAGTCCTAAATGGCAACCTTTGATGATAAAGATTACCCAGCAGTCAATGTAAGAATAACAACTACGGCAAATGGAGGATCATTTAAGTGAATTTTGAAAAGAGAGGAAGAAAAATAATGACTACAAGCCAAACTCTCCAAATGTTTGGGGAAAATCAAGCTAACATCTGTTTAAGGTATAGCATCGTAACACCAAAGACAACTAGATTACGATAGTTAAATTATGAAGCATGGTAATCCTGAAAGCTTAAAATAGTTCTGTGGTAGACCTAAAAAAATAACTGCGTACTAACTGGTGACTGTTGCAGGTATTAGACAGCTAAGACTACTAAGAGATTGTAGCGAACTTTTTACTAAGCTTCCACGCGGCGCCAGGTATTGCAAATTTGCTAAATTCCAAAAGAGTGTTTTGTTGATGAACTGAAGATTTTTCTTGATCAAAGCCAAAAGATACATAATATTTATAATAAATCGACCCAAAATTTCTTACGATAGAATAAGTTTCCAGCCGAAAGTGAAAAGTCGATAATGCAGATTATGTTATTGACATTCCAGCCGAAAATAAATCAGCCTCTAGAGTGTTATGTCTGGAGATAGATAACATTCATGTGACTTGTCAATAGCTATCGCAGGAAAAAAATTCAGTTCAGGTTTCCCGTGGGAAATCTCGGAAAATTCGATTTTCCAAAAATTATTAGAAAATTTCTAGAAAATCAGTCTCTAGAGTGTTATGTCTGGAGATGGATTGCATAGATGTGATTTGTCAATAGCTATTGCAGGAAAAAAATTCAGTTCAAGTTTCCCGTGGGAAATCTCGGAAAATTCGATTTTCCAAAATTTAAAATCCCGAGATATCCCACAAACAACTTCAACTGAATTTTTTTCCTGCGATAGCAATTGATAAGACACATCAATGCAGCCCATCTCCAGACACAACACTCTAGACGCTGATTTTATACAAATTTTCAAATGATTTTTGTAAAATCGAATTTTCCGAGATTTTCCACGGGAAACTTGAACAGATTTTTTTCATTTGATGGTTATTGACAAATTACATAAAACGATTCAACTTCAGATATACACTCTAGAGGCTGATTTTATTCCAATTTCATGGATTCTTCTGATTTTCCGATTTTTCTACGAATAGGTTAAGAAAAATTTTACACGTAAAACTATTTATAAAATTTTTTATTTAAATCTATGTACCCTATTTACTCTCGGCTGATAACTACTAATTTTTTTATTTTTGGCTTGAATGTTAATATCATAATCTACATTATCGACTTTTTACTTTCGGTTGGAAACTTTTGGCTGGGATTAGACAATCTGTATTACCATTTTTTTACTTTCGGCTGGACTAACATAATCTGCATTATCGACTTTTACTTTCGGCTGGCAACTTTCGGCTAACCTTAACAGTATCGATAGAATACGTAATTCGAGTTACGGGTTTCGAGAAGTCGCAATTGCGAGAAATCGTCTTAAAAACTAGCAAGGTCTTACAATCTTACATTACCACTTTCTGTCGCAATTTCAAAAGATACCTCCATACAGCTTACAAACATAAACGACCACCATGTGCCCCGGTTTTCGAATTTGGTGGTTTTACATTTTTTTTAAATAAAATTTAATTTTATTACTTGAAATTGTCTTAATGTGGATTATTTGAGATTATTCGAGTTTCTCGAATTTTGTCGTTGAATTACGTCACGTCGTAATTTTTCAAGAGTTAGTTTAGGGTGGTCGACTATTGCTTTTTTGCCAGTTCATATTTGGCAAGTGTACATAGAGTTTATGGATCGAGCCAGCTCGAGTCGAAAAGCTCGCGCTGGCTCGTAGTTTCTGCTTCAAATTTAACTCGGTTTTTTTTCTTAAGCAGCTCGAGCCTCGAGCTTATTAATAATACTTAAAACGATTTATGTCGCAATTTTTTAATTTTCTCTGCGATGTGATTCTAGTACGATAGTAGTTTACTTTATTCACTTCTCGAACGCACTCTTCCTCCACACATTGAACGCACTCTTTTAATTTTAAAACTGCAGCATGTGTATGATTTGAATTCGTAGTACCGTTATAAATTTTGACATAAAACAAAACAATGAAGAAAATAGATTTTTAAATTCTTTTGTTTTTTTGTCTGAAATAAACTATCGGGTAAACGTCAAAATTTTTGGTTATTTATTTAAAATATTGATAATATCCTTGTGCTAGTAACATTTTTAGATATATTATCCCACAATAATATGGAATCTGAAGTTTGGAAACATTTTTCAAGGTGTACGAAAGAGGCAATGGCTACATGCAAAATATGTTAGAAAAAGTTGTCATGCAAAGGACCAACAAGTTCTAGTTTAATACGGCATTTAGAGAGTACGCACCAAAAAACGTAAACAAGATTTTAACGACCCAACTAATGAGCAAGTGCAATTACCCGGAACTTCTTTGCAGCAGAAAAAAGCATTAAACAAATATTTGACAAATCAATCAAATTGGATGGTTTTACTATTCACGCCATCACAAACAGCAGTTTTATTCGTGATTCTTTAAACAGACGAAATCTATATTTACCTATATACCAAAGACAAAAAGAAATTTAGCCTTACTCTTGACGAGTGGACCAATAAGCGCAATCGACGCTACTTGAAGGTTAACATTCATGTTTCTAATGGCGGGATTTATAATTTAGGATTAAGAAAAATCTTGAGTAGTTGTCCCGCGGAAACAGCGCTAGAACTTCTAACCAATAAGCTTAAAAGTTTTGATACACTTTATACCACTCCAATTGTTAGGACTAAATGTAATATAAGTTCGGAATCAGAGTACGAATATTCAAGTGAAAATATAATTACAAGCGATGATGAGGAAAACGGAAACAATGCAAGTTATAGTAAACTGCCACAACTGCGAGAAAACTTCAGCGATATACTGGCACGAATTCGAAAAATTATCAAATTGTTTAAGGGATCCCCTGTGAAGAATAATATACTATATAACTACATTAAAACTAATCATGCCAAAGAATTAAATCTTCTTTTAGATTGTCGAACGAGATGGAGTTCGCTATGTACCATGATTGAACGCTTTCTTGTAGTTAATAGTAGCGTACAAAGGGCACTTGTTGATTTAAGTCTCCAGCATTTATTCATTGGAGACGATTTGAGAATCATCGAACAGCTGGTGAATGTCCTTAAACCAATTAAACTGGCTGTTGAAGCATTAAGCCGTCGAGAAGCGAACTTACTAACAAGCGAAGGTGTTTCGAAATGTTAACCGCTCTTAAACACCGTATCAGTCAGCGTCGAAATAATGGCATAATTTCTGTAATGAAGTTCCTACAAAACCCACAATCAGTAAAAGAAAAAATTTGTGACTTTTTTTTAAAAATGGAATTAAAGCAAAAAATCTCAAAATTGATAAAATTGTATTCAACGTTAATTTCAACAACGAATTCTTCGCCAATAGTTTCAGATCCTGAGTCTGTTGTTGAACTGTTTACAGTGACTGATACAAATGAGACAACGGCACCTGAAAAGTGGGATGATCAATCAGTAATTCTTAACAGTAGCATAGAAAAGTGTTCGAAACCAATGGAAATTCGGGAATCATTGGGAAATAAACGCTTTTTTAAAAGTTATTTCTTAAACCAATGAATTAATAAATTATTTTACTATATGAGTATATGGTTGTTTCATTTTTATTTGCATACTGTTAAGAGAAATTTTTAATTTTAGCAAAAGCACGAGTAGCTCGAGGTACCCGAGCTTGCATCACCAAAAAGCTTGCGGACTCGAGCTTACGAAAAAGGTCGAATTTTATAAGCACTAAGTGTACAGATAAGACGTAGCAAATCCCACTGATATAATAACATCAGCTGAGGAACTGTTTATTACCAATGGCTTGAAAATCTGTTAAACCTTTATAATACAAAATTGTTAACAAGTAGCCGCATTTTGAGGGAACGAAAAATAATCAAAATGGATTTTATAAATTTTTCGAGATTATTCAAGATTTAGGTATTGAATTTAGCATAGCATTGAGTAAAATTCTCAATATCCTAATGTCGATTTTATTCAAAATTATCAATATTCAATAGCATTGATATTTTTCAACATTATTCCTGGTTTGTAAACTTATTCGAGATTTTGAAGAAAATTCATAATTTTTTGAGAATATCGCAATTATTCCAGAATTCTAAGATGATTCGAGTTTCTCGGTAATTACTCTAAATGTGTAAATCAAGATTTTTTTGGATTTCTGACAATTTAAAACTATGTTTTTGAGACGGCTATTGTATATTATTTATTAAATATTGTCCGAGATTTTATAATT
Source organism: Tipula vernalis (assembly GCA_958295665.1). Lineage (NCBI taxonomy): Eukaryota > Metazoa > Arthropoda > Insecta > Diptera > Tipulidae > Tipula > Tipula vernalis. The sequence goes on along the minus strand of OY282559.1, from coordinate 11,783,519 downwards.
TTTTTTGGAGATTACTTGAATTTTTAGCTTGGTATTGAAATGATCGTTTTTAAACAATTACTGCTAAATACATGGACATTCTAAGTTTATAAAGTACAATCATGTTCCTATGTTGCTAGCTTAATGTATTTGGTAAGGCCATTTAGAATTTTTTAAGTCCCTTAAACATGCATTACTTTTCATAAGCAAAACAATTTTTAAGACTCAAATCTAAAATTTTGATTTGTTCATCAAGTAGTTATCCTAAATTTCTCAAAAAAAAAAAACAAGGCAATTATTAGAACAAAAATGTACAATAAAAACAAATTCAGGATTTTTGATCACACATTTCCTCTCGTGCATGCACAATTCAAATTGCTTTTTTCTCTCCATTTAAGCAACGAAGAAACTTTTGCATGTGGTAGAGCGTAAGAAAATGCGAATGCAAAATATGTGTGTGTTAAGAAAAGAAAGAAAGAGCTGGGAATATTGAGGCTGATTTCCAATTGACTATGGTTTGCTCATTGAACGGGGAAATACTTTTAAAAAATGGGGAAATACTCTGGAACTTTATAAAAACCATATCGTCACTTTGTAGGAGAATGTTTCTCTTAAATATCGAGTAGATTATCTTTAAAATTCAAAATCTTTTCATTAAAAATATTTCTGACTGTAAAGAAAAGCAGGGTCTTATATAAAATCCTTGGGTGTAGCTTAACGGGCTTAGGAACTATTACATAGAATTTGTTTTAGACTGAACTAAATAATTTTAATCATTTTTCAGAATTTCTTAATACTTAAGACTTAAGCCCGATGAAACTGTGAATACCTGAAAATTTATTTCTTTTAAATGTATAACTTTAACCTAAAAAAAATTGTTATTGTACCAAGTAAAATATATTACGATTTAATTAATTTACTAAATAAATTAAACAGCAGTTAAAAATGAGGAACTTGGTCGTGTAGTTTTCATGACTATATCTAAAGAAATATGGACTTTGGAATAAATTTTTGAAACGATATAAAGTCCTTATAATTCTGTTGAGGAATTGGAGTAGGGCGATTTTTTAGTACCTACATGAAACCCGAAATTAGATTTTCTCATCCACTAGTTATTTTTAATGCTAATGTTCATGACTTCAAATTGGTCTCCCGTTACTTATGCATTCCTCATGAGTAGAGTGTATTTGATCTAAAACTTATACAAATATGCATTTATTGGAATATACTCTAGTGTTTATAATTTATGCCAATTATAACAATTTAAAAATTAAAGTAAACTTTCTTCCAGGGTTTTAACATAAATGGAGGTCGAAAGGAAGTTTTCGAAATACAAATAAGAATTTTTAAGCGAAGGCGAATTACTTGTATTTACTGTACGATTATTAGATGTTGAGATATAGTTGATCAAAGACAAAAGAATCCTTTTACATTCAAAGTCAGATATCTCAGCACAAAATTGACGTAGAAGGACCAAATAAAAGGCAAATTGAACTAAATTAACAAGCTAATTTTGTTCCCTTAATTTTTTGGAGTAGTGTAAGTTTTGGCTTGAAAATTTATAGATTTAATTTGAGAATTTAAAATATGCTTAACGAATTCAGAAATTATCACTTTGAAAATTTATTCACTTAAATCTAGAATATAAAATTTCGAAGTTCTTCCCTACTTTCGAGTCCGAAAATTTATTTCGAAATTTTGGTCTATTTTCGATTCTCTGCTTTATTCCGAATTTAAGGATTTTGACTTTGAAAATTTATACACTTTAGGAATTCAAGAATTTTTTAGTCCGAAAATTTCTTGTGTTTTCTTTGTTTTATTCCAAATTAAGAAGTTCTGCACTAATAACGGATAATCAAATATTTCTGCAATCTCATAAAATCCCGAACATTCAAACACACCTTATAATTATAACCGGTTGGTTTCACAATCCTTTTATACGATTTACACAACTTCAATGAAAAAAATTGAGGTGTGGCCAACACACGACTTTCTTTTACGAACAGAGAATTTTGAGAATTTTTTTTTTTTAATTTTTTATTTTTTATTTTTATTTCTTTTAAATTTTTGGAAACATTTTGTATTAAGTAGTTTTTTGTAAACCTTATACTTTTCAAGATATTTGCAAAATAAAGTTTCTGGACCAAGGGAGTGGCCACTTCCGGTTAGCCGATTTTGAGTAAAATTCACTGGGACCTCCCAATTTATCAAAAAAGCTTAAATCTGAAGTTTCAGTTCGATTGGTTAAACCATCTGGGCTGTAGAGAGAACACAGGCAGACTGACAGACTGACAGACTGACAGACTGACAGACTGACAGACTGACAGACTGACAGACTGACAGACTGACAGACTGACAGACTGACAGACTGACAGACTGACAGACTGACAGACTGACAGACTGACAGACTGACAGACTGACAGACTGACAGACTGACAGACTGACAGACTGACAGACTGACAGACTGACAGACTGACAGACTGACAGACTGACAGACTGACTGACTGACTGACTGACAGACTGACAGACTGACAGACTGACAGACTGACAGACTGACAGACTGACAGACTGACAGACTGACAGACTGACAGACTGACAGACTGACAGACTGACAGACTGACAGACTGACAGACTGACAGACTGACAGACTGACAGACTGACAGACTGACAGACTGACAGACTGACAGACTGACAGACTGACAGACTGACAGACTGACAGACTGACAGACTGACAGACTGACAGACTGAAAGACTGACAGACTGACAGACTGACAGACTGACAGACTGACAGACTGACAGACTGACAGACTGACAGACTGACAGACTGACAGACTGACAGACTGACAGACTGACAGACTGACAGACTGACAGACTGACAGACTGACAGACTGACAGACTGACAGACTGACAGACTGACAGACTGACAGACTGACAGACTGACAGACTGACAGACTGACAGACTGACAGACTGACAGACTGACAGACTGACAGACTGACAGACTGACAGACTGAAAGACTGACAGACTGACAGACTGACAGACTGACAGACTGACAGACTGACAGACTGACAGACTGACAGACTGACAGACTGACAGACTGACAGACTGACAGACTGACAGACTGACAGACTGACAGACTGACAGACTGACAGACTGACAGACTGACAGACTGAAAGACTGACAGACTGACAGACTGACAGACTGACAGACTGACAGACTGACAGACTGACAGACTGACAGACTGACAGACTGACAGACTGACAGACTGACAGGTTGACAGACTGACAGACTGACAGACTGACAGACTGACAGACTGACAGACTGACAGACTGACAGACTGACAGACTGACAGACTGACAGACTGACAGACTGACAGACTGACAGACTGACAGACTGACAGACTGACAGACTGACAGACTGACAGACTGACAGACTGACAGACTGACAGACTGACAGACTGACAGACTGACAGACTGACAGACTGACAGACTGACAGACTGACAGACTAACAGACAGACAGACACCATTTCGAAACCCACTTTTTCGGACTCAGGGGACCTCAAAACAAATAAATCTCTAAAAATCTCAAGGTCCAAAATTTTCATGATTACTATACATACTTTATTTTACTAAAGTAAAAGAAAAGAACAGATTTTAGATTATAACGAGTTCGCTTATTTTTGGCAACTGTAACCTGGTAATCGGATAAAACGATACACACCAGTTTTGAACTGGCCTCACGCCGTGTCATAATGAAGAATAGACAAAAATTTAAAATTTGTTTGAGTTAAATTGGCAAAGAAAATTACGGATCACCATATGCCTGTTTATCTCATCAATTTCAGCCCCATTCAATAATCTTAAAGTCGAATTTTAAATTATCTTATTATGATTTTGCCATTCCATTGTGCTCAAGCTAAAGCGTGTCCGTAATTTTGTTAATAATTTTTGTAAAATGTTAACATCACACGTCGCACGTCGCAACTCTCACTCATTTCAAAAAATGTATGTGTGTTTTTCTGAATCAATACCCTAAATTTATCCATCTCCTTCTCTTATATTTTGTTCGATTTGATCCTGATAACTATGCCGTGAAATAAATGAGGCCTAAGAAAGGAAGCCCCGCCTACATGAAGATGGAAATCAAAAAGGGACTGATCATTTCGAAGTCGGACCTTAGTTTAATCTGGAAATTGCCACCATTTCTTTATTTATCTGGACAATTTGACAAAGTTCATACAAAATCCATCAGAAATCTCTCTCAATCGAATGCATTCTGAAGAAAAAATCTCAAGTCAAGGAATTTTGGAATCAATACATTGCACTGAGTGAGCAACTTCTATCGTTCCAGTGGCCAAATCTAATGAAAATGACCGGATTTGTATCAATCGTTAATCTATTCCAACAGCTGCTTATTTAATTTCTGCGATGATAAGGGTTTCGATATGTTCATAACATCGCGCCTTCCTCGATGTTTGAGATTTCATTAAATATGGTCAGCTTCTGTAATTTGTAAAAGCCAAAAGGCGAGGTGCACCTGCAGGAGAGTGATTTTCGCAATGCTGTTTTGCTGAAACAGTCTCGTACGGCGGCAGTTTGTGCATGGTGTAGGCTGGCACGCTTGAGGGAAAAACAGATCTTGTTTTCATACCAGGCGAAGGCCGTAGATAAGGTCTGACCGCTGAACCATATATCGAGGACATTCTCTTGGATCATGTATTGCCCTACGCAGGATATATATGAAAAGATTTCATATTGATGCATGACAATGGCCAGTGTCACACAGCTCGAACCACTCGGTAGTTCATGGATGAGGTTGAACTCGAGACGATTAGGTGGCTAGCTCTAAGTCCAGACAAGAATCAAATTGAGCATTTATTGGATGAACTAAAACGGAGGGGAGCCAAAAATCTGGCATCGTCTAACATCAAAGACCCCAAGATTGCGTTGGATGAGGAGTGGTGTTGCGATCCCCCCCAAGTCTTTGTCAAAACCTTAATAAGGTCAATGGACAACCGCATGCGAACCGTCGTAGACGCAAGGGGGCGGGGGCCAATACTAAGTATTAACATTTGTGTTTTGCTGGAATTTTTTGTTGTAATTTAAATTTAAATGTCACCATACACACCTAATGAAACTAAAATTTTTCAACAAGGCCAAAAAGCCTCTAAAAATTCGAAAAACTCATTTGACGTGATAGCCCAAAAGGACCAAAGTTATTCAAATTCTGTCAAAAATAACCAAACATTTTGTTATAAAAAACGGTCTGAAGTGTAATTTACGACTGAAAATAATTTCTGGGTCTGGGAAATTAGCTCCTTTGATTCTGAAGTCTTCAATTTATGTTTTGACAGTGTATGACTGCGGAAAGTTTAAATGAAATAATTGTCAATCAAAAGTTTCCTTCGCAATCACAATAAATATATCCGGAATCGGGGGGTCGGATCTTTAAATATCTTGCATTGAAAACGTTTTATACACAGCCCTCGCCCCTCACCGCTATCATGCTATTATTTTCTGACATAAAATGTCCTGATTTATCACAGAAAATCCCAAGTTTTTTTTTTTTTTTTTTTTTTTTGGATGTTTTGGGTGACACTGCTCTTTTCATAATTTGGGTAAGTTAATTTAAACCAAAATAATTTAGGTGTTAAAACACAAATTAGCTAGTGTTTGAAAGTCAGCACTAAATGATTTGACGTGACAACTAATAGTCATTAGTACTGCTGCCTTTCAGAAAAATACTATTAAAATATTTACAAAAATCGTGCACGAGTGAAGAGACTATTAAATAACAAGGCCCTTTTGATATACAAACGCTTATAGATGCCCGTAGGGTATTTTTTCCATTTTATCAATATACAGGCAAATATTTTGTTCGGCCAGTATACAATATATGGAAATTTAATTATAATTTAGAAAAATATTTGAATTTCATTAAACAGAAATGTTCATATTGATTTGCAGAAAAATGTACAGTATTGGTTGGGGTCGTACAATATCCCGTATCCCATCCCAAACAATAAAATATTGTTATATCGGCAAATATTGATTACGACATACATACTAGTATAGATAACGAGGAGAATAATTGGATTTTAATTTATGCTAATTGTTTAGAGTATCTAGCAATTAATTTATAGTTATGTATATAATAGCTCAGTATCAGCTTATCAGTATCAGTTATCACATGTTTTAATCGGTATTTGTATACAAAATACAAACACGTGTTATTTGGCTATATAACCAATAGTAATAATATAACAATAATTAATCAGGATTTAGTTGAGTGAGTTTGTATATGCGACACATAAAAACCATTCTTATCTCGCTATATGCCTTTAACTGGGAGAACCGACAAAAAATGTTTGTTCCATAGCGATTTAATGACGCATCAAACTCATTAATATTCAGTTTTTTTTATGAATTTAAGTATCTTACTTGACATTTATGAATAAATTTTATAAATCTGATTAGTGTGTAGCTCACAACATTAAATTTATTAACCCTAATCATTGAATTTTAATTAAATGGTTTTTTAACGAGTGTTTAATGGGGTGAAAATTTCGTAAAACGTGTGCACCTTTAAAAATTGATTTTCTAAATTAATTTAGTTTGCCAAGGGTTTGTGTTATAAGGATAAGTTTTATTTATGTAGGTAGAAATGCGGTTGGTGAAAATGAAAAACAACAAACGATTATTACGTGCGGATCCTACGTGTACATACATATAAGACAATATTTCATAATTCATAAACATACATACGTGCTTGGGCGTTCTGGAACAAGGGACATTATAGTAAATTCAAATAAAACAACCAAAATGTTATTTTATGTGAAAAAATATAAAATAAATTTGTTATGTCTGTCATAACATTTAAACAAATTAAATAATAATTTTTTTGTTCAACATCAACTACACAACAACCACTGTACCAGCATGATGTGCCAGTTAAATTTTATCTGTTGAGAAAAACCCGATTTTTTTTTTTTTTGTTTACATCCTAAAATTTTTATTAACCTCATAATCATAAACAACAACAATAACGACAAAATTGAAAAACTCATCACCTAAATATGTATGATTTTAAGGTGCCGCACACGTCTTATATCGTATCATCTTTCCCAGATCTTGAGATATACTTTTATTTGCTTGCTTAACCACATTACACAAAAATACACACAGAGAAAGCCATTTAATAAATTAGAGTGTAACAAGAGACAAGGTGCTGGAATCTGAATTATGGAATAGATTAAATTCTATTTTATGAAATTGGAAAATTCCGGAGGCAAAACCAAATTTGCATTAAATACAGAACAGTGGTATGTTCTAACTAATCGACGTAACGTCACTTCGAGTTATACATTTCGTAACGTTGACTCCATTTGGTTAAGTCGTTGAAACTTATTTCCATTTTCAAAACCTAAAAATATTCTTATAAATCAAAAGAAATTCGCAAAAAAAAAATCCGAATTAATTCAGAATGATGTCACGCTCCACGTGCTTTCAGCTGTCAAACATACCTCGTCATATTTATATCATGGACACAATCCACATTTTAAACTCTCTTAAAGAGAAGATAACTTGAATTATCTATTGTCTTATTTTATAACTTGTATGTGTCGCGTTCTCTCATGTTTACAGTCTGTTTTACAAAAAGAGAAACCTGTACTGAGTAAAGCAGTCGTTCAAAAACCGTCAATGTAAGCGGAGTAAAAAAATAATTCCTCGCATGTTTAATCAAGTAAACACGGAAACATTTTGGTCGCAAAGAGCCGGATATTAGAAGCGGATTATTAATTTAGTCGCAAGTAATTACACGTATGGGGTAACCTAATCGTGGTTCGCAAGTGTACGTGCTACTTCCCCGTGGTGACCACCGGTAACTGATTGTTTGTTTACCGAACGACAGGCTAAAGTACGACGCTAAAGGAAGGAATAACCTTGACAAAAAAAACCAAATCCCAGGTGAGACACGTGGGCCGAGGGATGAATTGCCATGGGTTATTTGGTCTCTAGCACAGAGCTCCGGATACCTGATGACCTCCGGTTTCAATTAGCCTTAACACAGTAAGAGGCGCTGCTGTGTGGACCTTCTTTTCCTCTCAACAAGTCCGAAACTGCATGGATATTTCAGAAATAAAAGAATATGAGGGAGGTGCTTCTCTAAACACACCAATCTCAGAGGATGACAAGGTCCAACAAAGACCTACCTCTGAGAATTTTAATATGGAAACCACGCTATCTGATGATATCTGTGAACACTCAAGCGCGGATACCATTGTCGGTGACCGAGTACAAGGCGCACAAATGCCATCATTCTCGGACACCGCATCAGTGTCTACAACCGCCGAAATTAAAAGCAGCCTCGAGGACTTGAAACTCGAGGATAGCAAGAAAAAGAGAAAGAGACTCAGCGGAACTGCGAAGAAGCGCCTTGCCCATCTTAAATTGGCGGGCATTTCTCACGAGGTAGCCCTGGCACAGTGCCAAATTAAAATAAAAGATCGAACGGTCACTACCGCTAAACGGAGCCGGTCAGACGACACGATCCCAAAGAACACCCCAGCAAAAAGGGAGAAGAAAGAGCCAAATTTGCCAACCGAAGGAAAGGGTAGCTCACAAGATATGACAGGTCCGAAGCTAGGAAATGTTGGCAGCTCGGACGAGGTGAAGCTAACTTACAAGGACGCAGTGAAGGCCATCAGGTTGGAAATAACCGACCAAGGCTTCCCAAAAGTCAAACTATGGATGGCGGAACTACCAATGAACGGCATTAGCCCGACATTTCTAGGATGCCGCACGAGGAATGGATGGTTGACCATCAACTGTGCTGACAAGGACACGGCGGAGTGGCTTACTGCCACTGTGCCGACCCTAAAGCCATATAAAAACGCCAACCTGAGAGCAGTCGGGAAGGACGAATTACCACGCCCCACAATATTCTTCCTATATCTTCCTCGTTGCAAAAACGAGGCAAATGAGAAGATACTTCGCCGCTTGGGAGTCCAGAATAAGAATCTCAGGAAAGCGGAGTGGAAAATTCTTGCAAGAAAAGACAGAGAGAATGATCTCCTCCAACTAATCTTGTCGGTGTCGCATAAGACGGCGGAGATTTCAAAGGCCTCCAACAATAAAGTTAACTGGCTGTTTGGAGCCGTGTACTTTCGCCCCAAAAAGGATGGTGAGAGGAGTAACAGGGCTGAGAGGAAACAGGCACCATCAGCAGGTAGAGCAGGGCTAAATCGCTCCGTGGAAAGAGTGGCTGGTTACCCCAGCCAGAAAGATCCCGGGAGCAAAGATGACCCAAACAAGCCAGGAACCTCAGGCACTGCACATGGAGGATGCAGACCTGGAAAGGGGAACAAGCCTGATAAAAAACATGAGTTGAACTCACAGATTTCCACCAAACCACGTGCTAGTAGTAGCAGCACATAGGGCGGCTCATTGGAGGGCCCGAAAACATAAAGATCTATGCACGCGTCTGTAAGATGCATACAAATCAACCTATATAGATCCAAGGCCGCCACATTTATGCTGAGACGCCTCTTCAACACAAACAACTGGGACATAGCGCTTATCCAAGAGCCGTGGACCAACAATGGAAGAATTAAAGGTTTGCCAAGTAGGAAGGACGAGGACAGCGATTCTCTGTCGTTCGTCGTACAATATCTTCTCAATTAACCAATTTATTTCCAGAGACATAACTGCAGTCTCATTAGAGATACCTCTGTCCGGAGGAGGCATGGTCACAATTAATATGGCATCAGCCTATTTTCCCGGGGATGGTAACGACCCACCTCCGGAAGAAGTACAGAGCTTTATCAATTACTGTACAGCTCACGGGCAGAAGTTCATTATTGGTTATGATGCTAATTCACACCGCACAGTCTGGGGTAGCACCAATACCAATACAAGAGGTGAGCAACTTTTTGAATACTGTTTATCAAATAATAATACAGGAAACGAGCCGACCTTTGTGAATGCCATTAGAAGGGAGGTGCTGGACCTTACTATGTCTGACATGGGTACCTCCAGCACAGTCGGATCATAGGTATATAAGATTTGATATTAGAACCCCCCAAATTATAGAAGCTACGGTAAGAATACCTAAAGGTACGGACTGGGCTGTCTTTACCAATAAACTACGAGACAATATAAGGGGGTTTACAGAACTCTATCGGCTCTGTTGCAGAGCTTGATAGAGCTGCTGATAATCTCACCAGGGCAATAATTGATGCCTATCAATCAAGTTCTCCCGAGGTGCGTGTTAGAGGAACTAGGTTTATTCCTTGGTGGACCTCCGCCCTGGAGACTAAAAGAAAAACAGTGCGTAAGCTCTTTAACAGAGCAAAAATAACAGATGACTGGGTAGCGTATCGAACTGCCCTCGCATTAGATCATAAAATAGATAGTGCATTTGCTTTTCATTTGCCGCACCAATGTATTGTTAAACCGGGAAACACAACTAAGACCACTTCGGTGGTCATGCTTTGCTCGACAGGCTAAAGACCCAGGATTATTTCCTCAACATTGTACTGCTGTGGCCAGCAATTTCATGAAATTTTGGATGACTTACCAAACAACCGCAAGATTTCGAGCTTCATCGTTTGGCAGATGCTAGTCAAGCCTTGTATAGGGCCTGCATTTACATTCGAGCCATTAATCACGATGCGACTTTTTATAACAAACAATGTGGCTTTAATTGTGGGAGGCGCTTTTACTTTCACGACTCTACGACCCAATCAGTAATGTTTTAGGCATCCATTTCGATAAAACATGCTTATGGTCAGACTAGAGTATAGTCCTTAGAGTATTGCGTTCGACAATAACTGGTGGCATGGACCAATCATTTTGATGGCATTTCTCGTCTATGAGCAATACGTATTGAACTTGTTTGAAGTCGAGGTAATTGAACGGAAGGACCATCCGAATGTTCTTGGAACACATTCCAGTTCAAACGCCACTGGTTGCCTTATAAATCGTCACAGCTCATACATGAAATTGAAGCGAATCATCAGATATAGATCCTCAACAACAAATTACCAGACAAAGAGCCAATTTCAGCATTCGTCGAAGGAACTGCAGCTTTGTTCATGCTCGTTCATGCAGTGCAAAGTGAAGCATTTGTTGAGAAGAAAAGAGCTTTGCAATCTATGAGACAGGCTTTGCAAACAAGTAGTTTGAAGGCTCTCACATCATACCATATGAACAATGTCTTCAAATATTGCTGCCTCATGCACACCACTTCACTGATGTCCTGTTCCGTTACTATCATGTCATTGTGTATCACATTCGACAAAAGTTTTGGGCCATTAATGGTGGATTAGCAGCAAAACGGGCCATTTCGAGATGTGTCACATGCATTCGACAAAATCCAATGCCCACTCAACAAATTATGGGAGAGTTACCAGTGGACCGAGTAATACCTCACAAAGCATTAACGACGATAATCGGAGCAGAAACCCACCAACCGTTGGCGCTTTTCTTCAAATCCGATTGCAAACGAGCAGCCAATAGCAAAACATTTCATGGCATTTCATACCACCGCATTCTCCACACCATGAAACCTCCAAGGGGAACTTGGTTAAAGCTCGTATAACATGACTTGCAACGCGTGACAAAGGAGCATCCTCTTTCAATTGAGGAGCTTTCCACTTTAGCGGCTCGAATAGTCATTCTCTTGCACCAGCAGAGTCAAAACGTTATATTGTGAGACATTTTCAAAATTTGTTGATTGAAATGGGAGAAGTTCACGGTTTCAACAAATTTTAATTGTTTTATGAGAAATTTAATAACTGCTCAATACGACTTTTTGTCTCTGCTATTACGACCACGAACTTAAAATTCTGCCCTCGAATCTAGATCTGTATTCTACATAATACATAAATAATACTCAACCCCAACCAAATCTCGAATAAGTCAAAAACTTCGAAATATCGCGAATGTATACCATGAAACTCTAATAACCTCAAATAGCTGCATTAAGACAATTTCAAACTTTAAACTCCATTAAAACAAAATTTAAAACCAGAATATCGAAAGGTCCTGGGTCGATGTTGTAAGCATTATACAAAATGCTTAGAATATTAATAATCGAGTTTTTCTCACTTTCGAATTTGAGAATTGCGTGAGATCCATAATTGACATCCAGACGAAATCCATCCTAGCGGATGAAATTGAAATGTCGATGAATTACAATAACTACAATTTATAATAACATTGAAGTGCTGTAGTAGGCTGAGAATTATTTGTTGATTCTAATTCTTTCGTGAAATTTTTTCTTTCGCTTTCGAACCAATGAGTCAGTACAAAATCTTACGCTCGGGAAAAATCGGTCGGTCGGATTTGAATTAGAGTAGAACCTTTCGTGAAAATTTAAGCCAGCCATTAATTTCGTAAATTAGTATACCCAGTCTTAATAGCAAATTTCTAATTAAAATGTAATTTGACCTTTGGTTTGCTAGAGCTTCAAACTTAACGACACAAAATAGCACTGGTAGTTGAAAATCGATAATTGTAGGTCTACCTAATCACCTGTATTATGGGTAACTTAAAATTTCGCATCTTAATTGTCATGAACTTCAATTGCCAGTTTTTGGAAACCAACGTGTTGCGTTATACCGCAAACTATATATTAACATTTTTCCTACACAAAACAGGATATTTCAAAACAAGATATTACAAAACAGGATATTCCTTTAGAAAGAAGTATAAGTCCTGGTACAAAATGGAAGGTCGTTAAGGTCAATAAACTGGTAATGCTTATCCGGCTATTTACACTTTCTCCTACTCCGCATACTCTTTATTAATACGACCTCTTCGTTTGCTCTTAGGCTACAATTTTAGGAAAGTTCACATTTCAGGACCTCTATTGTTGTACGTTTATCTTAAAAAATGATACCTACTGCACAGCATACATAAGAAGGTACCTTTTTATCTCCAATCAAATGAATATCAAAAGAATTAAATCGTCTGCGCTGAAGATTAAACATTTTGCGGAAAAAATTTTTCATTTCATATCTTCATACATGCCTTTCAATCAATAAATATTCTAATAAAGGATTTTCCTTTATTGAAAATGTATAAAAATTTTCGACAATGTATGAATACGAAAAGCAAATTGACTGAAAATTGATAATACAAAAAAACATCTTCACGTTTACTCGTACACATCGTTTTAAGAATTCAATCAATTGGTATAAATATTTTGTTTGTATGTGAAGAAAATCTCAAAACACATTGTTTTGAGGAAAATATGTTACCTTTACGAGAAAATGCAAATCCTCTTTATGGTAAATACTTTTGTTGAGGTTAACCTTTTAAAAATAATTTGCGATCGATTTATTTATCAATAATCCAAATTGATTGAGTGTAAAATGAAAACTAGTAATCTCTGAGAATTTTCTCTCCTGTTCTTTATACCTTAAGCAGCTTCGATGCAGGTTAATAACATGTCCCTACTTACATGTAAACACATAATTACCACAGCATATAACATAATGGTTAATGTAATAGCAATTTAGCATTAATTTGTTGTTGTACACAAAATTCTTATGAAATTCAAGATTATGTCGTAATGAATATTTATGTTTTTACAGCTTATAAATACTTATGGTTTTTGTATAGGTTAAAGTAGCAACCTAATATGTATATAGATGTATTAAAAGCTTTTAAGATTTTACGTATGGTTGATTTTTCCATGGAATTTTGCTTTTTTTTTTGTTTATTGGGATACATTTCTGGTTGGAATGTGATTAGCATGTTGACTGCCTGCGACGATTGGATTTTTCAGTCGATTAATTCGAATACATCGTACATATTTGAAATTAATCTGACTTTTGTAATCTTTGGAATCCTTAAGTAAATAAATGAAACTTTGAAAAAGTCCAAAACTAAAGACTGATACTTTACCGAACTAGTGTCGCAATGTTATTGTCGCACGTTATGCCATTTTACAATGTACTTAGGCCCTAAGAGAGCTTTTATTAGGAGCTTATCTGAGTTTTTTTTCGTCTTGTGAAATAACAAAATATTTACAATGTTATCACATTGGTTGCGGATATCTCTGTAAACGAGTTTTGAAGAAAGTTTGGAACATTACTTTCTTCCCCCCCCCCAAGAGAGGTTCTCTTCACACTACTGACTTATTAGGATTATTGGAATTTAACTTACCATTTAGAAGTGTTGTTTTAATAAAATGATGTACGAGTATTAGAGTAAATCTCAGACCGAATTATTGAATTTTTTAAACTTTACTATGTATGTACATGTGAGGATATTGGGGCTTCAAAATTCATAAACTTTAATTTGTAAATTTACTAAATATTCGAAGCTAATAAAAAATGCAGTTAATTTAAAAAATTCGAATTTCAGAATATATTATTTGGTTTTTAAAGAAATTTATGAGATTTTCTCTTAATGCGATTTTCAGATTTTTGTAATCCGACAAAATTAATTTTTTCGAAACACGCAAGAATCAGTTTGCGCAAATATTTCGCCTAAAAATGTGCATTTTGCAGTACAAATAATTTCAACAAATAAGAATAAACTAAGAAATTGTGGAAACGTCCAATGTAAATTCGAGCAAGTATTCGAGCATTCATCATGTAACCCAACCGATCAACTATACAGTCGGGCGTCGGAGCTAAATGAAGCACTCTTATGAAGTTATGAACTTGCACCAGCTATAGTGACTAGACGTCTTAGTTTCTTGGGCATTCGGGAAAATTAATAATTGTTCTGGTTTATAGATAATATTCATTCAGATCGCATAATTTTTCTAGCGACATTGAAAAAGCAATTTCAACATTTTCAATAAGACAGAATGGTATTTATAGCACAAATACACCGAAATTGAACTATGGCCTTGAACAGTTGTAGTTTATAGGGCATACAGACAAACGGAATATGATCTATCGTCAGGAAATGAAACGTGAAGGGCATCATAAGATAAGCCATTAGATCTACGGAGAACTGTTTTATGTCCAAATTAGTACACTTTTGTCCTAATTTGATAATATTTTAAATATTTTTATTATTACATAATCATCAAGCATCAATTAGTGTGGATACTGCCTCGCTTAGTTTTCCATGGGCAGCAAATAAAAGGTTACACAGCCTTACAAACTGAACTATTCAAGGAGAATGTTTTATTTCGGATTATTTGATGAAGTAACATTCCTGGTTGATGATAAACTAGTCGGTTCTCAATTTTTCAAACCGATTGAAGTGAAATTTAGTATACAACTTTATATTGGCCCACAAATAGCGTGTAGCGAATTTCAATATTATAACGTATCCCGTTCCGATTATACGGCTGGCTATATATTCCCGTAGTGTTTAGTATGAAAAAATAGACGTTTCTCCTACAACTTCCCGTATTTCTTAACCGATTGAAGTGAAATTTAGTATACAAGTTTATATTGGCCCACAAATAGCGTGTACCTAGTTTCAATATTATAATGTATCCCGTTCCGATTATACGGCTGGCTATATATTCCCGTAGTGTTTAGTATGAGAAAATAAACGTTTCTTCTACAACTTGCCGTGTTTCTTAACCGATTGAAGTGAAATTTAGTATGCAAGTTTATATTGGCCCACAAATAGCGTGTACCGAATTTCAATATTATAACGTATCCCGTTCCGATTATACAGCTGGCTATATATTCCCGTAGTGTTTAGTATGAGAAAATAAACGTTTCTTCTACAACTTGCGGGAATTTAGAAAATATGATAAGCATAAATGCGGAAATGGCTATAACACCCTATAAAAAAGCCCTACCCAGCATTTTGAAATTTTTGCAAGGATAAATCACTATGATAAAGCTGCCCCAATGCTAAAAAATCACAAAAAAAATTTAGAAACGTGTAATATTGATGTACATTCATTTTCCCATTATTTGCGTTAAAAACCGGAAGTACGTCACAACAATGTACAAAGTACAAACTAACAATAATTAGCATACGTTGCTATAACATCCCGTAAAAAAAGCCATTTTGATTGGACGCCACTGTAACCACAGCTAGTAGCCAATCGCAACATATATTCGGGTACATAAATGCTCTAGTGAGTTTTAACGGCCCCGTTATTTAGGAATTGTTTTTTGGAGATTGTTTGGTATTTCACTGAACATGTCTTCTTTGAACACCAAAATGTTCAATAATTTAGATCAGGCCAAACTTAATGATATCGTTAAACCCTTGTTTTACTTTATCCAATTGGGGCTCGGAAAAACTTAACTGATTTCGCATGTCATTTATATTGTCTCTCGGGGTTATTGAAGAAAGCCAGATCGCTTGTGATCACCTATATCACCATGGTGACGTAGGCAAACGGCAACTCTTGTCTGTGTTTGGATGCCTTTGAACTGAATAAAGTAACCGTAAGAGATGCATACCCTTACCTCTTATCGATGGATTGTTGGGTCGACTGGATCAAGCTTGCTTTATACAATATCCAGTATCGACCTTAAAGACGCCTTCTGATAGATCCCGCCCGACCCGCAATTCAAAAATAAGACGGCATCCCCAGACGGCCTTGATATCAGTTCACGCTCATGCTCTTTGGACTGTGCATTGCACCATTGGGAAAAGAAAATTCGTGTTAAAGGAGATGCTTATTTGCGTTATCTGGTGGGTGACGGTTGCCATTGAACTGATCTCGAAAAACTTCGGATCATTCGAGAATTCTTAGGAATGTGTGGGTGGCACAGGCGGGTTATACAAAATTTTGTCACGATCGCACGGTCATAAAAAGCAAGTGATTCATGTCACAAAAATTGAACACTGGTCAAAGGAATTATTCAATGGCGGTACATAGAGGGGTACAATATCAATATACAGACCACGCAAGTTTACGCTGGCTCACGTCCTAAAAAGGATTTATCAGGAAGGGATCAGGAAACGTGATACCAGGTGCTGAGCCTCGCCTTTGAGCCATCCAGGAATCTAAAACAGAAGAAAATACTTTAAATGAAGAACCACTTCATATTAATACAGATTTTTTGGTCTTCAAAGATACCGAGTATCAGGATCAAATCAAAAGGGTACAAAACCAATTCTCACAAATTATTGTGTTCTACAACCTGCAAAATGATTAAGGAGGTTAATTATACCACCCGGTCTGAGATTAAGCGGTTGGCTAGGAACGAGGAAATGCTTTAATATTCTTTGTGCTGGATCATTACTCTAAGTTTGTGCTATTAAAACCGTTAGGCGAAGCTTCGCTTTTTTCCCATACCAGAATTTACAAAAAGCGATAATGGCAAGCAATTTACATATATCGAAATTGTTGTTTTGAGGAAATATGGAGTAAGGCACATTAAAACTCTAATATATTTACTACAGAATAACGCTTCTGAACGCGTTAACATGGTGATTTTGTCTGATATTCGTTCTTATGTAACTGATACGACTTGCATGGTTGACAAATTTTCACACAATTACCTAGCATTCGAACAGCATATGACATTGCATGGTTCTGAGTACCAACTATGGTGCTCTCTGATTTCTGAGGCCACCCGAGTAACTTAAATAGGTAACCAACTTAATGTTACCAAAGCTAGAGTTATGCGGAGCAAGTTTTCATGCGAACTTAATAAACAAAGTGAAACAAGATATGAAGTTTGATGAAACACCAACAAATTTTTGGATGGATTCGATGATTGTGCTGGGGTTGGTGAAAAGCATAGCCCATAAATTTAAAACATTTGTAGCAAAGCGAATCTCAGGGATCCAGAAGTTACAAGGCACATTAGAACTCTAATTATTCCATCTCAGGGGTTTTATGTCAAATCATCCACAATTATCCGATAACGCTGCAGATTGTACATCTAGGGGTATCAAAGCTAGTCAATTAATCATACACAAGAAATAAAACATTCCACGCAAATTCTGATCAAAATAGCGCAAAGACAACATTTCAGAACGAAATTCTTGATCTTATAAAACAGAAGGGAATAGCAAATATAAGTAAGATTAAATCCTTGCCTCCATTCCTACATGATGATGTTTTACGAGTCGGTGGTCGAATTCAAAACACAACAACCTGATCCTATTATGAGAAACATCCAGTTATCATCCCAAAAGACCATCCAATCGCCAAGCTACTGACTCAAGAAGCACGTGAACAAACAATGCATGGAGGAACACAACTAACTTTGGCTCATCTCTGCACCGGATACTGGATCATACACGGTCGAAATCTAACACGATTTTATATTAAATTGCATAAGGTGCCACTTCTAAGACTAGAACACAGCTCATGGAAAATTTACCAGCAGTACGTATCATGCCTGGAAGACCATTTTTGAGAACCGGAGGCGATTATGCGGGACCACTTCTGATTCGTACAACAAAGGGAAGAGGTCACAAAGTTCACAAAGGATATTTGGTAATCTTTGTTTGCATGACAACTAATAATTCATCGCAGCTTATAAAAGATTTATTGCACGTCAAAATCATCTTGAGCGAAAATTGACTGAAATTGCCCAACTATTGCCATACGAGCCTCACCCAATTTTGGAGGACTTCATTGGACAGGCAACTTTGACTTTCCAAGAACTATCAATGGTCACCTCACAAGTATAAGCTTGGTTAAATTCAAGACCTCTGACACCAATGAGATCCGATCCTTCAGACATCACCAATCCCATAAGAGGTTATATAACAACTAAACCAGAAAGTAGGTGACCTAGTGATAGGAAGGAAGACAATGTTCCTCCATTAAAATGGCTAACTGAACGTGTGGTGGATATACCGGGTGATTTTTTTAACCTGAACTCAAATATCTCGGAAAATAAGCACTCTAAGAAAAAAATGGTGAAGATCAAAATTTAATTGTTCCGTGGGGGAAATACATTAGTGTTAAAATTAGTAGCCCCCCTCCTCCTTGTAGGTGGGGTGGGGGGTAACTTTGAAACTAAAATATGAACCCCTATTTTTTATTACAGACTCAGATTCTACGGCCAAAAATATTTTTTTCGATTCATGATAGATGGCGCTGTAATTGACGATATTCAATTTTTTTCGATTTCTCCTACTGAGAACCTACGCAAACGATTCAGCAATACGTCTGCACTAATAATACCACGGTTTCATTGTAAATACTCGATCGTCAAAAAATTTATTCATTTTGCAAATTTCGAATAACTGGGAAAAGAGTGCTTCAAATGAATGTACTCGTACACAACTGAGAAGTGTGTCTGCTTGAATTTTAGCACAAGCATTTCTGATTCGCTCAATCATATTCTCACGTGTTGTTGGTTTTTGTTTGTAAACTTGGTCTTTGAGATTGCCCCACAAAAAAAAATCTGGCGAAGTAAGATCTGGTGATCTGGCAGGCCAATTTACCGGACCTTCTCTCCCGATCCAGCGACCATTGAAATCATTTTCAACGATAATTTATGTTCAAATTTTTTATTTATGATTATATAATAATTTTGAATTCATTAATATTGTGGTGGTTTATTCCCTTATAAAATGGCTGACATTATAAAGTGCAAAAATTCGACTGGCGGTATAAAGGGCCATGCGACTTACTATCAGAATTTATTGGATTCTGATACTGTGTTTTCTGAGGATGATTATGAGTCAATTTTGGAACGTATTAAGACTTTATATGTTAAGTTCGATGAAATTCAGTCAAGGTTGGAAGATCTTGACCCGACAGCGTTTGATAGTACCGCTCTCGATGATTTCGAGTCACGTTGACGATCCGTAGAGGCCAGGGTAAGAAACAAGTTACGGGAATTATCTGTTGGTTCAATCTTAGAACAGGATGTTAATAAATCCGAATTAAATTTAGTCAAACCTATTTCAATCCCATTGCCAAAGATGCCGCTGCCAAAATTTGATGGCTCCTTCCTGTTCTGGATTGAGTTCCGGGAAATATATTTACAACGGATACACAAGGATGATTGACTAGATTCGATTTTGAAGTTCACGTATTTACGGGAATGTCTTGAGGGAGGGTCTGCTTATCATTTTATTCAGGGAATTCCAACTTCGGCACTGAAATATGAGCAGGTGTGGTCTTCCATTTTTAAACATTATGAGAATAAACCGAGTATGACTTGAAGCCGATTCAGAAGGAGAATAGTGCAATTGAATTAAAGTCGTTCATAGATTCGTTTTGGAAACAGTACAACGCTCTTAGAGCGTTAAGTGCTCCTGTTGAACATTGGGATTTATTCTTTGTTTACCATGTGTCACAATTGATAGATTCAGCATCACGACATCAAGTCGAAACCGAAAAACCTGTGGCTAGAGATCCCACTATAAAGGAGATAATGAACATTTTAAATAATCGAGCTCGTCTTTTGGAGGCAATGTCGTCAGCTAAAGGCACAAATTCTCAGTCCATAGGTAAACCCCAAAAAATGACGCAGTCATTGGTATCCAATATTAGAAACCTAATCAGTTGCTTATATTGTAGATTGAATCATCCTATCTACAAGTGTGAATCGTTCATCTCATTGCCATGGAATGAGAAGAAGCAGTGGATTCACGATCGAAAACTTTGCCCAAATTGTTTTGGACCTCACCATATTTCTAATTGCAAGTCAAAATTCTCATGTCACAAATGTAAGGAGAGACACCATACCTTGTTGCATATTGTAGAATCGGGACAAGGTTCACGTCCGTTGTTAGATAATGCGGTTGTTTCTCAGTTAAGTAAGGGCGATCATATTCAGAGTACAGATTCCAGCGAACCACTAGCAACTATGCTTGTACAGGATGCAAAGAATGCTGCTGGATCTCTGTGTTCTAATCAAAAGAACATACACGAAATAAATAGTTCTATTCAGGCATATCCACCTAGTACAACACTGGTTTCTGGGAATCAGATTAGTTCATCAGTTTCAGCTGGTTGCATGGAACCAACTAGTTCTAGTCTTTCTTTCACATCTCAGGTGCTTCTTTCAACGGTTTTGATTTCGGTTGAAAGTTCTGCTGGAGTACGATTGCAGGTTCGTGTCCTGTTGGATTTGGGATCGCAATCAAATTTCGTTACGGAAAATATATGCCAAAAGTTAAAAGCGACTAAAACGCCAATCTATCTTCCATTGACTAGAATAACTCAAAACGTTGTTGAAGTAAAATATAAAGTGGATCTTTCAGTCGAATCGCGCTTTCAAAGTTATAAAAACATCTCGAATTTTTGGTCCTGTCCAAAATCACTGAAATTTTTCATCCCTGATCGAATCGATATGTTGCTAGGCGCGGAGATATAAAGTGATATTTTCACTGGGGGAAAAATTAGTATTTGTGAGGAGTTGCCGCCGTTTCAAGCATCAGTCTTCGGATATGTAGTCTGTGGTAAAACTAAAAGTTTATCGGAAATAAAGTCGATTTCGTTATTTTGTTGCAATGTCGATGAGGTGCGGAAGGAAGTGCAAAAGTTTTACACTATCGAGGATATCAAACCTAGAAATAATTTCTCTCTGTTGAAGAGAAAGCATGTGAGAACCATTATGTTGTGAATGTTGAGCGTGATTTGACCGGAAGGTACAGTGTCGCTCTGCCCACTAAATCTAACATTGTAGACCGCGAAAGTAATGAACAGAATGCATTGCAACAGTTTCTTAATTTGGAAAAAAATTTGAAAGGAATTGTCAATTAAAACGGTTATATTGCCAATTTATCGATGAATATATTTTGTTGAACCATATGCGAATTTCACAACATCCAATCACTGAGTCAACGTATGTTCTTCCACATCACGCGATGATAAAAGAAGCTTCGACCACTATACAAAATTGCGTGTAGTATTTAATGCGTCATCAAAGTCTTCATCAGGCTTATCATTAAATGATTGCTTGATGACGGGGCCTACTATTCAACCTGACTTGTTGTCATTAATTCTTCGCTTTAGAAAATATTCAATTGCGATAAGCGCAGACATAACCAAAATGTATCGTCAGATAAATGTTCGCGAATCTATTCACGGATTGCAACATATTTGATGGCGCAAAAATTCAACTGATAGGTTATCCAGTTAGCAATCGACGAGCATGACAATTTTCCAGAAGCATCAGAGGCTCTTCTGGTGCCAATAGTGTTGCAAAAGCAAGCGTTTAAGGTCTGAGATGACTACCCTGCTTAACAAGGGCGGATTTGAGTTAACTAAGTGGTCATCCAATAATAGGGAAGTAGTGCCCGATCAAAACGATTTCAACGTCGCCATTCTGGGAGTACAGTGGGATTGTCAATATGACACCATTGATTTCATTGGTAAGGAACTACGACGAGGGGGTCGTTAGAAAGCGGGTGGTTTTATCAATAATCTCACAAATTTTTGATCCGTTGGGATTGTGTGGCCCAGTTGTATTTGTTGCAAAAAGGTTCATGCAGAGGTTATGGACAGTTCCAGATTTACTTTGGGATGACGAGTTGATTGAGCCTCTAAAATCAGAATGGCTTGAATTTTATAGCCAATTGAGAAAATTGAATAACGCTAAAATACCATGGTGTATTATGAAGTCGGATCAATTGAAAAGCGTGGAATTGCACGGATTCGGGGATGCATCCCAGATGGGTTATGGTTTTTGTTTGTATATTTGCACGTTAGATCACAATAATCAATATAAAGTTAGGTTGCTTTGCGCCAAATCAAGGGTTGCCCCACTCAAAACTCAGACAATACCACGACCTAGAGTTGTGTGCAGCGTTATTGTTGAGCGAATTATATGAAAAGGTACAGGAATCAATGAAGATGAAATTTGACAAGGTTACATTATGGTCGGATTCCGAGATAACGCTTTTTCGCATCCGTTCTTCACCATCTAAATACGCAACATTTGTTGCCAATCGCGTATCGCAAATTCAGGCTATAGCCCCACCTGAACTATGGGCATATGTACCATCTTAACTGAATCCTGCGAATGTAATCTCACGTTGTAAAACTGCGCCAGTTGAACGATTACTCTAAAATTCTGGTCGCGCCTCGTTTCAGTTTCGATCATTTTTCGTGTAATGGGTAATACATCTATGATTTCCTCGATTTGATCGGTTATTTCTTCTTCGAGGTGGAGACAGGCAATTACGTAGTCTTCATCGTCAACTCGGTTTGAGGCGATGAGTCGTGTGATAGAATATCAGCTGTTCCAAAATCATTTGTCGACATGTCGATTTTCGGTATACACGGGAATTCCGTTTTTCGATCCAAGCATGCTGAGAAGAGGCTTGTGGTTCGTTACTAAAGTAAACCTTCTTCCGTAGATGTACCGATGGAATTTCTTGACTGCGTAGACAAGTGCAAGACCTTCTTTTTCCACTTGACTGTAATTTTTCTCAGCCTTTGTTAGCGTTCGTTTCTCCATTTCGCGCCGACTCCCAGATTTTGACAGGAAGTGTTTGATCGTAATGTGTGAGAAGTAATTCGGAGGTGAGGATTTGTTTGAATTTGTCAAATGATTGTTGGCATTGGAGTGACCATTCCCATTTCACGTTTGCGTTCAAAAGTCGGTCTAATGGAGCTCGTAACTCATGCATTTGCTAGACAAACTTTTCGTAGAAGTTTATTGCGCCTAAAAATGATCGCAGCTGTGGAACGTTTTCAAGTGCTGGCATTGAAATTATTGCAGTAATTTTTGATGGATCTGTGGTGATGCCTTGGCTATTTACGATCATTCCCAAATAATTTACTTCGTTGCGAAAAAAAATTACATTTCGTTAACTTCACTCGGAATCCGTACTCTTCTAATCGTTTAAGGAGTCGTTTGAGGATTGCTTTGTGAGTCTCCTCATCCTTGGAGTGAACGAGAATATCGTCGAAATACGCGATAGTTTCGTCAAGGCCGGCTAGCATAGCGTCTATTATTTGCTGGAAAATGCCGGGGGCGGATTTTATTCCGAATGGCAGACGATTGAATGTAAAAAGTCCTTTGTGTGTGTTGATTGTCAGGAATCGCTTTGATTTGTCGTCAACCTCGATTTGCAAATAAGCATCCGACAAACCGATTTTGCTGAATACTTTACTGCCAGCAAGCTGCGCGAACATTTCTTCTGGACTTGGAAGTGGATATGCGTTGGTCTCGATGCATGAATTCAGCCCAGTTGAGTAGTCGGCGCATATGCGTATATGACCGTTGGGCCGTTTGACCGCGACTGGTGTATCGCTAAATATGGTTTGAAATTCATTTTTCACTTCCGTAATGAATATGTCATGTTCTGATTGTATCGCATGAATGACATTACATATTTCGTTTATCGGATGGTCCCAAATGCCTAAACGTTCAATCCAGTCTATGCCTAAAACATCAAGCTCTGTAATATTTGTGACTTAACATTTACCAGAATATATTGTACTTGCCCGATGTTTTTAATCCCCAATTC
Organism: Tipula vernalis; assembly: GCA_958295665.1. Lineage (NCBI taxonomy): Eukaryota > Metazoa > Arthropoda > Insecta > Diptera > Tipulidae > Tipula > Tipula vernalis. Next base: position 11,759,202 of record OY282559.1, on the reverse strand, counting down.
ACAGTCGAATTCTGCGATAATGGGGACGCTGTCTTTTGAAGCAGATTTTATTCCAGTTGGGCTGTATGTGGAGCCAGGTGACCCAAGAGTTTGCCATGTTTGCTCTGAGATTATGGTCAGATCGGACGCCGTGTCGATCTGTAGTTTCACGCTGGTTCCGTTAATCTCGACGTTGATGTATTTGCGTCGAGATGTTATGTCGCCATGATTTTTGTTGGTGTTGATCCCGTTGACACGTAGAACCTGTGCTCGTGGCTGATTTCTCGGCTTGTTGGATGTCGAAACTCGTGGTTTATTTAGTTGGCAATACCCTTCCTTATGACCTACATTATGACATTGGTTGCACTTGTGTGTCGCAAATTGGCCGTTTCGAACGAAGTGTACACCACCGCAGAGCCAACATGGTCTGGATGGCCCAGTTGTTCCGACAGAGTTGAAAAACCTGGTTGCGTCTGCTTCATGGCGTTGGTGACTGGTTGAGCTTTTGAACTTCCACCAATGATCGCTGTGTCGCGCTTGAGACTTAAAATACGTTGTTTCGGCGATTAGTTTCTCTAGTGATTGTTCGTTTGCATCCTCCCCGTCCAATTTTGCGAGAAGGCGGGTTCGAATTTCGGCGTCTTGTGAGGATTTTAACCCGCGCACGAACATTAAACATTAAAACTGGTTATCGTTTAGTTCTTTCAATCTGAATTCTTTGCATTTTCGATTTATCTGTGCTGCGTACGTGACATAATCTGTGTTCTCGTTCTTTGTGGTTTGAAGACACTTGTACCGAGTATTAAACAACGATTCCTGTTGTTCAAAAGCGTCTTTCAGTTTCTTCACAACCTTAGCGAATGAAAAATCCTTTGGAGTTTTCGGAAGAATCAAATCTTTAAGTCATGAGCATTTGCGTCCAACTTGAGCAAAATCAAACGAATTCTTTCTGCAGAAAAAACTTGCATGCTGTTGGCAAGGCTTTCCATTCGATGTTCTATACTTGGTACATTTACAGGTGTACCAAGTTTTTTTACTAATTCAGTTAACGCATTAACCAATTTTTCCATCTCGGCCATTTCGATGATAATTTTTTTCTTTCACTATTGTAATAATTGATAATTACAGCCGTTATCCTCGTCGCCAATTGTTACCACTCTCGATGTTATGGTAAACAAGTAAAAATCTACTAAGATGATTAGGATTATTTCGAATTCAATATCATTATTTTATATAATATAATCGACAGCGCGATATATATCGTGTTGTTTTCTCTGTGACAGCTCACAGTTATATATAGTATTGTGTCCCGCCGCTAGGAATAAGTTTATATATTAACTACGTTTACCATAGTATAATTCGATTCGCTCTGTCCAACATTATGAAATCACAAAACAATTAAATTCTATCTACTTCATATCAACGGAAGTAGTTAGTTAGTCTATTGAATAAATCTCACTCGTTCGAATATACGACTCGAACATTATAGAGTGAGATTTATCACAGTTACTAGATGTCATTCTTATCATTCACGATCGATTTAGAAACTTTCTAAAAATAATTTAAATTTTAAAGCATAACTTGCCATTTATGGTTTGTCTAACTACCATAGGCTCCACAAATAATAAACCACTATCTGGTGCTAAAGATCAGAAAATTGAAAATACGTTCCACAATTTTTATGAATCAATCAAAAGCGATAATAAGTATTACGTTCTACGATTTTATGTCCGACTTTCTTCGGTACCAACAAAAGGTTAGATATATTTTTCTTTTTTTATTTGAATTCTCAACATTTCCACCTAGTATTAAATCATAAAAGAATCAATTTTTTATGACTTCCATTCAATTAAACTTGATTTATGAAGATTTCTATACAGTTTTCATGAATGAAAATAGGCTAAAGAAATTTAAGACTGGTGTACGATCGCCGTAAAAATGATTGCTTTTCCTAATTTTATGGTAACAATTTATATAGAATGTATGTAGGTTGGTGTTAAATAAACCATTTTCATACGGCACGTTTTTTTTATATTTATACATTTTATTTATAGCCAAATTAGGTATTAATAATATTACTTATTTTATAAAGCACACACACATAAAATCATATCTTTTACATTGTAATAAAATCATATTAAATTTATAAAATATTGATTCAATAAAATTTCATCAAAATCATAAATTCACTTCTATGTACGTAAACGTACGTCTACACGTATTATAAAAACCAAAATTGTGCGCGCTGTGTATCATAAAATAAAGTGTTTATATATGTATGTCCCGCGCCACAAAAGCTTTTCTCTAAAAATAAAAAATAAAAAAACCAACAATAAAATTAAAGAATACAATTAATTCAATTTCATTTTATCAAATAATTGTCATTGTCAATTCAATTCAATTCATTTAATCATCGCATACTATCAACCAACAACATCATCACATTCAATAAATCATTAGGAAATTTGATTATCATGAATCAATATAATAAAATTAATGACAAAAAAAATAGCACAAACAAACCCGAAATTATTTACATTTCGTTACAAATTCATTTTACACCACAATATTGTTGGGAAAATTATTAGTTTTTCCCATACCTCCTCCGCCCATCCACTTCACCGCCAAATACTCTATATCGATGTATGTTCGACGTCATCGAATAATTTTTTTTTGTTTTTAAATTTAGCACAGGAAATGTAGAGGAAGTTGTATAAACTAAATTCTTTGTTCCGTTATTCATAAAATCCATACACAAAATTAATTAATTTAAAGAAGTGCTTACCATTGATTCAAAGTAAAATATTAAATCGTGTGTTTGTACATCTTTTCAAAACGATTTTAAAATAAAAAACAAAAATAAAACTTTTAAAACGTTTTACTCAAACAATAAAGCTTTTTTAAATATTAAATAAAAAAATTTATAAAATTAATTAATTTATTTGTATTTATTAAAAAACAAAAAAAGAAAATTTTTGTTTTTCTTATATTTAATTGTTGATTTGTTGTACAGAAAGCGTAACGATGGAAAGCTTTTAAAATTTTATAAAATCACACCAACAAAAAAAAAATGAAATTGAAAAAGAAAGTTTTGAAAAATAGAATAAATAAAACTTTTGATTTTTTGATAACAGTAAATTTTTGTGAATGTAATTAAATTTGTGATGCTAAAATGTTGGATTAGATGCCGGATGCTTTCATTTCGCTTTTAGATTTTTGGATTAATTACCTCGGTAATCGCCTCCTCTCAGACCTAATCAAAATATGATTGGCTGGATAATTTCGGGCAAAAGCCCTTATAAACCTTAAGGCATTTTGGCTATTGAGGTTTAACAAACTTACTAACCGACAGACACCAAACAGCTTTGTCTGACTAAATGAATGTGAGCTCAACACCAGTGTGAATACTGTGAATTTTTTTCATATAGTGTAGCTATATAAATTAACGGAAAGTGCAGTTTAAGTATAAAATACTATAATATGGAATAAATCAGAAACGAGCCTCAAAATTTTCGGACTTAATCCTAAATTTTCTACCTATTTTCAAAGTGAAACCATGTAACTCGCAATAAAGCAGAAATTCTCGTACTCGAAATTTTAAATATAAAAATTCGCAGATTAGCCATATTCCTCAAATCGATAAATTTTCGAAAAAGCTTCGAAATGGAGCAGAGAAAATTTTCGAAATTTTCAGGCTCGGAATTTTAAATTCTAAAACTCGAATTCGGACTATATTAAACTACTTAATTCTATAAATTTTTTAAATCAATTTCCCAACCAAACGGAGAAGCACTTCGATATCTTAGAACTCGAAATTTTCTGCAAACTTTCCCAACCAAAATTTTTTATTTTCCGATTAAATCTTTAAATGTTCAAGCCAAAACTTATAATTCGGATTAAAGCAGAGAAGAACTTTGAAATTTTAAACTCTAAAAATTCTCAGATTAAATAAAACCCCCAAAAAAAAAGCGCTTAAAAGCGCTTTATTTTTTTTTGTGGCTCAAAAAAATATTGAAAGTGATCTGAAAACTTTCCAAATCAAAATTTTAAATTCTCAAATTAAATCTATGGTGAAAAACACGTTAAATCACAATTTTTGGAAATCATGTTTTAATTTTATGATTTTTTTTTTTTTTTTTTATTGTATTGTGCTGAATATAACAAACAATTTATGCGACAGAATTTCGGTTGTTGTTGTTTTTTTTAAGATACAGTGTGTCAAAAATGAAAAAATTGCATGCACTTAGTGTTGTATTTATTGCTACAGAAAAAAATTAATCACTCGAAAATTATAAAATTAGGCTCATTTAAAAGACAAATAAATAGGGATTAGAAAATAATTATAAAATTGGTACCATCTTTAATTTCTTCTTTTTCAAAATGGCGGCCGAAACGTTCTTTTTGAATTTTCTCCCATATTCAGTCGTTTATAAGTATGTTGATCTACACTTTTTTCAAATTTTAATGATGTGTTATTTTCAATTTTTTGAAAACTAGTTTTCGGGGCCAACTTTATAAAGTAACCGTTAAAACAAAATAACGAAAACATTGAGTACAACAATTAGTAAAATAAAAATAAAATGTTAGTGTGAGTCATGCATTGTGTTAGGTCCAACCTCTCTGATATACTATACCTCTACAAATATTTTTGGGACTTCTTTAAAAAATTAGTGTCAAAATTAATTTTTCAAGTTACGTGTGAAGCGATATTAATTTAAACAAAACAAAAAAATCAAAAATTGAAGTTTATTAGAAACATATTCGAAATGACTAGATAAATTTCTGCAATATTTCTTAATTAATAGTTCTCACAACAACAATCTAGTTTCATAACAAACAAAAAGTTAAGTCTGAAGCCTACGGACTTACGGAGGTACTTGTTCTTTTTAACTTTGCAGAAAATTTTATACATATTTATAGTACAATTATTCAAATGGGCAAAAACCTTAAAGACTAACAAAATATTTGAATTTAAAAGCAAATAATTCCAACAAACTAGTAGATTCGAGAAATTAAAAACAATAAAAATCGAACACGCGATTTTCACGCTTTCATTCCTTCAAAGAAAGCTTACTTAAATTTTAAAATATATTCAAATAGTGGAAATTATGTAAAATTTAAATTGTGTCAATATTTTCAAATTTTTATCTGTATTATGTAATAAAATATTTTTCATTTTGAGATACAAAAAATGTTTAGATTTTTTTTTAGAAACAAGGTGATAATGCTGATTTTATACTTTGTCTAATAGAACTAACTGGGGAAAAAGATAAACAAGCACATTCCAAAAGAATGTTTCGATGGCCATTTTTAAAAAGATGAAATGGAAGATGAATTTTATAGTTTTCGAATAATTAGTCTTTTTATACAGCAATAAATACAACAGCAAGTGTTTTTAAATATTTAACACCCTGCATCTTAAAAAACAACAGCAACAAAATTATTTTGCATAAATTTTACATAAGTTTTACTCAGTGCTACACATTCAAAATACAATATAAAAATCATAAAATTAAAACATGACTTCCGGTCTAATATAAAGGATTTTGATTTCACGTATTTTTTTCTCTATATATTTTCAGGCCAAAACTTATATTTCAGATTAAAGCAGAGGAGAGCTTCGAAATATTCGGACTCAAAATTTAAATACTAAAATTCGGATTCGGATTAAGTAAATTTTTAAAGTTAAAATTCCTCGGATTCTGATAAATGTACAGTGCAAATCAAAACTTCAAAATTCGGAATAAAGCAGAGAAAATCTCAAAACTTTAAATTCTCGGAGTCAAAATCTCTAAATTTTCAAAGTCAAAATTTCCAAATTTTCAAATCAAATTTCCTGATTCAATTTCCTGAATTCATTAGGATTAAATCATTAAATTTTGAAGCCAAAACTTAAAACTCGGATTAAAGCAGAGAAGAGCTTCGAAATTTTCGACACTAAATCTGAAATTCTACAAATTCCTCGGTTAAATAAAACTTCTTGAATCTATAAATTTTCAAATTCAAACTTATTAAATAAATTAAATTCCTCGGATTCTGATAAATTTTAGCCAATGAAAACTTCTAAATTTGGAACAAATCAGAGAAAATCTGAAAATGGGAAATTCTCAAAATTACTAGATTAATGAAACTCCTTAAATTCGCAATTTTTCAAATTAAAAACTTTAAGGTTCAAATTGACACAGGCAACTACAACTTTTAGTTGCAGTTAAGTTTTTTCGGAATTGAATTCCGAAATTTATATTTTTAAACATCATTAATATAGGGGATTTAGTTGAGATTTTAATGGAAATTTAAAAATTCCGCTGGTAATACGTATAAATAGAAAGCAACTGCAATGTACTTCGCAATCTATGTATTACCAAAAAAAAACGGTATTAAACGTCAAGTGTAAGAATTGTTTTAGTCACCGATATCCGCGACTATAATTGTAACTACAAAGTAGTTACAATTTCGTAGTTGCGGTTTTAGTTGCTTTTGTCGATTTGGACCTAATTTAATTTAATTTCTTTACATGGTATGAATGAGTGTTGGTTTCAGTCTCGCTAATTCAAACCAGATTCAAAACTTAACAGATTTTTAACAATCGTAAAAAAGGAAAACAAACAACGATTTGTACGTACCAAAAAATTGCATCACTCCCAATGCGCCCAAAATAATTAAATTGACTCTTTAATTGTGTACTGACTCATTAAATGACAGTAACTATTGTGTCTAGCGTACCGTATATAAATATACAAGGAAAAGAGGTAAAGTTAAATTAGTCCGCGTTATTTATACACTATTCCCCATTGTTTTATTAATAATAATAATAATTATTATTGTTTTTATGATAATGTACGGGGTTTTTTATCCGAAGGATAGGAAAAATGTCATTAAAAAATATCAGAAGACGGATATAAATGTGTTCGCGTAGGATAGAAAAATTTTATAAATAGTCTAAACAACATTAACCTAAAAATTTATAATTTATACGTATATATACCCTCGTACAGACAGGTGGGATGTAATAATTCCTTATTTATAAACAGTATCCTATAAAAATATACTTTATGACCACCCGTTTAATTTAATTTGGATATACAATAATTTAATATTAAAAAAAAAATTCACAGAACAATACAAATTTTTTTCGCTCTCCATTATTTATACATCAAACCAACGAACGACGTTAAAAGCTTTTTTTACCTCTCGTAGGGTACACGCGGTGCGGCATATACTAAAAAATGCAAAATACATACAAAAACAAAAACAAAACCAAGTTTCTCGCTTCTTAATGATATTTTCATGTTGTGTTGTTTTTTTTTTTTAATTTTTTACCGGTTTCCAAAACCGATTCGATTTGAAAAAAAAAACAAAACAAAAATCGTTCATGTCAAATCGTTCATGTCAAATCGTTCGAGCAGCACAAAATATACAGGTTACAGTGAAAATGTATAATGATGATATTGAATTGACAGGAAATAAAATAAAAAATTGTAATGTATAAAAACAGTGAGTGGAAAATGAAAATAATAAAGTTGGAAAATAATTATTGGGGTGTGCGAGAAGAATGTGTTGGTCAAAAGTTGTATTGGGTTGAGAGAGGAGAAATATTGAATATAATGAAATGTTATTTTGCGTTTTGTCGATTTTGTTGTGCGGAATAATTAGGACGATAATATTTTAACAGTGTATAAAATATATGCGTGCGTTACAGGAAAACACCGGATAAAGTTCTGTGACCGTTATTAATCGCATTTTAACATTTTTAATTGGAAAGTAGTGTGAATCAATCAGTTTCAAAACTTGTGCATTAAAAAAAATAACAGAAATAACAAATTGTGTAACAATAAAGAACTATATACAGTTAGTGAGAATAGTATTGGCAGTGTAATAGCTATAGATGGTAATATCACGAAAATTATCGAGAAAGGTGATCTGACATTAAAACCAGTACGTCGTAGTATGGCAAATCTGGTGTCAATCAGTCAACACAAGGTAGTATTCGATAATACAGGTGTCAAGGTTATAAACGGGAATGTTGCAGAGGGTAAAATTGTGTTGATTTGTGGCATAAGAGAATGGGTCTACAAGTTGGACGTGGCTATCCGGACAGGGAGTACGTGTAAGAGTACTCGAGTACGTGCAAGAGTACGTCGAGTACGTGTAAGAGTACGTTGAGTACGTCTAAGAGTACGTCGAGTACATCTAAGAGTACGTCGAGTATGTCTAAGAGTACGGATAGTATATCGAAAAAGTATATATAGCTGAATAGTTTTTATATAAACTATAATTGAATAGATTTTATTCAAACTCAGGTAACACACCACATCATAACACGTGGTCCACCCGTATACACAAAACCACGAAGATTAAGCGCAGATAAGCACAAGATCGCGAAGAAGGAATTCGAATACATGCTGGAACAGGGCATTTGTAGACGCTCGGATAGCCCGTAGACGAGCTCGTTACACTTCTTTCCCAAAAAGAACGGTGATTGGCGACCCTGCGGAGACTACCGAGCGTTGAATAATGTCACGTTACCAGACAGATATCCTGTACCATACATCCACGATTTCACACAACAATTACAAGGAACCAATTACTTCACAACCATCGATCTGGTCAGCGCATACCAGCAGATCCCAATTGAGAAGTCCGATATAGCAAAGACAGCAATATCAACACCATTCGGACTATTCGAGTTCACAAGAATGACGTTTGAGTTCAGGAACGCAGGAAATTCATTTCAACGTTTTATGCATTCTGTTTTACGGGGGCTAAATTTTTGTTTCATTTACTTGGACGATATACTGGTGGCATCCCGAACAATTGCCGAAATTAAACGACGCAGGTTTCATCATTAACACGGATAAATCCCAATTCGCCAAAACACAAGTTCAATTTTTAAGTCATGAGGTATCTGGAGAGGGTATTCGACCCTTAGTAGAACGAGTTGAATGTATAGCGGAAAGCTACCCACGACGGTAAAACAACTGCGTCGGTTTCTGGGAATGTTGAATTTGTATAGGTCATTCATGCCCAACGCAGCGGACAGTCAAGCCATTCTTAATGACTACCTGAAAGGTAGCAAGAAAAACGACGCACGCATAATAGATTGGTCAGTCGAAAGCACACCCGCATTTCAACCTGTAAAAAGACAACTTTGCGAAGCAACAATGCCGCAACACCCAAATCAAGAGGCAAAACTCGCATTGATGGTAGATGCATCAGATACGGCAATAGGTGATGTATTGCAGCAGAAAAACGGAAACGAGAGCAATACACACAAAACGGTCTGGGAACTATTACAATTCCACTCGGCAAAACTAACAGAAACCCAAAGGAAGTATACAGCGCATACGATCGAGAACGGTGAAGCGTTTCCGACACATGTTAGAGGGTCGCGATTTTATACTATTTACCGACCACAAGCCTCTGATATACGCGTTAATGCAAAATCCCACGAAAGCATCACCGCGACAATTCCGCTATCTCGATTTCATCGCCCAGTTCACCACGAACATTCAACACATCTCAGGTTGCAACAATGTGGTGGCTGATCAAACAAGTTGCTACTTTGCGATGTGTCCACGGAAAACACACGCCCGTACATTCCAGCCGAATTTAGAAAAAGAGTGTTCGAAGCAGTACATAATTTATCACACCCAGAAGTGCTTCCAACGATAAAAGCCATGACGCAGCAATTTATATGGAAGGGAATAAAGAGGGATGTGAGAAGGATGGTACAATGCTGTTTGGCATGTCAACGAGCCAAAGTAAACAGACATACGAGAAGTCCAATGGGACATTATGCGCCAGTAACGAGACGATTCGACGAGATTCATCTCGATCTGGTAGGTCCATTACCAATCTCAGAAGGGCAGCGTTTCTGTGTGACGATTATAGACAGATTTACTAGGTAGACGGAAGTGATCCCGACACCAGATATTAAAGCCATAACAGTCGCAGTTGCAGTATATAGCCAGTGAATAGCCCGCTATGGAGTGCCATCTGCAATAGTTACCGACCAAGGGGTACAATTTGAATCGGAACTGTTCCACGAATTTTCAAAATTATTAGGTTTCAACCACAAGAGGACGACAGCATACAACCCCAAGTGCAACGGATTAATAGAACGATTCCACAGGACATTGAAAGCAGCCATTATGTGCCACGGGAAGAGCGACTGGACCAGCATACTCCCAACAATACTAGTGGGACTACGCACCTCGTATCGGGATGATTTCAAAACAACATCTGTAGAATTGGATTTTAGCGAGAAAATTAGGGTTCCCAGCCAGCTATTGGTCAGGCTGAAACCATGCTTCACTGAAGCCGATCGGGAGAATGGACTGCCAGATGCCGCAGAAACACCACGAGACACTGCCGCGACATAGGACGCCAATCCAACAGCGGTGGGTACATCAGCATCACCAACAATGGGTGAGCGACCACGCACAGTAAAAGTTCGTTTCAATTTGAACGAACAAACATCAGGAGCAGCAATGACGAGAGCAGCACGTTTCATGTCATCGCTCATCGCCAATTCGCTGGTAAAGAAATGTACCTTGTAAAAGCTATTACACGAAATATTATACATATTTACTTGCCGAAAGTTTGTCTGTTGAAGATGATCAATTGGCACATATTCGTATGTTAGATACAGCAAAGAAAACATGGGACGCGTTGAAAAATTACCATGAGAAGAGTACGCTTGCTAACAAGACTTACTTGGCGCGATCAATTTGTGCATTGAAACTCGAAGAAGATGGTTATGCGAAAGCACACATAAATCGAATGCAAGATCTATTCACGAAATTGAGCAACCTTGGTGAAGGAACATTGGCAACTTTGTTTGCGAAAATATTTTTACTCTGTATAGTTTGCCAGAAAGTTACGATACAATGATTTCGGGACTTGGAGCGCGTGATGAAACAGAAATCACACTTGATGTGGTGAAACAGCATGTGATTGATGAATACGAAAGGCGTGCACAAAGAGATGGAACTTCAAGTGATTCAGTTATAAAGACTGTATCAAAGGTTGGTGTTTGAAAAATTGCCCAAAGTACAAGGAATGGCTTGCAAAATGGAATAGTGGTAACACAGGCAAAAAGAGCCCTGTTGCCAAATCGACTGATAAGTTGAATAAGATTCAAGATTCGGATTTTTTATTTTTAATTGGTAATAAACAAAAGAAGGGATGGATCATCGACTCAGGCGCAACGAAACATATTTGATGAATCATATAAAAGTTCAGTCGAGCTGGCAAATGCTGAATCAGTGAGCATTCATGGAATTGGTAATGGCAATTTAAGATTTTTAAACGAAAGTGGATACATTCGTAAAGCAAAAGCAACCAATGTTTTGTATGCACCAAAATTGGTTGGGAATGTACTTTCTGTCCGACGGTTGGTGAAAAATGGTCTTAAACTCAAATTCAACGATCGAATTTGCGAAATCTGGTACAATGGACAACAAATCGGTGTAGCTGACACAGTTGGTGAATTGTATGTGTTGCGTCAACCAGATTCGGTTTGTGCGGTGTTAGCACACATGAATGGCATCGGAAAATGGGACATTGTGATCCAATAGCGATTCGGAAAATGGCATCAGAAGGTACAATTACTGGATTGGAAATTATTGAATGCGGAATCAAGGAAGTGCATGAAAGGAAAAATGACACGGCTACCGTTTCCAAAGAAATCAGCGAGTGAGTCATCAACGGTATTGGATTTAATACATACGGACGTTTGCGGAAAACGTTACTTGGTCACCTTCATTGACGATTACTCATGTTTTACATTCGTTGTTTTGTAAGCACACAAATCGGAGGTTGAAGACACTATGAAGCAGTTTTTCGCATTGTGTGAAAAAAAGTTCGATTGAAAACCAAAAATAATGCGATCGGATCGGGGTGGTGAGTACACTTCAAAGGGCATTCAGATCCAGTTAACGGCAGCCGACTGTCCACAACAAAATAGTAAAGCTGAACGAAAGAATCGCACTTTGATCGAAATGACTCGTTGCTTGCTCAACAAGAACAACGAACATGACACCATATGAACCGTGGAACGACATAGAACTAGATACAGACAATTTTCACATATTTAGTTCTAAATGTTTTGTCCGTGTATCATCAGCAAAAAGAGGAAAATTGAACCATGTGGCAGACGAAATGATTTTTCTTGGACATGACGAGCATTCAAAAGCTTATCGTTGCTACAATCCTTCAACGAAGAAAGTAGTAGTCAGTCGAGATATTCGTTTTGGTACACCAAATACGGAAGACAAAAACATGACGTTGATCAAGTCGATGGCTTATCAGTTCAGGAGAAGCAACCAAATGTTGACAATGAAGTAAACATTGATGACAGTATCAGTGAATATGTAAACGCCAAGGAGGAGGTGGTTTCAACAGAAACACAAGTAAATCAACAACAAAATGATCAAGTTCAACAAACGGTACGTGTTTCACAAAGAATAACAAAGGGTGTGCCACCGAAGCGTTTGATTAATGAAATAAATGTGGTTCGAGAGTTAAATGAACCGAAGAAGAGAGGCACATGAACACAACGATACATGGGAACTTGTAGATTTGCCGCCAGGTAAAACAGCAATTGGAAGTAAATGGGTGTTCAAGGTAAAAATCAGTGCAGATGGTGAAATTCAACGATACAAAGCCAGGATCGTGGCACAAGGATTTTCAGAGAGGTGCGACGAGGTGTTTGCGCCAGTGGTGCTTCATACAACATTCAGAACGTTGTTATCAGTAAGTGCAAAAAGGAAGATGCTTGTAAAGGGTGGTTAAATTTTAAGGGCTGACGTTGAATGTGAACCACACCTAAACGTCAAGCTTTTTTCTGCATTTCATTTGACATTTCTCAATTTCAGACTAACTCAATTTGAACCATGGAAAGATACGCAATCGAGCAACGCGTTAAAGTTATTCAGGCATATTATGAAAATGGGCGTTCAAATCAAAATGCATATCGTGCACTTCATGATTTTTTCGGTCAATTTAATCGTCCAAATGTGCGTACAATCGGAAAAATCGTGCAAAAATTTGAGCAAACCGGGTCTGTAGGAGATTTTAAAACACCAGTGCATGCTCGTACAGCTCGTACTGCAGAAAATATTGCTGCTGTTCGCGAGACTGTGGCTGAAGAGCCGTCCACCTCAACTCGTCGTCGTGCCCAACAATTGCACCTCTCACGCTCATCGTTGATGAACATTATGCATAAAGACTTGAATTTACACGCTTATAAGGTGCAATTGACTCAAGAACTAAAGCCTCTTGACAATTCCAAACGTCGTCAATGGTCAGAATGGTGGCAAGAAATGGCAACAGTGGATGATTAATTTTCGAAGAAAATCATCTTCAGTGATGAGGCACATTTTCACCTCAGTGGATTCGTCAATAAGCAGAATTGCTGCATTTGGGCGAATCATAATCCAAGAGTGATTGTCGAAAAACCAATGCACCCACAAAGAGTGACTGTTTGGTGCGGTTTATGGGCTGGCGGCATCATCGGGCCGTATTTTTTCCAAAAAGAGGCCGATCAGGCAGTTACTGTGAATGGTGTTCGCTATCGTGAGATGATAACGAACTTTTTATGGCCCGAATTGGAAGATATGGATGTGGACGATATGTGGTTTCAACAGGACGGTGCCACTTGCCACACAGCTAACGAAACAATGGCTCTTTTGCGCGACAAATTCAATGGCCGTGTTATCTCACGTGGCGGCGATGTCAATTGGCCGCCAAAATCATGTGATTTGACACCGTTGGACTTCTTTCTTTGGGGTTATTTGAAAGAAAAGGTGTACGTCGATAAGCCAGCAACAATTCAAGAGCTAAAGGATGAGATAATTCGGCACATTAACGGCATAGAACCTCAATTATGCCTAAGCGTTATCGAAAATTTGGACCATCGGGTGGAGGTGTGCCGCCGAGGTCGCGGCGGCCATTTGGCCGATATTTTGTTCCATACATAATTGAACCATACCATATTATCATAATAAAAAGAATTGACAGTAATTTCCTAAATAATTTGTGTTTTATTCAAAATCAACATCGGCCCTTAAAATTTAACCACCCTTTACATCACTTCGATGCTAAGACGGCATTTCTTAATGGAAAGTTAAAAGAAACCATCTACATGAAGCAGCCACGCGGCTTTGATGATGATAGTTTGTAGGTATGCCTGCATAAGAGAAGCATTTATGGTCTGAAGCAGGCTGCCAGATCTTGGAATTCCGTACTTCACAAAGTACTGATCGGAGCGGGATTTCAACAGACCTATAACGATCCATGCTTGTATTCTAAGAAAGTTGGCAATGAGTTTTACTATGTAATTATCTACGTGGATGACTTAATTGTGGCATGTTCGACAAATAAGCAAATTACGGATATCGAAAGCATTTTCAAGCCACATTTTATAATGCAAGATTTGGGATCGATCAATTATTATTTGGGCATGGAGGTTACGAAAGATATATCATACAGCCTACATCATGAAAATTGCATCAGATTTCGGATTAACGGATGTAAAACCGGCGAAAACACCAATGGATACCAATTACGGAAAGTCAGACTCGACACATCATTGGAAAATAACAAGAAATATCGATTACTGATTGGACGGTTGTTGTATTTATCAGTGAATTCAAGACCTGATATTTCGGCCAGTGTTAGTATTTTGGCTCAAAAGGTATCACGGCCGAGTATGGAAGATTGGAATCAGCGTGTTGTGAAATATTTGAAGGCAACACATCAAATGAGGCTTAAGGTAAGCAACATCAAATCGAGGATTTATCCCATATTAATTTTTAATGCACAGCATCTTTTTGGTATAAACTTTCAAAGTAAAATTTTTATCCGATTGTAAAATGTTTTACTCAGTAAATTATTTTGGTATAAAAATTAAATTCGTTGAAAAGACACGTGCATACATCATTAATATAGAGAGAGAGATATCAAATCTCAATTTATAATTTTGTATGCCTGTTTCATAAAAATATTTATTTTGACAGTATACCACTGATTTACTGTTTATTTAATTAGCCAGGTTTTCGAAACTGGCCAGAAGCTACACAGCTCATGTTCAAATTATCGAGTCAAAGGAACCGTTAGAGGAATTAACAAAAGGCGCCTAGATTTCTGAGCTAGTCGTGAATCGTGATTATTATGTCAGCCAGATATATAATCACAGCAGATCGTACCTTCTTGAATCAGATTAGCTGTCAAATAACCAATGCTTCTTAGATTATAATGGAGAAAAGTAGATGTGGATGTGAGTGTCCTGATTCTTTAGAATTTCAGGTTACAATGAAGCCTGTGAAATAAGTGACACTTTTACACTAAATATTTTGAGTGTGTTCTCTTTACAATCTGAGCTTTCGGATCATCCAAATTTAGTATTTTAAGGAAAAACTTAATAGGCGCCCAATTATTTGGCTTTTTACCTCAACATTGCACTTTATGTTTAGAATACGTAAGATTTTAAAAACAATTTTAAAATATCAAACCTCAAAGTTCACCCTTCTAATTCAATATTCTAAACTATTCAAAGATGAAAGCTTAAAATATAATTTTTTTTATGAAAATCGTCTAGCTACATGAAACAAAATTGAGCTTTAACGAATCATTTTTATTTATATTTGAAGAGCCATTTTAAATCGCTGAGCTTTTAATACTTTGTAAATATTTGATAAAATTTGAAATAGCTTTCAGTATAATTTTTAAATATTAAATGCTTTTGCGTTTTAGAATTTACCAAAAAATTTTAATTTAAAGCTCAGTATATTAGTACTCGTAAGTAGAGTTGTTTAATTCTGAGCTTTCAGATCATCCATATTTAACATTTAAAAGTAAACTTAATGAAACCCTAATGAAAATTAATTACTAGACCTTTTACTCCAAAATCAAAAATTTCTAATAAAACTTTTACTTTTGCAGCATTATTTTCTCCGTTCAGTGTAACTCAACTTTTCGACATATTTGTCTAAAATCATTCAAACACAAATTTCAAAGCTCAAAGCTCAAGGTTTGCAGTTCTAATTAAATATTCTAAAATATTAAAAAGGCAGAAGTAGAACATTTAATTTTCTTTTACGAAATAAAAGCTTTTAAGTAATTTTCGTTTATATTAGAGGAACCACTATAAACTGCCGAGCTTGTACAACTTTATAATTTATTAATAAACCATTGCCGATAATATTAAAGAAAATGTACCGTATTCTAAACTTTTGAAGCAATTAAACCGCCTAGACTTGCGTTAACAGCTTTTTTCATAACTTTTAAATATTAAACGCTTTTGCATTTTACAAGTTATTAAAAACTAAAAATTTTAAGCTCAATATTAGTTTTCGTAGAGTTGTATCAATCTAAGCTTTCAGCATTTTATCCGTTCAGTATAACTCAGCTTTTGGAGAAAAAAAAAATTTGAATATAAAATTTAAAGGCAAAAGCTCAATGTTTACCGTTCTAGTTAAATATTCTAAAATTTTAAAAGATAAAAGCTTAACATTTAACTTTTAACGGAAACCTTCTAGTCATATGAAATATGCAGAGCTTTTAAGATAATTTTTATTTAACTAGAGGAACCACTTTAAACCGCTAAGTTTAAGCTCAAAGTTTGCAGTTTTAAATCGATATTGTAAAATACTGAAAGATAAAAGATTAATATTTCACTTTTGTTACGATATCTTTTAGCCAAATGAAATATAATGAGCTTTTATTAAATTAAATTCGTTTATATTAGAGGAATCGCTTTAAATCGAAGAGCTTTTAATCATATTAAAGAAAATTTTCCGAATTCTGAGCTTTCCAAGCAATTAATTATTTTTGAGTTGGTAATAAATGGATTTTGAGTAATCTGAGCTTTCAGATCATAAAATACCAAATAATAGGCGTACTTGTCAGGCCAACAGAAAAAATACCCTAAAAAATGAAGCGGAATTTTTAGTTATCTGTAACTTTTCGTCAGAAACTTCACGTCGGTGTTAGAATGACGAACTGTTAATCAAATTTTCAAAAACCAATCTACAGTGTGAATTCCCCAAATCAAACAGGAGCCAAATTATATTTCTAGAATAGTTCATCTGGACGGTCTTGTAGTGATTAACCAAATTTTATTACAGATTTACTTTTATTTGTTAACATTCGAATGCTAAAATTAAAGTCTAATAAAAATTATGTCCAAAAACAAATCACGAAATTTTGAGTGAAAATTGAAAAAATGTTTCTTGTAACAGTTTTAGGGTTTTCTCTAAAATTGTTACAAGAAATATTTTTTTTTTTCAATTTTCACTACACTGGTATAAACCAGTTCTGGGTATTATCTAAACACTAAATTCATAATAGATATAATTTGGTTAAATAAGTAATTAATAGAGTGTCACTATATGTAGTAAAATTAAAGTCAATTTCACAAATTTTTATACAACTTTTACTCACTCTGTTAGTTTGATGTTCTGTCGGACAATAAAATTGTTTTGAAATCACTTACCTAAAAATAAAAATTAAAATTTTAAATTAATTAGTAAATTAAATTTAAAGTCAAACTTCACTCAAATTATTTTTAAATTATAATTTTATTTGGATTTGGAGTGGATTTAACAAAGTGCAAATTGCCTTCAGATAAATTTTGATTTTTGACTATAGTTTCTTCAATGAAATTATAGGGACGAATAAAGACAAACTGGACAAACATATTTGAGATTCTGGACAAAGATGCTTTTCATTGTTTAGGGGTTATTAACAATGCCACTAAAAAATGAGAAGATTTACAATGAGCTGAGGTAATGAGGGTATTCTGAAAGAATATTCTTGGCTAAACTGGGATAAGACTATCGTTCTAGTATTAGGCGTCATAACACCCAATTTTGCTACCGCAATGACCATTTCACTGATCGGCCACTGTCACACTTCAAAAAGGCCTGTTTCCAAGAATTTGAAGCAAAAAAATTATTCGCATTTCATTTTACAATTGATAAAGCAAAAAGGCTTTTTTAAATAACTGAGAAAATCAACCAAATTAGAACTTAACAAAAAAGTAATTTAAATAAACATTTTATTCCAAAAGCAACACGAATTTTAGAGATGAGCTCTTATAGTAACTTTATTATATGGAGCGCGAATACAATAAGCTTCTTAATCCTATATAAGCCTCTTCTATATATAGTGGGTTGCTCCTCTAAACGAACGCCAAAGATCGACAGACAAGTTTTACAAATTTTTCTTCGGATCTAAGGAAATTAATTTCTTGTATTATGAATATGAATACCAGGGACACACCTATTGATCCTAGACAAGACAATACATGACTCACACGCGTAACGTCAAAAACACAATAAAATTTGCCACTGTTGAACAAATTAAATTTTTTGTATGTCTTCCGGGTAAAACACTAACAGTAACTTGGTATGTTATCAATAAATGGGATGAAACAATAATGCAGAGTAATTTTATAATTTATTGTTCAGATCTCGACTCTCGACTGATCATCATTATCCAAAAACCTTTTTGTACTTGTTTCTTCCCGTTACAATTTATATTCATTCTAATTAACAAAATTATACAAACTTACTGCTATTGTAAAAGGGTGACTCAAAATTATGACATATATAACAGGCACCACAACCCATAACCAAATTTGATTAGTCAGAATTTCGGAATGATTGCTGCAATATTTGTATACGCGATAAAATCGCGAAAATAAAATAAAATCTTAGTCAAAAATTAGCATTCATTTTGTACAATTTAACATCTAATTTATTCGAAATCCGTTCAACCTTAAATCTTCTCAAGAAGAAATGAAAATATTTTTGTGTTTTTTTTTTTAATTTTCCGAAACGTATTTGACCTGTAAAATTGCCAAGAGATCATAATGTTTCAAATTATTTTTTTGTAAAATTATCATAATTAATGATGGAGCTATTATGAATAAGTTAATCGAACAATAACTTGGTAATCAGATTACATTTTTTGTGATGGTGATGGTCAACAGTTGTATAATGGTGAACGTGAACAATTCAAATATACAATACATCCATATACAATTGTATACAGATAAGCCACAAAACCATTTTTTTTTTTACAAATCTCTCAGAAATAATTTTTCTAAAGTCAAAACCACAAATGAAAAAGTTTTCCCATTGTTTTGTTTTTTGTGTGTATTAAAAGAAAAAAGCTTATCTCGTGTGCTTTTTTTTACTTTTGGGTCTTTGTTGTGTTTGTTCTAATTAAGCTCACCACAATAAAATGGTTGAGTATATACGCTTTAGTAAAGATTTTGGATTTTCTTTATACATTTACCTAAAACTTTATTTCATGGTTTTTTTTTATGGTTCTTATGGCAAGTGACCGGCACAGATCAAAAAATCACTCGTGTATAGATAATCAATTTACCTGGCAAGTGTATGAAAGAAAAATAAAAATTTGACCACGTTTTAAACAAAAACCCAATTTCAAATTCAGAAAGGATTAATAAAATTTAACCCTGCGTATATTAAATATTTCAGGCTTAGTTTATTTATAATTTTTTTGTTTTTTTATTTATTTCAATTCCAAACACATACACAAATACACACACACAAAAAAAAACACCTACGGTAATGTTCAAATCCGTGGAATTTTTTATTAATCTTTCGGCTGTGTGCGATTTTGTTTTGCCGGGAAAAAAATTAAAAAACATTAAAAAATTGTGGAAAATTTTAATTAAAACAGCAATAACACTAAATTGTGTATACATTATACATACACATACATAATTGAAAATTAAATTAGCTTTCCCACATGAATTTCCTAAATTTGATGAATTAATTTGGAATATTATGATGTCGAGGGACGATATACACTTTACAGAGATAAATTGCTTAGCAACTTTTTTGTGGTTTTATGATTGATGCAGTAAATCTTAATTTTTCGTGATATCTTAGTATAATTTGTTGATGGGAAGATTTCTTGTATGCTAGATTTTAGGTGGTAAGCAACCTTGTATAGAAAGATTTTGACTATCGATGAGACTTTTGCAAAATATGCTAAAACTAAGCAGAACTTCATTTTTTTACTAAAAGAAAGCTTTTCTCTTTATTAATCACCGTGTAACAGAACGGAGCTCAAAACTGATTTTCACTGAAAAGCTTATTTGACTTGAATTCTTCATTTTTTTACAAAAAATTAAATCTAAGTGTTTGACGCTTTGAATGTAAATATTTTAATTTATTTTTATTTTGTGTAAACTGTACTAAACGCTTCCACAAGATTAAAAAATTTTCAATTTACTTTTTTTATCGGTTTAACTTCGATCCAATTTTATTTAATTAACAGAACTTTTTTTTAAAGTGAGACTATTAATATGAAACTATTAAATTAGTAAAGAAAACCCTCTTTGGAATGAACATTAAAACATGAGGCTAAGCTTTCTTGCATTTGCCGAAATACCTTAAATATTTAATGTACCAAAATTTAATGGGAGCAAGAGAGCTTTTAACAAAATATCTCAAAATAAAAATCTTAAATTAAACCTTCCATTTTATTTTACTAAAAGCTCATTTCAAAGAAACTTTGTGTTTAAACCAAAGCTTTAATTTTATTTTATTAAAAGCTCAGTCCAAGGTAAACATCATGTTAATTCATAGATGAGGTCAATCATTTGACTTTTGTATTGAAATTATTAATTGGTCATACCAAATTTACCACCTCACCGAGAGCTTTGCCAAAATATTCTAAAACATAACATTTAAATCAAACTTTCATTTTATTAGCTGTTTAAGAAAAGCGTTAATATATTTAAGCTTATATATGAGGCCAAACTTTCTAGTAATTCATCCGGAAATTTAACCAAGAGAGCTTTATATAAAGTATTTAGTTTTTCAAAGAGAGATTCTGGCACAATTTAATGAAATAGAATGTTAAGATTAAAGCTTTTATTTTATTTAATTAACAGCTCATTCGAAATAATACATCATCAATTTATTTTAAAAATTTAAATTTATTTTGATTACTCCTAATTCATTGTAAAACACAAAAGCTCTTTACAACAAGAATCAAAAACGCTTACAAGAATCAAAAACGCTTTTGACAAAAGAAAAATATTTTATTTTATAGAAAGTTCTTTACAAATACAAATTGTTAAATTAAGTTATTTAAAAACAGTTTTGAGAATAAGGATTCAAGGATGAGGGCCAAACTTTTCATAGTATGTCTAGAAATTGTTAATTGGAGCTATTGCCAAAATATCCTAAAATACAACTTTAAAATCAAACTTTCAAAGATAGAAAGTATGAGGCGAACTTTTCCGTAATTCATCCAGAATTAGACAAAATTTCCTAAAAAAAAAGTTTAGACTAAAGCTCCTATTTGGTTTTAAAAGCTCATTCACGATCTGTACAAGCTCGGTAATTTTCGATGAAAACTTCTGATAAAATTTCTTAAAATAAAATGTTAAGATTAAAGCTTTAATTTAATTTAATTAGAAGCTCAGTTCGAGGAAAATATCATAAAACAATTTAAATTTAATTTGACTACTTCTAAGCACATTTTATAACACGAAAGCTCTTTATAAATTCAAAAATGAAATACATACAGTTTTAAACTAAGTTGTTAAAGAAGAATTTTTTTAGAATAAGGATTCAAAGTTGAGGGCCAATCTTTTCACATTTTGTATAGAAATTGTTAATTGGTCATATCAAATTTACCAACGTCAATGAGAGATTTTGCCCAAAATATTCTAAAAGAAAACTTTAAAATCAAACTTTTATTTTTTTTGGAGCTTTTATGAATTTAAACTAAAATATGAGGATCAAGAGAGATTTAGGCAAAATTTCGTAACAAGAAAAGTTTAGACTAAAGCTTACATTTTGATTTTAAAGCTCGATCGCGATATGTACAAGCTCGGCCATTTTCAATGAGAGCTTCTAGCAAAATTCTTAATCTAAATTATAAAAGAGAGCTTTTGACAAAATTAGACCACGAAAGCTCTTTACAACTTCAAAAATGAAATACGTACAGTGTTAAATTAAGTTGGTAAAGAAAAAAATTTAAGAATGAGTTTTCAAAAATGAGGGCAAAACTTTTCACGGTTTATCTATACATTGTTAATTGAATATACCATATTTAGCAAGCTCAATAAGGATTTTAAGTAAAATATCATTAACACAAGTTTTAAATCAAACTTTTATTTTTATAGTTGTTACAAAAAACGTTTATGAATTTAAACTAAAATACCATATGATGCCAAACCTCAAAGAGAGCTTTCCCAAAATACCCTAAGACACAAATCTAAAATATGAGGCCAAACTTTCTCGTAATTCTTCCAGAAATTATCAATGATAATCAAGAGTGCTTCAGGCTAAATACCCCAAATAGAAAGTTTAGATTAAAGCTCCTATTTAGTTTTAAAATCTCGATCACGATACATACAAGCTCTGCAACTTTCAATGAAAGCTTTTGCCAAAATTTTCTGAAATAAAATATTTAGATTTTCAAAAAATCTTATGACAAAATTGATTAAAATAAAGTGTTTAGATTAAAGCTTTTATTTAATTAGAAGATCAGTCCAAGGATAAACATTAACAATATATTTTAAAACTTGAAATTTATTTTGAATACTTCTAAAAACATTTTATGACACAAAGCTTTCAACAACTTCAAAAGGGAACTACATACACTATTAAATTAAGTTGTTAAAGAAGAGCATTTTTTAGAATGAAGATTAAAATATGAGGCTTAACGTTCCCGCGTTCGTTCCTAAAAGATTTTTTTTTATTTTATTGAAAGTTACTTACAATGAATTATTGTTAAATTAAGTTATTAAAAAAAAAACTTTTTACAATGAGGATTCAAAGATGAAGGCCAGAATATCCTAAAATACAATTTTTAAAACAAACTTTGTTAAAGAAAAGTGTTCATGAATGTAAAGTGAAATATGAGGCCAAGCTTTTAGTATTTAATCCATAAATTATCAATGAGAACCAAGAGAGATTTAGACAAAATTTCCTAACAAAAAAATTTAGATTAAAGCTTCCGTTTTATTTTAAAAGTCCGATCACATTGTGTTTAGGCTCGGCAATTTTCATAAAGTGAAATGTTTAGATTTTCAAAGAGAGCTTTTGACAAAATTCCCTAAAATAAAATGTTTATATTAAAGCTTTGATTTAATTTTATTAAAATCTCAGTCTAATAAAAACATCAAACAATTTAAATTTACTTTGAATACTTCCAAAAACATTTTATAACACAAAAGCTCTTTACAAATTATGTTAAATTAAGTTATTAAAAAAGAACTTTTTTAGAATAAGGATTCAAAGATGAAGGCTAAACGTTTCAGTTTGTCAACACATGTTTTAAATCAAACTTTCATTTTATAAGTTGTTAAAGTAAGGTGTTTATTAGAAATTATCAGAAATTATCAATTTAAATTTAGAGAACTTTAGCCAAAGTTTATTTAAAAAAAGTTTAGATTAAAGCTTACATTTTGTTTTAAAAACTGGGTCACGATGCGTACAAGTTCGACAATTTTCAATGAAAGCTTTTAGCAAAATTTTCGAAAATCAAATATTTTGATTTTCAAAGAGATAAATTGTTTAGATTAAAGCTTGCACAAGGTTAAATGAAGTTGTTAATGGAGAACTTTGCTAGAATGAGGATTCAAAGGTGAGGACCAAATTTGTCCAAATTTGTTTGCAGACGGTTTGTCTAGAATTGTTAATTGTATACACCAAATTTATCAATCTCAATGAGAAATTTTGCAAAAATATCCT
Organism: Tipula vernalis; assembly: GCA_958295665.1. NCBI lineage: Eukaryota > Metazoa > Arthropoda > Insecta > Diptera > Tipulidae > Tipula > Tipula vernalis. The sequence continues at coordinate 11,735,470 of OY282559.1, read as the reverse complement.
CAAGTACAAGTTTTAAATCATAGTTTTATTTAATTTAGGTTTTAGCTCAGTTCAAGCCAACCGTCTATATTAGAAACTGTAAAAAACTATTTTGGTACATAAATAAATTTTTCAAACAAATGTTTTTATAGAATTAAGAATTAAAATATTAGGCTAAGCTTTCTCGCTATTTATCGGGGAATTATTAATTCATACCAGCAGATTCCTTCTATTTTATTTCATTAATAGCTCAGTTTAAGTAAATCGTGATCACTTTATTTGAATTATTAAATTTATATAATACTAACAATAGTTTCATGCAATTTGCCCAGAGATGTTTAATTGGGATCAAAAGAGCTTTAGAAAGCTCAGTACAATTAATCGTCATCAATTTATTTCGATTCCAAAATTTACATTAAAACCATTTAAAAAAACTTTTCGAATGTGTAAGCTCAATTATTTAAAAATATTTCCCGTTAAATTAACTTCCCAAATTTTTCAATTTCATCGAGAATCAAGAGAGCGTTTGACAAAATATCACAAAAAAGTTTTAATAAACGTTTTTAATTAATTTTATTAACAGCTCAATTATATGTATCAACATAAGTTTATTTCGATTATTAAATTATTTTGAATATTGCTAAAAAAATTGTCGAAAGTGAAAGCTCATTTTATCCTTAAAATTATATAAAACTATTGTTAAATTAAGATGTTAAGCAAAGCTTATGATGCAAATTTTTATTTTATTTTTAAAAGCTCCATTCAAAATAAATCATCATCGCTTTTATCATCATCGTATTTTATCGAAAGTGAAAGCACATTACAGCACTAACAATGATATAAAACTAACTATTATTAAATTAAGTTGCTAAAGAAAAGATTTTAAGAATGAAGATTAAAATATAAGGCCTAACTTTTTCGCAGATTGTCTAGAAATTGTTCATACCAAAATTAAATTGAGCTTTTGACAAAATATCTCAAAATAAAAATGTTAAATTAAATAATTGTTTATTAAAAGCTTTAATTTGAATACTTGTAAAAAAATTTAAAAGTAAAAGCTTATTGTAAATGAAATAGATTGAATGGTTTATGAATCTGAATACTGCTTTGTGATAATTAGAATCTTATTAAAAAATACAATCACTAGGAGATTAAATCCCACAATCAGTTCGAGGAAAATATCATAAAACAATTTAAATTTAATTTGAATACTTTCAAACATATTTTATAACACGAAAGCTCTTCACGAATTCAAAAATGAAATATATACAGTGTTAAACTAAGTCGTTAAAGAAGAATTTTTTTAGAATGAGAATTTAAAGATGAGGGCCAAACTTTTCACATTTTGTGTAGAAATTATTAATTGGTTTTGCCCAAAATATTCTAACAGATAACTTTAAAATCAAACTTTCATTTCTTTTAGTGGTTAATGAAAAGCTTTTATGGATTTAAACTAAAATATGAGGATCAAGAGAGATTTAGACAAAATTTCGTAACAAGAAAAGTTTAGACTTATGCTTATATTTTGATTTAAAAGCTCGATCGCTATATGTACAAGTTCATCAATTTTCAATGAGAGCTTCTAGCAAAATTCCTAAACTAAATTATATAGGTTTTCAAAAGAGAGCTTTTGACAATTTCAAAAATGAAATACGTATAGTGGTAAATTAATTTGTTAAAGAAGAATTTTTTTAGAATGAGTTTTCAAACTTTTCACGTAATTTATACTAAAATATGAGGCCAAACCTCAATGAGAGCTTTGCAAAAATACCCTAAAACACAAAACTAAAATCTGAGTCCAAACTTTCTCGTAATTCGTCAAGATATTATCAATGAGAAGCAAGGGAGCTTTAGGCAAAATACCCCCAAAAAACTTTATATTAAAGCTCCTATTTTGTATTCTGCAATTTTCAATGAGAGCTTTTGACAAAACTTTCTAACATTAAATATTTACATTCGCAAAAAGCTGTTGACAAAATGTATTCAAATAAAGTGTTTAGATTTAAGCTTTTATTTTATTAGAAACTCAGTCCAAGGATAAACATTAACAATATATTTTAAAACTTGAAATTTACTTTGAATACTTCTAAAAATATTTTAGAACACGAAAGCTTTTAACAACTTTGTTAAAGAAAAGCTTAAAGGCTGAGCGTTCCCGCCTTCATTCCTAAAAGATTTTTTTTATTTTATTGAAAGTTACTTACAACTAATTATTGTTAATTGGTTAAAAGAAAAGCATTCATGAATGTAAACTGAAATATGAGACCAAGTTTTTTGTAATTTTTGCAGAAATTATCAATGAGAACCTAGAGAGAGTTAGACAAAATATCCTAACAAAAAAAGTTTAGATTAAAGCTTCCATTTTATTTTAAAATTTCGATCACATTGTGTTTAGGCTCCGAAATTATCCTAAAGTGAAATGGTTAGATTTTCACAGAGAGATTTTGACAAAATTCCCTAAAATAAAATGTTTATATTAAAGCTTTTATTTTATTTTACTGAGCTTTTAAGTAATATAAAATATCAAACATCAAAAACATCAAACAATTTAAATTTATTTTGAATACTTCCAAAAACATTTTAGAACACGAAAGCTTTTAATAACTTCAAAAAGGAGATACATACAGTGTTAAATTAAGTTGTTAAAGAAAAGCTTAGAGGCTGGGCGTTCCCGCCTTCATTCTTAAAGACTTTTATTTTATTTTATTCAAAGTTACTTACAACTAATTATTGTTAAATTTAGTTATTATAAAAAAGCTTTTTAGAAAGAGAATTCAAAGATGAGGGCCAGAATATCCTAAAACACAACTTTGAAAACAAACTTTCATCTTACTACTTGTTAAAGAAAAGCGTTCATGAATGTAAAGTAAAATATGAGGCCAAGCTTTTTGTAATTAATCCAGAAATTAACAATGAGAGGACCAAGAGAGATTTAGACAAAATTTTCTAGTAAAAAAAATTTAGATTAAAGCTTTCTTTTTATTTAAAAAGCTCGATCACATTGTGTTAGGCTTGGCAATTTTCTGCTTATTAAATTTAATTTGAATACTTGTAAAATTTTCAAAAGTAAAAACTTATTTTAATCAAATAGATTGAATGGCTTATGAATCTGAATTCTGCTTTTTGATAATTAGAAGCTTATTAATAAGTACAATCACTAGGAGATTAGACTAAAAATTAAATCCCACAATCAAAAAGCGGTTAATAGTTAAATTTGGCAGTCCATTGATCCTTTCGACATCGTAATAATGTAATATTCGTAAAAAATTTCAAAAGCTTAAGCTTAAAATTAACTTTACCCAAAAAGCTTATTCGATCTGAAATTAAAACTTTATACTTCGCACAGAATTATGATGTATTTCAAACATAAGGTTATAGATTACTTCCCTGAAGCGAAGAAGAAGAAAAATGATAGCCGAACTGTTTTCAGAAACATTTAAAACAAAAGCTCTCCATTTAAAAATAACTAAATTTTGAAAACTTTTGAGTATTTTTGAAAACCCGCAAAAAGTTTCTTAGGTTACATTATCTTAATAAATTTGTTGAGCTTTTTTATTTTTAGAGCTTTATTAGAAGCTTTTTCCTTCTCTCTAGAATTTTTCGAATAGATTATTATTATTAACCAGAAATTTAAAATTCTATGTATATTTGGAGTACACGAAAGTTTTAACAAATAAATAAGCAAAATGGAAGGGCAAAACTTTGAAAGCAGCAACTGGCCTCACTGTCATCAATATTGGAAATAAATGACTACGAAGATTACCTTCTAAAATCATTGCATACTAACACGATTGTAGAAGTTGGCACTTAAGCAAATAATCCGATCAAATTGATCAGATTACAAAATTAAAAAAAATCAAATTTGTTGGTTACCATTAAGCCGATATAACCCCAATCAAATATTTAAATCGCCGGTAATTTCTCTAATTCGATTTTTTTTTTTTTTGTCGACTGCCAATAACCCCTAAACTGGGAATTTCAATACCACACATTGATTTGATTTGATTGATTAACTTATTTACTTCAATTTATGTTTTGCCATTTGTTTTATTTTGTTGTTTTTTTTTATTGATTACACGCCTGATTGAATGCAAACGAATTCTATAAATAACATCCTTATTCCGGCTTCAAATTGTATACATGATGGTGTGATGCGAGCGGCTCAAATATAAAATTCAATTCAGAAATAATCACATAACAAAAAAAAAACTTTTATCATTATTCAATTTATTCATCATTTTATGTCCTTTTGATGGTCCTCCTTACAAAACGTATACACTCATATCACGATGGGATTTGCGAGTCGAAAATATATATTCAAATGAATTTCCCAAAGCGAATCAGACGATGTCCCTTTTTTTTTGTAGTTTCGTATTGTATGTGTGTGTGTGAGGGGGAGTCGAATTTGGTTTCAATTGTCATAAAGCAGCTTTTGTACATTCAAAGTGTTTATTTTTTGTATTGCGCTGCTGTGTATACGATTACAAAAGCTTTCCTTTGTATATTCTCGTGTTTAGTTTAAATTTAGAGATATCTCGGATATTACATGTCCTTTATTTTATTGTTATCGCATTGTTGTATAGAATTGGGGTGGAAGTGCTTTTCATTGTGTTTTTGTTTTTTAAAGTGAGGATAATATTATTATCTTGTATATGAAGATTCTAGAAATATCTCATTATTATTATCCAAAGTTCTTGTGTTTCGCTAATTCAATTGCTATAAGCATAAAAAAGTTGATTTTATATAACGATATACGGGAAATTAACTTTTATTGAAGGTGTACATACATAATCCGTTTGTACAACAAGTCGTTATCAATTTGTTACATATAAATATCATCATCATCATGTATATTAAGCATAATATAATCACTGTCTCATTATTATGTATAGAAGGATGTGTAAATCGATATGTCATATCAGATAAATGGAGACAAATTTGTTTACGTTATCCTACACACAAGACGATAACAAATCGTATCTAAAAAAAGGGAAGAAAATATTTGTAAACATTTCTTCACACACCACCCTTATCGATATAATAATACTCTCGATAAAAGTGGAAAATGATTATGTTGGTGGGAAATTTTTTTAAAGCGCACAACAACAATAAAAAGTGAATGACATCAATCAGTTTCTTTATACCGTGTCATGGTGTAGACACAATTTATTTTAATCGCACCATCGTATTCCTTATGCGGATTACATTTAAATTATTCAATTAGTAACAAATTGTGGTTTAGATGCCTGCTATGTCTAATAAACAACATTTTTGGTAAATAAAATGAAACCTCACAAAAAAATAATAAAATTGCAGAAAACCCAAAATTTTCAATTGGCACTCATACTCCATCCATCATCCGCATTTTATGTATAAATAAAATTTATTTTGTTTTCAGCCTCCGCCCGCACATTCACAAAAAATCTTAATAATCGAATCAAATATGTAACAAATGATGTACAACAATAAAGAAATGTCGACGATGACGACGACGAATGCGAAAATTTATTTATTTATTATTCATTTAATTCTTGAAATTCGGCATTTTATTGTTATTTTCCATTTTCACACACAATAACCGTATAATTCAATTAGAAAAAATAAAATAAAATAAAAAAGTTCCGCAATAAAATGTATAACATAAATGTATAACGGATGTAGGCATTTTTATAAGCTTTCAAAAATAAAAATTTTATTTTAAAGCTTAGAAGTAATTTGCAATTTGTTGGATTCAATAGCGATTTACATTAAATGAAGTACAATTACACATTTTGCTAATTTTCAGCTCAAGGAAACACGAAGTAATAATTTTACAAAACTACTGTGTAAAATTAAGTTGTTAAATAAAAGCTCAGTTTAAACAAATCGTCTTCACTTTATTTCGCTTTTTAAACTAATTTTAAAAACTTCTAATAAAATAAAGTCGAAGCTTATCATAATTACAATGAAAAGCTCAAAATCCAACAATCATTAATACTTTACTTCCTTCGCATAGAATTATGATGTATGTATTTCAAACTGTTTAAAGGTGCCTTCCTCCCCCCCAAAAAAAAATGTCTGTGAAAGCTCGAACTTAGTTTTTCTTAAACGATTATAAAGTAAAAATAAGTTTTTCAATATTTCGTATACTAACATATTATTGAGGAAAAGCTCTCCCGCTATAAACAATCAAAATAAAATTTGAGCGAGGAACAATTGGTTGGTTGTGGAAAGGGTCACAATTTGTAGTTTAAGAAAGAGAAAATTTTGCCATAAAAAATATAAATTCACTGAACAAAAGCTTTTCTTACTTTAAAGTAGTTTTAGAAATTTTTTTTTTTTTAAATTTAACCATTTTTCAGCCGATTTTCTTTAAAATTCACAAGTACCTCCCATTTTACGAAGAAAGTTTAAAAACAAAATTTCAGTTCGTTTGGTTAAACTACCTGGGCTTTCGTGAGGGCACAAACTAACAGATTTCAAAGATCAATTTTTCGAACTCAGGGGACTCTAAAATGAGTAATACAGCAAAACTCTCAAGGTCGAACAATTTCCTGATTACTAAACTTTAATTTACTAGGGTAAAAGCAAGAGCTAGAATCTCTTAAATTCCTAATCGCTGCCTTTATTTTAATTGATTCCAGTATAGATGGTGCGTAGATTTGATCAAGTAAAATATTTCAAACGAACGAACTCTTTAAGAGCTCTCGTCTATTACTAAGTATAAACTTATTTTTAACACTCTCGATGTTTCGGATAGCGTAGAGATTGGATTGCAATCACTCATACCGAAATGATTGAGAATTTCGGATATGTACTGCGATAGGTCGATTGAAATTGTGCCAGCCACCCTGTCACGAGTGATTCAAACTCCCAATACGGATGATGCGTCACCTAAATATTTCATCTCGAAGTGTTTGCACAACTCGGTCTTTAACAATCGTTCACTTGTTTCATCATTAGAGAAAATTATTAAGTCATCCACGTAAATAGCAAGAAATAACATTCTGCTACAATTCACCATATAGTAGATGCATTGGTCGGCATTCGAACGCTTCAGACCAAATTTTACCAACACACTATTCAGTTTCTCGTTCCATAAACGACTTGATTGCTTTAATCCGTACAACGATTTGTGCAGCTTGTAAACTTTGTTCGAATTATTCATAAATTCTTCGGTTTGATACATGTATATATCTTCTTTCAGCTCTCCGTTGAGAAAAGCTGCAACTGCAACCATTTGACGAATATTTAGGTCGAATTTCGCTGCAATCGCCATAAGGAACCGAATCGATGTATACTTCACAACCGGAGAAAACGTTCCATAGTAGTCGACGCCATATTTTTGCGAAAAACCTTTCACTACCAATCTCGCCTTGTATCGCATAACTTCACCATCTGCATTGCTCTTAGTTTTAAACACCCACTTGCATTTAATAGGTGTTTTGTCACGAGGTAAATCGACCAAGGTCAAAGTTTGATTGTCACTCAATGATTTCATTTCTTCACACATAGCTTTTCTCCACAAATCAGCATTTGGACTCGACAATGCTTCGGCAACGGTTTCAGGATCATTTCCAATAATTTCTTCTATCAAGAAATTATAACGTATTATATCCATATTTCGGATACGTTCGGAACGACGAACTTGTTGCGGAGTTTCTACAAACTCATCTGGAATATACAAATCGTCACGATCACTCTCAGTTGTAACGTTGCTGTCGAATGTCTCATTGGTAACCGGTAGATTTACTGCATTGTTTACAATATTCAAATAGTTTACTTCGGTTTCGTTGACATTCTCAATTACATTGGCTTCACCAGACGTTTCAATTTGTTCATCAGACGTCTTAAATACTCTTCTTTTATCGACAATGGCAGATTCAGCATCACGCACGCCACCTGAATTGACATTGGCGTCAACTTCACATTCATCACTGGTCAAAATTACTGGGGAAAAAGAAGAATTAGTACTTGCATCTGCGTGCTCAATTACCTTCAGATTTGGCTTTTAAGGAAAGCTTGACTCTATAAACAAAACATCTCTGCTTATCACGACTTTCTTAGTTGCCATGTTGTACAACCGATACGCTTTTGATTCATTGCTATACCCAAGCATAATACATTCAGTTGACTTCGTGTCGAGCTTCCGCCGTTTGGTATTCGGTTTATCAAATATGCTGCCGTTGATAAAGCTTCCGCCCAAATTTTTTTACTTAAGCCGGAATCGATTAACATACATCGAACTCGTTCCATAAGAGTCCTATTGATACGCTCTGCAACACCATTTTGTTCGGGAGTGTATGGTGCGGTTTTTTGATGTACAATTCCGCATTTTGCCAAAATATCGTCAAATTGTCCATTACAATACTCCGTTCCATTATCAGTGCGCAGGACTTTGATTGTTCTTGAGCACTGATTTTCGACGAGAGCCTTGAACTCCAAAAACATATTGAAAACTTGGTTTTTTTCTCTCAACGGAAAAATAAATACCTTTCTGCTGTAATCATCGACAAATGTAACGAAATATTTCGCACCACCAACTGATCGCTCTTGCAGCGGACCACAGACGTCGGAATGAACCAAATCGAGCAAATGTTCAGCACGATTACCAACATCTTTAAATGAAGCGCGGGTTTGCTTCCCTTTAATGCAAACAATGCATTTGTTGTTGCTTCCTACGCTCCAATTTACACCAATTACGGCGCCACACACCTTTTTTAAATTTTTGTCACAAATGTGTCCGAAACGTCGATGCCACAAATTATTATCTATTTTGCCACTGAGTGCCGTTTCATTCATTGAAATTTCGTTTTTATTTTCACATATCGCTAATATACAATCCAGCCGATACATGTCGTTGGCCAATGTCGCCGTTGCTATTAAATTATTTTCTGCATTGAAAATTTGGCAATTTTCTTTATCAAATGCAACATGATTGCCGCTTTTGATCATCTGGCTTACAGAAAGCAAATTTGCACACAAACCCGGAACATATTGAACATTCGTCAACGTTGCATTTTAGTGTTATTAACAATGGACTTAGAGTTTGTCATGTGTGCCGATGCACCAGAATCTATAAACCAATCACATGAATTTGTATTATTCACCAAAAATGTCGTATACAAAAGGTTTTAATTTTTTTTATTTTTCTCCTTTTTCTTTGGACAATCTCTGGCGAAATGTCCCGTCTGACCACACGAATGACATTTGAACTTGAAATTCGTCTTTTTTTTTTTGTTTGATCGGTTGATGTTCCATTTAGTTAACATTGCATTATCACTATTACTCGAGTCGTATTTCACTTCTTGCAATAGCAATGTTTTCACTGAATCCGTTGTCAATTTTGTTGTTGAATTTTCTACTGCCATTACTAGTGGTTTGTAATCATTGGTCAGCCCAGCCAACATTAGCGATGCGATTATTTCATCTGAAATTTCCAAACCAGCCTTTTTCACTTTGATAGAAATCATTACCATAATTTGACTAATTCTTTCAGCAAGTTTACTCGTCTATACAAGCCGCTATCTTCAAATGCTTTTGTCAAGGCGGTCCATGCTTGTTTCGCTGTTTTTGCATTTGCGATGTACGAATAATTTTGCGTCTCCAACAACAAAATAATTTCCGATCTTGCCTTTAAATCGTTTGCCTTTGTCGCATCATTTGCATCTTCAGATAAGTCATTTTCGACATGTGACCACAATCCTCCCTCCTTGTTTTTTAATCTTTTCGGTATACACGTAAAAAAAATGTAAATTGCAATTTTGATTACAAAATAGTTGCGGCAAAATACTTGTCAGACACTTGTTTCCTTTTTAGACGGCCCATAACCTGATGATCTTCGATAATTAAATAAGCGCTTAAAGAACACGTCTGTTTTGTACAATAAGCAAAACCGGAAAGAAAGTTTTTATTTTCTAATACATTTAAGTTTTACATGATTGACTTTGCCAGTATCACACTGAACTTAAATTGACAGATAAAGTTCTGTTCACACCAACATAAATTGACATATAAAGGTCTACTCACACCAACAGTTGGTATCGCCGATGGTTTGGACAGTTCTAGAATGCTATATTAAACGTTTTATAGTGAGTGAGGCGGCGAGAATTGTTGACCCACAAGAGTGGGTCTCTCCAATTACCATAAGAGCAAAATTATTTATTTAAGAACCGTGGCGTCTGGGTATTGGTTGGGATGAACCAGTATCGTTGTCCATACACCAAGCATGAAAAAAGTTTTACGAATAATTAAAAGTAATTCAGAAAGTAAGAATCACAAGATGACTGAACACAGTCTAAGCAATCAAATGGTTCAAATCCACATTTTTTCGAATGATTCGAATAAAGTGTATGATTGACACTTCGTCGAGCGCAAGATTGTTATGTTCCAGAAGTAGGATAGCGAATATTAAAGTAATCACAATACCAAGATTGGGCTCATATCCGGTAAAGCAATTAACACCAAATATCAAGGAAATATCAATGTTTGGAACAACCCCAATTTACATTAGGTGAGTTTCAGAGATAGTTTTACATCTGTTGAAAATCGAGTTAGTAAAATACTAAAGGAATCAACGCTAGAGCAATTTCGTTACGTCAAAAGACGCAGAAAGATTTTGCCGAAGAATGGCTGGCATGGATTCCTAAAGTATGCAATAAGGAAATTAATAAATAAATTTAGAAGGTGTTTAAGGAACCATGAGCTAGATTTGAAAATGTTTTTTTTTTACCACGATTGTAAAGGAGAATGAATACGATTTAGTAGATCGTGCTTTCAACCAATACGCAACGCTGTTGGATAATCATGCATTATTGGAAAAAAGCAAGAGCGATACTGTGATCATTACAGGATCAAGATTTATGTCATGGTGGAGTGCAAGTATTTGATCCTGAAGAGTCGTATTTTATTAGCATAGCACAACTAGGGAGAATGACACGATTTTGTACAAGAACCAATTATTTTGTGAAAATGCAAATTTAATAAAAATAAAATTTTTTTTTTGGAACAGTTTCCTACTTTTCGGTCGATTTTCACTAAAATTCACTGGGACCTCAAAATTTAAGAAAACACCTTAATTATGAAGTAACAGTTCGATTGACTGAACTACCACGGCTTTAGAGATGAGGGCACAGACTGATATATAAGCCGACAGACTTACAACACTTTGAAACCCAATTTTTCCAACTCAGCGGACCCCAAGTTGGATAAATCCGTAAAAAATGTCAAGGTCAAAAATTTTTGTGATTACTAAACTATATTTTACTAACATAAAAGAAAGTAAAAAAATTGGTTAGCACAATAAACATATAAAGGGAAGGATCTTAGATCCCTCTCTCTAGGAGCTTCTTCGGACCATCATCAAGCAATTACTGCCGCAATTAATCCGACATCTAAATGTTGCAATGTGCAGCAGTGTAAGGTTGAGTAATGACATCCTCCAAACTTTCAACTTATATTGTGGTACTATTGTACTATTGTATGGTGGTCAGTGAAATTTGCGATTTTTTGTCACGACTTGTACCATGCCAACAAAGTGATTTTTTGTCAAATGCATACAGCAGGCTTTCGAATTAAATTCTAAAAATAATTCAACAAGATCAATACAATAGCATGCCATGAAATATTTCGCTCAGAATTGTCATCATTCGCATATCGACGCTTAGTCTAAACGGTCCTCTATTAATTACGTCTTCAACCGGAGCAAAGAAATGGATACCACACCAGAGGTAGCCGCACAAGTGGTTGCACTAATTGATGCGGGGCAGAACCGAAAAGTGAAGTGGCTCGACAACTAAATTTGAGCCGATCCTCCGTTCGTCGAGTGTGGCAGAGATATCAGGAAACTGGTAGCTTCAGATGGCGATAAAGATCTGGCCGACCTCGTGCTACAGCACAGGGTGATCACCGCTTTCTTGTAACAACTTCGTTGCGAAATCGTCCTATGAATGCGGTTCAACTGGGACCGCGGCTCCAAGAAGTTCGTGAAGTCGAAGTCAGTCGGTGGACAGTTAGAAGACGACTTCGAGAGGTTAATCTGACTGCACACAGACCAGCAAACGGGCCGAAATTGACCGCATCCCGTCGTGAGTTCACTCGAGAGCATTTGAATTGGACAGAAGAAGAATGGAGTAAAGTCCTGTTCTCTGACGAGTGCAGGATGTGTTTATATGGCACCGATGGACGCGGAAGAGTATACAGGGAGAGTGATATGCACAATGTTGCATCCAAGAACGTGTTTCGTATGGCGGTGGATCGGGCATGTTCTGGGGAGGCATATCACTAGAGGCGAATACAGATCTTGTATTCATCACCCGAGCCAATACAGGCGGTCGGTCAAGAGGAATGACTTCTCAACGGTACATTTAGGAAGTACTCGAGGAGTATGTCATACCTTTTGCCAAAATGCGAGCCCGCATATGGCTGGTGTAGAATACCAGTACCTTCAAGAGGTGGATATGCCTGTTATGGAGTGGCCAGCTCGAAGCCCGAACATATATAGGACGAATTGAAAAAAATGGTTCGAGCCAGAGATGTTGCTCCAACGAGTCTCCAGGAGCTGCAACAGGCGATCGTAGAGGAATGGGAGGCGATATCCAAAGGTTTTGTGAAAACTTTGGTGAAATCAATGCTTCATCGTAATAAAAACATTTTTTCTGATTTCCATGTTTTAATTCGATTTTTACTACTAATTTTCATGTTGACAAATTCACAAAAACGTACACCTCAGATGTTTACCCCCAAAAATCAGTTTGATGGTACGCATAAATACAAAAAAGTTACCACTGGATAGGTATTGAAATAGACTTTGAATCTGATATGTAATCTGATAGAAAAGGCCGACTGCTCCTACTACCATCTGTTGTTGCTTGTAAGCAACCATTTTTTTCTTTCGGGTTCCCTTGGTTGATGAACTTCTTCGTTTCCTCCGGTGGAGTATCTTCGGCGAATCTCATCCGTTTCCTATATTGCTGGCAGCAAATGTCGGTTTCCGGCACCATCAAGTTTGTATGGCTTTGTCAGTCTTTATTCAAATGGTTGTTGCTTGCTTATAGGCAGCTTCAGATTTTCTCATTCAGCAGAGCATGGATTTTGGTCGTCAAATGAGACTTGTGATATAAAACGATAGTTTTCAACACAAGCTACTCGCTCGAATTATCATTCGAATTTACTCTCAGAATAGCAGTTTACAGATTTACTATCATAACAATTGTGGGATACGCTTTAAGGCTTCTGCAATGAAAACTCATCGCTTTTTATGTAATGATTTTGATATTGCCAATTTTACATAAACTTAGCATTGGCATTCAATTTTAATGCGGAGGAATATTTTCCACTATCATACAAAGTACTATGTCGGGATCGGGAGCTCAATTACGACAAAGTAATATGAGGTGGCGTCATTATTGCTCTGAAAAATAACTTGATTTTTCCACAAGTTTGGATAATTTTTAGCAGTATCCCCTGGTATAGTTGGTGTTTATTTACCATTTAGAGGTACAGCTAATGTTTATTACGATATTAGCTGGACTTCTATAAATACCACTCGCCTTTTTAGAAAGTTTTGGAAACTGGTCTTGGAATATTTGTTCCAAAGAAACTCGTTAGTATACGAATTACGCGGAGCCCCGTAAATCGAGACCTTTTAAGGTTCATAAATATTCTGAAGACAATATTGCTAAACGTAAATAACCGCAGTAACATACATTCATTTGAAGTTTCTGATACTAATAATGATGTAGGTTCTTCAGGTTCCTATAGTCATCTGTGTGCATGCAATTCAGGATTTTTGTGTACTTAATGGTTTGCAGAATTTAAATATTAATCAATATTAATTACCAATACGGTTTTCTACCAGATAGATTAAAAATTAAAATTCGGTTTCGAACCATGGACCATGGTTAGGAATCGGAGGCAGGTTGACAAATTGGCAATAGAAATTAAATTTATTGATAAATTTGCAAGCTTTCGATCAATTTCTTGCCATTTTGTGTGTTGGCGGTTTGATTGCCCGGAGTTAGTGCTTTACAGATTTTGCATTTATGCTCCGCAAAGGAACTTACGGTTGCGGTCGATTTTTGTACGTATTCCTTTTTGTGGGAAAAATTTTAACAGTACTGATCCTGTGTTAAATATTCTATCGGCGTTCAACATGTATTTTTAATTATTTTGATTTTGATATGAGAGTTGTTCAAAAACTCTTATTTTTAAATTTATGTTGCTAAATTTTTTATTTTTAAAATAAATAAATGAAATCATAACACTCAAGTCTCATTTTGCGACCAAAATCCAAGTTTTATTAAAAATGACTCCTGCGAAGAAGAAATATAAATTATTTGAATGTAAAACAAGGTTCGCCATCCACTCGCCATTAGTTTCTGGTAGCCGGCACAAGAAGGCAGCACTACTAGCTTAAACATATGTAGAATAGGAAACTAATTCAATCGGGTCTATATACACTCTAAATGATTGAATTTTAACCAACGGTTTTGTCCGCCTAATTTCCCTAATCATTAAAAATTTCTTCGGAAATTATTTTCTTTATAATCTCGTCAAACCGACAAATAATTAGCTTAATTTTGAAACTTTTCTCCCACAAAAAAAAAACTGTTAACTGTCACCAAAAATATATTGACATATTGCTGTATAGAATTTTATATAGCCGACCGAGTGTGAAAATCAATAAAAAAAAATTTTGTTGATTTCCAAAACAACAAATTAATTTTTGTGTGTACATATGTACGACATACATATGTATGTATATCCTATTATGAGATGTGATATAACAAAACAAAAAAAAAAGGGTTTCTTGATTTTAGCAAAAGAAAATTTTTGGCCATCCTTTAATTTATGCGTGTGTAATATACGAACCACATATCAAAATTTAATGACAATCAAAAAAAAACCGGAGTTTCTAATTCATGTTTTTATGTTGAAAAATTCCAATTTAGCAACACCCCTTTTTTTGCCTACCCTTGAAATTGTTTTTGTCCCAGTCCAGAATAAAATTCTTTTATATACGGCTGTTACGGACATGAGAAAATATTCAGCTTTGATTTCTTTCGTTGTGAAATTTATTTTTCAGTTAATCCTTTCATCTATATTCAAGAAGTATAAAAAAAAACAAAAATTTGAATCCTTGGACATTTACATCGCAACCTTTATCAATCATGATTTTTATGGAAATTATACAGATTTTCGTTGTTTTATGCTACAGCTATTTACACGTGTATATATGTATGGAGAGTGGCCGCATGTTAATTCAAAATTATAGACCAGAATGACATTTAATTACGAGTACACATCCATATGAAGATTTGTATTTTAATTTTTAGTTATTCCATATCCAGTCATTGGCTGAAAATAAATCTGGTTGGAATTAATGTGACAAGCACAATTCGTCGTGGGGTTTAACCAAAATTATTGGAAGGTTTGGGTACAACTAAATTGTTACTTGGGAAACTCCGCCATAACCGGTCCCAAGCATGGTTGAAAAAGGAGGAGGTTGGGTGTTCTCTGTCATTATTGAGCACAAAAATCTAGAAGCGTCTGCACCATACGAGCGGCAGCTCTATCACCTGGCTACGGCAATGGAAATACAAGAGGGATTACTACCTCAGGTAGCAGACCTGCCTTGCAGGAAAATCCACACTCTTCTTTCATGTATTCTGGGGGACAGCTATTGCCAAACACAAATACCTAATAAGCAGGAAACGCTCTCAGCACTTCGTAGAGTATACGGGGCAGTTCTGTGGACGATACTAATACAAGAAACAAAATCAAAATTAAGAGCAATTAAAAGATATCACCTCAACTAGCAGAAGCACCGTGTTACTGCAGGCAAAGAACCTAGAACTAGAAAATACAATAAATTATTGCCAAATTGAGCAATGAAGTTAAAACTCTAAGATCTAATAAAGTTATCTAAAACGAGAGTAAAAAATGTATGAGGCATTCTTTCCGGAAAGAAGACCCATGCTCTCCAACATTGGTTTCACGTGAAAAAGATCTACAATATAGCTAAAATTAAAGATCTGGAGTTCTACTTTCCAAATATGAAGTGGCGTAATTAATTTTAATCTATGGCGGCTCCAATAAGGCGGCCGAAACCACATGACTTGAATTTTTTTTTTTTTTTTTTGAAAATATTAGTACAAAATCGCTCGAATAGTTCCTATTGAGGTGTATGAAGGCTCAAATAAAGGGTTTTGAAAATGTGGCAAAGTTAGTATTATGCTATAAAAGATTTAATATGGCGTCCGAAACCACGTGACATTGACTTATTTTCAGATAATTCGATATACAACTTTCAAAGTCTATGCGATCAAGTTATAAAAAGTATCTGAATAAGTCCCAAGATATTGGTCCCAAATTATAGTTCCCAGAATGTTTGTCCCAAATTTTAGAGAGCAAAATATTGCAGGACCTGTAAGGTAAGGACAATATTATTGCAAAATGTAGGTCTGAAAATTCTTTATGACAAATACTGGACCCAGAATGGTCGGCCCAAAGCAGCAGTTAAACTTTAGACTCAAATTAAGGTTATGAAATGTTTAAGAGATATTCTCAGTAATTGGCAAAAAATGAATAAATCTTTACATCTTTCCAATATCTTTTCTATTCTGTGGTATAATATAACGCCCGGTAAATCGCGTGAGCCAGTTCACTAGTAAATTGCACCGGATAGGGAATATAGTAATCTTTCGAGCAAGACTCGTTATGTATCGGAAAAGCATTATATGTAAATCATCTTTCTTGTTAACACATATTTCGCAGCAAATTCATCATCAGTCTTTTCCAAGGCTATCCAAACAGTATTAGCCAGTCATTTTTGAAAAATATTAACCAGTTTTCCTCAAGGTTACTCAATCAGTCTTTTTTAAGACTATCGACCAGTCCTTTTAACTGTCTGCAGTTAAAATTAATTCATCGGCCTTTCGGGTCATAAGGGGAATAATTTGAGACTATTTGCTTGTGCTTAAATGTGATTGTAGAAAACGAAATGGTTCTAGAAATAGTATATGTTCACTTGCTTTGAACTCGGAATGCAGTGATTAATCACAATCTCTTGATCATGATATGGATGTTGATATTAGGTCTACAAATAAGTTTTAGAACACTTTTTGAAAAATTCAAAATTTATTTTTATACAAAGTAAATAACATTTATTCATCAAAATAAACTCCATCATTTTGAATGAAGTTTAGCCATCTTACAGGCAATTCACGGATGCCTGCCGCAAAGAAAGTTTCATCTAATGAGGAGAGAAAGAATTTTCTTCAAATTTTATAAATCGTACCTCAGACAATTCATTTTGCATCTTCCTAAATAAGTGAAAATCAGTTGGAGCTATGTCTGGTGAATACGCTGGGTGTGATACAATTTCCCATCCAAGTGCTATTAACGTATCCTTCACTGATTTACCTACATGTGACCTAGCGTTGTCATGGAGGAGTTTTACTGGACGTTTTCCTTTGCCTGTATATGGACGGTTTTCTTGAAGTTTTTTATTCACTTTTATAAGTTGTTATCGATACAATTCGGCAGTAACTGTTTGACCAGGTTTCAAAAGTTCATAATATAATACGCCTTTCATATCCCACCATATACACAACATGCACCTTGTTACAGTGAATATTGCGCTTTGGCGTTGAATTTACTGGTTCGCCGGGATCTACCCACTGATATTTACGTTTTGGGTTATCAAAATAAATTCATTTTTCGTCACCGGTCACAATTTTCCACAAAAAAGATTTCCTTTTCTGAGAATTGTAAAGATTCACGCAAGTGGTAAGTCGGTTATTTTTGTTTTGTTCTGTTAATAAGTGTGGCACCCATTTTGTGGCTTTTCTAATCTTTCCCATCGCTTTTAAGCGATAAGAAACAGCTTGCTGAGTTACTCCAAGTTGTTCTGAGAGATGGTTTTCCGGCTGGCAAGAGTCTTTATCCAACAACGCTTGCAGTTCCTCTTCGTTTACTTTTAAGGGAGCTCCAGAACGTTCACGGTCACTAACATCAAAATCACCTTCTCTAAAACGCTTATACCAATATTCACATGTACTTTTAGAAACAATATTATCCCCAAGAATAGAACAAATCGATTCGCATGCTTTACGAACACTTTTTCCTTGACGGAATTCATAACGAATGCAATGTCTGATAAACAGTTTATCGTTCTGCATATTTTGTTTAGATAATTTAAAGGTTATGTTTAGGTTATGTTTACATTTTAATACTACATACCGAGCCCTACATTATCATATGTGGGTAGTCTCTTTTTTTTAATTTCTGTTTTCTATATAATAAAAAGTAAAAGTGTCCTAAAACTTATTTTTAGACCTAACTAATGGCTAATATTTCAGCAAACTCCCCTTCACAAAATTAAGTTGAAGTGGAAGATTTGCTGAATGGTTTGAAAGAAAAATTTACGGTGCTAGAAGTTGCGAACCCTTTAAGATTGTGCACTTTTACAATCGCTCCAAAACATCAACAAGTGTCAATAAATTAGCCAACGAGTTTAATTGCAGCTGGAAATTTGCAAAAAAAGCAAAAGAGTTGAAGCCTCTGGAGGCTTATTAGCAGATATAACAGCAAAGAGAGGCGGTGAGGCATTGAAGAACGTCTTAGTGCAAAAAATCGTCGATTTCCATGAAGAAAATAGGAGAATCGTGCCTATCATAATTCAGAAACGCCTACTTCTTCAGAATTTCCTGTAACTTTCAGTCAATTTGCTCAATTGCGACCAAAATATTATATTGTCGCAGGTGCCAGGGAGGACTCATTCTGTGTGCGTTTACACTATCCATGAAAATTGTAAGCTTCTCTTAGATTACATCGATATCACGAAACATACTTTAGTCGGCTTTTTAGATGATAAAAGCTCTAACATAAAAAATTTTAGCAAGTATCTGCAAGATTTATTATTTGAAAGTAATATCTTTGAAGTTCAATTTAGTGCAGGGACAGGAACCGATAGGCCAATTCGTCAAATTCTTCCCTCGAAAGATTTTGTAGAAGAACTATGTGATAAATTGGTTGATTTAAGACCCCCAATCATTTATTACCAAAGAATTTGAAACAAGGGGAAGTATTGATTGTACTGGATTTCTCTGAAAATTATAAATATGTTGTTCAAGATGCATCACAAGCGTTCAATTTTAACAACGTCCAGTGCACAATATTCCTAGTAGTTTATTACTATATTATGCAAGATTCAGAGGTAACGCACAAAAGTCTGGTATTTTTGTTTGATAGTACGAAACACGATACGGTTGCGCTATATACTATTCAAAAGACATTAGTACCGTATCTCAGAAACAACCATAAAGCTAAAAAGCTCATTTATTTCAGTGTTGGTGCAAAGCAAAATTTTAAAAACCAGTATTAAATGATTAATTTGATACATCATAATGATGATTTTGGCATTAAAGCCAATGGGCTGGAAAGCACAAGACCGAAAGCCACACAATAAATAAAAATGTTCAAGCCAAATGTATAAACTGCAACTGGTATGTAAGAAATGCGGTTCCTCATCGAGACTTAAGGACGGAAACATGAAGACAGTGAGACACCGAAAGATGGCTAATGACAATGATGACATCTGTATCTGATAACATTATCACCAAAACAGCGAATTGAGAACTGTTTAATTTAATTGAATATTGGCCTTGAGGCAGTACTCACATTTTTTGATGCAATACCCATTATTGTAGTTAAAAAATTATTTTCCACGTTATCAAATTAATGTAAAAATAAACGAATTTTGATATGACATTGGTCGCCGAAGTTCAATAGGTTTTTGAATATTAGGTCGTTCAAATTTTATTTCCTGAGGATAAATTATATTCCTTTTGGATGCCAATGCTTAATATCGAATTGTGAATGATGTAACGTTCCTAATTGATGAAAAATTCCACGGTAATAATTCCTCCATATGTCACGAAATAATTAGTACCTTCAGCTAGCGCAGATCTCTGATTTAAAGATGATGTGTAGTTTCGTGAAAAAAGTTTCAAAATTGGTAATTGCTAAAATTGGCCTACACAAGCTATAGAGCTGTGTGAATGTGACGAAGAAAATTTGTAAGGGAATTTGGCTGTATTAGTATGATTCGCTAATACAACCCGTGCACAATACATTCTGGATATATAGACTCAGTCTGATCACAGGATTAACTTTTTTCCATATTCATCGGCTCATCAGTTCGAAACTGGATTAAATTCTTTAAAATTTTTCAGAAAATATTAACTTAAATTAAATCAAAAATAGTCACCATTACTTCGGCATAAGATTCAATTGAATTTATTTTTCATTAAGGGCGAACACACCCGTCTACTTGAATTTTTAAATGTAAAAATCAACGTAAAGGTAAAATTCCTGTCAAAGTGTGCTTACTAGTAGTCTCCTAAAAATTGAAAACAAACAATTTACTAGAAAAATTTAACTTAAGAACCAGATCCTAGTAACATTTCTTATTTATCTTCTTACAACTTATAGTTAATACGACGTCCACCTGTGTAAGCTTATAAACTGTACAAATTGGAAGATTTTAACAACATGTGGCACTCTATTTGGCGATAAAATGTTAATACAAATTTTTGTTAATTTTATAACCGCAATAAACAGAAATGGGAACGCAACTTTGTCCTTTCACAAATATTTTCGCATCGGATAGTATAAAACGGAAAGAGGATTTTGAGCACATTTTTGTTTTAAATGTTTAAAGCTTAGCTTAACAATAATGCATAAAACATATTTCAAAATTATTTCGAATGTTGCCCATCAACCATATTCAACCTTATTTCGAAAGAGAAGCACGCCGCCCCGCATCTATTGAGATTTCAAGGAAATTTTTCACCAATAATGCTTGAAATTGTCGAGAATATAGATGTCTTGAGAACTCCGCCCAATTTTTTTGATAGCTATACGTTATAACTATCATAATAGTCAAACTAGTCCAATTGGGTGAAATGTACTATGTTTCCCAGAATTTAGAATCTCGTAATTTTGGAATTTTTTTTTAACAAAAATTATAACGACTACTCTACAGATGTCCCCAAGACCTTACCCACATTTTCGAATAGTTCTGTTAAACATAAATCTTTATTGAGAAATTTTTTTGAGAAATATTGTTGTGCTTTTGTTGCGCGAATCCTAGAGATGTCTTGAGGGTTCTGCTCATTTTTTCGAATATCTTAGCCAATTTGCTCTAAAAAATGTCACTACTCGATTGATTTTAACATGAGTTATTCAATTAAAAATTAAGTGCTTTTTAGTTTTATTTGCTTTTGCGACTGAGTATTAAAAACATTATAAGGAAGTTACCAGCGCCAATTTTTGCACGAAGCACTTAAATCAAGTAAGTCAAGACAACTAATACTACAGATTTGTCTTATTAAAATTGCTGATTTGCGACCCCTATGTGTACAATCTGGTCCAACTGCGAAGAACTTAAAAGTTTTTAGAATTTAAAAGTTTTGTAATTTGGAATAATAAAAATTGTTGTACCACTGATCCTACAGATGTTCAACGGATGTTACCCGCCTTTCCGGATAGCCTATATCACTACAATTCACAGAATTTTGATTTTTAACCATTTTAGTTTAATTAGAAAATCTCGTACCGTCGATCGGCGGCCACATTTTTGCGGCCAAGCTGTTCTAATTATGATGAGACTACATGAACGAGGGCAAGGTCATGTGGACATCCCTAGACGTCGTTACAATTTTCTTGTTTTTTTAAATTTCAAAATTACCAGATTCCTGGTTCATCCCAATTGGATCAGCTTGATCAAAAATCAGTCAACTTTTAAATTTTGTGAAACATCAACACAATTAGGATATCCTTGTTCAACGAGATAAACAGATAATTCAGGTATTCAAAAATGATAGCAATAACCTATTCAAAATTCAGTGGAACATTAGATTCAAAATTACAAGAAATTGTATTTGGCCCTTTTCTGCAAGATCATGTCTGAGTGTGCTCTCAACACTTCGTTCAAATTATTAGGCTAATAAAATATCCGGCGAAAATTTCTGGTATCCTGATAGATCTGTCTGATCCGCGGTATTTATTTTTAATTTTAAAGTTGCCACTGTGAAGAATTGGGTTGAGATGAAGTTGGTTGAACGCAGACATCAGAAAAATATTTCGCAATATGCTCTTTTGTTACAAAATTAACAAATAAACGCGAATAACAAAATTCTCTTGGTTGATGAATATTACAAAACTCTGAATATTTTTTCATCGGATATCGGTTATGCAACATATACAAAGGAGAGTAATGCAAAACACGAATTTTGCAAAACAGCGAAATAAAGAGATCACTGATCATAAAAAATGAATTATCGGATATCCATAGGACGGAGGCTTGTTTATAATTTCACGTACGTTAATTTCAAACTTGGCTGTTTCTGAATCGACTCTGATGAAATTCGACATGCGGAATGGAAATGGGATTCTAAAATGATTTTTAGGTGAAGTTTTGGAACAGATCCAATCATGATGGAATTTGGCTATATCTCGAACAATTATGGTGGAAATAATATTTTAAAATGATTTTGTGCTCATTTTCTTGAATATAACCAAGCAGGATGGAACTTGGCTAGTTCTTAACAGATTATGATTGTTTATTTGGTTTTTTTTTAACAACAATTAAAAATCCCTTGGACAACAAAGCCAGTGACGGGTTTTTCTTAAAAACAAATGACACCGGCGTTGAAAAGAGACTCATTAAGTAATGCGGTCAAATAAAAAAGTATCTGAGCTATGCTGAAAGATCCAACTTTTCAAGGAAGACATTATTTTGTTCTTAAACTTTAAAGTACGAATGGCGATAGGCAGCTTATTAAAAATAGTAGGAGCGGATCCTAAGAAATTACTGAAAAAATGAGTTGCATGAAACTTTTTGGTACAGCCCTAAAATACATTGTATTTTTTCTCGGTGAATAGCTAGAGCAACTCAAGTGACGATTTCCACTAATTTCAGAATATTTATTCATAACTTTAAAAGCGTAGAAGTAGGGGGGCGAGTAGCAGGGACAGCAGAGACGCAACGATTTGAACAACAACGTGAAGCAACACTAGCTACAGTTAGTACAAATTTGGGTGATCGCATGGGAACATGATGATGGAACGAAGTCTCGCCCCCCTCACAACCGCCGGTGGAAAAAAAGGTGGAGGGAATAATAATACTTGTTTACAGCTTTTCAGAAAAAGAGTTTGCGGCACCAGGAAATTTGTTTTGTCATTGTGTTTTGTCATCTTACGGCAGTTGGAGCAGTAGATGGAACTTTAAAAATTATTATTTCTTGTGCTGAATAAATTACTAAAAATATATTACTAACAAGTTTACTAGCTATCAACTACTTAGGGTCTGGAACCGGGTTGAGTCTTTGTTGCTAACATTCCTTTCCCTTCCCTCGATTTTGCTATACGTAAAAGGTGTACGACGGCGGCCTGGCCGGGGCCGGATATCACAACTATTAGACTTATGTGGTTATCGATGTGGCGCCTTCCTTTACGGGGTAAAATATTGCTATGTTGGCTTCATGAAAAAGCTGAGTATGATGGTACATATTTCTTTGTGTAAGGGAGAGTTATGGTGTCGTGTTGCAACATGGGTATAGTGGTGTGGTATTCGCATTTATAATACGGGGGAGACTTGCTTAATGCTTGATAACGCAATCAATTCAATCAATCAATAACTTTAAAGACGTACAAGTGTTTCAGTGGAAGAATTTTACTTTTGGTAAATAATGGCCAAGATGCTACACTTACTGCTAAAATGCGTTAGCATGCTTTTGAACAATGACTAAATTTTTAAGTCACCGAGTGGGCACTGGGATCTCAAAATTTAAACCCTTCTAATACACGAGTGCAGTGTAATTTTTAATTCAGTTGTGTGGCATTTCCAGTTTAAATGACAATCTACGGTTAATCCTAAGTATTTTACTGTTTTTACCGACCCCATTTTTAGACAGTTCTGATGGCATGGATCTTTTCTAGAGCGTCGAAGGTCATGATAAACATACTAATTAAACGAATGAAACTCATTTAGATTAAATATCGTTGCTTTAGACTTGGAACTTAATAAGAGTTTGTGTGCTGCTTTTAAGCAGAACCAAGGGATGTTTAAACAGGAAAAATTCCATTACCTTATTTAAGGATGTTTCAAAAATGACATGACGGCGTTTGCAGTTAATATTCCAATAAACTGCAATAGAAATATTATCTTTATGTCCAAGTTAACCGTTATTTGATTTTAATTCAGTCACAGAAGATTCACCATCAATTTTATTTTTTCCGCGAAATTCCAAACAATTTTTTTTTTTTATATAAATATTTAAATTTTGCACTACATTAAAATGCATTGAACTGGTTACAGTAACAGTTCACAATTTCAGTTTCGAATTTCGATCAGACGAGGATTATGAGAAATTTATTTCCAGTCATATAAGTCATTAAAAGTTGCTTTAGACTGAAATTCTGGATTTATATCTTGATAATGACTGAACGCGGCTACGCGCTGCCTGTCGAGCCGTTTACTAAAATAATTTTACTTTAGCGAAAAACTTAAATTAGCAATTTTTGCACCTTAATGCCGACTTTTTGTCGATTTTGGCGGTTTGGTAAGACGTTAATTTAATTATACGCTGAAAACACTATTTAAATCCAGGATTTTAGCCTAAATCAACTTTTTCTAGGATTAAGCCTTTTCTCGACTATGTAGGCCGTCTTGGATCTTACGCTATTTGGAAAAGAATTAAAGGAACGTAATTTTTATTAAAACGGAAATATTGAACAAAAATTCTCTTCCAACTGGAGACGGCAATTTACGCTTTTCTAAACTTGGCCACAAATGAACTACAAAAATTAATGTTATAATTAACTTGCAGCAACATAGCATACATAAAAACGAGTTAAATTAATTATTTTTTAGTGAAAAAACAACTTTTGGGGGGTGTTACTCGTTCTCAGTTTAATGTCCGTGTTATAGAAAAGGTTGCAAATAAATTAACGTTTTGTTTGTCGATTGGAGTAATCCATCTAAATTCCTAGAATTTTATATTATATGTATACGGTAAGGATAAAAATTGTATATAAAATGAAATCACCTATTTAGATAATACCCTTCATTTTTAGTTTCGTAACATTGTTGTGTGATACAAAAAAATTATTTCACAATTCATAAATCACCATGCTTCAAATCATAAAAATGAAAAAAATATCCTGTTGCTAATCCGTGTTCCTTGATGGTATATTTCAACTTAATTAAATAATTTAATCAAAAATTCAGAAGTGAAAATCACTTTTATATACACAACACACTCATCTTAATTAAATTTTCCTTTTTTCCCCCCGGTGCCAAAGTGAACAAACAAAATTAATATTCCGTGTTTTGTTGATTTCATCTCACTCAATAATTTATTTATTTATGAATTTAACTAACTAAAAAAAAGAAAATTGTTGAAAACCTAAATTTACAAAATATACAAAAATTGCATACTATAGGACCCGATTTAATTAAGTTGAAAATGATTTTTTTTGTTTTGCCCTCCCGAGAACGGTAAGGTGTGCGCAAAAATGTCAAAATGTTATAAAATCTAATTCGTTTAGCTTGAAAACGTGATAAAAAGATATCGATTACAAATGGCAAAGTATTACAAAATATTTGCGCAAAGTAGCGAAAATAATTTTCAAATCTATGTTGATTATGAAAAGTATTTTTCATTAATTCTTAGCTATCCTATCCATATACAAAATAAATTTAATTTAATGCCTCTTTTGTTCACTAAGGTAGTTTCAATGGAAATTAATTAGAAAAAAAACAACAACAACAAAAATGTTTTTGTTTGAGGATTTTGTGTACAAGAAGATCAAAAGGAATTTGATTTAATTTAAATAAGTTTTCCCATGACATTTCAAATTGCCTATACGATTGTTTTTAACATTGTATAGGCCATCTAAACCCTCAGTGTGTGTGTGTCTGTGTTACTACTTCCGTAACCTCTAATAAAATGAAATTATATTTCAATTTGTTGGAAAAAAATCCGGAAAATTTCACACTTTATGAAAAAAATCCAAAAGCCAAATTGAACAAAATAGAAAAATATTAAATTAAAATTAATGATGACCAGATGAATATGAACTCTCTTGTGTGCTTGTTTATTTCTGTGTGTGTTCAATCATCATCATCTTATATTACCGAGGAAATATTAATAACAAAAAAAAAACCGAAAATCAGATTAAGATAAATTTGTTATGTATACGCGTAAGAGTCATGATGATATGATATAATTATAGGATGAGTTTCAAGAATTGAAATGGCTTTTAGTGGTGATTGTTGGTTATGTTACATTTTTGGTAAAAAAAATGAGAAATGTAATTACAACTGTTACAATTAGAATAAAAATTCCAGTCAAGCACATTTACTGTCAAATTTGATTTAAAATTGAATTAAGGCTTTAACTAAAGTTTGTAAATGGATGTTCTAATTACGTAGTAAAAACTTATAAATGTACATATATGGCAAGCAAAGTTAGTCAGACACAGAAACAATACCTGTTGTGTTTCCGCCAGTATAAATCTATGTATACGTACGAATTTGTGGAATGAGAAACAGAAAAATTACAAAAGGCTTTCTTTCTACTTAGCCATATCACATCCAAAAAGCCATAAGCCATAAGTAAACAAAGTCAGATCGCATCTATTTATAAAAACATTTTCAATACAGAAACATCATGAGAGGAATAGAGAAAAAAGTTTATCTTGTAGCAAACAAACAAATGAAATCCGAGAATCAAATGTCAAAAACACTTCAGTTTGTCTTCTCAAGATGACAAGATGACGAGTGCCATCTTTTTGGTGTGAACACCTCGATGCATGCATAACATAAGTATTAGGTACAAATACTTCAAAACCAAATAATTATTACATTTTGTGGCATTTTTTGTTTTAATTTATTTGTTTTGTGGAAAGAAAACGAAATTTTGATAAAGATAATAATGAGTGTGAAGTTTATGCTAAAAAAAATAACAAAAAATTACACTGTTAAATTAGCTATTTTCCAATTGGAATTTAAATTATATGAAAATTTAAATTTTTTGTAATTTTGGATTTTTCGTACCACCAAACAGATTCTTTTCATCAGAAAACAGGTTCTTTTCATCCTTTTCAGATAGCTGGACCATCTGTTTATATCGTTAACCAAAAGCATCCAATTGTGTTGAACATTACTATATTTCAGATAATTTAAAAGTTTACTGAATTTTGATGGTTTAAATAATTATTTAGCGCCGATCCTGGAAATGTCCCGAAGGCCCCGCACATTTCTTAGAATAGCGGTCAATGTCACCAAGCCGATCCAATTATGATGAACTATAATATATTTCACAGTTTTTGGAATTTTTAATAATTTTCCATTATTTTAAAAGTTTTATATCGCCGACCGCAGAGATGTCCACAAGGTCTTGCCCATAGTTTCGGATAACTTGGCCATTTGCTAGTCTACGTGGTTAGCCTTATCCAATTGTGATAAACTATACTGTACTTTACAAAATTTAGAATTTTTAATAATTTTATTGGTTTTAAAATTTGATGTATCTCCGATCACAGAGATGTCCACAAGGTCTTGCCTATATTATTAGATAACTTGACCATATGCCAGTCTACGTGGTCAACCTTATCCAATTGTGATGAACTATACTATACTTCACAGAGTTTAGACTTTTTAATAATTTTATTTGTTTTAAAAATTGTTGTATCTCCGATCACAGAGATGCCCACAAGGTATTGCCTATATTATTGGATAACTTGACCATATGCCAGTCTACGTGGTCAATTTTAATCAATTGTGATGAACTATACTATACTTCACAGAATTTCGAATTTTTAATATTTTTATTGGTTTTATAAATTGTTGTATCTCCGATCGCAGAGATGTCCACAAGGTTTGGCCTATATTTTTGGATAACTTGGCCATATGCCAGTCTACGTGGTCAATTTTATCCAATTGTGATAAACTATACTATACTTCACAGAATTTAGAATTTTTAATAATTTTATTGGTTTTAAAAAGTGTATCTCCGATCACAGAGATGTCCACAAGGTCTTGCCTATATTTTTGGATAACTTGACCATATGCCAGTCTACGTGGTCAACCTTATCCAATTGTGATGAACTATTTCCAGGATCGGCGCTAAATAATTATTTAAACCATCAAAATTCAGTAAACTTTTAAATTATCTGAAATATAGTAATGTTCAACACAATTGGATGCTTTTGGTTAACGATATAAACAGATGGTCCAGCTATCTGAAAAGGATGAAAAGAACCTGTTTTCTGATGAAAAGAATCTGTTTGGTGGTACGAAAAATCCAAAATTACAGAAAATTTAAATTTTCATATAATTTAAATTCCAATTGGAAAATAGCTAATTTAACAGTGTAATTTTTTGTTATTTTTTTTTAGCATAAACTTCACACTCATAGATAATAAAGTCATCTTCGTCAAGTAAATTAATTTTAATTTAATATTATTTAAATTATATATTTAAAAAATTTTATTTTAGTTTTCAAAATAATGTAAAGCCTTACGTTTATAGCTTTATATCGGTTTCCAGTTTTTATTGTTTGTAACACTCAAGTACTCAGGTGACGTAATAATAGCATAACGTAACTTTTCCATATAGAACGTAGAGCACAAACTATAAAAGTGCTAAACAGATTCGAATAACATTTTCCAATGATGCGTGCAAGAAATAAGCCGCAAGGAGATGCGCTACCATTTTTCCAGCTGCTATGGTTTTGCAGTCAATGTAGCGCCCTTATCTAGTTGAACCGCTCTTTTTCATTTAGTTCAAACTGATCAATAAGGTGATAAGGCGATGTCAATTTTCTTTGTTTGCCGAGACCATTTACAAACGTCTAAATATGGGTGTTTACGTGAAAGGTTCGACCTCCAAATATAAAATATAATATATTAACTTGTTGAGTTTTTAAATTAAAAATGTACCTTAATTTAAATACTAAGCGAACAACAGCCGTCTATTTGCATGGATTTTCAGCCTCATCGAAAAGGCTTGAACTAATTCAACAGATACTTATAATATAAAAATTTTCACGTCAATATTTTGTTAGTTGAGCGTAATCTCGCTCGTTGTTTAAAACCTTACGTGGGATGTAGCCCATAAAATATCGAATGGAAGCATCGTGCAAAGATTCTTTATAATCATATTCTGTACTCATTGCAACTAGGCCAAATTCATCATTAATAGGTTTTGGAACCACACCGATCAGCTCGGAAGTTATATTTTTGTGTGGGTATCAACTACGGGTATGTTAAATTTGTTGGTGTTCATGGAAACGAGGTTGGAGTTAGGTTTTCGTTAAGCCATTTTAAACTCAACGAAGCTAGTGGAATTGAGTAGAGTTGAAAACCAAAATGGCCACCATTTTAAAATGGTTAGCATTTTAAAATAATTACATTGCAAAAAAATTTTAACAAACAATTAAGAATGCAATATAAAAGTCCTAAGTGTCTTCATAATATATCTTGGTGTAATATTTCAACTCAACCTAACTCATTTCCATGGAAACAATCGACGCCATTTCGAGATTTAACGAAAACCTCATTTCAATCCAATCTTTGATAAGTATCTTCAGTAGTTTTAACAGATGCGTTACATTTTGCTATACGGACGCTTCCGTATTTCAGTTATTTACAGAGACCAAGGCCATCTTTACCATTTGGTTATAAGGGCTATAGCCCTAGGGCACCGCATTAATAAGATACCACCAAATGTCCAAGACCTACTTACTTAATTTTAGAGAGCATATTTTTATTTGAATTTCAATTTTCACTTCAAAGGAAATGCAAACCATTTTATTATAATAAGTTTATTCTAACCGTCGCTTGGAATGCACGAGTCGCGATGGTTATTTTATGCATTGTAAACCATCCCAAATTGAAAAACTTGTTTTCTGCTAGTACGCATTTTCACAATCATACGGTGTTCTTATTTTATTCATTGTATCGTCGAAAGTTATGCAATTATTGAATAGCGTTTAATTTAAAAGCTTGATTTAAATAAAAAAGAAAATTATATGAAATCACTAATGGATGTATGATCCTCACTTTTTCCCCCATTTTTTCAGTGAGTAGGAAAGACAAACGGAGTGAGAGAAAATTATATAAACGTCAAAAAAAAGTGGTAGCTCAATTTTTCTAGCACTTAATCGAGCAAATTATTTTTTTTTTGATTCTTAATTGATTTTTTACATAAGAAATAATAATTTATATGTTAAGTTAATTTATATTGTTACGTTTTTGCCTTATCAATTAAGGTTTGATCCAGGGTATCACTGGATGAAAATCAATTCAATTTGATTGGAAACAAAATCAATTCAATTTATCCCCAACGAATTTATTTATGTCATACAAAAATTATAACAACACTATTTACTAACGATAATTCACAAAAACACTTTAAATAATTTTCACACAAGTTTACTGTCCACTTATAATTTTTATTTCGCACTACAAAACTTTTTAAATCACTTTTTAATTCCTTTTTAATCTTCACCCTGTTGCTTTCCAAATACTACTAATCCAATTCGATCTCGTTCACCTTTTTATATACACAAACCGAACTTCTAGAAAGCTCATGACTTTTCCAGTTAGAATAGCGTAGAAACATTTAGAACAATTTTTATCATGGAAAATTTCATTTTAGTACAGTAAAACATTGAGCTATTCATTTAACTTATTGTTAAGTTTTTGCCTTGTCAATCAAGGTTCGTATCACTGGATTGTGAATAATACAAACTCAATTTAATTTATCACCAACAAATTTATTTATTTCACAAAATTTATTACAACACAGTTTATCAATCAAAATTCACAAAATCACTTTATATAAATTATTCTCAAATTTTACTAATCACTTTTACTTTTTATTTCCACAAAAACACTTTTTAAATCACTTTTTAATTCCTTTTTAATCTTTATACTATCGCTTTCCAAATATTACTGATAATCTTACAAGTTTACTCTATCGCGTTCCAAATACTAATAATCCAATTCGATCTTGTTCGCCTTTTTATATACACAAACCAAGCTTCTCGAAAGTTCACGACTTTTCCAGTTGGAATAGCGTAGAAACATTACGTAACAATTTTTATCATGGAAAATTCCATTTAGTACAGTAAACATTGAGCTATTAGTTTTACTTATTCTATTACACACTAGGTGTCACCGTCACATTATTTTATCACACACTAGTGACACCTAGTGTGTGATAGAATAAGTTAAACTAATAGCTCAATGTTTTACTGTACTAAATGGAATTCTCCATGATAAAACAGTTCTAAATGTTTCTACACTATTCTAACTAGAAAATTCATGAACTTTCGAGAAGTTTGATTCGTGTATATAAAAAGGTGAACCAGATCGAATTGGATCATTAGTATTTGGAACGCGATGGTGTAATGTAAGATTTTTAGTAGTATTTAGTAAGCGACTGTGTGAAGATTAAAAAGGAACTAAAAAGTGATTTAAAAAGTGTTTTAGTGGAAATAAAAAGTAAAATTGAATAGTAAAATTTAAGAATAATTTATATAAAGTGATTTTTTTCAATTTTTATTAATAAACTGTGTTGTAATAATTTGTGTGTGAAATAAATAAATTCGTTGCTGATAAATTGAATTGATTCTGTTTTATTCACAATCCAGTGATACGAACCTTGATTGACAACGCAAAAACGTAACAATATAAATTAACTTAACATATAAATTATGTCGCTGCAATTAATTGCGGCAGCTAGTGCAATTTTATTATCGGCGGCCCATGTAAAAAATCAATTAAGAACCAAAAAAAATAAATATTCTTCAAAGTGGCTACTTCATCGCGAAAATGAAGGATTTACCCACAAATTATTAAAGAAAATAGAAGTCGAAGACGTAAACTTATACAATTTCAGAAAATATTGGAGATGGTACAGCCATTTGTCAATACAAAAATATAATTACATATATATGGTGCAACACAAAAAAAATTTTGATTTTATTTACATATTTTGTTTATCCGAAACTTCAAAATATTTGCATTTAGTATTATCTACACTACCCTACTCTGTTTCGCTTTACTAGTTTTGCAGCACTTTATTGCACTTGAAAAAAGTGAGTATCATACAGCCTAACGTTTTTTTTGTTTCTGGAGTTAATTGCCTCTTTTTCCAAATGCTGTTTGAACTTCATGTCTTGTATTTTCTCTAAAATCTCATGGTGTCCAATGTACTGGGTTTAAAAAAGAAGTTGTGAATTTCATGGACTCGATTGTACTGGTTTTAACACAGAAGATGATTCTGCACTGGAAAAGTTTGTTTCTTCGACAAAGGCGCCTAATATTTTTAGCCCAGGGCGCCCAAATATATAAGAACGGCCCTGACAGAGACATGTTGATATCTTTGTAATACTGCTTGTTCAGTTCCAAGGTATGCGAGAAACAAATGTCCATAATTATCTAAATGCATCAAAATTAGAATGCACTAGTGTCTATGAAATGAATTATGCTGGAAACAGATGAGCAGAATTCTGCTTGTATCAAAATTAAAGTATACAACTTTCTATGGTATGAAATAAATGTATTCTGCAAACCATGCAGAATTCTGCTTGTTGTGTCTATTTCTTAATTTGGCTGCGCATCGGAAGGCTGTAATGTAGCCTACCGATCCGCAGCAAAATTAGTATAAGTAAAGAAATCTAGTACAATTTGTGTAATTTTGTTGACAGAAAATAAGTTTTGTGTGACAAGTGTCAAAATGGAGGATAAAAATTGTTTATTAAAATTAAATGTGTATCAAAAATAAACATGTGTTTTGAATGCATATCTGCGTGCATCACAGCATGCAGAAATTCTGCACACCTGTTTTCAGCATTATTTGGGTGAACTACAAGAGCTTCCTTTTTGATTGACAAGCAGAATTTTTTTTGTGGGATTTATTTGATACATATTTAATTTTAACACATAATTTTTTTGTATGAATGATGCCTTATTTTGTCACAAATAATTTAATTTTTATCCTAAAACTCATTTTCTGTCAACAAAATTACACAAATTGTACTAGATTTATTGACTTTTACTTAATGTAGCCTACTGACTCGCAGCAAAATTAAAAATAGAGACAATGCAGAATTTTGCGTGGCAAGCCATTCTATATAAACTGTCTGTTTCCAGCATAAATTTTATAAAACTAAAATGATCGGTCTTTAGCATTTGGAAGAGTTATAATTTTTTGTTGCCCGAAGATCTTATTGCCTTATCTAAGACATGATACTAAGATTAAAATTGCCACGTTTTGTTTTTGGTTGGCCTCTCCAATTCTCTTAAACTTTTCACAGTTGTATCTGCGATATGGCGAAAGATATTTATTTTGCAAAACAATGGACAAATTTAAATGATGCAAAATAAAGTGCAGCGACTGTATCCTTCAACAATTTTTTATTCTTTGACCTGATCGAAAAATGTTTATTTATGTCAGCAGTCATGCAATGTATCAAGTGCGAAACGCACAAATGAATAAAAACTATTTGCTTTGTAATTATCGGCTTTTCGATTGATTTTTACAAAGTATTTACAAGTATTGGACGATATCTATTCTGTTAAAAGCAACCAAAATTGCATTTATTTGGGCAAAATTGTAATAAGTCACTATGGTTCATTAATCAAATTCAACCATAAACTAGTGAAAATTAATAATTACGGAATTGACCGGGAGTGACTTTACTTTGCTGTTTAATAAAATATTAAATTTATTTGGCATAGGCGAAACACAGATTAAGATGCTTGGCTGTTTACAAACATTAGTAGCATTTAATACAATCTGTAGTCTGCAATCTACAATCTCTAGTTCCATGACGGTTAGTCAATTTAGAATGCATCATCGGTAACGATATATTCCGCGGGACAAAAATAATTATACGTTACAATCGAGAAGCTGTATGACGAATGCCTATTAGCTTGCTGTTACATTCAAGAAGAGCAAGAAGAAATAAATTTTCCGTAAGTCCAAAATATAACTTATACAAATAAAATTAGGGACGTTATAACCACATATCACCCGCTTCGTCACAATAACTCCTATCTAAGAAAATAGTATTTTTCAGGAAACATGAAAAACTACTAATATTAACGGCCATTATAGAAGTAATAGTTTTATCGCTCAATTTTTTTGTTTTATGTGTTTCTTTTTGTTTCATCTGACATGTATGTAAGCTACATTGCCGTATTTCTGTCATTTAAGTAAAAATTTCAGATAGGAGTTATTGTCACGAAGCGGCCAATATAACCCTCATCGAATTAAGGAATCTCAAATTAAAATTAAAATATTGCTGAAAAGTGAATACTCTAAGTAGCAACGACCAAGAAGACTACCAACTCGGAAAAAGTTTCGAGTGTATCTCCTAGCCGCTTTCAGGATATGGTAATGCAAAAGAAGGACATCGTCCAAGTTCGAAAATGATGCGTGTGGATGCATTAAACCGTAACCCAATAGTTATGGCAATTGCAGAATAAATTTATGCAAAGGATTCAATTATGTCAGGACAAAGATGAAAATTTAAATGTGATCAAGCCACTTCTTCAACTTGGTCCACATATAAAGAGTATGTACCTAGTCGTTCCAAAATTGATGCAGCAGGAACTTATAAAAATCGAATTAATCCAAATAGGATATGACATACTACACTCCGTGAGAAATGCGAATTTTGCAGGCACAATTGTATCCCGTCCATATTAGCAGAAAGAAAAGCAGGAAGGAGCTCTTCACACCCTGTTAAACTATCGCATAGACTATATCATGGGCCAATGCATAAGCGTTGTAGACGCTTTTACGAAATTTGTGTTGTTGTAGCTAGATAAAACGATAACCACAGCTGAGGATACACAAAAACTAGAAATCCAAAAAAAAAACAATTTTGGAAATGTATCACAAATTATCACTGAACACTGGTACAAGTATACAGATCACCTTCAGAGGTACATAAATTCAACATAGCAGAGAACCCAATAGATTAACAAATTGCAACAGCAGTTGAAGAAGCCATTACAATTAATTTTAACGAAGATCGAGAAGAATTACGACAAGAAACTATAATACAAGGGAAGATGGCAACAATCTTCAAAATCGATGACATTGTGGCAGAGGAAGTTAAGCGTACTCAGTTTGGCAGCGGCTTAAAAATTCTTCCAAAATTCTTATGCCCATATAAAAGTCGGTAGGAACGATAGGTACGAGATAGGGAATGTTGGTAACCATAGTGGACCATATAAATCAAATGCAAGTGCGGACAACCTTAAGCAATGGAAATATTCTGATGAAAGTTAATAACAACGAAGATGGCCGAGCAGAGTTCAATACAAAGTAACAAGCTAACGTGTAAAATAAGATGTTATGAAAAGAACGAAGTCGATGTGGACAATCGATTTTGACTGAAATAAGAATGCCATTAATTATCGTAACGCCGACCGAATAAAACAAAAAAAAATTAAAACATTTCTAGTTTTATTCAAAATTGTAGTCATATTCCCACATAAATGACCAAACATTTTACGGTTTAAACATTTTTGACAATGTCGATAACTTCGATTAAGGTATTTTGGATTAAATCAAAATCAGATTTTATCAAAGAAAAGCTATTTAAAGGCTTGAATTCACTTAAACAACAAGATTAACGGTCTTCAAATGTCATCTCAGCAGCAAGGGGACACCATATCGAGTCGAAATCGTATGAAACAATTACAGATACTCATTTCAGATACTCAGCCCCAGTATACGAAATACGGTCAATGCCCAATTCAATATTCAAACCAGCATATATAAAAATTGGTAAATATTTCAATAAACAGGTATTTTGGGTCAATTTGAGATTCTATTCAATTCGAGAGAATAGAAACAGATTGGCAAAAAAAAAATCTAAATCGAGTAAGCCATTCTTGAGATGCCATGGGTACAGACCAACAGACATCCAGACAGACGGACGGACAGTTTTTTTATTTTTTTTTTTGGTTTTTTATGCCGTCTTACTTTGGTCACTGGAATAGTTATTGGTATAAAAATAAAAATGCAAATTATGCTCAAAATAAAAACCGAAAATAATTTTCTTTTTACTTTTATCAATTGACATTAAAAATTAAATAAAAAAACAAAAAAAAATTTCAAAAATATTCCTAGAATAATTCTATACCAACAAAAACTTGGTTTGAAACTATTCATTCCGGAATGAAAATACACGGCATTGTTGTTGTAAAATGCTCAAAGTAAGACGGCATTAGACTCAGGGACTTTCAAAACGTCGAGAAAAGTGGTTTTGGACCAATCAAATTGCTGATCATTTTTGACAGGATTGGTCAATTCGTATGGCAGGTACCCGACCCTCTTGACGCACAGACTTCAAAAGCTTTACAAATCTTGGCCTTAACCATAGAAACAGATTGACAAAAAAAAATTCTAAATCGGACAAGCCATTCTCGAGATACCATGGAATTCTCAAGCAGCAGGGTCCAACGAGCAATACAGGCATTAACATTTCTCTTACTCAACGTCATCGTAAGCGAGTTGCAATCAGTTACAATTCGAAATGGGATTCCTTCCAGATACACTCGGAAACGATGCAATGAATTAATGATAGCCAAAGTTTCTAGTATGAAACTTTGATATTGAGATTCAGGTTCTATCGTACAATAGTTGGTATCCTGCTCCAGAATCAATAAACTCTATTAATACACCAGAAATAAACCGTTGAAAGCTACTAGGACCATTTTTATGCCCAAACTGCATGTCGTGATTGCGCCAATTTGATATGTAAGTACATTCCATGTATTCTAACAATTGGTTAACTTAATTTTTCTCGCGAAAAGTCAATCTAATTTTCATGTTATAGGCGTAACGAATAGACCCAATCACGTATTAATATTAATAGCGGAAAAAGCCGATTGAACACGGAGCGGAAGCGATCGGAATTTCAATATTCGATGATACATTGTCTGTATCATAAAATCACGACCAAGTAATATTGGCACCGGCAATACATCATCTGAAATAATCAAAATTTTAAGCCGTTTTCTTTCTTTATTAAAAAAAAAACCTCCAACTCAATCGCAATACAATCCCCAATGCCATCACCAAATCAACCGCCAACCCAACCCCCAACTCAATCAATAATTCAACCCCAAATCAACTTCCAAATCCACCTTTAACCTAACCCCAAATTCGCAACGTCATACCTAATCCATGAATTAACCCCCCCCCCCCTCCCCATAATTCACCAACCGCGCCCTACAGTTAACCCTAACGCAAGCTAACTCAACCCCACTCAAC
Organism: Tipula vernalis; assembly: GCA_958295665.1. NCBI lineage: Eukaryota > Metazoa > Arthropoda > Insecta > Diptera > Tipulidae > Tipula > Tipula vernalis. Next base: position 11,698,137 of record OY282559.1, on the reverse strand, counting down.
TTAACTCGAACTAAAGCTTAACCCTCTACTCAACTTCACACTCAAGGGCCAACTCAATCCCGAATTAGAAAACTACATGCGTGTATGAACTCAACTCAATCTAACCTCCCACTAAACCCCTCAACTCGACCCCAACTGAACTCCTCAGTCAAATTCAACTCAACTTCAACTCACACTCAACTCAACCCTAAATGGCCCTTAACTCAACCCTCAACCCAACCCTAAACTTAACCATAACACAACCCCAACTCAACCCACAACACAACCCCAAATAAATGTCCAACTTATCCGCTGACTCCTACCCATTTCCAACTTAACTCCAACTCAACCCCAACTCAGCCCTTGTCTAACCCCAACTCAACTTTAATTCGACCTTCAACCGAACCCTTAAATCAACACCAAATTTACGCTTAAACGCAGTAATATCACCATGTGGTTTTGGGTCAACTCCAAAAGCTATTTAATTCTCCGCCTTGACCATAGAAACAGATTGGTAAAAAAAATTTCAAATAGGGTAAGCTGCTGGGACGGACATTTTATGCGTAATTCGTGTATGTACAAAAATTTCAGACTAAAATACCTATCAAGAAGGGTGTTCAGTCCAAATACACAAAGGGCAGTTTAGTCAAATTGTGTTCTGACCAAAACACCCTCTGACTGAAAGTCGGAAATGTTGAGGCCAAATGTTATCAAGGTGGGGGAACGTTAGGAGCACTGTTCCGTGGTGAAATACAGCTATAAGTTAGAACTGTACTTTTAGAACAGTGAAAGTTGTAAACTTTCAAATCCTTATCATCAGCAAAAATGCAACCAGCAAGCCATTTCTCGATTACGGTTGTTTGCCGGAAAGGGAGTTCCTCGATGTGTTTCGGGGAACCGGCTTTAAATCGTCCAGAGAAAAAAAAATCGACGTGTTCGGCATAAGATGGACATTAATTGAGTTGTCCTACCAATTTCTATTGTTCGGGGATAGGAACGGGGAAAAGAGAATTTGTGTAGATTACAGGAATTTAAATATTGTTACGGTTAAGGATAGATTCCCTTTTCCTCGTATTGATGATTGTAAGGATGCTTTAAATGGGAGGGCGGTTTTTAGTTCGATCGATCTGCGCTAAGGATTTCATCACATTCCAATCTCTGATGATTCTGTTCAGTATTCTTTTCGTGAGCCCAGATGGTCAGTATGAGTTTATGAAAACACCATTTGGCTTATGCAAAGTGCTGTCAGAGTTTCAGAGCATTAACACTGTATTTACTTTAGACTAGTAACAAACTGGTTATCGTTTAAGCAAGCCTTAGAGAAGATATAGATGCAAGTAGTCATTATGCGTTGGTCAGAGTTTTTACCGAACTATGAGTTTAAGGTGATTCAATGAAGTGGTGTATAATAAAGGATGGTTCCAAAAGCTTTTCAAATCTCGGCCTTGACCATAGAAACAGATTGGCAAAAAAAATTCTAAATCGGACAAGCCGTTCTCGAGATACCATAGGTACAGACCAACAGACATCCAGACAGACGGACGGACATTTTTTTTTTTTACTTTTTTAGACTCAGGGACTTTCAAAACGTCGAGAAAAGTGATTTTGGACCAACCAAATTTTTCATCATTTTTGACAGGATTTCAATACTTTGGTCTTTTTAGACCGAAGTAAACACAAGGTGATAAGCCAAGGCTTATGAAATTTGACACGCATTTGCTAATTTTTTTCGGAGCTTCTTTCACAGTTTCGATTGTTTAACGCTTCATGTGTTGACTATACCTATAAATCAAACAACGTAATCCATCTTTCTGCCTCGGAAATTATAAATGGATTAAACGGTTTAAATACTGCAATAGTAAGGGTCCAAACGAGGTGACACCTTTAATCATGAATAAGTGTGCCCTTTGTTTGTGGGAACCGCTTTGTTATTTATTTAATGTTAGTCTTTCTTGTGGAATAGTTCCTGATATTTGGAAAAGTTCAATTATTATTTTAGTTTTTAGTTTTAAATCAAGTAGAAGGGGTGATATTACATCCACATTACACTTTTCGAATCCTTGGTAATTTCACATAAGACACAGAATAAGTTCGCGTCAACATGGCTTTATAGAGGGCAGATCTACGACTACTAACCTCATGGTTTTCTCGAAGTAAGATAGTAAGTTTCTTATGTATGCCGATGAAATGCCTAAAAATCTTTAAGAATATTACCTCTTTTGTTGATTCTGGCCGTATGCAGAAGGAACTTGATGTTTTTTGTGAACGGTTCGTAAGAAATAAGTTACCCTTGAATACGAATAAATGTAAAGTTATAATGACGTTGTGCAGGACGCGGCTATATCCAGAAACAGTTTTTGATTTTTGCACTGCGACGTTTGCCTGAACTAGACAAAAGTCCTTCTCAAGTTAATAAAAGCCAAAAGGATATATTTTTAAGCCACAACGATCGAAATTCCTTTTTTATAAACAGGTATAAAACCAAAATTTCAAATCGAAAACTATAGCGAGGAAAAATCCCGATGAGGTTAAGAAGTTTGCTTTAGATTTAAATTTTTATTCCTCGAAGGCTCTCCATTCTAAAAAAGAAAAGAACGAGCTCTTAGGTAGTGATTCAAATAAAGACACCGTAGTTGGTCGTTGGAAAAAGGACATTTTTCTATTAGGAGTCTTACTTCTCGCCAAAAGAAATGTATGATATAATAGAATGTTGCTTGCGCTTGTTATTCGATATTGGGGTTGTAATAATTGGGGTGACCTTTGATGGCTTGTCGACAAACGTTACTCTAGCTCGAGAACTAGGTTGTAATCTTTCAGTTTCAAATATGAGCTTGCTTCCTATGATTAGAAATTTGTTAGCTCGTAAAGGTCCATTTATCGGAAATGAAGGTAATATAATTTCTTTACGTTACTTAGAGGAATAAATTACATAAGGCCGACATTTTAATAACCAAAAAATCAAAGTCAATTTAGCAGTGCAGTACCTTAAAATTGCCACAATTTGAAGGTGGTGGTGGTACAATAAAATATATTAGATATTTCAAATAACTCATTTCATATTCTAAATAGCAAGCAGCGCCAAAATTATTAAATCAAACAGCAAACGGGATTTAGGCTCTTCATGATAACTATTTCCTTACTAATATCTTAAAATAAGTCTCATTCTAGAAATTAAGTCAAGATCATGTTGAACTCTTTTTTTCCGTAATTCGCTCAAGAATGACCCGAATCCCACTTTAAAGCAGGTTATAACATCGTACAAACGTATTTTAACTCATTGTATTGAAAGTTGTTGATTTCTGCCGTCTACATTGCGCGATTTTACCCAAAACTACATCGATTGTACCTAAAAATGATCCTTTAATTTCATTCTTCGTGCAACATCTATGTACTTAGTGTTATGATTTTTCATTTCAACAATGAAAGTAATTAATTTCAAATGAAATACTTCATCTAAACTAGCTTTGTCCTAATTTTTTAAAAACAATATAGTTTGAAATAAGAGATGTATACGGTTAAATATAGTTAGGGTAGGTTTACTTTGTAGATCACTGTTTTTTACATAGTAATTAAGATAATCGACATTATAGCACCGATAGCGAAATTGTGGAAGATCTACATTTCACACTGCAAAATAATTTTTAGTATATTTAAAAATATTTCAATTTTTAACATATTCACATACGGCTGATTAGATAATTAATTTTATATATAACCTGATAACAAAATAAAAAAATATTGAATAGTAAGAGTAGTACTGTAGTAGTGTTGTAGACGCTAACTTGTAATTAAGCAACCTGGACCATCAGACATTGGAAAAACGTATGTATTATTTTTAAACAGTGTTTTTGTGAATGTGCTGTACTTGTGAACAATATAAAACTGGGGGTCCCCAATTGTTTTCCATTTGAATTGCTGATTTAACAGTATATCGTCACCTTAAATGTTAAAAACGCATTTGCCTAAAAATAACGAAAACTTTCGATTACTGTGTTCAAAATTTTCTTATCTAATTTCTTTCAAAAGATATCATTATGCCAAGTGTTACAATGACAGAAAAAAGTGCTATTCATAAGTGATTCTCAAAATTTTAAGTATATGAAATGTCTTGCGATATTTAAGAAATTTTATTTAATGTTTCAAAATAATTTGAACTTGGGCCAACTATCTCTTTATTTCACAAGGTCGTTTATACTTAGGTATTTATTTCCCAGCGCCTAAACTAATCAAATAAGTCAAATAATCCAAAAATAGATTGTGAATCAAGTTTCAGCCATATTAAGTTCGATAAGATTGTTTGTAAATCAATTAAAATGTAAAGACCGTGTTTTAGTACATCAGCTTTACAAACATTTTCGCAAGAGGCGCTAGTCCGTGTACAAAATAGTTTGTTTACGTTTTTTTTATATGACGTTTTGCTAAAAACGACTATGAATAAAAAATACTACAATATGAAGTTTAGAGTAACCATACTAATTTAAAACAGATTATTTTGAAAAGGAAATAATCCACAACCCTTTGATATCCAGGAAAACGATAAATTAAAACTATTAGTTTTGACATATTTATAGCTGATTTACCAACTAGGCTCTATCTATTATTGAATACAAAAATCGCTCAAATCCCATATGCTACTTGCTAATAAATTTTTAAAACAACAGACATAACCTCATAAAATTCGAAAAATCCCCTCATTTTTACTTGTAATTTTCTTGGATATTAAAGGGTTAACGGATTATTTAATTTAAACAAAATATTGTGACGGTGACACCTAGTGTGTAATAGAATAAGTTAAATTAATAGCTCAATGTCTAACTGTACTAAAATGGAATTTTCCATGATAAAAATTGTTCTAAATGTTTCTACACTATTCTAACTGGAAAAGTCATGAGCTTTCTAGAAGTTTGGTTTGTGGATTATTCGAATTTGGAACGCGATAGTGTAAAGATTAAAAAGGAATTAAAAAGTGATTTAAAAAGTGTTGTAGTGCGATAAATAAAACAAAAGCGATCAGAAAAATTGTGCGAATAATTTATATAAAGTGTTTTTTGTGAATTATAATAATAAATTGTGTTGTAATAATTTTTGTGCTAAATAAATAAAATCCGTTCGTGATAAATTAAATTGATTTTGTTTTATTCACAATCCAGTGATTCGAACCTTGATTGACAAGGCAAAAACGTAACAATATGTTAAATAGTCTTCCTAATTTTTAGTATTTACAAGATAATTTTAATTAACAAATTTTGCAATTTTATTGGACTTGTTTTACCGAAACTCCATATTGTTGCGGTTTTGCCTTGTCAATCAAGGTTCGTATCACTGGATTGTGAATAATACAAAATCAATTTAATTTATCACCAACGAATTTATTTAATTAACACAAGAATTATTACAACACAGTTTATTAATAAAAATTCACAAAATCACTTTATATAAATTATTCTCAAATTTTCCTATCCACTTATAATTTTTATTTCCAATAAAACACTTTTTAATCACTTTTTAATCTTAACATTATCGCTTATCAAATACTACTAATCTTACAAGTTTACACTATCACGTTCCAAATTCTAATAATCCGATTCGACTTCGTTCGCCTTTTTATGTACACAAACCAAACTTCTAGAAAGCTCATGACTTTTAAAGTTAGAATAGCGTAAAAACATTTAGAACAATTTTATCATGGAAAATTCCATTTTAGTACAGTTAAACATTGAGCTATTAATTTAACTAATTCTATTACACACTAGTTGTCACCGTCACAATATAAAAAAAATGTAAACAAAGAAATTTGTACACGGATTAGCTCCTCTTACGCAAATGTATGTGAAGCTGATGTACTAAAACTCAGATCATGTTTAGCGCTTGTGCTAAACATCAAGTTTGCCAACATTTCCGCTAGGTGCGCTAGTAAAAATTATCTCAATTGTTACGAAAAAATAATTCAGACTAGCGCAATATACAACGTTTTTAAGAACTATTATCATGGCGTATTTCCTAAAATTTAACACAGTACTTAATACAATTTATTTTTCTCTTTTTAGTGTAACCTCAGAATGCAAATCTTTATTGCCACTCGCAGTTATGAAGCAGTACAAATTGAAATATCTGGCACGGCCACTGTTTCCGATTTGAAAAAAAAAATTTCAATGATATTACCGCACTTTAAAATTATCGATCAAAGATTAAATTTTAAATCGAAGATATTACTCGATTCAGATACAATCATAAAATCGGCCATCCAAGAAAATTCCGTAATCGACTTACTAACAATACAACGGAAAAATGTAATTTTCATAAAAATGGTGGATAATGTGGTTCATGAATTAAAAGTGCACGATTTTGCTACAAATGTTAATGCAATCAAGAAACAGATAAGTGAAATATTACACATTCCAGTTGAATATCAACAATTGTATATTAATAAGATCGAGTTACATAATAACGATATGCTAAGCGATAAACTGATTGGACCTGAAACAACTTTGAATTTAATTTATGCAAATTTGAACCTTCGACTACAATACTGCCGAGACAGTACTTGTTACAGATACCACACAATTTCGCTGCCGAGCAATTCTAAAATATTCCAAATTAAACAACACGCTGAACCTGTTTGTAAAATTCCAGCTAAACATCAAATTTTATTTTTCAACGACCAGAAGCTCGACGTTGATGAAAATACCCTAATTGATTATAAGATCCTCGATGATTCGTATATTAAAATAAAAAAAGAGGATTTCGAAATCTTTATTGAAACAACGTTTTTCAAACCCAATAAAATTTCGTTACAAGTATATCCTTTGGAGACAGTGAAACAGGTTAAAGACAAAATCGAAAGTTACATGAAATGGAATTCAATTGACCAGACATTATATTGGAATAATAAAATTTTACGTGATAGTGATATTCTTCGAGAAAAGGGAATTATTTCCAGCTCACATTTATATTTATTTGTTTTACCGCATCTGTAAGTATACTGCTTCATAATTAATGTGTTGAAAATAAATAATCCATATTTTAATTACAGCTTATATCTAAGTATTCAAGCTGAGACCGGAGAAAACATTAAGATTGTTTGTCAAACAACAGAAAATATTGGCCAATTAATGAAAAAAATTGAGTCTGTCACACAAAGTCCAGTAGAAAACCAGGTACTTTACTGGAATAATAAGAGGTGGTCCTATGGACAAAGATTTCGGTTGTTAAAGGAATTGAGTTTAAATGAATCTTCAAATATAATATTGAAAATGGAAAAACATTTTGAAATGATGGTTATACAAAGCTTTAGTAAAAGCATTAGATTAGATGTACATGAAAGTGACACTGTAGAAAACGTTAAGATTAAAATAAAGGATTCCGAAGGTATCGAGTGCCATTCCCAAAGGCTTCTTTTCCGTGGAAAAAAATTAGAAGATGGACGAAGTGTTGAAAGTTACGGAATAAGAGCTGAGGATACGGTGCATTTGGTTTGCAGACTTAAAGGAGGACTTTGTGGTGCATTTTGAATGTACATATTTATGTTTAATTAAAATACTACTTTGCTAACGGTGACTTTTATTTGACGTAATCCGTAGAATGAGTAATTTGATAATTTAGTTTTAGATTTTTTTTTTTTTAATTTTAATAATAAAGTTTGTTATTAGCTACCGATTATAGCATTAATAACTCAAATTAACCAAAAATGTGGTTCAGATGAAATGTTTTTAGTATGTAGTTTACTGCTTTCCAAAGGAAATAATTAGCGTAATGTTTCCAATATTGGAAATGAAAATCCAACGTTTTAATAATAAACGGAAAAATTACGGGACACTTAAATGTCTGAATGTATAAATCGAACTAACTATGAAAATTGAAAGACAACTTCAAAAGTAGAAAACCCTGTGATTCCAGTAACAACAACAATATTGGTGACGCCAAGAAATGAACAAGGCCTAAGTGATCAGTCTAGCAGACAGACCTGATAGTAACGGGTGGTCCATCTAACGTTTGCAATTTCAACTACCGGTTATTTCGAGTGTGGCAATGTCATTCGTCTTATGACAGAAAATTAGTTTAATGTTTGACATTTACGAAATGGGTCGCTTTATACTTGAACAAAATTTGGAAACATTGAAAACTTACTTGGTAAGTCTTCTACCCAAACTGTAAGAAATTTACATGGAAAATTCAGTAGAAATGAAATGCATACAAGGCAATTTGTAAAGCGAGTTTTTTGTGGGAACACGTAAAGAGAATCCAGAAACAAAGAAATTCACAATGGAAATGCACAAAAGTTAAAATTAAAATTGATAAAATTTCTGAAAGTTCGATATTTCCTTAAAAGGCCTAAATAGCAATGATCCTGAACATCACTTCCTCAACCTTGCAGAATAGTACCGTTCTTTATATGCTAGCGAAGATGGTAGATATTGATTCAAATAAAGATTGGGATAAAGTTCTCAAGAAAACGATAACTTGTTACCGTTTATTGACATAAGTTTATTTTGCCGAATGAAAGATATTGTTACGTTTTTTTGTTTTGCCAATTAAGGTTCGTATCACTGGATTGTGAATAATACAAAATCGATTTAATACAAAATTCACAAAATCACTTTATATAAATTATTCTCAAATTTTACTTTACACTTATAATTTTTACTTCCACTAAAACACTTTTTAATTCCTTTTTAATCTTCACACTATCGCTTACCAAATACTACTAATAATCTTACAAGTTTACACTATCGCGTTCCAAATTCTAATGATCCAATTCGACTTCGTTCGCCTTTTTATATACACAAACCAAACTTCCAGAAAGCTCATGACTTCTCCAGTTAGAATAGTGTAGAAACAATTAGAACAATTTTATTATGGAAAATTCCATTTTAGTATAGTAAAACATTGAGCTATGTATTAATTTAACTTATTCTATTACACCACAGGTGCCGTCGTGACAATATGTTATAGTCCTATAGTTTTTAACAAATTAAATTGTGGAGTGATAATTCTGACTTAAACTGTAGGGAGGACGTCATTATACTGATGTTTTTTCCCAGTGTTAATGATTATATATTGTATTATTTTTTTGTTAATATCGGGAGTGTCTGTGTTTTTTTTCTTTGATGAAATATCACAATTACCGTTTGGGTAGATTTTGTGGTGAATTTATCGGACATATGGTTTATGCTTTGCAAGATCGTTTGTAATTTTGTTTGTTTTTGGAACAAGAAGCTGCGCTAAGGTCGAAAGCTGTAATTGGCTGCAACAAAACGTGGAAATACCGTATTGGAAAATCAGCGACATGAAACACAGCCATAATTCATCGTTAACTTTCCTTTTTAATAAATTATTTAGTTAGTGATAATTATTTTTTTTTTCTCTAAATTTAATTTTCGTAAATTTGTTTATTATTTTCTTTAATAAATTGTTTATTTTCTATTTAGTTGAATTAGTTAAACTATAGATTTTGTCAGATTCTCAAACGCAATCCACATCCACATGAGCAGCCGAGATATCATTGAAGACGCGTGAATTCAGTTCTCTGATCTATCAGAGTGGCACCCAGAAGGAAAACTCGATTTGACCGAAAAAGGGATTTGCTAAAATGTTTAGATTTGAGTGACGGAAACCTGGTATTAGATGTTCATCACCAACCGAAAATGGAAAACCGAATCTTCATTTATTGGTTTTTTTTTTTTTTTTGTTAAATTGATTTATTATCAATTGTTTAAATATTAATTTTTTTTTTGTTTCTCTCATTGAGAGGTTTCACATTTTTTTTTTATTTTTTCTTATTTTTATATTCTTTAAGTGCTATTCTAGCAATTGATTTTGTTGTAAATTTTGATAACAATTTCCTTTATAATTTGATTTAAGAAAATATAGTTCTAGTTTGTCTTATTAACACCTTAGACATCAAAACCGAAAGCGCGATACAAGTTGTGTTTGTGCTCCATTTAACATAAAACCATTGTCTGTGACACCCGGGACGATTGCAGAGTCAGAAATAGCCAAATGAACTAGAACCAGTTATTTAGAATTTATTTATGTGACGGTGACACCTAGTGTGTAATAGAACAAGTTAAATTAATCGCAATGTTTTACTGTACTAAAATGGAATTTTCCATGATAAAATTGTTCTAAATATTTCTACACTATTCTTACTGGAAAAGTCATGAACTTTCTAGAACGGGATCGAATTGATAAAGATTAAAAAGGAATTAAAAAATGATTTAAAAAGTGTTGTAGTATGATTTAAAAATTATAAGTGTACAGTAAAATTGTGTGAAAATTGTAAAAAGTGATTTTGTGAATTATCATTAGTAAATTGTGTTGTAATAATTTTTGTGTGAAATAAATAAATTCGTTGCTGATAAATTGAATTGATTTTGTTTTATTCACAATCCAGTGATACGAACCTTAAATATTATTGGTGACAGCGGTGGGATTGTGAATAATAAGATAAAGATAAAGAAAATGATTCTCAACGAATTAAAAGTTCCAGAATTAAAGAAGGAACTTGAGAATTGGGGTTTGGCCACTGATGGTAGTAAAGCAGCTTTACAAGCGGGATTACGGGAGGCCATGAAAAAAGAAGGGCTGGATGCGGAGCATCATGATTTTGGAGAGAAAGTAACGGATGCGGCAACCGTAAAGCAGAAAGAAGGAGATAAACAACCGTTGGTCGAAATAACACAACTACCATCTGAAAGTTTGGATTTGTCACAGTTAATGGCTGCTATGAAGCAGATGATGGCGCAACAAGAAGAGCAGTCAAACCAAATGGAACAACATAATGAGCGACAATTGGAAACTATAAACCAGTCAAACCGAGAAATTAAACTCGAAATGAAACAACAGTTGGGTGAGATTAAGCAGTCAAACCAAGAAATTGCCGAAGGCCAAAAGATAATGGACGAGAAAATTCTAGAACTGCGGTCCACAAAAGTACATGGCGAAATAGAGAAACTGCGAACAGAAGTTCAATTTATCCAAACGAAGGTTCAACAGGTGGAAGAGAAATTAAAAACGGCGAGGTCCAACTTGTTGAAAAGAAATTTCAATGTCTCGAGAAAGAATTAACTGACGTCAAGCCAAGTGGAACAACGACACAAGTAGTTCAGCCCGTTACTTAATCATTCGATGGAACAACATCTTTCGTCATTTCAAATTTTAATTTGAAACGGCTGCCAGTCAAAATCACTGGAATGACGAACATCTGGTTGCAGAGACCTTACAAACCATTCCAGAAAAGGATCGCAACAGTTATCTTGAAATTATGAAGGTGCTGGAGCGAAAGTACGGCAGTGACCACAAGCGTGAAATCTATCGAATGGAATTGAAAAACCGCTACCAAAAGGGAGGAGAATCACTTCAGGGATTTGCATCGGCAATCGAGCGATTGGTACATCTAGCACATACCAATACATCGACCGATTATATGGAAAGGCTAAAAATTGACGCATTCATTGACGGCATTCGAGATCCAGAGACACGCAAGGCGGTGATGTTGGCACCTAAAGCAACCTTCGCCGAAACCATCGCTTGTGCGTTGACGAATGGAACTGCACAAGCCATCACCAAATCGACAATGAAAATACGCCAAGTGGAAATCGACACCAGCATAAACACAGAGCGGTCAACACCAAGATACCGAGACGGAAACGGGGAAGATCACCATTTCCTAACCAAGCGGGGAGCAGGCAGTGGCCAAGCAAGAAGGCCAAATGACGACGGAGCCGTTAAACTACAAAGAGTCAGCTTAAAGGGGCAGAAGCTGACTCCCACAACCGATTGTCCTATAACCTCCATCCGCATTTCGAAAGTAGCAAGAGACGGTGACAGCTTAACAATCAAAGGCGACATTGATGGCACGGACTGCATCCTCACCCTGGATACGGGAGCAAATCGCACGATTGTCCGTAAAGATTTGATCGATAGAGGTAACAACCAGCTAATGGGTTGACGTTACAAACAGCAACTGGAGATAGTTCAATAATAAAAGGCAAAAAGATCGTGAAAATAAAGATCGGAAGAACTCTTTTCCAACATGAAGTGCTGATTGCAGATATTGTGGATGAAGTCATTTTGGGGATGGACTTTATGAGTTCAAATGGATTCGTGGTGGATGTTGGACGAGGAGTTTTAATTTACGATAACATCGAGTTGCCACTTCAATATAACAGTGCCGGAGCAACTACCAGGCGAATTATTATTGATCATCGGGAGAAGGTGCCACCGAACTCGGAGACGATCGTGTGGGGAAAATTTGAGGGAGGTTCTGGGTTACCCAGGTTGTGGGTTGTGGAAGCTAACGAAGAGGAGAACGGAGCCAAGGAAATTATAAACGGAAAAGCTCTAGTTAAACCAGACAACGACCATAGAGTACCAATTAGGACGAAAACGGATAGAACTGGACTGTGACGAAAAAAGATAGCTAACCCAATAGACACATTATCGGGTGCTCGAATATTTTCTACATTAGATCTACAAATCGGCTATTGGCAGGTGGAATTCCATGAGGAAGATCGCGAGAAAACAGCATTCAGTGTGGGTTGGCAATTTAATGTTATGCCGTTCGGATTATGTAATTCCCCCATGCGACTTTTGAACGATTAATGGAGCGCGTGTTAAAGGGATTACGTGTTCAATGTTTGGAATTCGATTGGATTTTAAAGGTTTTCAATGTGTTTGGGGCGAAATACATTTTTTTTCGCGAATAAAATATTGGTATGTGGGTTTGTTTACTTTTAGCGTATGTAATAAATATTTTTTATACTTTTAATTGTCAAATAAATAGTCAAAATAATAATAAATTTCACATAGGGAACCTATAAAACTAAAAAAAATGTGCTCTAGCGTACCCAGCGTAAAGTAGGCAAACTAAACGATGAATTCGATTTTGAATTCCGTCAATTTGGTGATTCGATTTTGAATTCCGTCATTTAGGTCGAATGAAATTATTAATTTCAGAATGAAATTGTAGGGCATTGTTTTTGTAAAAATACCAAAATAAGACTACAATTTTGTGCAATGTATTATCTATCCATTATAGTTTGTGTTCCCAAAATACAAATAACAATTAAAATACTTTTGTTATTTACATCTTGAAGATGTTCACTCCAAATCCAAAAAAGTAGAGTTAAAAATATACCGCTCGTTTTTTAGCTCAAAAAATATACGGATATTGCTTTATTTGGTAATCATTTGAACTCTAATTAGGATTGGGTTTAAAGTTGGTTAGGTTGGGGTGGGTACTTAGGCATCCTTAAACCGGTGACGGTTCATTGTGATACCACAGGATGTATCCGCTTTATTCTTACTGGAACCATTTAGAGCTATGTAGCGTAAAACGTTTCGCACTTTACCGTTTTCGGGATCCGACAGGTTGTACATCTTAAACTTATCCAAGTCTTCGTGCTTTCTAAGTGCCAATGCTGGACCTGAGCAAAGGAAGCGTGAACCAGCGTCTCTTCCTCCTCTTCGTCCAAGCAGCTTCTACAGATGTTATTTCTCTTCAAATCCACCTTCTTGCAAGTTCTCCAAAAAGGCAGTGTACCGTGAGAATTCCAACAACCTTTCTAAGAAATTCATCAAAAGTTGGCGGAAACATATTTTATATTCGACCCTGTTTTACGAAAATAACATGATAGCTATGTTGAAAAATTTTGTTTTATTTTCTTAGTGGTATTTGAGTTTCTAAATACAACGCTTGGGCGTTTTATTTGATTTTAATTGATTGATTTGATTGTATAAAGCGCCTACTTAGGCGGTTTTTTACGACGGAAAACAGTAGCGGCATGAAAAATTGCAAATCTTGTTTTCTCAATTGTCCGTATTTTCTACTAAAATTTTAAATTAGTCGGTCCTCGGGCTCAAGAAGCTTTGAAACAAATTTTTGTTTCAATAACAAATTCAAATATCTAAATCAGGGATGCCCAGCCTTGCCCCAATTTACTTAACACTCCTAACTTAATTTGTTTGTTTCTTGATTAAGTAGCTGAGTAAAAGAAAAATATTTAGTCAGATGTCACTAGTGGCCCTTAAAAGGAATAAAATAAAGTAACAAATACAAAAAGAGAGGGGGTAGAATGAAAGCGACGATTAAAGCAAGTGGAGATGTATTTCTCGTTGTTTTTTTGATTTATTTCATTCATCCGGGCTAAAAAAAAATTTGTGACAATATTACCATAATTTAAACTAATCATTTGTGTAGTGGACGCTAAATTGTGATTTAAGCAATCTTGTACATCTGACATTGAAAAATGTAAATAGTTTTTTTAAATTGTGTTTTTGTGAATATGCTGTATTTGTGAACAATATAAAACTGGAAGTCCCTGAATTATGTTTTCGATTTGAATTTGTGGGCTACATGTTAACTATCAATTATTTCGCTTCGATGTGTTTTCGATAGAATAACTGTATTAGTGGTATTTTGTTGAATTTCTTTTATATTTTGATCAAAGGAATACAGTTATACTATCGAACGGAAAAAAGTGATTTAAGCTTGCTGCATAAGAATTGAGCTCGTCAAGAAAACGGTTATTATTTGATAGTTTTTTTAACTCCGTTAAGTTGCCTTGACGAGGTCAATTGACAAATTTCATGCAGCAAGCTTAAATGTTCTAAACACATTTTTGCGTTAGAATGATCAAGGTAACGAAAACTTTCGATTACTGTTTTCAACATACTTTTATTAAATAAATGATTTTAGATTTAAAATAAAATTAAACGTTTAAGCGTAACATTTAAGTACTGTTATGATAAGATCGTGAATTAAGGTTCAGCCTTGAAAAATTAATTAAGACTAGCGCCATATACGATATTTTTAAGAACTATTATTACAGCCTATCCCATAAAATTCAACGGTGTATTTAATACAATTTAATTTTCTGTTTTTAGTATAACATCAGAATGCAATTCTTAATTGTAACTTATCGTGATGATGCAATACTAATTAAAATACCTGGCACAACCACTATTTCCTATTTGAAAAAGCAAATATCGATCTCATTACCGCACTTTACAGTTATCGATCAAAGATTAAAATTCAAATCAGATCCGGGCATCCAAAAAAATTCCGTAATCAACTTGCTCACACTAAAACGGAAAAATGTCGTTTTCATAAAAATGATGGACAATGTGGTTCATGAATTAAAAGTGGACGATTTTGCTACAAATGTTAGTGCAATCAAGAAACAGATAAGTGAAATATTTCACATTCCAGTTGAATATCAACAATTGTACATTAATAAGACCGAGTTACATAATAACGATATACTAAGCGATAAAATGGTTGGGCCCGAAACAACTTTGAATTTAATTTATGCAAATTTGAACATACGACTACAATTGTGTCGAGGATGTTGTCCTGGCGCATACCTGGAAATGTCGGTACCGAGCAATTCTAATATATTACAAATTAAACAACATGTTGAAACTTTTTATTATATTCCAATTGACCATCAAACTTTATTTTTCAAATACCAAAAGCTCGACGTTGATGAAAATACTCTAATGGATTATAAGATCCTCAATGATTCGTATATTAAAATAAAAAGAAATGATTTCGAAATCTTTATTGAAACAACGTTTTTCAAACCCAATATTATCCCGCTGCGAGTGCTTCCTTCTGAGACAGTGAAACAGGTTAAAGACAAAATTGAAAGTTACATGAAATGTAATTCAATTGACCAGACATTATATTGGAATAATAAAATTTTACGAGATAGTGACATTCTTCGAGAAAAGAGAATTACTTCTGGCTCACATTTATATTTATTTGTTTTACCGCATATGTAAGTATACTGTCACATATATATATATATATATATATATATATATATATATATATATATATATATATATATATATATATATATATATATATATATATATATATATATATATATATATATATATATATATATATATATATATATATATATATATATATATATATATATATATATATATATATATATATATATATATATATATATATATATATATATATATATATATATATATATATATATATAATTGAGCCAAACAATAAATAATCCACATTTTAATTCCAGCTTAAATCTAAATATTCAAACTAAAGCCGGACAAAACATTAAAATTGTTTGTCAAACAACAGAAACGGTTGGCCAATTAATGAAAAAAATAAAAAGGACTACAGAAATTCCTATCGTAAACCAAGTATTATATTCGAATAGTAAAATGTGGTCCAATGGACCTGGCTGTTTGCTAATGAAATTGAATTTAAATGAAACTTCAAATATTATATTGGAAAGGGAGGAAAATTTTGAAATTTACGTTAAGACATTAAGTAGTTGTGACAACACCGGTAAACTCATTACTTTACATGTGAATAAATGTAATACTGTAGAAGACATTATGTTTAAAATCGAGTCCCAAGGCCATTCAACCGATAATCTATGGATTTGTTATGCTGGAAAAAAATTAGAAGATGGACAAAGTATTGAAAGTTATAGAATGACAGCTGGGGCAACGTTGTATTTACTTGGAAGACTTTTAAGTTGTTAAAATAGATGTTTATCTAAAGTAGATTTATATTTAGATTTAGATTTTTTTTTTTAAATTTTAATGACAAAGTTTCTTACTGATTGGCATATCAATAAGTAAATTTAACCAAAAATGTAATTAAGATTAATTAATACGTACCTAGTTTAAACCAATTATTATTTTTACGAAGAAGATGAAAAATTATTAAGAGTTCGCAATTTCAGTTTCGATCTGATGAAGATTATGGAAAATTTGTTTCACACATCTCATCTGGCTATAGGGAGCAGCCATACCTACAAATGTTACAATAAATAAAATTTGCTGGGATTAAGAGTTGAACAAGGATTGATTATAATTCGCTATTACTTTAACCGCATGGTTGCTTTCTATTTATAGGAAGTGATCAGGGTTGGCATATAAACAATTTTCGGTCGCCATAGCCTGATGAGAAACTGAAATTGCGATTAATAATTTTTCGTCTTCGCATGTATGTGTGAATACGTTAAATACAATAAAAAAAATTGACTCAATTAAATAAATCAAATATCTACATATTATTATTACGGTGCTGATAAAATGGTGGTTTTACCATTTTGTCGGGGCCAACATCTTACGAACCCCTTTTCCTTTATATGATGGTGGTACAAAAAAGTATTAGGAAGTATTGCTTCTCGGACCAAAAAAAAGGTTTTACCACCGCCGAAATTTTGCTTGAACGCGCTTTTTGAGGCCGCACCACTCATGTATGCTTACGGATATAATATTTCAACGTGAAGCCATTCAACTTCATGAAGTTCATTCCCAAGATGACCGACCACGATATTTGTGACACAATATCTTATCCTTACGATCTTTTTACTTGTTGTAATTTTACTTTCTCCACATTTTTGTAATTGTAATCCATCATGACACACTTTCATCCATCAGCACTACCCTTGGTTTTTGCGCTGTCACCGCCTCATCCTATTCTCGTAATAGGTATTATATTTTAATCGACTTGTAATCTTTCCACTTTACTGATGTAGTAAGCCTGCCATTTCCGAACTTTGGTACCGTTTGCTCGATGTTGGCATTGGTAACTAAGTCCGTTTGCCGCCTAAAGAATGACGGTCTGGCGATAGCGTGGACTGTCTCGTTCGTTAGCGTGTCGTCCTCCATACAATCTACCGACGTACTTGTATGTGCCCTTTCGAAATCGACTTTTCAACTCCATCTGATAGATCTGCCGTTTATGGTCACTGCCATATTTTTGATCCAGTGCCATCATAATTTCGAAGTAACTGTTGCGTTCTTATTACGGAATGGTGTGTATAGCCTCCGCTGCTTTACCTTTAACCTTCGTTTCACTATTAGCGCTGCGAGACGTTGTTCATCATTCGAATGATTTTGATTGGACACCGTTACAAATTTAAATTTAAAAAGGTACTTTTTATTTCCAAATTAATTGTCTTCAAAATGTAGCTTTTGGAGATAATTTTGTCGACTTCGAGTAACATAATATTTCAAGTTCAAAAACTGGGTATACGCTTTTCCTATACCTAAATGAGAGTGCAACTAATCATTTGAGATGTGAAGATTTTATTAATTTTAATTAGAACTTGGAGGATAAATTTCGTAAAGAAAGTAGAAGAAATACAACGATTTTTAACGATTTTGTTCCCGCGGGATTGTTCTATTATAAATTATTCTAGATTGCAAAATGCAAACCGGTTATTCGAAATTCCGATTTTATTAAAGCGGTCGAATACACCATTTCAAATATTTAACTTGAAATATGTATTAACATCATTAAGATGCTTGTCTCCACAACTTAACACAATCACTGAGGATCAAGTGTTATACATAGTTATGTACAAGCTAAATAAATTAAACCAGACAAAGGATTCTAGCAAGAAAAACCTGAATCATGATAACATGGAGGAATACAATATTTTCGAACATTATGAAAATTTAACGAAAGTTACAATTTTTCTTCGTTCTATTCTTCAAGAGGTTATTTGAGATTTTGGGAATTATTCGATTATTTCGTGAATTTATACTCAAAATTATTCGACTACTGTTTGGGGTTATTCGAGTTTTCGAGGGTAATCGAGATTATTTTAGTTTATTTGAAATTACCTAAGGTTTTCGATAATTTGTAAGATTTTGCGAGAGTTTTCGAGATTTTCAATATTATTCAAATTTCTTGGCATTGTTGTATATAAGCGGTTAGCTTTTAATGACGTATTTTCATGAATTTTCAACATTATTCGAAACAATTCGAGAATTTGCGGCTTAACCAACTTGAGTTCCTTTGGTTTGTTCTACATGATGTTATAGACCTACAGATAGTTCGATATCGAAATTCCTCGAGGTTTTTAACGTGAACATCTTAAAACTCAACTTCTCATATTCGGAAAAATGAGCGACCCGAAAATTGGCATTGGGTCGTAGGAATTATTTTTCAAAAATTAGCATTACATTTAATTTAAATATATGATTACACAGATCGGTCCTTAGGCTTCATGCATCACACATAATATAATATTAATGATGTTACCAGATGTGCTTGAAATAGGCACTGTGTCCGATAATTAATTTTAAATTAAAATAATTAACCTCTGTTAAATATTTCTATTTAAAAGATGGGTGTGAGATAACTGAA
This sequence comes from Tipula vernalis, assembly GCA_958295665.1. NCBI lineage: Eukaryota > Metazoa > Arthropoda > Insecta > Diptera > Tipulidae > Tipula > Tipula vernalis. The sequence goes on along the minus strand of OY282559.1, from coordinate 11,678,999 downwards.
TTAAAGACAGATAATTATATCTAATGATAACCACACTTTATTTGTCTTATATTTATGTCTGCATAGTAACTATAACACATGTTATCTTAATAGCATATTACAACAGACCTTATATATAATATACATTCATTTCACTTCTCTTCTTCTCTTTACAAATTGACATTATATAAAGCATAGCCTACATTACAACATTATATTGATTGATGACTATGAATACAAATGATATTTCCAACACTCCTCCTTAATTTGCATTCAGATTCTGGTACAATTAATTTACCTAATTAACGAATTGACATTTATCTCTAAATAATTGAAATTTTTCTTTAGCAAGACCTTTTGTAAAAATGTCTGCTAACATTTCTTCAGTTGGACAATATTCGATTTTTATGAGATTTTTGTCCACGTATTCCTTTACGAAATGCACTTTGGTATCGATGTGCTTTGAACGGTTGCTAAACTTTTCGTTGATTATCATCTTGGCCACGCTTTAGTTGTCCTCGAATATTTTTGTTGATTGATCTCCTTCCCATTTGAGATAATGTAAAATACGTTGAATCCAAATCGCTTCCTTGCAAAACTCGGACAGTGCGATGAACTCAGCTTCAGTTGATGATAAGGCCACACAATTCTGCCTTTTACAAGACCAGCTGATTGCACCATTTAATAAAAATATGTAACCAGAATTGGACTTTCTGGTTTGGCGGTCTTCTGCCCAATTCGCATCAGCGTACCCAATAAGTCCCTCACTCATTTCCGAATCCCCTAATTTCATCGGATTGCATCGGGTTAGCTACTTTCTGCGATAATATTGCTACTGCAGCCGCAATATCAGGTCGCGTATTCATTGATATGTATAATAAGCATCCAATTGCTGCACGATATTTTTCATTGCTCGCCTGCTCGGTAATTTCTCCTCTTCGGTATCTTTATGATACGATGGTCTCAATGGAATATCAATCGGTTTGGAGTTCTCCAAATTAAATCTAGCAGCAAATATTATCAACTTCAAAATTTAAACGCAACGCTTTCTCAATTTTATCGCCACATTCCTTATCGTCGTAAATTACCAATATATCATCGACATATATTAATACGAATAGAAAACCATCTTTCCCATGGTATGTGTATAAGCAATTATCAGCTTTGCTCTGCATGACTGCTGCACTGATGAGAACGTTGTATAATTTTTCATTCCAGACCCGTGCTGACTGTTTCAAACCATAAATACTCTTGTTTAACAAACATACATTTTGTCCTCATTTCCATCGGTGATAAATCCCGGTGGCTGCCGCATATATATAAATATATGTATATATTTATATATATATCCTCCTCCAAGTCACCATTCAGGAACGCGTTCTTCACATCAAAATGATTAATTGTCATTTTCCGGCTCACTGCGATGGACAGTAAAATTCGAAATGTTGCATGTCTTGCGACAGGAGCAAATACATGATCATAATCTACTCCAAATTTTTGATTAAAGCCCTGTGCGACTAATCTAGCCTTGTATTTCTCCACTAGCATTAGTTTTTAACTTGTAGACCCATTTACATCCGATCAAATTTTTGTTCTTCAGGTAAATCTACCAGTTTCCAAGTTTCATTTTTAATCTACGATGCATACTCCTCCTCCATGGCAACAATCCAATTATCCTTTTGAATGCATGAAATATAGCTTCGTTAAAATTAGATGGTCGCCATTGACAACGACGCTGATTTCTTCGAGCAAACGTTTTGGACGTATACCCTTATTTGGACGATTAGATTGCCTTGATAACTCTAACAAAGAATTTCTGACAGGAGCATCATTTTCTATACTTTCTTCGGCATTCGTATCATTATTTAGCATGTCATTTTCTTTGTTATATGCGAACCATTATTTGTCACTTTTAATGCATTCGCATCGCAAACAATATTTTTGGATACATCGCGATCTTTTCGTCGTCTATGTTCCTCTGTAATTTTTGCACGTACCAATTCTGGCGTCAATTTTTCCTCGTCATATACATCGATTGCTGTAATCAATCCATCATAGCTGCGTGGCAGAGAACCAAGTAACGTGGCACTCATGAAAAATTCTGGACTGAAGTCTTCACCAAGCGCAAGCAGCTTCTGGAATAACTCGTTCATGTGGTTGACATGAATCTTCATATCAGTTTCCTCTGTTGCACGTTATCGCATTATTTCACGTAATATTCGCACTTTAGTGCCAGGCGAATCACGCCGGATGATCTTTCGCATTTTTCGTGTTTCGGAAATGATGTATTTGGTTATCTTCCACGCTCTCGGTCATCTTCCGCTTTATCCCATTCATCGGCATTGTTTTCCGGCCGATCATTTGTGATCACATTCCACACTCCATCGCGCTTTAACAACATTTCCATCCTGAATCGCCAATTAAAATAATTTTCTGTCACTCATTTTTCACGTTTCGATTATTTTCACGTGTACACAAAAAAATTCAGAATAATAAAAAATTCTATTTTAATATGCTTTATCTGGGCCCATAACCTTTGTTAAATATTTCTATTTAAATGATGCGACTGAAATCACTGATTTAAAGACAGATAATTATATCTAATGATAACCACACTTTATTTGTCTTATATTTATATCTGCATAATAACTATAACACTGTTATCTTAATAACATATTACGATAGACCAACATTATATTAATTGATGAATATGAATACAAATCATATTTCCAACAACTTCCACATAAACTTTAATTCATAATACAATCTATAACTTTGGGAGGCAACATCTAGATCTCACATTTGTCATACACATCACCGCTCAGACCCTGTGCTTCATATCGTACTTCCCGTACGATGAAAACCTTACAATCGATAACATCTCTCACCGTTCAAGACGTTGTCACGAGTACCTGAGAGTGGTTTTTGACAATCTCTAGATTATGATCCAATTAGAAAGAACTCTAGTTACTTTTAAATTCTTACTCTTCTTCCTTGATTACAAGCTGAAGGTTTAAAAAGATGTTCAATAGTGAAACAAAAGATGATTCAGGTTTTGTGTTTCGCTTCGCTCGTTGTTTGAAAGAAGAGGTTTTAAGGCATAATCACATACAAAATGTTCAACCGAATTTTTATACAGACATTTCGATTTTTCCACAAAATTTTTATTTCTACAATGACAAAACTGTATTACGTCTAACTTACATGAATGTTATGTAAATATTAAAAATAATGCTAAAATTGTAAAATTTTCAATTTATTCCAGGGCTGTGGAGTCGGAGCCGGAGCCGAAGTCGGAGTCACGGAGTTTATGTTTATTTTCGTATTTTTAAAGGAGCCGGATTCTGAGCCGTGTGGAATAGACAGACTCCGGCTCCGGATTTGTTTTGCTTACGTAGCCTAATTATTTATATATGCATTAGCATAGTTCAAATTGGAATTCAAAGTCGGACTAGCCAAAGTTAGGGTTTCTTCTCGAAAAATCTTCGTCTTTTTTAAAGCCTAGTACGCTGTTCAAGTGAAATGAAATTTTCACTGGTCTCAAAAAAATATAGGAAGATATATCTGACGTGAAAATTTAGTTTGACGAGCGTCGTAAATATTTTAGTGCGTACAACATGCGTACACAAGTTGTGTCTGACAACGTATTTTATACAATAAAATTCACTTCGATCCACAAAACGCAAAAACTCAAATGAAATTGTCAAAATTTTTCTTCACATTTATCGGCCAGGAAGATAAAAATGAAGTGAAAAATATGTAGAGATAAAATAGATACATTCTGATAAGAAAACTCCTATTTCGCTAGCTAAACTGCGCACCACAAAATGAAATTCAGCGGTGAAATTTTCATTTTCGTTTTCGCATGTGTCATTTTTATATGAGAAATTTCATTTCACTTCAGCAGCGTACTGGGCTTAACTCTCGAAATTCCGCGAATTTTAAGTCGAGAAACAAAAAATTGAAAAGAAAAACATCAAGAAGAATTAACAGGGACTTACTGAACCTAACAAATTTCAAACATATGACCTTGCAATCGGTAATAAATCAATAGTAACCCTCCCAGTTAAAGCGCCTCAGTAAATAAAATATAAAAAAATCCCGGCTCTTGAGATTGAGCCGACGGCCTTTGTAAATTAACACCGACACGCTATCGTCCAGCTACTGCTTGCTTGCCAAATATCCACAGTTTTTCAGCACATAAATAACAGCGTTTCACGGAAATGAAAACCCTATTTGCTTTACGCATAGAAAGATATATTTTTGATCTCGGGGAGGAGCTGGAGTCAGAGTTGGAGCCGGAGCCGGAGTTGGAGCTGGAGCTGAAGCCGGAGCCGGAGTCGGAGCTGGAGCCGGAGTCGTTAATAAGTTTATAAATATCCGGAGCAGGAGCCGGAGCCGGAGCCGAACATTTTTGCTCGGACTCCGCTCTCCGAGATAACAATTTCTTCAAAAATTGTTATTCCCCAAATATGGCCATGTTCTTGCCCAGCTCAGGTTAGTGGCGTAACTAGGTACCCGCAGCACTCGCAGCCGGGGGGGGGGGGAGGGGCATGGTTATTGGGGCCCACGATATTGATCCAACGTTCGTGTATTAGAATAAGCCTAAATTATCCACATTTTCAAATTAGCAAAACGGTGGTCTAATTTTTAGAGAATCAACCGGGTTTCTGTCACTGTTGGGTGTTTTCTTAAGACAGGCCTAATAATTTCTTAACGGTTGCTGAAGGTTATTGTCTGAGTAACTACAAGTAATGCAACAACTTAGAAATAAAAATCCCTCTAGGTTCAGACAGATATTTAGATTTAGAAAAAAATTGACTAAACTTATTTAACATAAATGCTTTTGACATCAAATGACAACGCTTTTAGTGTTTGCTGGATTTATTTATTTGTTATATAAATTGTAGACTCTAAATTTATCCCTTTTCTACTTCAAGTTCCACCTTTTACAAATCAAATTAAGTTTTGATCACCAAATGTAGAATATGATTTGAAAAATGATGAATCTAATTTGCAAAGAGAGCTAATTGCTGCTAAGCAGTTAGCGAAGAATCATTGTGATGTTCATAAAAATCAAGAAGAAATAAATTGTTGAAACTTTCTTATTAGGAAAATATCTAACCACGATTGAAAAAAATTTCGCTTATTAGAAGCGGCATTGCTTTAGAGAAGGAATCAATGGATATTTGAGCCAAACTAGTTAGTCTCTATATTGAATTAGAGCTCGTTCGGCTTATAGTATCTCATTTACAGCCTCATTTTGATTAACTAACTGAAATTGAAGTAACTGTAAACCGGATGGTGTTTTTTTGTTTGTTCTCGTTGAGATTCTCCTGATTTTGCAAATTATCGTCGCTTCCCGATTTCACATCCCCCTTTCTCGAATTTCATCTTTTGATCACTTTTTAAAATTTCTCGAGATTTTTGAAGTTTAGCATGGAGATGAGATGCATAATGTTTAAGGCTTAATTGGTAATTTGGTGTTTCGAAACAGTCAAGTTATTCGAGATTTTCATTCAATAACGAAGCAACATTTTGATAAATTTTAATTACTGGTAAAAACTTCAGGTAAATGGAAAATCGCAAAGTTTACCGATAAGGGTTTTACCGGTAAAGAAACTATCTTCCATTGCATTAGTTGAGATTTTTTTTCGGGCACTAACAGTCTGCAGGGTCGAAATATGAACTTGTAAACATTAAAATTTGCGCAATCTCTTGTATCCTCCTCTCGAAATCAGATAATTTTAAGCAATGCGAGGGCTAGATAATAGAAAGATATAATTTTTTGAATTAAAAAACGATGTAAAGCAAATTTTTATGTAAAATAAAAGCTTTACTTGTTCATAGGTAAAAAAAGCCTTTTTAAGGACCCAAGAAAAATTTTGCGGAGGGCCCGAAATTTGTAGTTACGCCACTAGCTTAGGTTCTTGCTTGTTGGGGAAAAGAGATGTGCCAACATATCATTACGCAGTTTTATCCATAAACAAATCTTAGCCATGGAAACTTAATTAAAATATTAGAATTCGCGATTCGATTAGCATATTAACAAAACTTCGAACTGAATCATTTTGAAATAATTCAACCAGAAAACAAAAACATTCAACAATCCAAACATACCCTTAAGGGACATATAACTCAAAGATAACAATAAAATTGATTATACGAGGATATTGTGTTATCCTTTCCAGTGTCTGTATATACAAAAAATCATCTAATTTTCAATAACGATCAAATTTCTTAGAAAACTAGAAAACCGATTTCCTTTTTTACCACCCCCCCCCCCCCTTTTTTCATTTATCCCTATATCAAACTACACTATCCGAGTATATAAAACTAGACTATACCTAATAAAGTAGATAATAAAAAAAAAATCAGTCAACCGTCACAGATATAGTGATAATAGGTTTGGTTGCCGAATCGATATGTATAATAAAGATGGTGGTGTCGATTGGGAGAGTCACGTTTCATCATAGAAAATAGTCGTCATATATCATCACAAACACCCCCATACAAAAGGTCAACTAATTATATGTTGTGATTTGTTTTGTGATATGTTTACAAAAATTGGATATACTTAAAGGTCCCGCGTGAATTCTACCCACTGTGCATAATATATAAACATGTTAATTATTCGATTACAAATGTATATAAATATTCCGTTTTAATCGACAATCAATAATTTATTTATTAAAGGATTTCCTTAATTTTCCTCTTTTTTGTTTTTTGAAACGTTAAATACAAATTTGTTTACCTTAAATTTTTATTTACATATTTTTGTGTAATGATACCTGAGTACTACAATTTTTGTAAACCTTTTTAATTATTTGAAGTATGCCGGGTTGAACAACATGCCATTCTAAATTCCTAATCGATAAAAACACCACCCACCACCCTGTTTTTTTTTTTTTTTTAATAATTAGCTCCATCCGCTCTGTTTGTTTGTAAAAAGGATAAATATTTCGGAATAAAATGTAGAATTAAGGTTTTTGGCTTGTTTATACATACAATACTAAATATTGACAAAAAGGTTTCGAAAATAACAACAATTCCAATGTATTTCGTGGATATAATAAACCGAAAATGTGACACCCACCATCAAATATATTTAGACATAGATAAAATACAACAACAACAACAACCAAAAAGGATTAATCAATTCAGTCGCGTTTACTGGGAATTTTTAAATGGATTTAAGCGAAAATTATACGCAGAATATCATTTTAACGTCAATTTTGTATGGGTATTCAAATGATAAGGGACTGCGGAAATTTGAATATACCAGGGGCCCTATTCTCGAATTCCACATCCATTTTCCACATGTGGACATCTGTCAAAATTCATAAAAATTGAATTTTTTCGGTACTAAGGGAATATTTCCGAATGGGTATAAGCAGGTGAAAAAAATTCCCCATATAGGAAAATGTCCATGCCCCATGTGTTTTATATACGAATTACAATTTCCGAACGTTTTGATGAATTTTGACAGATGACGGCATTTGAAAAATGGATGTGGAATTCGAGAATAGGGCCCCAGGTTTTAAAATTTAAAATTAGAGCTGCCAAAGAAAGAAAGAAATTGTTTAGTATATACCGTAATTGGGACAGTTAAACATTTGACTGATAGAATTCATGCAACCTCCATAAAATTGAGAGGAATATATCCAAAATGGCGGAAGGCATTTCGAGCAACTTTTATAAAGTACTAAATCTTTTATATTTCAAATTTACATCTTCTACAAGAAATATCCTTTGCAATAGTATATTGTACGTATGAAACCGGCTTAGTTTTAAAAATTTCTTTTGTTTTTCATAATGTCATGTTCAAACACAGTTTGCGTTGAAACATTTCGAAGTGGACATGTTTTGTAATTGTTTTGTGTGAATACTCAATTGTTTATACATTCGATTTCCCGTTACTCCCGATTGTTTACGCACATTGGAACAATCTAATTATTGGTGAATATTTTTCAGGTAAAATATTGCTTCAAGTACATACATACATACATTCTTATTATAGATTTGTGTTTTCAGTTTAGAAATTTGTCAATCTGTACCTTGCGTTTGAAGAAGAAGAAGAAGATGAAAACCACAAGAGCGGATGAACTAAGAAATCAAACTGACATTCGTCTTAAAACAAATCATTTATAAAGCCATGAATCACGAGCGACTGAAACACTTGATCAACGTAGAATTCATCGTGAAGTACATCGTTCGAGAAGTCGTGGGTTAAGAACCGCTAAAATAACTGAAGAGCGTGACACACGGCTTGGAAACAAATGCTTACGACATGATCGATCAAGAGAAAGATCCAGAGCCGATTTAAAGTTGGCAGCATTCAATTATGATGAACACTCTGATTATATGCACCCAACGTTTTAATTGAACAAATGGATGGAGAAAAGATTTGTTTGCATTGTGATGCTTTGAATCATAAATAACTTCCGATGCAGGTAGTTAGAATCTAAGTGTTTGTATCAAACGAGCTATTGTACTTTCGCTAAATTGATAAAGGTCCTGTTAGTCTTCTGACAACGGTTTTGTATGGTGCACGTTATATTAAAGTATTGTTTACTAACCCCTAAAATAGAAAGTACATATTCGTCATGTGATGGTTTGGGAATTTAAACAACATGCAGTGTATACCGTGAAGGCCTAATAACCGATTGGGCAGTTAGAAATTGGTTTGTTAAATTTCATTCTAGGGATACGACCTTGAAAGGCGAACCGAGGGCAGGACGTCCTTCCGACTTTGACGGCGACCTGTTAAAGTTAATATTATATCAAAATCGAAGTCAATCAACAAGAGATTTAGCAGAAAAGCAAATCAACTGTTTACAATAAGTTAATCTCAGTGAACGGAATAAAGAGGATCGCATGTCAATCGCCATAAGTCTGCACTCACGGGGAAAAATCGAAACCTTTTAGACAGAATTAAAACAAGTGATGAAAAATGTGTTACTTATGACAATTTCGTCCGCAAAAGACAGTGGCTTCATAAGGATCAACCACCCCTACCATTTTATTGTGTCTGTATGGTGGGAATGTCGAGGTATAATTCATCATGAGTTTTTGAACTCAAATTTAACGATTACTGCAGAGACATATTATGTTCAGCAGCTGAATATACTCCGTAGTAGGATGTATTCCGTAGAATGACAAAAAGAGGTCTACCACACGCTCAATCTTAATTTGGTTGAAGGACAAAATTACTGCAGCTCAAACTGATATTGCTACATCAGCTAATCTGCCAGAATATTTTACTCTTTTTAAAGTCATTAGTAAAATTATGATTCACGGACCATGTAGAGCATTGATCCAAATTCAACTTGCATGAAAGGTGGTAACGTATGAAATAATATCCATGAGATTTGAGTAGGAAAACACAAACTGGTGGTGACGAATACAATACATAAATTGAAATCGATTATAGATGGATTGTTCCTTACACTCCGTTATTTCCGCAGTTTTGGAGTTTTTGGACTTTCAAATCAAAATATACCAATCGATAAAGTCACGCTGTTTCAAATAGGACGTTACGTCAGCAGTAATGAAGTTGTGAATTATTGGTTTTAAAAATCATGAACGCTATCCAACTGTTGTACATCCTAATGTTCACGTAAAATAATCAACGGGCCTAGTTTACGGAAGAAATGTTGTAGAGAAAGAGAGAAAGCTGCGCAACAGCCGAATAAAACTTTAACAGCCTTTTTGAATTGTGTCAAACAGACAGATTGGCGAAAAGGTATTTCGCAACAAATATGCGCACTTTTTTCGCAATACAATATTGAATAGAGGATTCTATGTCATTAATGTACATAGAAAATAATAGAGGACCCAGAACTGAACAGACAAAGAGTTGTTGATAAAAACTGCTTGAGAACGATTAGAAAGATAGTTAAAAATCAATTTGGCAGCGGAAATCGAAAATCAAAACTGAGATAAGAAGAGTTTATTAAAAAGAATTCTGTCATTAATAGAATCAAAGGTCTTAGAAAAATCTATCAAAATTAAAGAAGTCAATTCCCTATTATTCATATCACGTCTCACATACATTGAATTTGATTGAATTTTAATTTTTAACAACTATCTCGCAAGATTTAGAGAGAGAACTTAAAATGCTAATTGGCCGAAAATGGGATAGCTCTAAAGGATTACTGATCTTTGGAATGGAGATTATTTTACTTAGCTTCCACTGATCTGGATAGGAAGAGGACGTGAGAATAAAATTGAAGATATGTAACAAGAATTTTGAGACGAAAGGGAAAACTCGCTTAACGAATTTTAAATTGACGTTTTCTAGACCAAAAGATTCTGAAAACCCTACTAGAACTACTCTTGCATCTGCCTAGGTGGGAGGAAGAGAGGAGTCTAACTAGTCGTTAAAAAATTACGTTTAGCAATCCGAATTAACCCAATAGCTCTATTAAGAGCATGCTTATAATCTAAATGAGACTGACTATTAGGATACCTTTTCCATAAACGATATTTACTAACTCTATTATTTATGGCATTCGAAATTTCCTGAGACAACCAACGCAGAGATTTTGCTTTGCAAATAACCTTTATAAACGGGACGCAGCTATCAAACACATAACTAATATACGAGTTGAAAAATTCTATTTGGCTAGTTGGAGAACTAAGGTAAAAAATATCCTCCCAAGGAGCCGAGTTACAAACTAATTAAAGGCGGGAATTGTCTGTACTATAGAAAAATCTCTAAAGCTTAAACTCTTATGTTTAGGTGGAGAGTAACAGTTCATAGAAAAAACTAAAAGATCATATAACGAGAGAGTTATTTGTAAAAGAGATGATATGGTCAATAAGGGAATAAGAGGCACCGCTAGTGGTTGGAGAACAAAATGTTGGTTCCACAGTGTTGTGTACGGATAAATTAAGACTATTTAAAAGATTCAAATAATCCCGAGGGAAGCTGGAATTTAGGAGTATATCGAAAAAGTCACCTGATATATACATTTCATCGAATCTACAAGAGAAATAATTAAACAAACTTTCGAAGTATACAAGTGATTTTTTAAATTTGGCATACGACCTCTTACTAGTTTTTGGTGGATTATAGACGGTAGCGAATAAGATTTTACGATGATTAATGAAAACATTAACAAATAAAATCTCGAAATCCGATACTAACAATTCTGAAGTGGAAGAAGGTATGGAAATTAATCTAGCCTTTATGTGGTCACCTCAACAAACATACATAAACCATAATAATTAAGTGCTCTATCTTTCCTAAATATATTAAAACCTTTGATCTTCGTCTTTACAACCAACATACCCGGGTAAGTATGTACTATTTCTATTAATTTTGCATGAAATTTTGTTTTAAAATTGAATTTTACGTTAGTATAAATAAATTTTAATCATTTCAATTTTATTTATTAATACAACATGCTATTATATTGTATTTCTTGGTTTTGCGCAACCCTGTTTTATTTATGATAACTGAATATTTCGGCCTGACACTTATCAACAAATATAACGGGAAAATTAAAAATATGAATGAAATAGATAACAAAAAACGACGACTCTGATATTGATATGTGGCGGAAGAGTTGGCAGAAGAACCCGTGGAGCAATCGAACCCTTTGGAATATAAGGCAAGGGATGGAACAGTTTGGAGTGAAATTCCACCAACACATCGCAGAAATCTGTCGCATAACATTTTTAAATCGGCCCAGGCCCAACAAATAAAACAAACAATCTAAGTATCATCCAAATATTTAAAATATTTATACATTAAGACATTTATGACATCATCATTCGCGAGACCAATCGTAGAGGAGCTCAAAGTTACCAAACATGGAACCACAAAAATCCAAATAATATTCGGGTATGGAAGCCAATAAGTGTCTCTGAATTTGATGGATATCTCGGCATTATAAATTTTCCGGTGTCAGCCGATCCAAGACGAATGAGAATGACTATACTAAATTTGTGGAGATCTAGTTCTCATCCCCTTTATCGCGCTACGATGAGTGTTCAGCGCTTTTTTACTATACGCCGATATATCAGATTTGATAATGATAATACCCGTGCGCAACGGATACTTGCTGTCCTGTAGCTAGAGCAAACGTTACGATTGATGACGTTTCACATAGTACATTTCTTCAAAACCGGCCAGATATGGAATTAAAGTATGGTGGGTGTGTGACTCACTGAACACTGAAATCGCTGCAAACTCACAAAGGGAAAGTAACCAAGGAGAAGGTGTTGTTAAAGATTTATGATGTGCTATTTTTCATATGAAGTGGTCGAAATATTACGTGTGACAATTTTTTTACCAGATACAATTTAGCTTCTAGTTTGATGCGTGACCACAATTTATCAATTTTAGGGACAGTAAAGAAAAGACGGCGTTTCGTGCCAGCGGAATTCCTAGTTGTAAAAGGCAAACCTCAACCTGTCGAATTGTCTATTTTCGAATTTTCGAACAACATCACAATGTGTTCGTATGTATATTCCAAAAAAACAAAGCTGTGGTGGTTTTATCCACTATGCATTATGATAAGGAGAAACAAGGATCGGCCAATAAACCAACAATGACCCTAGATTATAACTGAACTAAGGGCAGCGTGGATAATATGGACAAAATGTTGCGCGAATATTCATGCAAAAGGAGGACGAATCTCTGGCCACTGGAATTTTTTTATAACATTTTGGATGTGGCGGCTTTATCAGCACACATAGCATATGTATATAGAAAATAACCCGTTCTTGAAAACAAACTCCAGTGACCGGCATAAATTTTTGCAACATTTATGCGAGAAGTTGGTTATGTCTAAAACTAGTAAGCGTTCCAAGAACCCGCAAATAACGCGACATTTTGCTACCAAAAACGGTATCGAAAGTATTTTGGGCAATACTGTGGAAATTGAAGCAAGAGGCAAAGCACAACTATCGCAAAAAAACGTGACTCGAGCGGTAGAATTATACACGAAGGAAACTCCCACCTCTGTTCTAAGAGAAGATTGACCCGGAAAAATTGTGCGAATTGCAAAAAACCAGTCTGCGCGCAGCGTACATTGACGGCAGCAACTTGCTTGCGATGTACCACAAACACCGGGAATTAATTTTTATGTAATTTTTTATTATTATATTATGAAAGTATAATAATAATAATATTATTATTATTATTATTATACTTTCTAATTTTTAATTTTCATTTAGTGTTAAGATTTAGCTACATACCCGGGTACGTTGGTTGTCAATCTGAGGGGTTATTCGAAACAAACTATACTAAAAACAAGTGATAATCGAGTTTTGGAAAATCTTTTCTTGAAATTCCATTCAGAACATATAATTGTTAAGCTACTGAAGGATTCATTTCGATAAGATACGTAAATCAATAAAATTTTGGTCATTAAAATTGAAAAACATACCCGGGTATGCGGTTGTAAACATAAAGGTTCATAATAAACATAATCTTTAATTATATGATTTTAATATGTTCCGAAGATTGTAAGAGAATTCAATCCAGTTTCGAACTGATGAGCTTATGATTATGAAAAAATTAATCTTCTCATCAGGCCGCGGCGACTGGACTGATTATACCACGATTTACATTCTATATATACAGAATGTGCTGTGCGTTAAGTACTAGTGAATCGTACTAATACAGATGAACTCTCTTACAATTTTTTCTTCTTCACGATATTCACACAGCTCTGTGTGTAAGCTAATTTTACTTTATTAATTTTTTTTTTTGTTGAATGTTAATCTATAATTCGCTAAAATATATTCGTCGATACCATACTAATCCAACGAATTAAGCCAACCAACAAGTAACTTTAAATATTTATGGTAGAACTATCAGTAGAAGCGATATGAGCAATACAATTCCTTTTGATCTGTGCCCGAAGTAATTTCCATTATCACAAATATTAAGAATTTTACCGAGAAAAACTCAAATTTTATAGACATTTTATAAATTTAAATTTTAACTTGGGCCGCACTTTGATAATTGTGTTTCTGGATTTTAGTTTACGGGATTTTTGTTTTTCTGGATTTTTTTTCGGGATTTTTAATTTCGGTATTATTTTTTTCTATATAAGGTAACCAACCCCTACTGATAGTTCTAACACAAATGTTTCAAAGTATTTTGTAGTTAGCTTAATTCGTTGAGTTGGTATGGCATCGACGAATGTATTAGATGATAGCTGATAGATATACCACAAATATTTCAAGTGATGACAAAAGTCTAAAAATCCCAATAAAATTGAATTTTTTTACTTATCTATAGAAAAAAATAATACCGAAACTGAAAATTCCGAAAAAAAATTCGGAAAAACAAAAATCCAGAAACACAATTATCAAAGTGCAGCCCAAGTTAAAATTAAAATTTATAAAATGTCTATAAAATTTGAGTTTTTCTCGGTAAAATTCTTAATATTTATGATAATGGAAATTGTTTCATCAACCTTTCATATATAGATCAAAGGAATTGTATCGCTCATATCGCTTCTACTGATAGCTTTTCCATAAATGTTTCAAGTGATATCAAAAGTCTAAAAATGCCAATAAAATTTAATTTAATTTTTTAAACAAAATATTTTTTGGGATTTTTTTCTGGTTTGCCTTTCTCTTAATTTCTAGATTATTTTTTTCAGGCAAATGCAGTGATCCCCATTTTTGATTAATCTAATATTGGAATTTATTCGCAATTCTATAGAGCATAATCACACAACCCTAGTTCGACAAAGTATCATTTTTTACACCACTATATAGGCAAATAATCATCGACGAAAATCAATTGTCGATTACTTGATTCGTACATTGAAATAATTGTTCAACTATACAAAATTAATTTGCTTAAATTTTAATTTTAAAATAAATTAAAAAACAAACTTTTTTTGTTTATTTCAATTAATAAAAACAATTAAACATTTAATTCGATTTCCTTCAACCCATTCCAATCTTTGTTATTTTCAAACCCTATTTCAAATCATTACGTTTTCCCCCTTAAGAATGTTTTTTGGAAAATTAAATCGTTTTATTCAATTGTGTTTCGATTCATCAGGTTCAATATAGTTCAAAGGTTATGCAATTACGTGATCAGTATTTAATTACATTCAATATAAGAGCTCTTAAAATTATATTTTTATCGAACCTTATTAAATACATTCACCGGCAGAGAAAATGGGGCTACCCCAAAGAAAATGTGAGAAAATGTCGAGTTTTCATTTTGCTGTGTGAATGTGTTACGTTTTTATTATGTCGCTATAAACTCAGAAAGGATAGAGGCAATCACGAAATTATTTTGCAGTTTCATCAACTCTTAGAAATCGCCATTGCAAACGTTGTTGAGATTTGCAATGGATTGTTAGACGTACGTGCAAAACTTCAGTCACAAACTAGGACTGGTCGGCTGATGAAACCAGGACTGGTCGGCTGAACCTGATTGCAGCCAAGTAGTTGTGGAAATTATTTTGTGGAATGGGATTTTGTTCTAAACGAGAATTTTACATTCCGGTTCAGTGGAATGCGAAAATAAATATCGCTCTTGGGGAATGAAGCGCCAAAATTTCTCGTCGTGGAATTTCACGATGAAATACAATTATAAGTGTCGTGGACTTTATCCTTAAGTTATTTAGAGCAAAGTGTGGATTTGGCTCGTATTTGTGGAATACGATGACATGATAAGATGATATGGACGGCAAGGAGCCCCGATTTGAATCCTATATAGTATTCTTAATCCGGAGTTACTATTGAGAGCCTACATATAAAATTGACTCCAGATATAGCGGTTACTTATAAATAGGTAATGCCAAATAATTTTTGTATCAAGTTTTTGCTTCAATTGAATTAAAAATTATAGTTTGAAGTTAAATAATTTGAATTTATCAATTAATCGTCAAAAATAAATTTCGGTGTAGAAAATTGACTGCTCCTCACAGATCTATCCGGCGCGAATAAAAAAAAAATTTGACAAAAAAATCGACCTGAGGGACACAGCCAGTGCTGTCGCTGTGAAAACTTTAAATGGTATGTTTCAAATTTGTACGTGAGTATTTCTAGTCAGAAGGAAGTATATACGAAGTAAAATATTTACACCTTAAGCCTAGTACGCTATTCAAGTGAAATGAAATTTTCACTGGTCTCCAAAAACTAGGAAGATAGATCTGCTGAGAAAATTTAGTATGACGAGTTTCGTAAATATTTTATTGCGTATAACTTCATGTTGTCTCTGACAATACAATAAAATTCACTTCGATAGTTGTTTATCTTCAAAACGCAGAAACTCAAATGAAATTGTCAAAATTTATGTTCACATTTATCGTCCAGGAAGATAAAAATGAAGTGAAAAATGTAGTGAAAAATGTATTACATACCGGGCTTTAGACATAAATAATTGTTGCTGTTTTGTAAAATTGATTTTAGTTTTTGAGCCAAGTTTGAATATTAAAAGAAAACTGTTTTATTTATTGGTTTAGAGCAATTTATCTATTTAACTAATAAAGCTCTGTATGCTGATCGAGCTAAATAGTTCTTTAACACGGTCACAACTCTCCACGAAATCACAGATATTTTTAGATTATCGTTTTGAGATTTTTTAGTGTTTCAGAGAAGAGTACCGATCAGCGAAACCGTAAGCGATTTTTTTTTATTTTTAGCCATTTTCACCTAACTTTTATGTGGTTTAATGGAAAACTTAACTTAAAGCAACTTAAGCTTCGAACCCTTTTCATTTTCAAAAGCGTAATTTTAGCAGAAATGCGAATTCAGACATGTCAAGTATGCGAACATGTTCGTCATTTTATTTTTGAGAATTGGAACATATTATGGTGCAATTTAAAGAAATTTCATAGCCAGACGATACCACAGAGGGTACCTAGGGGGACTAGGCCAAAAATCACTAAGCCTGGACGCAATAAATTCGAAAAAATTCCTATATACAATTGGTTTGGTGAGGACGACTGGTTACAAAAAAGACACGCAAGTGGTGAAATCTCTTCTAGAAAAGTTTTAGACCCGCTAACTTGATATTGCTTAAGTCAGATAATAAATTTCAATGAAATTTGTGCATAATCACAGCAGTTTCATTTGTGGCAGGGATGGAGTCAGAATTCAACAAATATTGCAAGACACTATAATGGTTATTAGAAAAAAAAATTTGGGGAAATTAGATTTGCCAAAGAAAAATTTGCTTTTACTTTCATAAACACTCCAGGCTTTTACAGCATTTCCAGGTTCCAGCACCAAAAGGAGCACGTTCGTCAAGGGTTTTTGGTGAAATTTTATATCTGAGTTATTAAGCCGATTCTATCAGTAATTCCTAATTTAAAATCGAATTATTCACGCTCTGAAAATTTCATGGGTCACCTCATTTGGGCTCGGATATGTTATATAAAATAAGAGACAAATTCAAGAAATATTGTGGAACACCTCTAATGATATTTTGGTTGATACCATTTATTAGAAACATTGTTTAACCAATTTTTCGTATTTTTACTTAGACAACCAATCCAACACTGCTGTAGGAGCAGTATTGCAACAACATAATAATGAGCATTGGGAACCCTTGGGATTCTTCTCAAAGAAATTATCGGATGCCAAAAAGAAATATTCCGCATTCGATAGGGAATTACTTGCTATAGATCTAGCAGTGAAACAATTTAGATATTTTATAGAAGGTCGGGACTTCACAATATATACCGACCACAAACCTCTGACGAGAGCTTTTTAGCCTAAAACTGAACGTAATCCAAGGCAGGCACGCCACTTGGATTACATTAGTCAATTCACAACGGACATTCAGTATGTGCAAGGCAGTGACAATGTGGTCGCCGACACACTTTCACGAACCACAGATAACGAACAAGCCGCTGTCGAGACTCACTTCGACATTCAAAAAATTATTCAATCACAAAAAGCGGACTTAGAACTTCAGAATTTAATTTTTGGTTCCGGACGTCGCACTTGTTCTTCATACAAGCTTGAGCTTTTCAAACTACCTGGCCTCGAGGCTTACTGCGAAATTTCAACAGGCAATTGCCCGTACATCGCAGAACCGATACGTCGAACCATTTTCGACACATTGCAAAACATTTCACATCCTGGTGTCCGTGCAACTCGTAAATTGATTACAGCTCGTTACTTTTGGCCTAGTATAACCAAGGACGTAACCCAGTGGGTGAACTTGTTACAGTTATCGAATCTATTTTTTTCCCCCTTCTCTATATAAATGAATTGCTAGAATTTTTGTTCCAGGCTGATATTTTTTTTTGTACGGACTCATTTTGATATAGTTTGCGTAGATCAGAGAAAGATTTTTTTTTGCTATGAATTCTATCGTTGTCAATACATTGGTATCGCATACTATATTTTTGTTTTATTTTTTTTTGTTTGTTTTGGAATTAATCACGCGTCATCATTTGGATTCCCTGTGTGACTAATAAAGTATTTAAAGATAGATCGAATGTAGGTACTTTACAGTGGACAGTTGTGTTTGTTTATGTAGGTACTTTACAGTGGACAGAAAGATTTCGTTTTTGGTAGTGGGGAAGAATGTTTTTTTTATGCGTGTATGACTGACTAAGCACATAAGAACCGCTTCATACTATATACTGGTAAATAGAATTTTGTTTAATTTCGGCTATGATAATTTGGTATGAATTGTATTTCGTGTGAGGCCATCGCAGTTAGTGGACCAAAAATAAATACCTAATATAAAATTTAAAATCAGTGATCGTATGGTAAATTTACGTATGTTCAATAAATAATAAAAGTTGTGTATGCGAGGTGTATATTATATCTATGATATTTATCTGTACATATATAGATATATAGCAATATAGTAGTCGCTTAAATACCAAGGATTCATACGAGTGACAAAAAAATAAAAAAATAAAATATTCATTAATAGGAATTTTAAATGGTAAGCAAATTTCTTAAAAAATCCTATGGCGGTTACATTCTTATTTAGAAACGGTAACAATGCCTAATGACTATTTTTATGTATAGATGCTTTCATCATGAGTCAAAGCATATCCGATAGCAGCGGGGTCTCACAAAATAAACTGTGCATTGCATAGACAATTTTACCAGCACAAAACGGTTGAGAGCTTTTCATAAAACGGGACTATTTGAAGTTTGCACATTTATTGAAGACAAACAGAAAAGCGGATATTGAGGTTTTCCGCTAACAACAAAAAAAAAATATATATGTAATAAATGAAATTATTACACGGATTTGTATAGATGTATTATATATTCGGAGTGGCATATAAAACATATTTGTGACACCAGAAATATAGATATATAGTATATAATTGAATTAAGTTTAAAAAAAAAATAAAAATATATAAAAGAGAATAATTTAACGAACGTTACTTATAAAGTGAAATTACTAAGAAAATTAGAGTGATAATAGCGTTGTTTTTGCGTATAAAAAAAAAAAATAATTTTTTTGAATATTAAATTAAAATAAGTATATAGAGTTAGTTTGAAATAAAGTGAATAAAATAACCCTAGGAATTATTTTTCAGCCACGTATATATATATGATCACCGAGAGTACTCTACGGCAGACATGCATATGGGTGAGTTTTTGAACGAGTTTTTTTTTATGGCATTTTTGTGCTTAGAATTTAAAATGAAATTTTATTCACTTTAATCAAGAATCAATAGTTAAAGATTATTTGTTTCTTTGCATTTTTTATTGATCATTAATTGATTTAGTTTGAATAAATATTGTTTTTTTGTTTAAAAATATGGAATAATTATCTTATTATTGGTTGATGGTGTGTCGAGGACAGTATAAGGACGAATCTAGGTGTGTTTGTTTTTACCTCTAAACACGATGATATTGTGGTATCAATATTTTACGGCAACAAAGAACCTCCCACAATCTGACTGCAGCCTATCCTATTCGATCGTGTTAGTTGCCGAATGGTACGTAACAATAATGGCGCCGAAACAGGGACCGAGGCTCATGGAATTTTCCACGTTGTTAAACGGGTAGACCACATGGCTTCAAGGTCATAGAACCACATGAGTTGAAAGCTTAGTTTTACAGTTTGCAAACATGTGATTTTATAAAGTAAACTTTTTTTTAATTTTTTCATGATGTCATAAGCAGTGATTATTAGGGTATAGTTTTTCTGTTTTTTTTTATAAGGTAGACCTAAGAAGTCATCCAGGTGGCCTAACCACTCAACAAGGGCATCCAGAATAACCGCATATTAGATTTAACTGTTTTTTTAGCTTCAGTATTGTTTTAGTTTAAATTTGCATATTTTTCTATTTTAAAATATTTTTGTTTTAATTTAGTTGCGGTTGGTTGCAAATTAATTAATTACTTGATTCGAATTTAGATAAAATTTTATTTCACATTGCAAAAATATAAGTGTGGTTTTTCTCTTTGAAATATTAGCGGTTGATACTTGATGATTTCACGATTCCCGCTTGGTGTTCTTTGGAGTAAAGACTTCATTTTTTTTTTTTCTTTCATTAAAATTTCTTTTCAGTATTTTCTATTTGAAATAGTGTATAGATACAGAGAGGGTTATCAATGGTTGACACATAGTGACACTATGAGTTCCCGATCATAATCAACTACTGAGTTCTGCACTGATATTTTCATTTTTTTTTTCCGTCAATTTTTTTTTCAAGATTCAAATGCAATAGTTTCTCTGTAGTATATGGTGAGCCAAACTTGGATTGAATTTATAATGAGGCCCGTGGTCGAATGCGCAGTGATTCTGCGTTAGATCCCACGAAAGTTTCATTGTGAACCTCCATGAATCGGTTTCACAATATGTTATTAACTTTGTTTTGCTTATGTATCATGGAATGATTAGATATTCAAATTTTGTTTAGTTTCGTCCTTTAAATTAGTTCTAAGCATCGCCATCAACCATAATTAAATTTACATTTCATTATTAATATTTTATTTTTGATATTGCGCTTATATTTTATAAAAGTATTACAAAAATTGAAATTAGTTTCATATCGTATATAAAATTTTAGGAAATATTATTAAACAAATTAAATTATAAGATTTAATATTTTCATAATTCGTTACCAATTAGTTCTATTTAATTAGTCATATCCAATATACCAATTATACCAATTATCGTCAATTATTGCTATATAAATAATATCAAACCTTGTCGAAAAATTTAAAGTCTCAAATTTTGTGGCAGCATAATTATTATTTCGACCTTTATCATACAATGGATCCCGTTATTTATAGCAAAATGCTAAATGCCCCTGAACTGGAAGTCGAGTACCTTATAAGAGGACTTTCCAGTAGGACAGTAGACGCTAAGGAGGTACTTGTAAATACGCTTAGAGCAGAGCAGCTGGATAAATCCTTGATTTGTAGAGATTGTCACATTAGTGAAAATCCCGAATTAGAGATTGAGGAGTGTTCCAACCGATACGATGAACTTGTCAAGGCTTCGGAAGAACAGGGAAGTCGACCTCCTCCCGACTTTATAACATTGGCATATGTTAAAGCGAAGCACTATAAAGAGAGGATTTTCCGGGTGATTAATACTTTTGGCGAATCCCCTTCTTCCACAAGAGTTTCTCGCAACTGGCGTCATGCGTTTAATGTTTACTATAAGTTGTGGTCCGAGTATCAAGAAGCTGACTCTAGAGAAGTTTCACCGCAGGGTATAGGAATTGCAGCTAGCTCTTTTTCGGAAAAACTCGACAATCTGCTATCAACAAGTTCTCTAACCGCAAAACCACCAGAAGCCACAGATCTATCAAAACATGAGCAAGGTGACCAAGCTAGGCACGTTCCATTTGTTGAGCCTAAAAATCTTAAAGGGTCAGTTGCAGATTTCTTTACCCAAATCGGAGCTCGCCAAAGTTATAATCTGCAAAATAGGAATAATCCGGAGATTTCTAATGTTTCTGACAATTTTAATGAACGTCCAGCTATTCGAAATCTAAACCAAAATATTCAAAGACTTGATTATGCAGAAGGACCTCCAGAGCGGGCAATGGCGCGAGCAACTCAATACAGGGTAGACAATTTTTATAAAATTCGGCAAAGATGGAATCTTTCTTTTGATGGATCAGATACTCTAAATGTCCACGATTTTGTTTACCGGCTTGAACAAATGGCAGACGACGACGGTTTTTCAAAAGAAAATCTTGGTAAGGTTGTCTATTTATTTCTTACGAAAAAGGCAGAGGATTGGTACTGGGTGTACAAAGCGGACCATCCAAATGCAACTTATGCAAACATGAAAAATGCTCTTCTTTCATACTTCAGCAGCTCTAACTACGAAGAGGAAATCAAAGAACAAATCCTACGGCGAGTGCAAGGAAGCAAGGAGACATTTTCGGACTTTTCACTTAGTATCCAAAAGATGAATGCACGCCTTCAAGCTCGATTGTCGGAACAACAAGTTGTCTACAGGCTATGCCAAAACATGTATCCGGCCCTGAAAAATGTAACACTGCCGTATCATAGTAAAATTAGAACTGTCGAAGAGCTGCGCGTATTATGTCGCGATTACGAGAGACTCTGGGAACAATCTGGTTACGACCCAAGGCGTTTTGGAGATACGTTTATCAGACGCCGACAACCAATGAACGAGTTGAGCGTGGAGATGAAGAATCTAAACATTGGCCACACCCAAAATTCTAGTAGTGATAACGCCAGGTTGGAAAGTCAGTACGCTGTCACAGAACCAAATTTAGATGCATTTCACAGGAGAATGGACAATCGTGGTGTTGATAACGAACTTGCAACCTCGAATAATTATATTTGTTGGAATTGTCACGATATTGGCCACAAATATCAGGAGTGTGAGAAGGATTTTCTCAACGTCTTTTGTTTTGGCTGTGGAGAACGAAATGTGCGGAAACCAGCTTGTCAGAACTGTCTTAAATTTCAAAAGGGAAACTCCCAGCCGAGCGCGAATTATATGAGAGGATCACGACTCGGAGCAAACACCAATCAACTGTTGGAAACGAAGAATCCCAACAGCAAGTAACTCAGGCAACTCTCATAAATCAACCTACTTTTAATAGTTCAATGAATACTGAAATAATAAATTTATGTAACATCAATTTGAATTCTAAATATCCCAATAAATGTAAAAAATTAATTCGTTCGATTCGATACTTTCGTGGAAAACGTACTCTTATCAGGAAGTGTATTGCGTCCCTAATCAAATGTACTGCTGATGATCCCCGTCCACATGCTGATGTAGATATAAAATCAACAAAAATAAATGGTCTTTTGGATAGCGGCGCATCAGTGAGTGTGCTTGGGAAAGATTCAATCAAATTCCTCACGGAGAAAAATTTGAAATTCCATAGTCTCTCTACAAATATTAAAACTGCTGATGGCACCTCAAACAGAATTGAAGGCTACATTTGGCTGCCAGTTACGTTCGGAACCAAAACTGAGAATATCCAATTTTTTATTGTTCCTTCTCTGCAATCTCCTTTGTATTTGGGGGTTGATTTTTGGAGAAAATTCAAGTTATTACCAAATATATCGGTACACGAAATCGTAGAGGTAAGCCACCAGAAAACCGACAATTCGCATATAATCAATATTCCGGACCAACAAATTCTCGAAAGGATTATCAATTTGTTCCCGTCATCAGCCAAAGAAGGTCTAGGCAAAACAACGCTACACGAGCATGATATTGAGCTAGTGAAAGACTGTAAAGCGGTGAAGCAGCGGTATTACCCAGTCTCACCTGCAGTACAGAATGACCTTTACAAAGAAATTGACAGAATGTTGAGTTTGGGTGTCATCGAGGTAAGCAAAAGTTCGTGGAGCTCACCGGTAACAATGGTTAGGAAAGCGAACGGAAAAACCCGCCTCTGTCTCGATGCACGCAAACTCAATACTTTGACACTAAAAGACGCCTACCCACTTCCGATCATTGACGGACTTTTAGGACGACTCTCCGAGACTCGTTACATTACTTCACTAGATTTAAAGGACGCATTCTGGCAGATACCACTTGCGGAATCTGCCAGAGACAAAACAGCTTTTACTGTACCGGGACGGCCGCTCTATCAGTTCAGGGTGATGCCATTTGGGCTGTGTAATGCAGCCCAATCAATGTGCCGTTTAATGCATAAAGTTATACCACATGAACTCCATGATCGAATTTTCGTGTATCTGGACGATCTGTTGATCATTAGCGGCACATTGAAGGAGCACCTTGAGCTGCTAGAGACGGTAGCGACTTTATTACGGACAGCTGGGTTAACTATTAACCTGGAGAAGAGTAAATTTCTCATGAAAGAGATTCGCTACGTGGGATATTTGGTGGGAGAGAAAGGACTCAGACCAGATCCTGGTAAAATTGACGCAATAGTTAACCTAGCACCACCCACGAGTACAAAACAGATACGACGACTGATAGGGATGGCTGGGTGGTACCGTCGTTTCATCGAGAACTTTGCAAGCGTAACAACGCCAATCACAGACTGTCTGAAGAAAGGCAAATTTCAATGGACACCAGCAGCACAGCAGTCATTTGAAAACTTAAAAAAGCTACTGACTTCAACTCCAGTTTTAATTACACCAGACTACTCAATTCCATTTTTTATCCGATGTGATGCATGCACCGAAGGCGTAGGAGCAGTACTATTCCAAAAAGATGTAGAAGGAAATGAGAGACCAATATATTTTATGTCCCAAAAGCTAAATAAAGCTCAACGGAACTATTCCATAACGGAACTGGAATGTTTAGCTGCTATTCTAGCCGTTAAGAAGTTCCGTGCATATATCGAAGGGCATGAATTTACATTAATTACAGATCATGCTAGCCTTAAGTGGCTGATGAGCCAGCGTGATTTAAGCGGTAGATTGGCAAGGTGGAGCCTGAAACTACAAGGATTCAGGTTCACCATACAACATCAACGGGGAAAAGAAAATGTCGTACCGGACATGCTTTCTAGAGTTTACTGCGATGAAATTGAGGAGTTAGCCGAAAGTATTCAGAAAATTGTGCTGCAGCCAGACGCAATTCGAATCATTGGTTCAAAGGAGTTTGAAGATGCCAAATATAAGAGTCTCCATACAAAAATCTGCGAGAAGCCTGATGATTATCCCGCTTTTAAGATAGACGATAAACATATCTTTATACGTTTAGAACCCAAAAAGCGTGATGAATTAACGGATTTGTCAATTTGGAAATTGTGGATTCCTGATGGATTAAGGCATTCATTGATCGAACAAGAACATAACAGCCCGTCAGCGTCACATGGAGGGATCTTCAAAACGGTTGAGAGGATTAGAAGATACTTCTTTTGGCCCGGAATGGTTAAACAGATTCGCAACTATATACTAAACTGCGAAATATGCAAAACTACGAAACCAACAAACAAGCAGCAAAGACCACCTATGGGAAAGCCGTTTATTGTCGAGAGACCATGGCAACGAATTTATATAGATTTACTCGGACCATATCCTCGGTCGACGCAAGGAAAAACTATAATATTGATTATACTTGATCACCTAACGAAATTTGTGTTACTTAAACCTCTTAATAAAGGAACATCTCAAAATATTATTGATTTTCTTAAGAATGATGTTTTTTGCCTATTTGGAGTACCACAAGCAATTCATTCTGATAATGGGTCACAATTCCAGAGTGCTGAGTACAAAGATTTTTTGAAACACTACGGAGTAACGGATTCAAAAACAGCAGTGTACTCCCCGCAGTCAAATGCTTCTGAAAGGGTGAACCGTTCTGTCATATCCGCAATCCGAGCTTATATCAGCGAAAAACATAACACCTGGGATAAGCACATTCATGAAATTGCAGCCGCTCTCCGAAACAGCATTCACGAAACTGTCCAACATTCACCACATTTCCTTCTATTTGGGTACCACAGAATTAATCACGGTCGCGACTATGAGGTACTGAAGCAATTAGGGGACATTTCAGAAAATCAAATATCACTTCCTTTACCTACTAGACTTGCCCTGGTTCATGATTCAGTTAAACAAAGTATCGAAAAAGCCTATGAGAAAAGTGCACAGCGATATAACCTAAGGAGTCGTCAGGTTGAATATAAAGTCGGACAGACAGTTTATGTTAAGACACATCCACAGAGCGATGCTGCAAAAAAATTCTGCGCAAAATTTGCTCCTCAATTTATAAAGGCCACTGTAGTACGACGAATTGGTACAGTCAACTACGAACTAAGGGACAACAATGATAAAATCCTAGGGGTTTTTCATGGAAAGGATATGCGACTTTAAATTCTACAAAAGTTAGACAAATAAAAAGAAAACAGTCATTACATTATTATTCGATAAACTTTTTTTTTCAACTACTTTGCCATACACCTACAGTGAAATCAAAGTACCTGCCCTGTTACAGTTATCGAATCTATTTTTTTCCCCCTTCTCTATATAAATGAATTGCTAGAATTTTTGTTCCAGGCTGATATTTTTTTTTGTACGGACTCATTTTGATATAGTTTGCGTAGATCAGAGAAAGATTTTTTTTTGCTATGAATTCTATCGTTGTCAATACATTGGTATCGCATACTATATTTTTGTTTTATTTTTTTTTGTTTGTTTTGGAATTAATCACGCGTCATCATTTGGATTCCCTGTGTGACTAATAAAGTATTTAAAGATAGATCGAATGTAGGTACTTTACAGTGGACAGTTGTGTTTGTTTATGTAGGTACTTTACAGTGGACAGAAAGATTTCGTTTTTGGTAGTGGGGAAGAATGTTTTTTTTATGCGTGTATGACTGACTAAGCACATAAGAACCGCTTCATACTATATACTGGTAAATAGAATTTTGTTTAATTTCGGCTATGATAATTTGGTATGAATTGTATTTCGTGTGAGGCCATCGCAGTTAGTGGACCAAAAATAAATACCTAATATAAAATTTAAAATCAGTGATCGTATGGTAAATTTACGTATGTTCAATAAATAATAAAAGTTGTGTATGCGAGGTGTATATTATATCTATGATATTTATCTGTACATATATAGATATATAGCAATATAGTAGTCGCTTAAATACCAAGGATTCATACGAGTGACAAAAAAATAAAAAAATAAAATATTCATTAATAGGAATTTTAAATGGTAAGCAAATTTCTTAAAAAATCCTATGGCGGTTACATTCTTATTTAGAAACGGTAACAATGCCTAATGACTATTTTTATGTATAGATGCTTTCATCATGAGTCAAAGCATATCCGATAGCAGCGGGGTCTCACAAAATAAACTGTGCATTGCATAGACAATTTTACCAGCACAAAACGGTTGAGAGCTTTTCATAAAACGGGACTATTTGAAGTTTGCACATTTATTGAAGACAAACAGAAAAGCGGATATTGAGGTTTTCCGCTAACAACAAAAAAAAAATATATATGTAATAAATGAAATTATTACACGGATTTGTATAGATGTATTATATATTCGGAGTGGCATATAAAACATATTTGTGACACCAGAAATATAGATATATAGTATATAATTGAATTAAGTTTAAAAAAAAAATAAAAATATATAAAAGAGAATAATTTAACGAACGTTACTTATAAAGTGAAATTACTAAGAAAATTAGAGTGATAATAGCGTTGTTTTTGCGTATAAAAAAAAAAATAATTTTTTTGAATATTAAATTAAAATAAGTATATAGAGTTAGTTTGAAATAAAGTGAATAAAATAACCCTAGGAATTATTTTTCAGCCACGTATATATATATGATCACCGAGAGTACTCTACGGCAGACATGCATATGGGTGAGTTTTTGAACGAGTTTTTTTTTATGGCATTTTTGTGCTTAGAATTTAAAATGAAATTTTATTCACTTTAATCAAGAATCAATAGTTAAAGATTATTTGTTTCTTTGCATTTTTTATTGATCATTAATTGATTTAGTTTGAATAAATATTGTTTTTTTGTTTAAAAATATGGAATAATTATCTTATTATTGGTTGATGGTGTGTCGAGGACAGTATAAGGACGAATCTAGGTGTGTTTGTTTTTACCTCTAAACACGATGATATTGTGGTATCAATATTTTACGGCAACAAAGAACCTCCCACAATCTGACTGCAGCCTATCCTATTCGATCGTGTTAGTTGCCGAATGGTACGTAACAAACTCCTGTTTATCCTGCCAAAAAGCTAAAGTTCAACGACATACAGTTTCACCTTATGGACAATTCGAAATTCCACCTGGTCGATTCGAACACATTCATATAGACATAGTAGGACCACTTCCTCCCTCTAATGGATATCAATACCTTCTCACCTGTGTCGATCGTTTCACCCGTTGGCCCGAAGCATACTGCATGACCAATACGTCAGCAGCAACCATTGCCACAACATTCGTTAATAATTACGTATCACGATTCGGAGTTCCTCTCAATATAACCACAGATCAAGGAACTCAATTTGAATCCAAGCTTTTTACCGAGTTAACAAAACTCCTTGGATCACATCGGATACGTACAACGGCTTACAATCCAAAAGACAATGGCAAGAGTTTCTAACCTTAAACATATTAAATCACGTCCTAAAGAATTTTTTGAGCCAGTCATTTGGGCTGGAGTTCAAATTAAATTTTGTTGAAATTATTATTTTTCTGGTCCCTCCAGAATTTTTTACATTGCTGCTAATAAATTTAGGGATTTGAGTAAATATTATCTTAAAACAAGATCCTAGATCCTATTTAGGCTAATAAAACTTACAGATGATTTCTGCTGTCAGCATTTAACCTTGCCAGACGTAAACAAATGATTTGAGA
Source organism: Tipula vernalis (assembly GCA_958295665.1). Taxonomy (NCBI): domain Eukaryota; kingdom Metazoa; phylum Arthropoda; class Insecta; order Diptera; family Tipulidae; genus Tipula; species Tipula vernalis. The sequence goes on along the minus strand of OY282559.1, from coordinate 11,650,282 downwards.
ATATTGATGTCAAGGCATATTGGACGAATGAAATTTCCCATATTACACTGCATAAATCAAGACTTCCATACTACTTTCTGTTCTAGAAAGGTTAAACGACTGGAAAAATTATCTTATAGAGGCCCTAGTCTATTATAATTATTGCAAGCAAAAGCCGATAAGTTAAAATATTGTGTAAAGGTTTATTAGTATAGCAGTTATTAGAAAAGGGAAGTACAAAATGAAATAGTGGAGTACAGGAGTAAGCAATAGGCGAAAGTAGTACAAATACTCCGATCGTACTCACTTCAACAGCACTGGACACAGCATTAGTAATAAAGGATACTTTATTGATTTTGTTGGTTTGGCGGTAGTGATAGTGGTTTTTTTGAAAGATGGAATTTGGCGAGGTTGGAAATGCTTTGGTGTTTTTAGTAGTTTGGAAAACTAAGATACTTTCTACATCTGGTGTATTTTACTATATACTTTCATTTGGCTTATGTAAGATTGCGTTTAGTGGCCTATAGAGGGAAGAAGCAGTGACTCTGGATATCTGCGTCAACATTTTGTTTTCAGAGGTATGTTCGGCAAACTGATGTAGTAGATGAATTTGGAGTAGTGTATACTGATCAGTTTCGGAGTTTCGGATTTTTCGCAGTTAATTAGTTTTTGAATGAAGCGTTAATTTTAATTTATTATAATTTATAAATTTAAAAAAGTTTTGAGTTCGGTTAAGTAATAAATAATTAGTCTCGATTTCGATTTTCAGAAATACCTCACGAGAATAAATTTACGTAATAATTAATTAAGATTCTTATTATTTGATTAAGAAGTTGTTTGCTGCGCAGCCATAATTTCAACAATATCCTGGATTCACGGCAGAACACTAACATATTTCAAAATTAAAACATGGTCCTTCGATCCGGATGAAAGGCCAGTTACTTAAGAATAAACAACTGCTCTTCGTGGAATTCAATAAAGAAGAGTAAGTGATTATATTTTCAACGCTTTCATCGACAATATTTGCTACGTTACAGTATAATACTTAAATATATATACCTATTCTATAAATTTGAACATTGATTGTGAATTTAGTGAACAGTAATATAAACTCGCACGTAAAAAATATTATAAATAACTATATTGATATACCATAAATCCAGCGCATAACATTTAATACATTTTCAATAAATTAATTTGAGTTATACAGAAAGGTGTTTATTGAGTGCAAATATGGCTGCTTTGCTCGTGCAGAAACGTGGTCGAGTCCTTGGTTCTTTAACAAAGGCTTCTACTTTTATTGAGAATGTGAATAACGAGACATAACTTGAAGTGATTGAGTCAAGACGTCAGAAACTCGACTCATGGTGGGAAGAATTTTGCAACATCGAGGACGAATTGCTACTATTACCGCAGCAGGCATCGAAATCCGATGAATTCGAATCTAAATTCTTTAATACTCAAGCCGCCATGTTACGTGAAATAAAAAAACGAAAAATAAACGAAAACATGAGTAACGGAAACCCGAATAATGATGAGCTGAACACTACGTTAAGCAACATGTATTCTCAACAAAAGGCATATTTTGAGTCATGGGTCAAAACGATGGGTCAATCAAACGAAGTGAAATTACCGAGAATTAATATTCCACCGTTTAATGGGGAATAAACACAATGGCCGTCGTTTAAAGATATATTTTAAGCTGCTGTGCATAATAACGAATCTCTATCACGTATGCACAAGTTTCAGATACTAAAGGGACTTCTTCAAGGAAGCGCGGCTCGGCTAATCAACCATCTTTTCATTACTGAAGCTAGTTATGGAAAGGCATGGGATAAATTAAAACAACGATACGATAAGAAACGCACGATAGTAAGCACAATAATAAAAACGTTCTTAGATCAACCAGCTATTCACCCGGCTTCACCAAGATCACTTAGAAACATCACGGAAACTTCGGACGAGTTGCTTAGGGGACTAAAAGCTTTAGGACCAGATTGCCAAGATTACTACTCAACAAGATGGACGATGAAACCAGGCAGCAATGGGCTTTACATTCAGTAAACATAGATGTGCCAAGTGTAGATAGTTTTTTAAAGTTTCTTCATGAAAGATGTGACGCATTAGAAAGCTGCAATATAACCATAAAACCAACCAAGACTTTTCCAAGGGTTTCACATGTAGTAAGCACCAAGGTCGAGTGCCTGGATTGTAATAAACCACATCCAATTCACAGGTGCTACAAATTTCAAAGATGTGATATTGACTTTCGCAAACGCTATATCAATAAGCACGATTTATGCACTAATTGTTTGAAAGCGGGCCATTCTGTGATCAGCTGTTCGTCAACAAATACGTGTTTTAAATGCAAGACGAAACACCACACGATCTTGCATGATGACAACAGCAATTCGAACCCATAACAAGTGTAAATTCAAACACCTCTAGCAAAGACGCTAATACTGAGTCAGCAATTCCTGGTCATTCACAAAATAAGGATTCACAAAGTTATGCCATTTCAAAGATACCGGTTTGTGGAAATAAACAATCAATATTACCAACTGTGATTATGTCTACAATTGATACTAGAGGCAATGTTCATTATATTCGGGCCTTACTAGATTCTGGATCAGAATCTTCGTTTATTACTGAAGCACTTACGAAAAGATTAGGTATCAGCAGGCAGGACTAGAGGATAAATCAACATAAAATTATCATCTAGATACAATGAAGAATACTTCATAGAAGTATATGCTCTAATATTGGGTAAACTCACTAACCACCTACCTTCTTAGGCAATAATACTCCAGGAGAATCACAAGGCCAAACTTCAAGAAGTTTGTCTCGCTGATCCGAGATTTTTTCGAACCAAATCAAATTGACATGATTCTCGGTATCGACATATTCTACGACATTATAAAAATGCTAGAACCAAATGTATTATTCCTGCTTGACAGTCTATTCGGTTGGATTGTAGCCGGTTGTGCGGATCAACAAATTAACTCCACAACTAGATGTCTTACCATTCAAAACGTTTCCGAGGACGTTTGTCAACTGTTACGGCGATTTTGGGAAGTGGAAGAAATCCCGATAGATATTCCGAATGAAGATGATATATTTATGTGAAGAACACTTTTCTAGTACTCATCAATTCGCTGATGGTCGATATATGGTAGAGCTTCCCCTAAAGGGCGATTTCAAACATTTAGGCAACAGTATAAAGGCAGCAACCTCCAGAATGATCGCCATGGAAAGTAAATTTCAGCGGGACATACACCTTAGAGACGAGTACACAAAGTTTATGCGAGAATATGAGATGCTTGATCACATGGTTCGTATTCCTGATCGAGAAATATTAGCGAAAAGGGGGAAGGCATATTATTTACCACACCACGCCGTATTCAAAGTGAGCACTACATCCACAAAACTACGTGTTGTTTTTGATGGCTCGTGCAAGTCAACCAAGGGGCTATCTTTAAATGATGTTTTAATGACAGGTCCGAAAATTCAGGATGATTTTTTTCCATACTGTCTAGATTTAGAAGACAAAAGATTGCATTTGTCTCTGATATTGAAAAGATGTATCGGCAGGTTTCACTTCATCCAAAACATCAAAACTATCAGAGAATTGTGTGGCGAGAAGACAGCAGCATTTCAAATTAAAAACGGTCACATATGGGCTAACTTGTTCAGCATATCTAGCCATCAGGGCCTTGCAACAAATACTAAATGACAGCCACAATTTGTCCTCCAAATTAAGAAACCTAATCAAAACGGACTTCTACGTAGAGTGAGGACAAGGAGGAAATTCCATTTCATTTGAAGATCCTGAAGTATCCGTCAAAATATTGGGAATTTGCTGGTTGACGAATGATGACGCCTTCACCTTCAATGTTTCAGAGTTACGGGTTGAACCATCAACAAAACGAAGACTACTGTCAGAGTGTGGTAAAATATTTGATCCGCTCGGATGGCTTTTTCCAGCAACCATTATGTTCAAAATCATACTCTAGGCGCTTTGGCTAACAAAACTAGGATGGGACGATCCACTGCCAGACGACATCATCGAACATGGTGCAACGCTAGAAACGAATTAATTTGTCTCTCCAGTATACGCATTCCACGATTTATTCAGATGCAGTCAACAAGTACAGTTCAGTTTCATGGTTTTTGTGACGCGTCCGAGAAGGCTTATTCAGCAGTAATATATGCAAGGTCAACCAATACAAACGGCGACATTTCTGTACATCTAATTGCTGCTTTGAAGCAACTATCGATTCCCCGTCTGGAATTGTGAGGAGCCGTGCTTTTAACAAAGCTTATTATCAAAGTTGCCGGAATTTTTGAAGCACCTTCAGAAGCACTATATGCGTGGAGTGACTCTAACGTGGTCCTATCATCTCCCTCAGACGTTCCTAGAAAGTGGAATTGTTTTGTGGGTAATAGAACGAGCTTTATTATTGACAAAATACCAAGCAGCCATTGGCAGCACGTACCAACAAAATTAAATCCAGCTGACTGCGCAAGTCGAGGTTTATCACCAAGTGAGCTGTTAAAGCATAAAATTTGGTGGACTTGTCCAGAATTCCTGCAGAGACCTTCGTCGTATTGGCCAAACTATGAAAATGCTACATTTCAAACTAGTACAGTCGAAAAAAGAAAAACTGTCTTAATCTCAACGAATTCTGGTGTTACTACAAACGAAACTTGCTCTATAAAATATGTTATTGACAGATTTTCTTGTTATACGTTGATGTTACGAGTACTAAGCAGTTGTATCCGGTTCGCCGAATTGTGCCGTAAAAAGAGAGTTCCTTACATAACAAGTCAACATCTGCAGAAAAGCGAAGTTTTAATAATTAAATGGGCTCAACACGAAGCCTTTCACGAAGAAATAAGTCAAATTCAAAGCAAAAGGTCAAATCAAAAAATGCAGCAAATTATTATCGCTTTCTCCCTTTATCGATGATAATGGTTTATTGCGAGTAGGCGGCCGCCTAACACTTTCGAATGTTATATATTCGACGAAGCATTCAGTGATCCTACCAAAGCAACATAAAATAACAGAAACGCTCATAAGATATCTACATGTAAAATATTTACATCCAAATCCGTCAACGTTGCTGTTCCTAACCAGAACTAAATATTGGATAATTGAGGAAGAAGTCATCCAAGATTAGGGGAGCAAATTATGGGAAATCTACCTGCACCAAGAGTGACATTAATACGAGCATTCGTAAACGTTGGGGTTGCCTACGCCGGTTCTATCACTATAAGTTCCAAGAAGGGTAGAGGGTCGAAAAGGTTAAGCTTGTTTGTTTATATGGCAACAAAGGCAATACACCTTGAAGTAGTTGCGGATTTGTCAACTGATGCGTTTATTGCATCACTGAAGCGTTTCACAGGAAGAAGAGGTGTGCCAAACGCTATATACTCGTATAGTGATAACGCAACCAATTTCATCGGAGCCCGAAGAAGGTTCGATGAGTTTTTTCTGATTCTGAAATCCAAAACACACAACGAAAAAGTATCTGCATATCTTGGTACACAAAACATCGAATAGCACACTATTCCTCCTTCAGCACCATACTTTGGGGGCTTATGGGAAGCAGGGGTAAAATCAATTAAAACCCATCTTCATCGAGTATTGGGAGAGTCAGCTCCTACGTTCGAAGAGCTACAAACCTTACCTATCCCGATAGAAGCTATAGTGAATTCCCGGCCACTCACACCAGCTAATAATGATCCAGACGATTTGAGCATCTTAACTCCGGGGCATTTTCTAATTGGCTCTTCGATTCTCGAAGTACCGGATAAAGGTCCAAACGATGCTACGCTAAAATTAAGTGAAAGATGGTAATTACTACAGAATATTTCGAGAGGTTTCTGGAAAAGGTGGTATTTAGAATATCTCACCTCTCTCCAAAAACGATCAAAATGGCAGCATCAACAAAATAATTTCAAGGAAGGCGATCTCGTTTTGATTAAAGACGAAAATGCATCATCACTGACGTGGGCGAGAGGCCCCGAATTATCAAAGTTCATCCGGGCCAAGACGGTGCCGTCAAACTAGCACGAGTGAATTAAAACGTCCAGTCAACAAACTATGCAAATTAATGAGCGAGTAGTTAAGCTAATTAACTGCTTAACCGGGGGAGTATGTTTGCTGCGCAGCCATAATTTCAACAATATCCTGGATTCACGGCAGAACACTAACGTATTTCAAAATTAAAACAGAAGTTTTTAAAATTAAATTTAAATTCAATTTGTTATATTGAGATGTTAATTTACAATTTATTTCAGATTTTTTAATATTTTTTTAGTTTGGGAAGTATTTAAATGATGTCGAATTGAATTTTCAGAAATACCTGAGAAACATCTCAGCCTTCCAGAAACTTTAAGCATCCAACGGTGCCGCGATTTTGTTACACGAAAAGAAAGTCTACGGCGGTTAGCTCTTTAAAAATATGATAAAAATCATTTTATACCTGAACTTAATAAAGTCATGTAGTATCAGAACACAAACATATAGGCTTGGCCGTACACTACAATCTATTAAACCTTGCCAAGTGTTAATATTTGCCGAAAAGATGTTGGTTACAAATTTTATTTGAAAATTATATATAAGACTGTCATTTGGTTGGTAGTCCATTGTAACTATATTCTGGAATGGTTTTAGAAATATGATTTATGATGAGAATAACGGCCGACTCACTATTATTTGTTTTTTTTTTGTCGAAATGTTGCTTTAAAGGCAAAACAGAAAACCTTTTGATTTTTACCGATTTGCTAAGGGACATAATAAAGTCTGTAATATCGAAAACAAACCAAAAAAGACAAAAAATTTGTCGAATTGCTTTAGAAATCTTTGTATTCAAAGCAGCTGAAAATACAGAAATGTATTGAAAAGAGTTTTTTGTAAATATTGCATTCGTTTTGAAAAGGAAAATTGTTTAAAATTCATTCCTTCTTTATAGTAAAGGTTCAATGTTTTCAATTGTAATATTCTCTGCCCTATTTGTCGAAGTTGTATTAACACAACCTTTTCATTAGAGGGGTTACAAAATTCTAAGCCTACAAATTTAAATTTTTTAGTATGTTTCAAAGTATAGTATTTTCCAAACGGCTTTGGGATACGGTTTTTTAACATAAAACCACGGCTTTGCTGATCGAATAATTCGAATCGTCAACCAAAATATATTTACGATAATAGTTGCGGTTCCAAACTTATCAAATTTTCAGAAATATTCTTTTGCATTTTTGGTGCTAGTGAAAAATACTTGATTGATGTTTCACTCAGAATAAATCTGATGAATCTGATCAAAAATAATGTTGCTATAAATTGTCTTATAATTATATTTTCGTATACAATTCCCAAACTCCAGCAGTGTTTACTGCTTTGCTAAAGTATACTAAATTGTTTTATATAAAATTTCCCAACAGGTAAGCGCAATTAAACATGTATAAAACAATATTTTCCACAGACAGGTATAATACATAAAATAATATACCGTCTCGAATGTGCGATATGGGAATTTGAACGTATATACAAAGTTCCCCAATCTAATCAGGTATCAGATATATGTATGTATATAAATTGTAGTTAGCTGCAACATACAAAATTAAATAAACTAATAACTTACATTTTTTTTTTTGGTTTATTTACGGTTTAATGTCCAACAAATGAAAATTGCAATTGGAAACTTTTTTTTTTTTTTTGTCGAAACGATATTTCTTAAGCAAATATTTTTTTAATGAACAATAAAATCACTTGGTCTGATCACTGATCACTTTTCGCTCAAATCTTTCCACAAAACAACCAATAAAACACTATAACACTTTTTAGAACAGAAAAAAAAATTTCACTCAAATTTTATTTTTATTTTGTAATAAAATAAATTTCCACTCGTTTTTTCACTTTGTATGTAGTATAATATTGTTTACAAACTAACCGACAAAAATATTAAAAATTGCACTCAAAAAATTATGAATTTCACTCAAAATGTTGTAATATTTAACATTCACCACACCGCAGCAGCAGAAAAAAAGACTCGGAGGAACAACGAAACCACCAAAAACAACAAAATTTTTTTTTTTATTTTATTTTTATTCAACAAGTTGTTTTAAACAGTACGACGTCCTTTTAACAAATCGTATGAATTTTATATGCGTACGTCCTTTTAAACCAAAAATTTTCATTCCGTTTTTCTCTATATACTCGCTGCTGGTAATTTGAGTATGGTTGTTTTTGTTGGTTGTGTGTTTCTTCGTTGTGTGTTGCGAAATGAATTTTCCAATTTTCGAAAACGAACACAAACAAAAAGAGAAAATGTTACTGTTTTTTTCGTCGTTCTACATTATGAGGTGTAGTGGGAGAGAGCGGTGTGTTTAATGGGGTAAGATGGGGAAGGTGGTCGGTCGTATTGTTGTATGTTATATGATGTGGAACAATATCGGCGCAGTAGATCAAAATTTGTGTAATGAAAATGTTTGATGTGTGTATACATTTATGGGAAAATTCGCATACTGATTATTGTTATCAGTTGGAGACGCTCTCGCAATGAATAAAATCGCGCGCGCTTTATACTTGACGATGACGACGATTTTTTTTTTTTTTTGGTTTATTTCATGTTTCGAAGATTGGTAATAAAAAATTATTTGTATAATTAGCAAATAACGGTTTTATGAATCTAAAATATAGAATATTATACTTATTAATTATGTATGAGATGATTTTCTTATAATTTATGGATAGGCGCGTGATTTAATGATATTTTAATTAGTTGGAACAATTTTTTTTTTATGACATAGGTCAAAGTTTATGATTTCAGAGATGAGTCATTTTGTAAGCCTTGAAATAGCCATAATCCTAATAATAATTTTGTTCTTACAGAAAACAAATCTTCTTTTACTGCATTTTATCGTATCGATATAAGTAGTGATGATAAGCGGTTGTGGGAATATGATGACAAAACGAAAATTCTTGATTTCGACAGAAACTTCAGATCAAACTGCAAACTGGGAACTCCTTTTTTCGGTCTCAACAACAGGAAGATTCTAGATACTACCCACTCAGTTAACATCTTGAATGCCACCGACGTCTTTCTACCCGTGATATTTTTATTGTTCTCCTTTCCTACACAAATTCTTCTATTCCCAAAAGTTCCAAAAGTTTCTAAATCAAATATCACGTTTTAAAGCAAAAAACAAGATCTTCCAAGAAGAAATTCACTTCCAGTTTAAGCCTTTAATTCCGAGATTTTAAAGTTTCCCGTCGTTGTCACAACGAGGCATATGGTTCTATACGAGAAAATTTATTTTGGCACCGTTCTCCGAGGAGCAATAACCGGTTTCAGCTGTTTCAATAATTTCGCAACTCCACTGTTGATGTTGACTCGTCATTTTAACTCGTCCACATTACAACATTTAATTTCCACCAAAGTATAAAGTTTTGGTGTTTTTTATTTTGTGTCTATTGTGCTGACACTTAACTTAATTTGTAACAATATTGCATACTATAAATATTTGATTGATACTTTATATTTTGTGCTGACATTAAAAAATTTAAAATTATATATAAAGCGTAGCATTTAATAAAATAAAACAGAATTTAATTTGACACTAACTGATTTTGTTCTCATTAATTAAAAGACCCCACCAGCGGTAACCTTTTAATTAATTAAATTTACATAAATCCGATACAACGGATAACATTGTAAACATTAGTCCTTCGAGCCATTAAAAACAACTGGCACCTATAAGAAATACGCCAAGCAACAACCGGCAAACTCAAGAACACAGCGGAAAACAAAAACATATCTTGAGAGGAAAATCGCAGAGTTGAACAAATCTTACAACGAGTATGTTGATGAAGACAACAAGATCAGAGATTTTCAAAACCCATTGATGTCAACACATCAATACTTGAAGGATAGAGAAACGGTGTCGAAAATACACACAACAACCATTGAGGATATTCGCCAACGCCTTAACACAGCAAGTTTGCCATCCACACCACTTCCAACATCAGATGCAGCAGGAACAAATAAACAATTTAACTTCAACAACAACACAACAGAGGATGGGACATCAACAAGTGAAGTTAAGAGCCAACAACCCAAGGCGTCGACCGTGGAGTCAAACGTTGTTTTCAGCCAATTATTGCCAAAATTCAGGCAACAGTTGAAGCAGCAAAACATCCGAATGCAGGGTTTATATCGAGAGATTAGATTAGCTGAGGAAATACTGTCTAGTAACAACAGATCCAGACCAGCTTTAAAAATCAAATTAAAAAACATGATGATGCGGATCAGCGACCTTCATGACTTCCGAAGAACAGGAAGCAAATTCAAAATATTTCGTAGACTTTAAACGAAAATTTAAAGAATAAACACGAAAAGATTATAATACAATTAACAACATTATTGGAAGAAGATGAATTAGGCAAGATAAAACCATTAGAAATTCGTCTACCACCAGTAGAAATCCCACATTTTCATGGGGACCACACGAAGTGGGTAGGTTTCTCTGATACATTCAAACGTTTAGTTCATAACAATAATCAGCTCACCATGACACATAAAATGAACTACCTTAAAAGTCACGTAGAAAGGTCAGCTGGAAAATTATTGAGTCATTTGGAACCTACTGGAGAAAATTACGATGAAGCTTGGGAAATATTAGAGAACCGCTTCAACAATAGGAGATTACTCGTATCTAATTTGATTTGAGTGCCTGTACGCCATAAGGAATACAGGCATAAATATTAAAACATGAAGTCCTTTCATCATCTTCAGTTTGTTGAAAAAGTTGGACAACGAGTCATGACAGCTATACGAAAGCTCTCTAGAGAACCCAAGAGAATTTCAAGAAACAAACCAATTCTTGAATTTTCTAGAAAGGCGTTTCCAATCTTTAGAAGCGATCGGTAACAACAAGATAATACCAACCCAACAAGTGAGATTTCAACCACAACCGCTAAGACGAGCTTTCGTAACTGCCACGCAACCAAGTAATATTTGCGTGTGCTGTCAGAAAAACCACAGGACCGAACCATGCGAACGTTTCAAAGATTTAAGCATTTCTGAAAGAAATCAGATGGTCATGCTGCACAATTTGTGCAGAAATTGTCTCAGCCAAAACCATTCGACAACAAGTTGCAGCATCAAATTGAGTTGTTTTACCTGCAAAGGCAGGCATCATACGTTGCTACATGTAAAAAATCAAGAAAACAGTATTGCAAAGCTGAACATCTCAACACTCGACAGGGATAGTGGCCCGGTACATTTAGCAACAGCCCTAATAAAAGTACAGAATATGTTCGGTAGTTTTACTCTACTACGAGCACTGATCGATCCAGGCCCACAGGCTACTTTCATCACAGAGCAAGCAGCATAACAACTAGGGCTGCCAAGGACAAGAGTTCTAACTGAAATTTCTGGAATTTCAGCAACAAAAGGACGAGCCAATCAACAGATAGCGATAGAAATAAGTCCCAGTTTCTGGGGAAGAACACATTAGGTTTAGACAGCGAATTACAAAAAGAAGTAATCCTAGCCGACCCTACTTTCGACACACCAGGACCTATTGATCTTTTAATAGGTGCCGACATATATGGAGAAATCATGTTAGAAGGCATAAAAAGGGAGCCGCATCATAAATGCATAGCGGAAAGATCAGAGCTAGGATGGATCATATCTGGTCATCTAACTCAAAACAACAGCATGAAGGTTACACGGTTAAATAGCCACTTCACATTAGCAGAGATAGACAAGCAATTAAAATGCTTTTAGGAATCCGAAGAATTTCATCCTAAACGAAGCCTAACCGCTGAAGAGATCGAATGTGAGCAGTACTATGAAAAGACTCACAAGCGATTAACAAATGGACGATACGAAGTTCGAATGCCGCTTCACAACGACAAGCTCAAAGAAGAGTGGGAATAGGAGAATCTAAAAGTAAAGCAGCAGCTAGATTGCTTCAAATTGAAAAAAGATTCAAGAAGGATGAAGAATTTAAGAAGCAATATCACAATTTCATGAACGAGTACATCCAGTTGAATCACATGGAACTAATTAAAGATGATATGGAAAAAGATGCTTCTCGGGTTTAATACATGCCACACCATTCTGTCATAAAAGAAGATAGCAGAACTACGAGATTGAGGGTAGTATTTGACGCTTCCTGCAAAACAACAACAGGAACATCACTAAATGAAATGATGCATGTTGGTCCAACATTACAAGACAACTTAACGGCAATATTGATCAGATGGAAAAAAACATCGTTAAAATGTTCAGACAGATCAGAATAGCCCGTGAAGATCAAGATTTTCAACGAATCCTCTGGCGATCTGAAACAAATAAGCCAATGAGCAGTTATAGATTAAAAACTATCACATACGGGACAGCTTCTGCAACTTATTTGGCTACAAATACGTTACAACAATTAGCCATTGATGAAGCGTCAAGATATCCAATTGGTTCAAAGATTGTTCAAAACGATTTCTATGTGGATGATCTTCTATCTGGAGCTAACACAATCGCAGAAGCAATCGCTGCGAAAAAGGAACTACTAAATCTCCTTTCGGGTGGAGGTTTCAACCTCAGAAAATGGTCTAGCAATGAAAAAGCGTTATTAGAAGAGCTTCCAGAAAATCTGAAAGAAATAGGACTCCACACTATAGAATTTAGTGATACAGTGAAACACTTGGGCTTCTGTGGAACTCTTCAATAGACACCTTTCAATTTAAAGTTATTTTGCCAGCATCTAAAACAACAATATCCAAACGAACAATCTTATCAGAGGCATCAAGGCTTTTCGATCCGCTAGGATGGTTGGTTAGCATCAATGCTGATCCAGGCAAAAATTCTACTTCAAGATTTATGGGCTTCTGGTGTAGGATGGGACGAAAAACTCCACGTAAATCTTGAAAACAGATGGTTAAACTACAAAATGGAAATACCACGTTTAGAGGAAATCGGAATTCACCGTTGGATAAATAACAAAAGTGACGCCAAAATTGAACTAGATGGTTTCTGTGACGCCTCGAATCAAGCATATGCTGCAGTAGTATACAGTAAAACAAACAACCAAATCACAATAATCGCAGCCAAAACAAAGGTTACACCGTTAAACCAAACAATATCCCTACCAAGATTAGAGCTCAACGCCGCATTGCTACTTTCTAAATTGCTCAAAAATGTCAAACATTCGTTGTACATCAACAGCAATATATCAACATTTTGCTGGAACGATTCCACAGCAGTTTTGGGTTGAATAACAGGAAATCCACAATACCATAAGACTTTTGTCGCGAACAGAATAACAGAGATACAAGCCATCACCGATCCTAGCCAATGGCATCACGTGCTCTTTAATGAGAATCCTGCTGACTGCGTATCTCGAGGTTTAAACCCAGTTCAATTATTAACCCACAAAATTTGGTGGGAAGGGCCAAAATGGCTAAAGGATTTGAGCTATCCAATAACAAAAATCAACAATGAAGAAATGGAACAAGCGGCCAGCATGGAACGAAAATCAATAAGAACATTTACGCAACAACAGTGAAAAAGCCTGTGATTGAATTCGATAGATTCTCTTTGTTACAACGGCTTGTTCATAGCATTGCATACTGTTTACGATTTTCATCAAATGCAAAATCAAAAACTAAAAACAACTCCCATTTCAAACCAGAGGAACTGAATGCATCGCTAAGGGCTATAATCAGAGTCGCACAGCAGGAAGTTTTTGAACAAGAATTAAAGAAGTTAAAAGCGAATCAAAACCCACCAAAGAATAGTTCAATCTTAACCCTAACTCCATTTCTAGACGGAAATGACCTACTCAGAGTCGGAGGTAGGATAACAAGTTCTAATCTCCCATTTGAAGAAAAACATCCGATAATAATGCCCAGAGGTCACAAATTGTCAAGTTTGCTTGTCAAAGAAGCCCACATAAAAACACTACATGGTGGCAATCAAGCAACTTTAGCACACCTGAGAACGCAGTATTGGATAATGAATGCCAAAAATACGATTCGTCAAGCTATACATGAATGTATAGTCTGTACGAGAGCAGGAAACTGGCATCACACCAACTAATGGGCATGTTACCAAAAGAACGAATAACACCAGCACCACCGTTCACTAACAGCGGAGTAGACTATGCTGGTCCGATTAATATAAAATTGTGGAAAGGCCGCTGTAACAAAACAACAAAGGGATACATTGCCATTTTCATATGCCTAGCCACGAAGGCAATTCATCTAGAACTTGTAAGTGCCCGCGTACCGACGATTCATATCAAGAAGAGGAATTTGTCTGAAGATATTCAGTGACTGTGGTATAAATTTTGTTGGAGCAGACAAACAACTGCAAAGGCAGGCAAAGCAACAGGAAGCAGAAATTAAGGGTAAGTAGCTCAGATGGGAACTGAGTGGCACTTTGTACCCCCGGGAAGTCCTCACTTTGGAGGAGTATGGGAAGTCGGAGTCAAGTCAACAAAACAACACCTCCGCAAGGTAATTGGAACCCATACATTAACTTTTGAGGAGCTCTCAACACTTCTAGCTCAAATAGAGGCATGCTTGAATTCTAGGCCACTAGCTCCACTCTCAAACGACTCAGATGATGACGGGTTTTTAGGCCCCGCACATTTCCTGATAGGCAGGGCCATCATAGCAATGCCACAACCTGATATGGAGAGCATCCAAATTGTTACAAGATGGAATTTACTTACCAAGCTCAGTCAAGGATTTTGGAAAAAATTGCATATGGAATATCTCTCACGACTACAACGAAGGCCAAAATGGTTGCAAAAGCAAACTAACATCCAATTGGGAGAACTAGTAATCCTCAAAGACGAACAACTACCTCCTACGCACTGGCCACTAGCAAGAGTCGTTGAACTTCATCCAGGCTCGAAGGACCAATGTTTACAATGTTATCCGTTGTGTCGGATTTATGTAAATTTAATTAATTAAAAGGTTACCGCTGATGGGGTCTTTTAATTAATGAGAACAAAATCAGTTAGTGTCAAATTAAATTTTGTTTAATTTTATTAAATGCTACGCTTTATATATAATTTTAAATTTTTTAATGTCAGCACAAAATATAAAGTATCAATCAAATATTATAGTATGTAATATTTTTACAAATTAAGTTAAGTGTCAGCACAATAGACACAAAATAAAAAACACCAAAACTTTATACTTTGGTGGAAATTAACTGTTGTAATGTTGACGAGTTAAAATGATGAGTCAACAGTTGACATAACTTGAATTGAATAGCTGGTGACTTAATTAGATCTCATGGATTCTATGCTTCTCTTTTTTATGTAGCAAAATTTTGGGGTTCTACCGATTTCGTACCACTATTCTCATATAGCTTGACGAACTTCTTGAGTTGTTTTGGTTAGATTTTTTTCGGTTGAACTTCTCATGCATCTCGCAAGTCTAAATCGAATAACATCCTAACTGCGATTTTGTGATTTGTAGGCACCTTCATGAAGGTATTTTAATTTAATGGAATTAACATGGTCTGATACTCTTTCTCTGCCTGTAACTTGAAGCAACACATTTACATTTTTTTTATAGCACATTTTTCTTAAACCTCTAGAAGGCTGTTTTGACAAAGTAATTTCAAAGGCAGAGTTACTGCTCACTTTAAATTAAATCGTGACACGAAAAACGATCGTTAACAATTTTTCCTGTCGAAAGCGCTATATCATGTCTGGGCAGAGTTTAGCTTAGCAGAAAAAAATTTTAGTGGCTGCCATCCGGCATTATAATGTTTTGGCTGCACAATCGAGTTGCTTCGCTTAACTGCCTTTTTGATAATTCGAATAATTGCTTGGTCGGACCACACAATTGTTCTGGTGTCGTTTTTCTTGCTTCCTTAAAGGTAATTGTTATATCCATACAACGCCTTTTAGGGTTAATCTTTTAATGAGTAAACTATATTGATAATATCCAATATGATTATGTATTGGGTTTGACCATCTGTCAAATGTATATTATATCGTTCATTAAGGACCAATACCTCCTATCATCCATTTTATGCGAAATTGAGTTGAGATAGCTATTACGTTTATTTTTTTACGACAAATCTATTGAACTGAATGAAAAAAGTGCTGAAAATATTCTAGTACCTCTTTTCGTTTAATTTCAATACTTTCTAACATACTAACATGCGAAAAAACTTCTATCATCCATTTCGTGCCAACAAAAGTGACAGTCATTAATCGTCTAAATTCTAATATTGTTTTAATACTAAAGTTTAATGTATTTTTAATGAAAATACCCATTCGAAGTAACATTTATATCACTATTACCATTGTAATATAGATTTTAAAAATTATATTTCATCGCAAGTTAATGATTTCTCAATTATATGCGAGCTGGAAATCGAACCGGCCTATGCTGTGAGTTTATTATCATCAACGGTTTTAGAGGATCGTATTACTTGTAATAAAGATTCCATTGCACTTAGTTCTGTCGGTGATGATACGACAAATCCCATTCAAATTGATCCACTTTCATGTTTGGATAATAATGACGAAGAAATTCTTTTAGATGTACCCATTTATGGCAATATGGATGAGGGAAGAAAACGACAACGGATTGTCGATTCCAGTAGATGGAAAAAGAACAAAAATAGAATGCTTCGATTGGAAGGTAAAGCATACTTAGGCTATTCTAGAAAAGATGGAAAGGTCAATCAAGATACACCTAGGAGCGAGCGTAAACTAGGACCCACATGTAAATCAACCAAATGTGTTATTTCTAGAGAGAGACAGTGTGAATTATTCGATGAAGATGAAAGAAAATCTATATTCAAAACATTCTGGTCTATAACTGATTTTACTCAACGTAAAATATTTGTTTGTAGTCACACCGAACTTAAAGTGACAAAGAAAATACAGACTGAACAAGATTCACGTAGAAAAAATTCCATATTTTATTATCTACCAAGTAAGGGAGGTAAGAAGCCAGTTTGCAAGAATATGTTTCTTAGTACCTTATCGCTAGGGTCTTACACCGTTCAAAGTTGGGTAAAATCAGGTAAACCAAAACATAATTTGTCGTCCTCTGCTTTGGTAGCCAACGCAAATAAGAAGATCGCACGTTACGAAGACGAAATAAATCACGAAAAATCGTGTTTCTCAACAGTTTTTTTTCGAAAAACTACCGAAACTTCCATCTCACTATAGTCGGCAGAATTCATCAAAAGTATTCCTTGAGCATAGTTTCGACTCAATACAAGATGTATTCAATTTTTATATTCAAGAATGCCGGGCTCAAAATGAGTTGTCTGTATCCATAACCGTTTTCAAACAAGAAATGGATATACGCAATATCGAACTTTTTACTTTAAGAAAAGATCGATGTGACATACCTGCTGGCAATACGAAACTAAACAAATTTCGTTGGAAACTTATGAAGACTATCTACGAAAAAAGAACAAGGCCCAGGAACAGAAGGCCGAAGATAAAGAAATGGCAAAAAGTGGTTCGTGCATAGTTCTCACAATGGACTTAGAGTCTGTTAAAGTATGTCCGTCGTTACAAGTTAGCGCAGTTTTTTACAAAACGAAACTAACCAATCACAATTTTACTGTGTATAATTTACAATCGCTGCAAGCTACGTGCTATTGATTCACGGAAATTGATACCGAACTAGATGCATCAACCTTTGTGACATGTATAATTGATTATTTGGAAAGACATTGTGTAGGAAAAAACTTGCCTATCATTATATATTCCGATGGTTGCACGTACCAAAATCGGAACGCAATTTTGTCAAACGCTTTACTTCAATTCTCTAAGAAGTACAAGATAGCAGTTACACAAAAGTTTTTAGAAAAGGGTCACACTCAAATGGAGTGTGACTCTATTCACAGTGCGATCGAACGTAGACTGAAAAATAAAGATATTCATCTACCTTACGAATATATTCAAGCATCACGAAGTGCTCGGATAAAGCCAGAGCCGTACGAGGTAATTTCTCTCGACTATACATTTTTTAAAGACTATACCAACAACGTAGTATACAAATCTATTCGACCAGGTCGGAAAGCAGGAGATCCGGTCGTGACTAACCTCCGATGTTTGCACTATGAGGGCGATATCATTCAATACAAATTAGACTACGATGAAGCCTGGAAAGTTCTTCCAGTACTCCAAAAGCAATCACATACGTCGAACCAAAATATCTATACACTAAGCCGATTCCACTGTCACTTGTAAAGTGGAGACATTTACAAGAATTAAAAGCTGTGATTCCAAAAGAATGTCATTCTTTTTATGATAACATTGTTCATGAATGACTAAACAAATTTAACTTAACGGCGTGACCTTAGAATGGTAAACAATAGCCGAACCTCATTATTCTTTCTAAGGTCACGATAGTTCTGCGATATCTTATTAATTATATTTGGTTATGAGACTATAAGACTTTGTTAATGAATCTTTAAGTCTATAATGTTAAAGTTTCTATTGAATTGTTATTTTTATGTTTATCTTACTTTTGTTTATCTGTTTAATGCTAAGTACAGGAAGAAAATACCTGAAGTGAACTGTAACGTTGGATTAAATAAAGAAAAATTACATAAAAAATTATATTTCTATATAACCAAACACGTAAAAAAAATCCTATCATTTCTATATTGACTGATAAATATCTTCTATCAGCTATATTTCCACTAGGTTTAATAATTTATCAGAAATGTTTTTAAAACTAGCTAAAAGTATTAAAACTTAAAACTTCGTGAAAATAACATTTTTCATTTAATACAATACTACCTTGATCAACAAGTTCTCGGAATAACCACCGTGTGGCGCTCCCATCGTTCCGATTTGAGTTCTGTTTTTTTTGTTAAGTTGGTACATATGTTGTTGATATTCCCTCGAAACCTTAGCGTCATAGCTTGACATTTGCAAAATTTACGTAGTCAAGAGTACATCTACTCTGTGTGTGTTGGCGATTTTTCCATTATTTCCTCTCGGCTGCTGCAGGTAAACCAAAACATAATTTGTCGCCCTGTCTCAACACACACAGAGTATATGTACTCTTGACTACGTAAATCTTGCAAATGTCAAGCTATGACGCTAAGATTTAGAGGGAATATCAGCAACAGATGTACCAACTTAACAAAAAAACAGAACTCAAATCGGAAAAATGGGAGCGCCACACGGTGGTTATTCCGAGAACTTGTTGATCAAGGTAGTATGTACAAGGACAAAATAATTACGGAAGAAATGTATATAGTCGATACAGGACGACAAGCTATTTTGGGAAGAACATGGATTCGAAATCTCAACATCAATTTACAAGAATTAGATGGGAAGAATGCAGGTGAATTAGTAAATGAAATTCTGTCAACTGAAAATGTCGAGGAGGACATTCGCAAACTCAAGACAAAATATAGTGAAATTTTTGAACAAAAAATGGGGGAAATTCCAGATATCCAGTGTTCACTAAAACTTAGACCAGATGCTAAACCAATATTTCACAAAGCAAGAGAGGTACCGTTTTTACGAAGAGAACAAATCGAAAAGGAATTAAACATTCTTGAACAAGAAGGAATAATTACGAAGGTTAATACATTGGATTGGGGATCACCGTTAGTGTGTATTCCAAAACCAGAAAATCAAGTTGGATTGGGCGTGGACTATAAAATAGGGGTAAACAAACTACTCGAAGACGCACATTACCCGATTCCGCGCATTGAAGAAATTCTTAAAAAAGTCTAAGTATTTTTGTACATTAGATTTATTCAAAGCGTATCATCATGTCCAAATGGATGAGGATAGTGCAAAAATTCAAAAGATAACCACACATAAGGGTACTTACAAATTCAACAGACTAGCGTTTGGCATTAAAACGGCTGCAAGCGAATTTCATCTAATACTAGACCAGGTGCTAAAAGGTCTGGAGGGTACGTCAGCCTACTTCGATGACATCGTAATCCAAGGATCAAATTACAACGAGTGTTACCAGCGCCTTATTGATTGTTTCGATCGGTTGAAAAAAATACAACCTTCATATTAATGCAAAAAAATGCAAATTCTTCCAGACGGAAATCAATTATCTGGGATATCAGATCGAACAAAATAAAATATCAAAGGCTCCAGAGAAAATAAAGGCGGTAATGGAAGCACCACGTCCGAAGAAAACTCGCGAAGTTCAACAATTTCTTGGACTAATCACGTATTATTCGAAATTCATTAAAGATGCAGCTACACTCACACATCCACTTCGCTTGCTTCTATATACATATGTAGTAAAGTAAAATTTCGATGGACAGCAAAGTGTGAAGCAGCATTTATGAGATTAAAAACAGAAATAGCAAGTGATAAAATGTTACTGCCATTCGATCCAGCGTTACCCATCACCATATCATGCGATGCAAGCTTAGTCGGAATAGCGGGAATATTATCTCAAGTCATTCAAGGGGAAGAAAAACCGGCTACATACATATCTCGTTCACTGTCTATTGCAGAACAAAATTATAGCCAGTTAGACCGTGAAGCACTAGCCATTTATTGGACTATTAAAAGATTGTACATGTACTTATATGGTCAGAAGTTCAAGTTAGTAACGACAACAAACCGTTAACACATACTTTCAAACTGAATAGAAATTTACCTTCGATTACATCCAGCCGCTTACTGCGTTACGCTTCATTTCTCTCGGAATTCCAGTACACCATAGAACATCGAGAAGCTGAAAACCTTCTTAATGAGGAAATAAATTATGATAAATACCATCTTCATGGCGGCACAATCTTCAGAGGGACCAGAGTTGTAGTTCCAGTAAGCCTTCAAAATGAAGTTTTGAAAGAATTACACCATACACATCTAGGCATATGCAAAATGAAAAGCCTGGCTCGCCGATATGTCCATTGGAAAAACATCGACATCGATATTACGTCATTTTCGAAAAGTTGGAATACGTGTGCCGAAAATCAAAAATCGCTCAGAAAGGTAGAAACACACCACTGGGAAGAACCGGAAGAAAATTTCGAGCGAATTCACCTTGATTATGCAGGATCGAAGTGGCCAGAAATCGCAATTACAAAGTGTAGCCCTACAACCGAGATGACAATTGAAAAGTTAAAATCAATTTTTGCCTACCATGGATTTCCAAAGGTAATGGTATCGGACAATGCTACCATTTTTAAAAGTGAAAAGTTTATTAATTTTTGTTCTTTCAAGGATAAGTTAAAAGCAATGGAAAATGAAGGTGGTTCTAGTGCCGATAAGGAAAAAGTCCAGCAGAAAATCAGTTCCAGCGAAAACTCAGAATCAAACTTGATGCACTTCTACCATCAGGTCATACTGCGAATAAAGCCAACGAGAACATAGAAATCAAGCGCAAATTAAGTGTGGGAGACAGAGTAATTTCTCGTAATTATATAGGTCACGTAAAATGGCTTCCTGGTATTGTGTTACACAAATTTGGACGACTTCACTACTTAGTAAAGTTGGATACGGGGTACCGATTGAAAAGGCAAATCAATCAATTAAAAAGCACGGAGAGTGCAATTACTCCAAGTAAACAACAACCACGAGTAACATTTAATCTACCAGTTCGAAATCCAATCCGTCAATATCAAACAAACAGCACTCCAAGTCGATATCAATCAAACATTAACAACAGAAGAGAAGAATCATCAGGTATAGAAGAATTCAAAGGAAATAATACTTCAATAAATATTTCAGAGCAGGAAGTTCACCCGAATACAAGCAACGATCATGTAGAGAGCAACATCCTCCAACATACTTACAAGGCAACCAATTGGAATAGCCGAGAAGTGATCCAATAAGTGTGGGAGACTGTAATATCCATACAACGTCTTTTAGGGTTAATCTTTTAATGAGTAAACTATATAGATAATATCCAATATGTTTATTGGGTTCGACCATCTGTCAAATGTATATTATATTTAACCTAAAAACCCTGCTGTTGGAATGAAGATAAGGTATTAAGCATTCTGAAATATCGCCGCAGGTGTTTCTGGCCAAATGACTTTTTTCAATATTGATGACCAACCCAGTGTTGCACATTCTGGTAAATATGGTTTCTAAATGTTTGACGTGTTCGTCTATAGTGATTTAGATGGCACAAGTACGCCGCCTATGTATTCAAAACAAAAAATCGTTCGGAGCCCGAAAATCATTCTTGTGACTTCAAATATCCCGAAGCCCGATAGACGCCGGAGGGTTAACATTTCGCCGTTCTTCTTTGTCACCAGATGCATCGAGCTAGCTAATGGGCAATCGGTACGCCGGCAAATCCTTTGATCGACCATACATTAGAATTCCTTTAGGTGGTTCGGACGCTTGCATGTCACACGTGATTTCCTGACCCACTGGCGAACTGTCGGTACTTCCATTGTGGTTCTTTTCCCAATTGAATACAGTGTGGTGATTGAATCGATTAATCGTCCGTGTTGAATATCAACCAAATAATACCAAATCCAACCAAATAGTCTTCTAAGACCGAGATCAAGAAGGAGCTTTCGTTTTCCATATGTTTTTAGCTTGCTTCCGTTTGCGCCAAATAGAAAAAAGTTTTCGTCGTGATTCTTGCTAAATTCCTTTGTTACCGGAATAATGGATATATCAGTCCCGGTCTCTATTAAATACGAAATTTGCGATACGTCACCTTGGCACGTTGTTGAATGCGCTGGTGGACTCAGTTTTTTGACTTAATGTCTTACAAATTCGGGCAAGCGGTCTGACAAGAGTTGTTGAGATTGTGCCAGTTATGATATCGCTCACTTCACTGCTAATTTTCTCGTTTTGCACAGAGCAGATGGTGGTATTTCATAGTTTCGGACGTAGTCTTACACAACGAGAACTGAGATTCCACCATGTGGAACCATAATTATGGATCCTGTCGTTAGAGATGGGTATTTCCCGGGAATTATCGAGATTCGGGGAATTCCTGAAACCCAACTCGTGATGTTAGTGGAACAATTCATACAGAAATTCCTGATACGATGTCCGATGTTGATGATGTTGGCTCTGTCAATTCTGTTGATACTTGCAGTGCGTTTGCGTTGGCGGTGGTACACGCGGTGCATTCTACCATTCTGCCAATACACGACTTACCGCTGCACAAACCCTGGCTTCAATGTCGTCCACGGAATCGTTTGTCCTCTTCAAACTGTCGATGGTCGATTGGTCAGCGCTTGCTGCGGCTGTTATTGAAGGCTCCATCGATGATTTACTGGCATAGGTTGCTTAATTTTATTGCACTAAATAACGCCTTGATACCGAATTTTTCGAATTTATTTAATTAATTTGGTATTTTTAGTGCGAATTTATCGTGGATGAAATGACCGATAAAATGCAATTAGAAATACGAATTACAACAATAACAAAATGAGGACAATAATAAGTTCAAACCCAAAAATCTCGTCCCAATTTAACGACTCAAAAGGCGAAACAAGGAAAATTTACAATAATAAGACTACTTACTTTTCTGATTAATTTATGTCCTTATTTTTATTGATGATAATGCCGTGTTTGAAGTCGTAACCTGACAACGTCTGCTGCTGTTGGTTTGGCTGGTGTGGTCCTCGCTAATACTGGCAATGGTTGCTGTGTGCACAGAAAAAAATAACATATATATGTTATTTTTTTCTGTGCTGTGTATCTGGATCAATCAGCCGTTGACATCGACTGGGATCAGGAACTACAGTTAGCACTTGTTACCTCATCTCTGCCGGGAACACCGTTCGCTATTTCTGTGAGCGTTACTTGACTCGACAAACGATGCGACTAAGACAATAGGGCCCAGAAGCGTCATAACATTGACACAAATAAATCCGCGCTTACTAATGGCAGGCGATGCTATGCAACTGGGATGGAGAAAATTTGTTAATACATTAGTAAATAAAATTGATGTGTACTTTCGGTACTTAAATCTTTATTGGTCTCTTTTTGGGAAAGAGAAGAAAAAATGGACTTTGGAATTATGTCGACCATGTCGCCGCCACAAGACCATGCATATGTCCGAACGACAGACACTCTTATTATGTGTTTGGGTCCAGATAATTCAATTTTGAAATTCTGCAAGCTACACGTATAATTTAGAACCATCTCCTTTCTTGTCTTTCGTCTTAAAAATCAGGAAATGTTTACACACAGTACATTCTATAAATACAGAAGGTAAATTGTGGTACAATCCTTCCAGTCGCCTTGGCGACTATCAGTTCGAAATTGTATTAAAAATTCGCTTACATTTTTCGGAAAATATTGACTTCATATGAACCCCACAATAAAATGGACGCTTGTCAAAATGGATGCCTTTACTTTGTGGGAGTATGGGGCATGATGACTCTGTAACAATAAAAAAACTTTTTATATTAAAATAACCAAATAATTGTATGGTTTGAGAAAAATACATCATTTCATTAACTTTCTGTACATCTAACTATTAAAAATCGATTTTGAAACAACAAAAAGCAAAAATTCCACCTGTTCACAAAGCTACGACGCGACGCGAAACCTATTTATAATAAAATAGACAAGTACATGTACATCTTAACTGAAATCAAATATATTAAATTAAAAATGCATTCTACTATTAAACCATTATACGATATATTATGCAGGCTTATAATTTAGAAACATCAAAATTCATATACTTACGTGCAATGAATGCGTAATGTGTCCGCCATTTTTTAAATTTAAAAATTTGAATTACCTGTGTTACAACATGTTGAATGTCACGATACACGAATAATCATTTGTTACCAACGTAACAATAAAGTTATTAAAAACTGAGCAAAATTTGATTCAAATTGGGAAGCAACCTTAATTCAAATAGATGTACAAAAACTGGATTTATAAAGTTTTCAACATTTTATATTGCCTTTTGTATTTTAAAATTAATTATTTTGATTGTAATTTTATTATTCTATAGAATTATGTGTGTTTTGATTTACAAATTAACTAAATTATATAGTTTGAATGAGTCGTTGCTAGTGTACACTAGATGACAGCGGAATACGTAAAATTAAGCTAAACTATTTTAAACTATTGCCCAATATTTTAAGCCACATAATATGGCGTCATTTGTTTGTGTCAAACGTGAAAATTTTCCAAAAAAATCATTTTTACGCCAAAATTGTGGTATTTTCACGAAAATATCCTTAAACTAATTTCCAAATATATCAAGTGTTCTGTATATATTGTATAGTATATAGTGTTTAGTGAATTGGTAGGGTGATAATTCTATAAAATTGAAAGTAAATTTCCGCGTTCGCGATTTGTTATGAAATAAAAATGTCGGCTGGAAATTCGTCCAGCACTAGCCCCAGCAATACAAATTCCAGTAGTCAGAATAATATAAATAATGTGTCACACAATAATAATTCTAGTGATAATTCGAGTAATGGTTCGGCATTAAATTCGGGCAATGTCAAATTGCGGCCGGGGCGTCCTCGTTCCACATATCATCCAGCGACATGTACATGGTGTGGCGAATCAAAAACTCCGCTAAAATATGTGCTGCCCACACAAAATGGCAAGAAGGAATTTTGCTCGGAGACATGTATCGCCGAATTTCGTAAGGCCCATTCGAAGGGGGCGTGTATCGAATGTGATAACGTTATTTGTAGTAGTAGTGCCCCAAATCGGGAATTCTGTTCGACATTTTGCATGAACAAGAATCAAAAGAAGAAATCGAATTCAGCGCCTCGATATAATAACAACAATAATATTAATAGTGTTAGTAATAATAATCATAGTAATAGTGGTATTCACGGCACATCCAGCAATTCTGCAACGTCACGCTTACAACAATCAATCACAGCACCACACTCATCATCTTCTAGCCCTTCAGGACCATTTCAGTATGAAAGTTTTCATGTTTTCAACTGGGACAATTATTTAAAGGTGAGTGTTGCACAATTGATAACTCGTTAATTTTAAGTGGTTCGTCCTAGATTCAAGAATAGATGACTGTCCAAATGATGCGCTAGTTCTTATTTATTGTAATCTTCATAAATATTTATATTTTACAATTTAATTGTGATTCGAGTAGTCCCTTTGGATAGAAATTTAATTTTCCCGCCAATTTGAGTATGAGAACATGTCTCATATAAAATTCCAATTGGGTTTAATTCCGATTGATAAACATGATTGTTCCGTTTTATTTACAGGAAACTGGCAGTATAGCCGCTCCAAATGGTTGTTTCAAACAAGCACCAAATCCACCAATAAACGAATTTAAGATAGGAATGAAACTAGAAGCTCTAGATCCCCGAAATGTAACATCAACGTGTATTGCTACGGTAGTTGGAGTACTTGGATCACGACTCCGATTACGACTTGACGGTAGCGATAATACAAACGACTTTTGGCGCCTAGTCGACTCAAATGAAATTCACCCGATTGGACATTGTGAAAAAAATGGTGGAATGCTGCAACCACCGCTGGGGTTTCGCATGAATGCTAGTAGTTGGCCAACATTTTTATGCAAAACTTTAAATGGTGCAACAATGGCACCCGAAGAAATTTTCCAACCGGATCCGCCAACGCCCAAAAATAATCTATTCACTGTCGGGCAAAAACTGGAGGCGGTAGATAAGAAAAATCCGCAATTGATCTGTTGTGCAACTGTTGACGCGGTGAAAGACGATCAAATTCATGTGACTTTCGATGGATGGCGCGGAGCATTCGATTACTGGTGTCGTTATGATTCGCGTGATATTTTTCCAGTACGATGGTGTACTAAAAGTTGTCATCCAATGCAACCGCCAGGGCGTAAATCAAAAATTGAATCACACGCTTCGTCGTCAACGACACCAAAACAAAAATCAAGGGGGTCTACGACTCCTACTGATACCGATGCAATGGTACCTGCGACACCCGTTACAGCACATTTTCATATACGTTGTAGGGGTGGCCCATTAATTAATAGCTCGAAATTACCATCGATGGTGACGGCGCCATCTCATCAAACGCTTGCCAAATTATGCCTTCAAGAAATGCTTGCCGCGAGTACGGACACAGCCCAACTATCTCCATTATTATTCGATTTGGAGGGTGAAGTGCATATAGTGACGGCGGCAGGAAAAAATTTCACAGTCAAAATTCCAGTGTTCCTCAAACAAAAGGGTAATAAAAGTTTAGCCGATTTTATCGAGCAAATGTGTTCCGTTTGTATTGCATGCCCTCGGCTTATAACATTAGAACCGGGGCCAGAAATTTGTGATCAGTGTGCGACTGCGCAATCATCACAGAAGCGTCAAATCAAATTAGAAACAAATCCAGTTGTTAGCCCGAAACGAAAACCAATTCCAGAACAAGAAACAGCGACTTCGACAACACCTAGTGAATCACCGCCAGTACCTTCATCGTCAACGGGTAAGTGTTGTTGAGAAAACCATGTATCGGGAGGTGAGCTTAATATAATTTTAAACAACCTACCTATTCAGGCAATCCATCAACGCCAGTGTCGACAGCGACGGGACAAACAACGCCACCGCCCTACATTCAGCCAAAGGGACAACCAAGTGAGTGGTCAATCGAGGAGGTTATTCAGTTTATTGCGATTACAGATCCGGCGCTCGCTATCCACGCCGATCTGTTTCGAAAACACGTAAGTTACATTGCAATTGCGCAACTCGTATTTTATTCACTATATTCATAATCCACAGGAGATTGATGGCAAAGCGTTGCTGCTATTAAATTCCGAGATGATGATGCGTTACATGGATCTTAAACTTGGGCCCGCGCTCAAAATATGCAATCTAGTGAGCAGAATTAAAGGACGTCGTCACAATATGTCGCTGTGAATTTTAGTTGTTGTTTTTATTTACTAAATTCTTTTAATTTTCTGCAATTCCTCGTTCGAGGGTGTTCTCATTTTTTTTTTTTCTAATTTCTGATTTTATTCTGTTACATGGTGTTAGGCGGCGAGAACCGTGTTGGTTTTTCGTCGCCATAGTGCGCGTTTATAGAGAGGAACCCCCTTATAAAGTTATTATAATAAAAAAAAATTCCTTATATTGTTTTAGATTATTGACTGTATAATTAATTAATTTAATTAAAAAAAAAAATAAAAAAATATTCTTATATTTTCAAAATATAAAGTTAAATTTTTCATTTTTTTATGTTCCCCCTAAGGAAACGAGGAAAACTCTATTCTCCTACTTAGGTAGTGCTGAGTTAAATAGAAATTGAATTGAAGTTAACTCATTCAATTTTTATAAAATTGATTGTTGATCAATACAATTCGTATTTTGATCTTGATTTTATCTTACAAGCATTTAAATATTTACTTCCTATTTGTTTTGATCTTTATCGTTGAGTTACGTGTATTTTATCAAGTACCGAGACGCTCATTTTTAAATCTTTAAACCTTTAGTTAATTTTCTGTTTGTTGTTCAACTGATGTTAATTTTGTAGTGATTCAATTTTTTAGTTGAATCAAATATGTTGAATGTTTGTGACTAACGTTTCTTGTGATTTTTTGATTCAGTTGGGTCGATGGTTACAGGACGCCATATTGTGCAAATATTTTAATTATAAAAAAACGTGTGGAGTTTTTAATAATAAATCAACACATGCTTACTAAATTGTATAGTTATTTAGCAAAGAGTAAAAGGTGATTTGTAAATGGTTCACGTTCAGAGATTCTGTGCATCGACAGATTCCTTTGTAAAATGATTTACTTATCGCTCGTTGAATAATCGTGAACAGACAACATTAGAACGGATTCTAAGAGCTTCGAATGAGAAAAAAATAAAGGTATACATTCATTAAGTAGACTTATGTATTCAGTTGTACAGGTTGAAAAGCCACATGTGAAGCTTTAAGTAGTGCATTGTACTACTTGTCATAGATACGGGCATACTAAAACATAATGCAATCACAGGCCCAGATGTGTGAAATGTACAGGTGGACGTCTCATAACTCAATGCGAAAAGGAAAAGTGAGCTATAGCGTGCTATATAATGGTAGTCATCCAGCCAACCGGAGAAATTCCAGTTAAAACCACAGATTTTTCTCAGAAAAAAATTATGGAGAAATCACAGCCCGCTGCTTATCCGAATCCATCTTATCAATTAGTTATTGGGAAAATATGTGGATAAACTCGAATGGAGATCGTACCAAAGAAAACCATTCAACGGCGGATTAAAAAAATCATGAACAACAGCCCGAGCAGTCTTCCACACAACAGTTGGAAATTATGATGGAAAATTGTATGACCAAAATGGATACTATTCTTAATCTTTTAAGGGTCATTTGTCTCCAAATCATTCAATGTCCCGAACCCTTAAATTAGAAATCTGGAATGCCAACGGCTTGTCACAACATAGACAAGAAGTTAAAAGTTTCTTGATAGAATAACTATGGAACATCTCCAAACTACCACTGTAGCAATAGAAGATTGGCTAGGTCCCATAGTCTCAAGAATATTTATCACGACTATCACCAACACAGATTATTCATTGTGGAAAGCGACTAAGAAGCTGGCTGAAATAACCACAACAGCATAATTAAAATATTTTTATTGGTTTTGGGCTCTACATAATTCTCTACTTATTTTTTTATTAGTTTTTACTTGAGTTTCAAAAGCGACAAAACGAGTAAGCTCTCAGGTAAAAAATAAAATTAGAGCCCAAAACCAATAAAAATATTTTAATTATACACAATTATTGGCCCAATAATAATTATCTACACAACAGTAACACACAAGTGACGATCACTGGGCGAGAATTAATTAAGAAAAGGCTGAACTATTTTGAAGAGTATTTCAACCATGTCCATCAGAAACTACGCATTTGCAAATTAATCTTTCAATCACCAAGTTTTCTATCCTTCAAGTAAAAAACAGTGATACCAGTGGTTACCAAAACCTGTTGATTTTGAGGACTGCGATTCTGTTGAACGGTGGCAGATGAATTTGCGGATCCTTGTAGTTGGTGTGGGCTGCTATCTAATGCCGCAGTCGGCGGGCTCTGTCGTTCTCGGATTGCATCTGCATGTCTGCGTTTGGTGGTTTGATCGGTAAATGCAACGCTGTATGTTTGTTATTTTGCTGTGTGATTGTCCCAGGGTTCCATTTCGTATCATTGTCTGTTCGCACCCATACGTTATCAGCTGCATTGAAATGACGTTCTTTGATGTTGTCTCTATCGTGATACAACTGGCTTTTTAAATTATGTCTGTTTATGTTCCGTTGAATAGATGGCTTTATGTTATCGAAGATTGTTGGAAGCCGTCGTCCCAAAAATATCTCAGATGGAGCTTTGTCCGTTGTACTATGTGGTGTGTTGCGATAACTAAATAAAAATGCGTTGAGCTGAGCATCGAGATTTTCGTTATCCTTCTCGCTTGACTTCATTCGTCGTTTAAATGTTTGAATGAATCTTTCTGCTAATCCATTTGTCTTTGGGTGGTATGGCGAGAACGTAATATGTTTCATGCCCCCCTTCTCACAAAATGTTTTGAATTCGTGAGACGTGAACGAGGTTCCAATGTCACTAACGATTACTTGAGGCACTCCATAACGAGCGAACAAACTGGTAAGCACTTTCTCAAGCATGTTTATCGTGATACTTGTCATTGTATAGACTAAGCGCGTCCACTACGACCAAAAACTATTTGTTTTTAAAAGGTCCCGCGAAATCGATGTGAATCCGTTCCCAGACGCGTGCTGGAACGGTCCATGAGTATAATTTTACTTCTTGTTGACCGTTTCGGTTCTCTTGACAACTTTGGCATCGTTTAACGAATTTAAAGAGCCATTGCCCGCATAGCTACAATACCCGGATGGCCGCTGTGTAATCGTTGGAGTCCAGCTATAAGTAATGATGCAGGTAGCATCATTCTTCCTTGCCACATGAGGATATTTTTTTCTACAGACAGTTCGTCTTTGCGCTGTAGAAACGATTGGAATTGTGATTGTTGGCACATCTGTTGTGTCCACCCTTGTTTCACTGCACTAATAATGCGAGAAACCTCCTTGTCTTTATTGGACTCGACTGAGATGCTTTTCTCGCAGAACTGGAGGTCATCCATCTTTGCTTTGCCAATGTAGTTGACGTCGTCTTCAATCTTTTGCCTGTCAGATTGTGGTTCTTCTGTTGTAGTCGGCATAGGTGATAAAAAATCGGCAAACATGTTTAATTTTCGCGGAATGTACTCGAGCAATGCCCATCGACCTCTTAATAGCATTGCCCATCGAATTAAACGATTATTAACGAGTTTAGGCAAATTGCGATTCCTGCCAAATATGTGCGTCAACGGTTCGTGGTCCGTGACCAATGTAAAATGTGTACCCGCTAGGAATCTGTCGAACTTTTGTACCCCAAAAATGATTGCAAGTGCTTCTTTGTCAATTGTGCCGTAATGTAACTGAGCACCTGATAATTTTCTTGATGCAAACGCAATCGGTAAGTCAATCCCGTCGCTGTTGCGATGACTAAGGACAGCACCAATTCCTTTGTCTGATGCATCGCATGTAACATACAGATCCTTTTCATCATAATACGGGTGTAAGACCTGTGCGCGTGAAAGCTGGAACTTAATTTCGTTGAAAATTGCCTGTTCATGACTCGTCCATTTGAAACGTTGATTTTGCCCTGATATTGTGTGTAAATCAGATGCTGCAAATGAGCGTAAATCTCGGGTGTTCGTTGGTGGACTGGCGTTGATTATGGCGTCCAGTTTGTCTTCTGTTGGGGAAAATTCTCTCTTTGTTGAAGCGATGTTCTAAGTACACCACTTCGTTTTGGAAGAAAATGCACTTCTCTCGTTTGATACGGAAACCCGCTTGTTGTAATCGTGTGAGTACTTCTTTTAAATTGTGCATGTGCTCGGCATCGGGTTTTCCTGTGATACTGAGTCAATATTTGATAATAATTTTCCGCATCCTATTAATCGATTTTGGAGAATCGTTCTCCACCAGCAAGTGTGCGCCGTAAATTATCAAATAATGGTACTGGATGTTTCTCCAATAGCAAGCAGGGGTTTATCGTACCGCTGAAATCCCCACAGATTCGTATGTCTCCGTTGCGTTTTGGTACGTTTACAGTTGGTATAGCCCATTCTACCGGTGTTTCATTTGGATCGACTGGTGTGAAAACGCCTTCGCTGACTAATCTGTTGATTTCCTTTTCGACATTGTTCTGTATCCCAAATTTGACATATCGGGGGTCGAAACGTTTCGGTTTTGCATCATGTTCCAAGTGTATTTTGACTTTGTAGTCTTTGATGCGTCCTATTGTATCACTGAATAATTCTTCGTAATTTACAAACATATTTGCTATCCCTGTGTGTGTTTGGGGTGCCTGTATCATTGTATGTGATTCGGCGTTTGTAATCGAATAAACGT
The DNA here is from genome assembly GCA_958295665.1 of Tipula vernalis. Classification (NCBI taxonomy): domain Eukaryota; kingdom Metazoa; phylum Arthropoda; class Insecta; order Diptera; family Tipulidae; genus Tipula; species Tipula vernalis. The sequence continues at coordinate 11,617,941 of OY282559.1, read as the reverse complement.
GTGAGGGAAATGGCATGATGAAAGCTTCCACTATGGTAACCCAAACAAAAACGGGTTTGCATGTTTCATGACAATTACTGGTAATTTGAGTGTTTCGTCAAATGCTGACCCAGAGTTTGTAATTGATGACTGCCGTATAAGCCATCAGCTTAGGTGCCTATATTAGCGTTGGTTGACCTATTTGTTTCCAGAGATGTTCATCGACCAGGGGGCCTATTCTCGAATTTCACATCCATTTTCCACATGTGGACATTTGTCAAAGTTGTCAAAAAATGGTTCGAAAATTGTAATTCGTATATAAAACACATGCGGCATTGACATTTTCCTATATGGGGAATTTTTCCACATGCTTCCCATTCGGAAATATTCCCTTAGTACCGAAAAAATTCAATTTTTATGAGTTTTGACAGATGTCCACATGTGGAAAATGGTTGTGGAATTCGAGAATAGGCCCCCAGAGTCGTAATCAAATGTAGCTTTGATTCCATTGACGTGAATGTCAATGCGCTAACTTGTTTTAGTAATATGATTTATAGTGTAAACGAAAACACTGCTATCATCACTATTATTGCTGTTACTGTCAGCTGTGGACGTTGCCGCCATTTTGTGAATGTTTCCTGACTTTTGTGGATCACCTTTGGTGGGTGTTGCAGTTGTGGTATATCCACTGATTTTTTGTTGTTGATAAATTTGTGCTCTGCCCGTTTTAATGCTACATGATACATATAGTGACCTGCACGAATGACATATCACATTTGTTGCTGGGCACGCACTCAGCACTGTCGTTTGTGTATCTCTCTTTACCGCAACGCTTGTAATGATTTGCGTATAACTTTTGTGGAAGTTGTGTAGTGTTTGTGTTTCCATGTTTCGATGTTTTTTTCCGTGTATTTTATTAACACTTTCTTGAATTCCGTTTATTGCATTGGGTTTTAATACGTCGATTTCTGCTCGTTCTCGTAACTGAACCACTTCGAAAACTTCTTTAAATGTCACTTCTCCCATCGTCTCAATTTCTTCATTTGCAGCGTTTCTGACTGTACGTATTGTTTTCAGATCCGGCCATCTCTGTCGAAGTTCGATTTCGGCATGTTGAATGCCTGACGAATGCCAGTTGCGAAACGATCGCGTAATTGACGATCGAGGTTCTCAAAATCACAGTCACGGCTAATTGCACGTAATTCGTTTGTATATTGTTCGAAGGATTGGGTTTCTTTGCGCGTACAATTCCAAAACTGTGACAATGCCTTAAATCGAGTCGTTTTGTGTGTATACAAATCAATGAAACGATCGATTATTGTTTTGTATGTATTTTGTTCGAATGGTGTGGTGGCATCCGTAAAAGACACTTTAAGTTCGGTGACAATGAACACAGGAATAAACCGCGTTTTGCGTTCACATATGCGCCTCGATTCGCCTTTTCATCTAAGTTTTTCGGAGTTTGTTGTTGGGTATCTTTATCTCGATTTTATCCCCGTATCACTTATCCTACTGTTTCCATAAGCGCGGCGTTATTCCGGCTGATCAATTCCACAAATTGTTCAAATTGCTCTTTATCGATTTTGTTTATGAAGGAAATAATTCGTGAATATAAATCGTCGTCGCCAGTATGTTATGTTTAGTGTTTCTAAACAAGATATTGTTCGTAGATTAAAATACTAAGTGTGGATTAATATTCTTTAATAATATTTAGAATTTCATGTGTCTGTACAGGAAAAACTCTAACCTAACATACTACTGTCAAAACTATAAAAGAGTACCTTAGATACTTTTAAAGCTGGTTTCACATGACAGGGGAATTGACTGAAAGTGGTCTAAAAGTAGTCTGAGTTCGGTCAACTTTAATTTGGTTGGTTAAGTCAGTTTTTTTATTGAGTTAAACAAGTACCTAATTTAATTTAGTTGAACTGATAAATTTTTTCATACTGTGATGCTGTTGTAAGTAGTAGTTATGTAACGTAGAGATTTTAAATATTTAAATTGGAATTTTGTATAACGTAATACTAAGCGCTGTCTACTGCTGTAAATTGGTATTATTGAAAGTCATGTGGCAGCGCCTTATTTAAAAGTCATGTAACAACGCTTTATTATTTATTATGATTGTCCGCGAATAGTGAGGTTAGATTAAATAACCACATGTTGAACGAGATCATATTGAATTTAGAAAATGCGTTAGCAATAGCGCAAAAGGTATTGGATAGAATATCCAATTTCAGCCGAATGGATTGTGAACCAACCGTTACCGATTAATTTTGATAGTTCTGTGAGGGATTCAGTTTGTTCTGATTATTCTGTCCAGTATACTTCGTTCGTGACCCCAGACTGTCAGATCAGTATGAGTATGTTGAAAACCCCATTTGGCTTTTGCAATGCACCGTCAGTGTTTCAGCGCTTTATTTCGGAAGTATTTCAATCATTGATCCAGAGGGGGTTGGTAGCGAAATATATCAACGACATACTACCGGTATTGGTGATATTGACAGTCACAAAATTTGTGTTAATTCAGGTATTAAATTTAATGTATGAGAATTGTTTGAAGTTTAGAGCAGAGATGTGTTCCTTTTTCAAGTTCCATATTGAATATTTAGGTTATAAGGTCCTAAAATTGGGAATTACACCATCAGATGGTCATGTGCAGGCCATTAAGCAATATCAGCTGTTTCCTAAGAATGTCCATGAGGATTCAAGTTTGTAGGCCTTGCTAGTCATTTTAGGAAATGTATTCCTAATTTTAGGGCCATTGCTAAACCATTTTTAGATTTGTTGAAGAAGGAGGCTAATTTTAAGTTCAATGATTTGGAGTGTCATTCGTTTAGTGAGTTACAAAAGTGATTAGCATCAAACCAGTGTTGCGTTTATTTGATTCAAAACTAGAAGAAGAGTTACCTACATATGCCAGTAAAATAGGATTTGATGCTATTTGGATACAGCTGCATTACCAGGTGTCGTATTTAAGTAGAAGGACATCTTCAGCTGAAAGTAATAAACATTTATTTGAGCTGGAAGCATAGACTGCTATGTATTCAATCAAAAGATTTCACATCTACAGTCAGTCAAGTAAGAGCGTGGTCGGGTTAATTTATAAAAAAATTTATTTGGTGAAACTTTCATATTTATAAATATATTGTACACATTACAAACGATGATGCAATTCGGTTAATATTGTGTCCAGTCACCATCGGCGTCGATAATTGCCTGACATCTCCGAGGCATGCTTTCTACTAATTTGACGGCGTATTCTAGTGGCAACGATCTCCAGATCGCAAGATAGCTGCTTCAAAGTGTGTGTGCGTCTTCCACGAAGTTTCTGTTTAATATATGCCCACACATTTTCAATAGGGTTTGCATCAGGCGACTGCGACGGCCAATCCAATGTAACGATGCCAGATTGAGTCTTCCACTCAGTACAGAGCTTGCTGAGGTGTTTAGGATCGTTGTCTTCTTGCAGAATCCAATCTTCAATTTTTGCTGATGAACCAACGTTTGGCAGATGGCAGTAAAGCCTTTTTGTAGATTTTAATCATTTTTTCGGCATTTAGGTTGTCGGTAAAGAGGTACAAAGTGCCGAATCCCTGCTTTGAGAAGCAGCCCCAAAGATGCACCTTTATTCCGTGTTTTACGGTCCGCTGAACAAGCCTATTGGTGGAAGTTGACCAGGCTCGCGTGAGGACACAACGTGCCCATACAGAACATTCATCAGTAAAAATGACATTTTCAAAATCTCTATCGATATTCTCATGCGCCCAAGCGAGTCGCTTTTTCACATGTTTTCGAGTCAACAGAGGCTTCTTCATTGTGTTGCGTCATTTCAGGTCATGAGTACGGAGATGGGTTCGGATAGTTTCGTAGGATATATCTAAACCTTTTGCCTTTAATTTTGCTTGTCCTTGCCGCAGTGTTAAACCAGGATTCCGCGAAAACAGATTCACTATTCTTTTTTCATCTTTTTTGTCCACTTTTCCTATCGAGCCACGTTCTGGTAAATCATCGACATTTTTAGCCACTTTATATCGCTGTACTCACTTATGTACAAATGCCTTCGACTTTCTCATATATTTAGCAGCCGCTGATTGCGACATTTTGGGACCTTTCGGGTGGGTGCAAAGGAACACAGCTTCGTAGCGCGACGCGTATTTAGCACTCATGGCGCTTAACGTGATTCTCTTTCAAAAGATCAACGACAACTGAATCTTTGTTGACAATGCATCAAGGACAAAGCTTCCCTCTATCGGCTCGCAAAGGAATTAGAGCGAAATCTTTCATTACCTGTCGGTAATGACGACCACGCTCTTACTTGACTGACTGTAATTTACACTGTATTGACTTTAGATTAGAAACAGACTGTTGATCGTTTAAGCAGGTCTTGGAGAAGAAAGATGCAAGTAGTCAGATTATACGTTGGTCAGCGTTTTTAGCGAACTATGATTTTGCGGTGATTCAACGAAGTGGTGTATTAATGCGTCATGTCGATGCTCTAAGTAGGAGTTCGGATAGTTACCGAATGCAGTTTCTATGGAACATTAGTTGAAACATTAACATTAAAGAAAATTTGTTGAACAAATTTGTTTCGAGAAGTATGGTAGGCCTTTTCACACTTATCAAATAGACCACTTAGATCCGTTCTGCGAAACGAAATGAAAACACCGGCACTTGCTGGTAGTTATAGAAACTAGATCACTAAATTCATAAAATTTTATCCAACTAAATCTACAGGTACTCGTGAGAGTATAAATCCTCTTAGATCACCTTTTTGTATGTTTAGTGTTCCGATAAGGATTGGAAGTGATCGCGGATCTTGTTTTACCTCGAGAGAATTTAGAAAAACTGCTAACCTGCTTTTGTTCATTCACCGGGTAACATAGAGCTGGTTCCGCTGGAACCGATCGCAGTAAGCAGTAGTTAAGTAACGCAGAGATTTTATATAATTGAATTTGTTATGTATTGAGGTCGTACTGTATGAATGTAAACGAACTTCATAGTATACATTAAGTTAGGTTGGGTTTTTGACGTCCAAATGTGGAACAAGCGTGTCTTTGAATATCTTAAGAAATAAACATTATAAGAAACAATTATAATCGTGTTTCATATTAAACCCAGACATTACATTTTGTATAACGGAATACTAAGCGCTGTCTATTGTTGTACTGTATCCAATCAAAAATTTCAAAAAACTAGTGGAAATTGTCATAATCAACAAAACTATATACAGTGACTGCGCACAACTCTCGCCAAAATAATATCTAGAACCATATACCAAGATTGAACTCGCATGATTTTTCGATTCATGGCGACTCGTCGGTGAAGTGAGAATCATAATATTAATACGGCTACAAATAATGTGACATTCTTTTAAAACTATGCTCATCAAGTATCAAGTTGATCGATTCTAGATATCTGTTATATCGTGATAACTGTTATAATTATATTGTTATAATATTTTATGTAAGAAATTGTAGCTATGTTCAACCTGGAGAGGCAGAACAGAATCCATCTTGTACTTTTTCACCACCTGTCTCAAATAAAGAAAGTTATCTAAATAAATAAATAATTGGAGTTTCAACTATCCAACCAGAGAAGATACAACAATATCCAACAAAAAATATACCAATAAAGTAGAGTTGTTGTTAAAAAAAAAAAATACAAAATTTGTTCGTGAACTCTTCACATACCCTAAATATTGTTACAACAAGTTTTTGGTCGAAGAGAAACAAACAACATCATTTTAACTTAATTTATATTCTCACTTGTAAGCACAATTGAAATTGCTTTTTTCTCTATTTAAACCACAATGATTGTTCATTTCAATGATTAATTGTTATGGACGGGAATCATTTAACCCACTGGCGTTGATCTCTTGAATAACAACTATAAATTCTTATATCTATTATTATTGGATTGTGAACAGTTGCTATAAATGCACTTATGTCACGACATGGCAACATATTGGTTTTTAATGGGAGCAGTCATGGAACATTACTTTCGATTACCTTCAGTTATTGAGCCCAACCGAAAACGTAGATGAATGGAGATCTGTTGATACACACGGTAAGAATAATTGATTGAATTAAAGCTCTTTGAAAAATGTACAATATTCTGAAATCCACCAAATAAACAAAGAACTCTTCAACCACCGCCAGCAACAAGATTGAAAAACTAAAAGAATTCTACACGGATATAATTTAAAACACATGAAAACGATGAATCGTCTGCGAGAGGAATAATATTTCCCATGTAGCAGGATAAATTTACATTGACCTCACGTACTCTCTTCAAATTCACAAAACTAGTAATCTCATATTTTAATAACGTTACCTTTTACGATTGGTTATAATAAAAATAAACAAAAAATTAAATGAAAAATAAATTAGAAAATAAAACAAAAGATACAGTAAAAATTTTCCATTTCCAACACTTCATTCATCACCCCTGAAAATGTATATCCCAAACTCATCCCATAAGTTTTGTGTTCATTTTTGCACTAAACCCTCATTCCTCACGTGCATTGCTCACATACATTGTTCGGGTTGAAGAACCACAATCGACATAAACCAAAAAAAAAAAAAAAAAAAAAAAAAACAGGTAATAAATTATTGTTGTCCCCAGCATCTTGCGACTACATATACTCGTAATATGTGAATTCCACGAAATCATATGTATTTACATATACAATATAGGAGTACAGCATACATTACGTAAAACAACCTGACTGGCTGCCGGCTATTGAACAAGAGCATGAATCCATCAAAAATTCTAAAAAAGAAAATATTTTTGGATGCGGATAAAAAAAAATATCAAAAAGCTTTAAAAACACAAGCGAACGTTTTTCTTTCTGTTTACTGATTTTACCTGTATACAAAGTTTTATCACCAGGTTGGGTTGATTTGAATTTTATTAGTACTCTCGCATTCCACAACGCGCATACATTTTTAATGATCTCAACTCGAAGCTAATTACGATATGTATGAGTGTAGGAGGGGCGGGGTTGATTAAATTAAGTTTAAAGTATTTTTTTAGTGTATGAGCTTTTTGTGCTTTTTCTCATTGTCGTCTACATCATGCAGGTTCTATAAAGTTGTAAATAAATTATTCAAAACTTTTTTAATTTTTTAATTTAGTTGTTAGGTTGTTGTTGGCACTTATTGTGCTTTTTGCGGCTTTATTCTAGCAACGTACATGAACTTGATTGATGTTTTAATTGGTAAAACTTTGTGTAAGCTATTCACTTGACTTTAAAAGATAAATTTTCAACATTTAATCTATAACCTACATACATACTCGTACACACAAGATTACAGCAACATCGTACATACTTTGTTTCACTCTAAAATCCATTAAACGAAACCAAAAAAAAGGATTCTATGTCTGTGATATAAGGTAACCTAATACACAGCAACAGCATTTCCACTTAGATCCTATAAAAAATAAAAAAAAACTGAAAATCACGAAAAAAGGATTAATTGGATTAATTATGTAACAACAACAAATAATTTGTCCCATTTTCATTTCATATCCGCCCAAACCGCATCTCACACTTCTTCCTATCTTTTTATATACCCGACTGTGTACCTTTTGTGAATCTCCATGTTGTTGTTGTTCGTTTGCTGCCCATTTATGAATTTTTTAATTGCTTTGGTGGAATTTTGGATTAGAGTGGATCGCAATAAAATCTATTGTTGTTGTATGGGAGGGGGTCAAATGGTTGGATGTTATTTTAAGTGTTTAGGTTATCTCATCGTGTGTGGTAATTTAATATAGGTACACTATTTGAATCGTTATATTACAAAAACCAAATTTCCTATATAGTCGAATAAAGGTTTTATTCGATTTTTATCTTTACCACAAACAAACACATTGGTATATGAGCATCCGTTTTTCTCTGAGCTATATACATTACTGAATCGTCGTACATCATTCCCTGTTCCACTTTAGGTTGAAGAATAAAATGTGAAAACAAAACAATGAAAATTAAGAACAAAATCAACAGAAACAATATATTGCTGGTGTTGGCTGTGGTGGTAATGGTGGTGCACGAGTGCGGTGAGGTTGGAAATAAAAAAAATCTCATCTGTTTCATTTATTCATTCAATAACCACAAAACTTATTAACTTTAACGTTTTCCAATAAATACTTAAAACAAAATCTGTTAACACTGTGAAGGGTTGTGACTTTAATTAATTTTGATGAACATTTACTGTTTTGTATACTAAACAAAATGTACCAACTAAATGGCACAGTGGTGGGAGGACTACGATAGGAGTTGGAACCCTTATAGGGCTATCAAGATTGGTGGAAAGGACAAAAAAGTCTCGGCTGTAAATATTAACAATGCTAAAGAGAACTTCAGAATAGATTAATTGGAATTAGAGTCCTCTATTATAAGCAAGACCTTTTTCAAAAATAATAACCATTCGTAGATTTTCGGATTTATAAAATTCATCCGAATGAGTTGGCTGGGTCCTTTTGATTGAGCACTGGAACAAATGACAAAAAAAAAAATCTTTCAAAAATATCCAGCTGGTGTATCGGTGTCGGCGAACTTCCTCATTGCCCCAATAGTATAATTCCGTTTCTTTTATTTAAAAGTATTACTTTGAGAGAAGTAGTGGTAAAATCTAAAGAAAACGCCCAACCTTCTATCGACATAACTTTTCCACAGCGAAGCTGAGGCAAGATTTTTTGAAGATTTTCAGTTTAAACTGAGATTTTTAGGATCTACCGCTTTGCTTAACAAATTGCTTGCCAAATAGTCAAGACCAATGCAATAGAAATGATTCATTTAATTACCAAGCCCATCCCTTACAATCGATCAAACATATTGTTACAAAACTTAGTTGATTTTTACATATTCGTGAGTTCATTTTATTGTTTAGGACACGTTGTTTACGAGCACGACAGATGTTCAAATCAGTAATCCAAGTATTTCGTCCCTTTCTAAACCGTTAATTCTTGTTGCCGATAACTGTTTTAGCCAATATTTAATCTTTCCTGTAATTAGCGCTCTAAACAATAAAACATTTTCTGGTGTTTATAACTCTAAGGAGTAAGGGATCCTCTCCTAGAAAAATACCGTTTACAGATTCGCACTTCTTATCATGAATTTTTATTGAATTGGCTTCCTTCAATTAGGCCTCAAAAATATGCGATTTATGTCTTAAACTTAAATTCAATTTATTATGTCTATATGGTTTGGGTCCTGAGTAAATTAACATTTGTAAGGTTTCTTAGAGTTAAATGGTATAAATTAGCGTATAGGCTACTCCTAACTTTGAACATTCAAAGTTATCAAAAAATTAGCTCTCAACAAAAATGTAAAATTAAAAATGTTTTTGGTAGTCCACTACTCAGTTAGTTTGAAAGGCTGAGCTCCAATAAAATCAATAAAAGATTGTTTAAGCAAATAATAAAATAAAATTGTTGTTTTCTAAATAATTATCGTCGAAGAGGAATCAGGGACATTTCGAAATGAAATAATTTGAATTTGTTGTCCACTGGTAAAGTGTAGTACCATAAAGCAAGCAAGATACCGCCATACCGACGAAACATAACCTCAAAGGAAGACAAAAATTAATTACCAAAGTAAAATCAAAGTTTGTTTGTCTCTTGCTGAAACGTGTTTCTTTTCTATATACCGAAGAAACAGTGCTAATTTATCGCTTTTGGATAGAAGTAGAAATTGGCTGAAATTCATCAAGTTGGAAGCTAGATAATTCGATATAGTTCCTTTGATAATCCTTTAGTGGTACGAATGTAGAGGTGACTGCGATTTGATTGCTTGCTCCCCATCCATCGATTATTCAAAATTTGTCGTCATTTTAAAACACAGGATGAGTTTACTTGCATTGAATTCCACCTAAAACTTATCCTTTTCTTAGAAAGCGCCACAGTACTTGTTTGATAAACATGATTTTCCGATTGGTTTTAAATGGTGATAACCAGCTCAGCTGGTCATATATCTTTGACGCTTCCGACGTTTGATGTGGAAAACTTGTTGTTTGGTCTTGTTGCAGTAAGACTTCTGGTTCCGTTTAAAAATGACCTCCTTTAACTACAAGGAAAATCCATAATTGATTATACCTTTTTGACCCCCATATATATAACAAACCTCGACTGGTTCTGGAAACGTCTAGGAATGAACGAATGATTATTTCGTTTTGAGGATATCTTCAAACAGTGATGGTGCTGAACCATATGTTACGGTTTGTAATTTCAAATGTGTGATTGGTTCATTTTTCGATCTTCGCCATATTAACCTTTGGTAGTCTTGGTCTTGTTGCCCTTTTGAATTTGTGAAGCCACGAATTTTCTCTTGGTGTTATTCATGAAACACAGCAAACGTGTGAACATAGAAATTCTTGGATCCAACGACACCTTCTGTGCCGAGGTTAAAATTATGACCCAATTATTGAAAGCTTGTTATAGAAGCTATGTGTACAGCAGAAGCTAATATATTTCGCATGTACCGATTCAACTAACATTTTACAGTGGCTAACAACATCCCTAAGAAAATGAAAAACATTCGAAAGCAACCCAGCGTCGGAAATACATACAATTCTGCCGCAATCCCATTGAAAATATGTTAATTGTTAAGAGAACCCAGCCAACCACGCATCACCAAGTGTCAGTCCATCTAATTTGACAGATCTCGATATTTGGTGGAACGGTCCAGACTTTCAAAAATCGAGTGAAAATATTTGGAAGATGCCATCCGATGAAGCTGTAATTGAAGAAAAATCTGTTGTAATTACAACTATTTACGGCACAAGTTAGCAAAGAAGAAGATCATATTGCCACCATCGTCATTAAATATTCCTCTTGGCACAAATAATTAATAGTGTTTGTCTATGTTTTCAGGTTCATTCAAGGGGCTAAAACAAAAGTCAAAAACGGTCGGCAACGGAGTCGGCAAGATTTCAGGACGAGGTAAAACGATTAATGACTGCATCTAACAGACACAGTCAAAAGCACCTCATGATATTGCCCGACAATCATCGTATCACAGCACTAATCATTTCTGACGTGCACCGATATATGTACGTTATATGGTGGGATTTCCATTATACTGTTTCACTTCCGTCAACAGTATTGGATATTAGGTTGCGGAAATCACGTTAAGCAGTTCATACACAAGTGTGTTATCTGTTTCAAGTTAAAATGAAAGGCGTCCAAACAATTAATGGGAAACTTACGGGACGGGGCCAATAATCCTTAACACATCTACGGCAAGGAATGCAAAAATTCAAAATGCATACATAGCATTATTCGTGTGCGTGGCAAGCAAGGCTGTGCAGATATAGTGACAATGGCAGCAGTTTTGTAGGATGCGATAGAGAACTTCAAAAATTAATAAGGTTATTCCAATCACAAGAACACAATGACAAAGTAACTACTTAATCACCTGTTAACACACTCCACTCAATGGAACTTCATGTGGCCAACTGCATGTCACAGAGGTGGTTTATACGAAACAGGGATCAAATCTACGAAAGGCATCGGATCATCCATACCTACGAGCAGTACTATACCTTGCTATAGTGGAAGCAGTCTTAAACTCGAGACCGCTATGCAACGAATCAGATGATATCCAGTTGCGTCCATACCAGAACCAATCCTAGAATCTATCAACATCAATCGACTAAGTGAATGACAAACAACTCAGCAAACTACACAAAGGTTTTGGAAAAACTTCAACCGACTACCTTAATACTCCATAGCATCGTCGCAAATATGGCCGTCGGTCGAATTGAACTTGAAACCTGAAGATTGATTGGTGGTCATCGCAAAATAATCTGACGTGAAAGACATTCTTCCAAGTTGTGGAGTATGTTGGAAACTCAGTGCACATGCAGTAACCTAAAATAAGATAAAATTGAATTACCCAGTATCCTCAATGATCACATCGTAGAAAAATAATCCTGTAAATTATTGTACTTATCCGTTTGATTAAATTGAAATTATTCTACAAATTAAGTCTCACATTAATAATTTAGATAAAACACAAATTTACCTACCTTTTGACAGACACTATATTTTCGCAAATTTGACATACATTTGTCGTGCCGGTGCGTGATCGCAATATCGTAAATATTAATACGTAAAATCCCTAAATACAATCGAAGCTTAATTTGCAAAAAAAATATTCGATTAGGCTTATTGATAATGCTGGTTTGAATATTTAATTATTTCAGAAGCTTTCGTAAAGGTAAAAAGATTTGTTTCTCCAATAAGCCTGCAAAAAAAAGGATTAACCATTTTTTTTTGAACAGTCGCATCCGAAGTGATTTTTTGCATTGAATCCGAATGTGGAACAGAATACCCTATCACATCAGGTTTTTGAGATATTCTAACCAAAAAATGTCAAAAAGCGTGTTTTTGGCACTTTTGCACTTGAAATAAATCAAGACTAAAACGAGGTCGTCGTATTTAGAGTTCCAAAATCTTGAGTTAATTCAAGTGAAAAAGTGCCAAAAACACACTTTTTGACGTGATAGGTGTCTAGATTCACCACAAAAAAATTATTTCGGATACGATTGTTCATCAAGAAAAAATCATTCAGCCTTGTGTAATATATTAATTTAAATATTGGAAATTGGACAATTTAAGGAACCGTCAGCCAATCATTTGCTGCAAGCAAAATATGAGCTCGAGAATGAGGGAAATTTACAATATTTAATTAATACAATGTATGTAGATAGTCAGTCTAAGTTTACCTACCAACAAATTCGGTGAAAAATTATTTGGATCTAATAAAATAAAAGTGTAATAATATATAAAACTATAAAGGAATACATTCGAACACGACAATTTTGCTCAAAAATTGAATTTACGAAAACTACTTCAGCTCTTGACCTTAACTTTTCTAGTTTAGCCGCTGTCAAAAACATTTTTTGCACTTTCATGGCCGAATTTACCTTGTGACGTTGTGAATCACAGTCATGTTATAATTTTTTATTATATTTTGTCGTTATTATTATTTCTTTATTATCATTAAAACACTTACAATATTATTTTAATTATAATCTTTATTTTAGTTCTCGTGTTACGATGTCTCCACTCCAATTTGCATTTCAACTGACTATCACCAGGGATGTACAATGCATATTCTCCTTGTATGTGGAATCTGTTTTATACAATATATATTCCACGTATTCCACATACAACAAATTTTGTAGGATTATTTATTGCTTTAGTTGTAGTTGCCTGCTTGCAATTAAAATCACTATCGGTTGGAATGTGGTGATCCAAACGCTAATTCTTCTCAGTAAGTCTGAGCAAATTGAAAAAACTCATAATATACCATTCACTGCTGTTCCAACATTACTAAATTTGGCACAACAGGGTTTCGAACCGAACCCGAACCCGAACCTCGAATCCGCTCCGGTTCAAAGATTTTTAGTAATTTTTTCGAACCTGAACCTGAACCCGAACCCAACATTTCGCGGGTTCGATTCAACCGGGTTCCGGGTTGACAAAAAAAAATCGCATGTTATATATGTATATTATTTATCATAATCCAACAATTTAGACAGCTGGACTAACTTTGAACTAAACGTATAGCAGGAGTTTACTGTTTATGAATCATTTTCACGGGTCCACAAGGAGAAAAATATTATGGAATAATGGGAAAACCATAAAATTGAAATTCCACTTTTATACGAAGCTGAAAAAGTTTTGTTAGCGATTCCTGCAACGAAAGTCAGTGTGGCATGGGCATTTTCGGCTTTAAAGTTTATTTTAGCACCACAAAGGGTACATCTTCAAGAAGAACCATTAAGATATATTCTATTCGTCAAACTAAACGAAATGTTTTTAATGAAATAAATAAATATCGTCATCTCAGTATTTAAGTGATACAAACGCATTTTTGTAATTTTGGAGTGAGAACTGCCATTTTACGTAAAAATGTAGACTGTATCGTCAAATCAGTTTCCAATGTAGTTATTATACCACTTCGTCAGTCCAGTGTTTGAGTGACACAGATGAGTTTTAGTCAATTTGCAGTTAGGGCCGTCACATTAGATAATGGCAAACCTAACTTCAAAATAATCAGAATGCGTTTGTGGCGCTTGAATACTGAGGTGACGATATATAGATTGTTTTAAATATCTGTGAAGTTTTATTTTTTTGTTAACCCGAACCCGAACCTGAACCCGAAACCAATTATTTTCTTGCTTTGAACCTGAACCCGAACCCGAACCCAAAATTTTGCTGGTTCGAAACCCTGGCGCAAAGCCTTTCATTTTGGAGAATAAAAATCAAATAAACATATTTAAAATTAAGCCAAAGTGAAAGCCTTAACTTGACCGATGTACTTTGTGTTTAACATGGGCCTGATTAGAGCTTATAAAAATACTAATGCTTCCCATCTGCGAAAAGTTAATATTTTGCGAAATCACCGGAGATGTTATAGTAAACTGACCTTCGAAAATAGTGATTTTCAACATTGTTTAGATTACCTAAACATGAATCTCAATCAAATATTAACTGCCCCATGCTGGGCGCCTTTAACAATCCCATAGTGCTACATCGATTTTACAATCTAGCAAAAATGTTTGAATCAAGAACTTTTACCAAGCATTTCGGAAATCATTTATATTTTACAAAGCAAACCCAAAATGAGCATCACCACCAACCGGTTAACCAATAAATTTAAATTCAAGAAACCAACATTTTTCAAATTGTGTTTTGTTTTCGTTACTCAATGTTGTTGTTGTTATTTTTTTTTTTTTACCTTATTTGTCTCTCTCCAGTTTCACACACAGCACAACTGGTGAATGTATTCGTGTATTCGTACACAGAGCATTTATTAGGTTCCCAGTATGAAATGAATTGAAAATCGTACTCAATTTTTTTTGTTTCTTCTCGTTTTGTTTTTTTTTTTGTTTTTAGTGTACAAAAATTTTATGTGTTGATGAATATTTCCATTCAGAGTATTATGAGACTTCATCGTGTAGAAGTCAACTACCAGCAGCAGAAGAGACGTCGTAAAAAAAAATAGTTGGTGTGTGTTTTGTTGTTGTCAACGAATTGTATTTTTTTTTTTAAATAGGTTTTAATGGAAATTAAGAATTTAATTGTTCTGTGTTAAAAATAATTATTAAAAGTGTTATTGTTTAAACAAAAATAAGTTATAAGGCATTAAATTCGTAATTAAAATAAAAAGTAAAGAAACAAAACAAGCCAGAAAGTAATTAAATTATATTAAAAATGGTGAGTGAGGTGATCATGTGTGGTAAAATATTATTAAAAAAAAAAAATACAAAATAAATAAATAAATAAAAAAGCAAAGTTACAACACGTTAAGTGATCTCATTTTGTTCTGTGTTTTGTGTCTTAAGTCTTGTATGTGTGCTTGTTGATTCATGTTTGTTTCAAGTCCGATGAAACAAAAGAAAGAAAATCGACGTGCATTTACGTATAAAATTACAAAAACAAAAAAAAATCAAGAAACGTAATTATTCAGCGGATATGCTAAAGCTGAATTCAAATTTTGGATAACATCGGTTTGATTTTTGGTTTTGGTATTTTAATGTGCGCCGCTTTATACTATGGTCGTCCACGTCGTGCTCGTGCAGTTTGTTCAAGTTCATTGTACTTTGGGTTTTCCGGCTTTTTATTGCTTTACATGAACGGGGGTCGTTAAAAGATCAAGAAGAGAAGAATATAAGATTCAAGTAGGGAATTATACTTGTTTGTGTACAAAAAAAAAATACTTTTTGCAATTAAACAAGAACTGGGACTGAGAATCTGAGATTGAATAAGTTGGTTTATTCTTTTTGGTGCTCCAATTAAGACTAACTAAATTCAACTTAAAAAAAAAGCATACGAACAACTTTTTGGTCAAAGTAGCAGGTTTGGATGGGGAGGAACTGGATTACATGTTCGTGACAATACTATAGGTTGTGACGTAGAGTAATGCAATGTGTTGCTGAGTGCTTCAAATATCAGGATAGATTGTGAAGATATAAACTGAATTTCGGGAACTTAGCAAATTTAAATATTTAATATCAAATCATTTTACAGAATTTAAAAAATCCGCAGCAGTGCCGTGATACATATGTTGAAGTAAACCAGAATTTTAAAACATTTTCGTAATCGAATTCATATCAGTCAATGTTCAGTTTACAATAAATTAAGAAATCGCATCAAATTTTCCTAGAATTTATTCGGTGGAATCAAAATGTTAGAATATTGAAAGTTTTAGGTAAAGTAAGTAAGAGAATTTTGGTTTCGCTTTGCCTGAACCTTTCAAATTTTACCGCACTTTTAATTAAATCGTTTTCAAGTTTTCGCAAATTCATTTTTCCTAATTATAAATCAAAAATTCAGAATTTTATAGTCACGAAAAATTATGGGATACAATATTTAGATATTCATTCAAAAGTTTAATATTTTAGACAGCTTTAATTTTCTAGAATCTACTCTGTGTAGATATTGTTGATATTCTTTCAGCATTAAATAATTTCACGAATTTTAATCTATTTTGAAGTTTTTCGATTATCCTCCTTATGTCATCCCCTATCAATAATAAATTAATTAATTCCAGGTATATCTTCCTTCTCAAACTTCCCTTCCTGTATTCCTTTTCATTATCGTAATCAAAAAATAAAATTATTTGATATTGATTGACTCATTTTTCAGTTTATGCGGTCTTATCTGCTGAACGAAACATGTTTCTTCCAGAGAAAAATATTAGGAAACAATGCCGTTAGATTAGGAATGATGCCAAATTTTAGTGGAAGTTTAGTGAATCAATATTGAATTTTATCACCAGTTATTGGTTTACTTTGCAGGGACGGACGGCTGCTCTTCCAGCCTTTCATTTTGAAACCCTAATCTTTTTGGGAACAGTGAACGATTTCAGCTAAAATTCACTGAGATCAATTTCTTCTTACTCTTAGAATCACCAATTCATAATTTTATTTTATTAGCAAAGAAAAGTACAAAACACTTACCAAACAAATTTGTCATCCAGGAATTATGTAACCCATCACTTTTATATTAACAACAAAAAAAAAAAAAAATCAGGACAAATTCTTTCACATAATATATATTCGAGTATTTGGAGCGGGAGGTTAAAGATAAATAATTGAATAGCTACTTCATTGTCGACTTGTGTATTATTCTCGTAAAGTATGTTATACATACAACAGTACGTAAATAAAGCGCGCGATTTCATATAAAGGTATTTATGCATAATTTATAATCCACCTATCAACCTGTCCGCTAACTTTAGCATTATTTATTCAAATTATTGTCATCGTCTTTATATCATGCAGCAGCATAGCGGCAAAATGGAAAAAAAAAATTTTGAACAAAAATTTTCCCGTTGATTTACTTTTGTATACACACAGAACAGAAGAAAAACACAATTTTCATCTCTTTTTCAATTAATAATAATTATTAAGGCTTATGCGCCCAAATTATTTCTGTATATATTTAAACGAGTACGTAGATGATGAGATTAAAGTGGACTCAATTTGAAATTCTCACACCCCTTAACTATGGTGACTGGTGAATTTATACATGGCAATAAGTAAATTTTTCAAATTTGATTGTCTTCTCTGTGATGGACGGTAGTTAAATATTTTAGGTGACGTGTTGTGATTTTGAAAATGTATATTTTGTGTTGTTGCAGGAATACAATTCACTTGTATAACCGCGCGCGGTATTGTATTACCTAATTGAGTTTTTTTTTTACCACTATATAAAAGGGGTGGATTTATTTACGGCGGAAAATGATTATAGGGTAGGGAAATTAGATTATAATTTTTGGGAAAATTATAATTTGTTTTGTTACATAATTAACCGAGTTTTTGATAGCGCACAAAGAAATGTCGGAAAAATTTGGACTGAGGTGTAATGATTAATGTTGTCAATTTATATATAGAAAAACTAATTAATGATCGTCAAGATAGTTCGAGGTGGATCGGGCCTTTCCAGCTTAGGGAGCTGCTGCAAAGGCGTTTTCGGTTGCAAAATGAATGAGATCCCAAAAATTAAAGAAAGCCCAACGTTCAAATTGACGGCATCATCGATATGTAACAAACTTTGACATTAGCATTATCGACGTTGTTCCTTATGAAATGATGCCTAATATCGATGTGTTTTGAACGCGCCTGACAAACATCATTTTTGGCTAGATGTAAAGCTCCCTTATTATTGCACCTTATAGACACTGGACCATCAAGAAAATCGTTTCCCAATTGTTTTGGCGTATCGCAATGTTTCACTTAGGAAAAACATCAAATAACTTTGCAACACAAATAAAATCCTCGTTAACAAATAGAGAAATTTTTCTGCTTGATAATGAGATATTATTAGTGGGAATTTATGCCGACCTCAAGGTTAGAATACTATCAAGCGATGATCAACAAAATAGAGGCAAACCAGTGCTATGTACCTAATTTGGCAATCGTTAGTAATTACCGAGAAGCTCACAGTAATAGTGACCAGCCGTCATCTTCATCTATTAACCATCAAGAAAATCCTGCTGAAGAAGTAGAAGAAAAATATGAATTCGAAAAAATTTTAGATGACCGTGAGAAATCGAAACGACGGATTACAAAAATTCAGGATTTAATTTTTTGATGGCTTGGGGAAAGTGGAAAAAACAACAGAAGTACTAATTTTTAGAACAAATTCGTAATTAATTTAAATTGTCGAAATTTTTTTCATTTTGAATACGAGGAGTAATATGAATTTTCTAATATTTTGATTACACGTACAAGTTGAAGTTGGAGTCGGAGTCGAATAGTCAATTTTTAATATGTACATCGGAATCGGTGTCGGAGTCGAATAATTATTTTACCGACTCCACAGCCATATACTCAGTTTCAGAACTGAACAGCGCTTACGACTTCCTCAAAAGATTGCAGGACCTTGTAACATAAAGATGTACCAAGTGCACGAACGTCGTTTGTCAATATCAGAAGCCCAGTAAGAATCTAAATATCCCAATTTAAATGTCTTGTACCCTTAAGGCGTACCTTGTACCAGATATAATAGTGCCCTTACAGACTGTTGTTACATTCATTCATATTGAATCGTTTTAATATTTCTCCAATATATTGTTCTTGCTGTATATGATAATTGCCAGAACTATCTTGCGTAATTCTTATCCCAACTCAATTTTTTACCTGTCCAAGATCTTTCATTTTGAACGCTTTTGACAGTGCATCCTTTAACGTGGTATGCTCTTCATTTTTCCGGAAAATTACATGAGTCTGCTTTTGATCTTGATAAACCAATTAATTTTAGTTCTTCATTAAATTTTTTGTTCCATTGCTTCAACAGCATCCATTTGGTTTATTTTATAATCATGTCTTGCTGCCAATACTATAAGAAACCGGATAGAAACATCGAATTACTTGGAGAGTATGGTTAATCGAAATCCAACCAAGCGAGCTTTTAAACAAAAAAGGTTCCCATATTAGTTACGTTTGTTCTTATAAACCTTCGTTATTCATTGCATGCTGTCATTGATAGCATCTTTGTAATATCGGGACACATCGGATCAATATTACATAATCATAAAACATTTTTACTTGTCTTTGCCGATTTGAACGTCTGCATTACTCATCAACTTAACCACATGGTATGAAATCGGGATCATCTGTTGAACCGTTTTCATTTCTCTCTCTCTCTCTCTGGCTTTCACATCCCATGGAGGGATTTTGCCGCCCGCACTAAGGTCCTCCATCCGTTTCGATCCATCGCTCTCGTCCTCCAGTTTCGACATCCTGAAACATGTAGATCTTGTTCGACGTCGTCACGCCAGCGCAGTCGGGGTCTTCCTCTACGACGAACACCGGCTGGTTGTTGATGGAACACTTTATTGGTCATTCATTGTTGTGGTGACCGTGTAACGTGGCCGAGCCATCTAAGTCGATTGGATTTGATGAATCCGATAATATCGCAGCCTCCAAGAAGTTGCCTTATCTCGTGGTTCATACGAATCCGATATTCGTTGTCCGCGACTTTAATTGGACCAAACATTGAGCGAATGACCTTCCTTTCGAAGGTAGATAACAATCTACAATCGTTAGAGGTCATGATCCAGCTCTCACTTCCGAAAGCCAGCACAGGTCTTATGAGTGCTTTATAAAGTGCGAGCCTTGCACGACTGCGACAGATGTTTAGATCGCAATAATTTCGATTGGGCGTAGAAAACTCGTTGTCCGGCAGCGATTCGGGCCGAGGTCGCCAATTCTGAGATTTACCATGGAGATGTTCCTGGGTGTTGATAATAATTTTGTTTTGCTGCTGTTCACCTCCAAACCAAGTCTTCTTGCGCAGCGATCGAGCTGTATGAAACTGTCCTTGATATCGCTAGGTCTTCGGCCAAGAAGCACGATATCATCTGCATATCCAAGAATTTGACCTGATTTATTAAATATACAGTACGAAGTTTCAATGTTGCTTTTTCTCACTACGTATTCAAACGCCAAATTGAACAGCACAGGCGCGAGTGCATCTCCCTGTCGAACACCAGATGTTATTTCAAAGGAGTCTGACACAGCTCCCTCAATTACGATTCTACATACAGACCCAGAGGTTGTTAATTTACACAGAGAAACGAGTTTCTCTGGAATTCCTAGGCATATGAGCGCAGTGGTCGGTCGGATGAGTCTGGCAAGTACAACATTAGCCAACACTTTGTAAGCAGTGCCCAATAGGGCGATACCACGATAGTTTCCACATTTAAGACGGTCTCCTTTTTTGTGCAGCGGACATATGAGTGCGGTCTTCCAATTTTCCGGCAGCTCTTCTTGTTCCCAAATAGAGACGATGAGATCGTATAGATTTGTTGCAAGAGTAGCGCCTCCGAGCTTAATCAATTCTGCGGGGATTCCGTCGAGACCGAGTGCCTTTCCATTTTTTAATCTACTAATAGCTGCATCTACTTCCTCTACTGTGGGATATTCGACAAAGACCTCTTCATCTGGAGGAGCTATTGCTCTAATGGGGGTCACCTCGTCATTCCGATTTAGCAGATTTTGAAAGTAGGTTTGCCATACAGAGAGAACATCAGCCACGTTTGTTCTCAGCTCTCCATTTCCGTCTTTGATGGCTGTACTTCTTGGGTGGAAGTCTTTAGTTAGATTTCTGGCGTTAGCAAAACAATCCCTTGAGCTTCCTATTTCCGCTTGGAAGCTGATGTGTTCGATGCAAGATCTCATATGATCGCGCTTCTTTTGTCGAAGGTATTTAGTCGTAGCATTCCTAGCGCGGAGGTATTCTGCTAGAGTGCTTCTAGTGTTGCGAGCCAACCATTTCTCACGAAGCTTTCGTTTATTTTCGACGACCCTTCGGCATTGATCATCGAACCAATCATTGCGGGACCTCGGAGGCCTTCTTCCAATGGAACTTTGCGCCGCGTTGGTTATGGCTGACTGTAAAGCTCCACGTTACTTTGTGGATTCTCTTGTGTGGGGAAAACGTACTTGATACAACTAAGTTGTACGTTATTGCCAGGTCGGTGACGCGTTGGCCATTGTTGTTACTAGTTAGGAGTAGGCTGTTAGGACCGATGTTCGATGTATTTTCTGCACTCCTACCGATTTTTGCGTTAAAGTCGCTTACGATGATTTTAATGTCGTGGTGCGGTGTGTTATAGATGACTTCCTCCAGCTCGACAAAGAAGAGATCTTTGATGTCATCAGATTTACCTTCGGTGGGTGCATGTACATTAACGATCGTGATGTTAAATTTCTTGGTGCGGAGCCTGACCGCGCTTATCCGCATGTTTATAGGGCGGAAGTCGATGATATGATGCTTCGCGCGCTGCAATTCTCCTTCATTCTGATGGCCGCTGTAATGACACGTGTAACCATTGGTGGTGTCATGCATCCTACTCCCAGACCATCTAAGCTCTTGTAGTGCAAGCACGTCTAATGTGTAACTCTTTGCTTGATTCGAAAGGATCTGGAGATCTCCAGGTCTTAAGAGGCTAAGCACGTTCCATGTTCCCATTTTTAAAGCGTTGTCCGTGTACAATTTCCGAGGTCGATTTTGTGATGAATCCGATATGGTAATCAGAGGCCTTTAATTAGGGTTCATAACTTTAATTGTTTTTATGAGAGCAAGTTCTACCAGTCCTACCTTGAACACATTTATATAGCGAGCTGCTTGATATAAGACAGACGCCCGCTTCAGCCGCACCTAACCTGGAGAACAGACGTTGATTTGATATTGGTTTTGAGGCGCCAATGACTCGCCCTGACATGTAGTGTCCATGACTATATACCGCCTGATTTATTTAGCGTGACCCAGGGAGCACCGCAAGGAGGTATGAATCTAGGACTTCGCCCCCCACCGTTTTCATTACCAACTTCAAAATTTTCTTTAGAAAAATCACTGATACCAACTGAACCTACTTCTGAAGTGTGTTGCTTATCCATAAACATATGAGCTTCATCTACTAATTCCATTTGATTACTACAAATGTTATCTTTAACTTGAGGTTCACCTCCAATGTACCAATGTCCGTATCCTAAAAATATTCAACTGGTTATAATTTATTGTTGAGTTTATCCAGAGTTCCTTAGGTATTTTCATCGTTCATCGTTTATTGAATTTTCAGCCGTATTTACAGATTCCGCCCAAAATTTCTTAGGTAGATAGGTTAGCATTAAAAAGCATACATTTTGCACGTTCAACTATAGTAAGGTTCATACGTTCCGCCATTCCGTTCTACTCCGGTGTATGAGTAATTGTTGTCGGTTTATTATGCCACAAATTTTGAAAAAATTTCCAAATTCATATATTCGAAGCCATTATCTGAGCGTATTGTTTTGATTTTCCGTTCCATTTGAGTTTCAATCATTGCTTTAAACTTGCGAAATTTTTCGAAAACTTCCTACTTGGACTTCATAAAATAAACAAATACTTTTCTTGAATGATCGTCAAAAGTGACGAAATATCTGGAACCGCCAATTGACATATTCTCTATTGGTTCACAGACATCGATAATTTACCATTTTTCTACATAATTTATCATGTTTTTTGCTCTGGCTAACATCTGATTGTTGGCTAAGTTTGATGATTATTGATAACGAGAGCAAATTTGTTGCCAGCCCTGAAACATTTTTCACTATTTGTCACATCTCTTTCTTGCGTTAACCTGTTTTTCTGATTTCTCTGATGCCAAGAGAACCGCACCAAATCAAAATAGCTCTTAGTACTTTTTTTGTCAGGAATTTTTTTATTTTTATGCCAACATTGAAATCTTTTGTAACCGATTTTTCCACAACCATGACATTTTATTAATTTTGGCTTTTCAAGTTGTTTCCCCAAGAATGCTGTTGACAAAGTTCTGCCGTTTCCCGAAGTCATATTTCGATTCGAAGATTCGATAACCATTATAAATGGTTTGTATGTATTCACTTGCCAGCCCAGCAAGAAGAAGTGAAATAAACGCCTCAATTCATTTGTCATAAGTGTCCTTAACAGCCCAATTCGACGAGTAAGACTCGATCAGTTCGTTCAGCCTTTGCCATATTTCCCATGCATATTTGAATGACGCAATATGCACGTACCAGTTTGATTCAATGGCGAGAATCATTTGTCCCTTTGCCTTTTTCAATTTTTTTGTTTTGTTTCTTGACTGCAAATTTCTTGTTCATCGTTGGTGGTGGTATTTAGATTACTAGAAAAATCTGTAAAACTTTACACACAAAATTAGTTAACTAATTATTGCTAGTTGCTTATTAGCTAATCACTACACTTAAAACTGCTACCAATTAGCAAACTATAGCTAACGTAGATTCAGGCGCTGTAGGGATCCCCGGAGGCCACTAGCTAATTTCTTTGTTGTTTGAAGGTATTTTTGTATTTTGTCCACAATTTTTTCTCCTCCTACCACATGACCAAACTTCAAAAATTAAAATGTCGTTGGAGAGAGTTTATATTGTTTATTTTGTGAGAGTAGGCAATTTTTCGAAAATTTCTTTTCTTGAAATATTTTACTTGAAACTAGTGTTAGGTAACTGTTGTCCAACAGATTGGACGTGTTTTTACATTTTCTTGATAAAAACGTTTTAATTTTTAGTTTCTAACTGGAATGGAGCACAAATCTACTTCATTGTGGTTTGTAATTGAAACAAAAACAAAAAAAAACGTAACCTACAAATTTTTTCGATATAATAATATTCAATGACGAAGTGTTTCATGCTGGTAGTATCTAATCTTGTTGTAACATGATTTATTAGTGTTACATAGTTTGATTACAGTATTGGAGCACATTTGTTTCGCCCAAACATAACGAAGAAATAAAACATAACCTACAATTTTGTTTGGAATCGTTTAATTTATGTGCGACTAAATTGTTGATGAAATTCAAAAATCGTTATCGTCGAATCGAATATTCACACAAAATTTAATCGCGTGCAACGATGTTATATAAATTTCATAGTGTTGAATTGGTGTATGGCGTGTAAGAAAGATGGCAAAGAAGTTAAATATCACATTGTTAAAGGATATTCGATGTTGAAGTGCCTTGTTGAAATGATTTATTAGTGTAACATTTTCACTGTGGTCGTCTTAGATTTAGTTGTTGTGTTCTTATTGCGGTTAATGATGGCAAATATAGTTTCGTCTGCGGATCGAATGCTATACGACGTTTGCATGACACGTAGAGAACGCAACATTGTGATGTTAGTTTACGACCTGTTGTACTGTCGAGTTTCGTTGAGTTCATAACATTCACCAGTCCACAATCTCCAAAAAACTGTCAAATAGTACGAGTCTTCTATCTCTGTCTGATTCGCCAAGATCTTCAAGCCCTACCTAAATGATTAAATTTCGGAGTTTGTAATTTGTATAACTCCAATAAAGGTTAATGTTTACAAGCAAGGCCCGGTGTCATCCAGGACAATTGCTTAGTTATCAAATACTTAAAATTTCAAATTTTAACCACGCTTTCAACAAGAAGCTTAAGCCTAAAAAGGCTTAAGGTCCAGTGAAATCGTCATTTTGACATTATAATCAATAACCAAAGAAGGAAAACGACAGATTATTCGACAATGTTTTTGAGTGTTAAAAGTATTAGAAAACTAACAACAAGGAATCGTAAAGTAGAGTTCAGAAATATGCGACCTTACTAAGAAAATCGGGTGCTATTTTCGACGCCTATTATTTAGTAGACAAAAGAAGGAGTTTCATAGAGAGCCACTAAGTCTTCTTAGCCGTTATTTGGGATATGATAGGAGGTATACATAACATGTTTGTACGGGCTTCACAGAAAGGGCTCTTGGTATTACAAAACTTCCTTAAACCGCATATGGAAACAGTTTAGTGTTTAGTGCGAATTAAAATAATTGGGCGTCTCTCGGGGTATAAATTTAACATCATTTGGTACGTAAAGACAAATTTAAGAATTTAATGACGTTTTTAAAGAATACCTTAATGTTTTTATTATCCGTCGAATGACTTTAATTTCTTTAAATGATTCAGTAACATGTAAATCTTTGCAAAATTTGATTTCTACCAGAAAAGTCTGACGGACATCGATTTTGAATGATTTTGATTTTTGTTTATTACAATATTTTAATTAGTACCTATTACCACCCTTAAATATCGATACAATTCATTGATGAACTTTGAAGTCTTTAGAAAAATTTAAGCCAAACTAGAAGCCTAAAGTGATTTTAGTTAAATTGAACATTTTTACATTTGAACATTACCTTATCTGGTCAAATTCAGTCTAATTGGTGTTGTTTGATTCGTCATTCGACAAAATCTCGCGGGACATAACCCCGAGGGACAAAATCCCTAAAATCAAAATCCCGAAGGTACAAAATCTTAAGGGTACAAATACCCGAGGGTACAAAATCCCATATTCACGTAGAAATCCCGATTAAAATTGAATTCCGCGCGAAATTTAATTCCTCGGGATTATGGGGTTTAAATGATTTTCTGAAAGAAACATCAAAATACCATCATATTCCTAAAAACAAAAATCCCCAAAAAATTACAAAATAATGTGCCAGATTAAAAAGGAAGGCCACATTAAATTTTTGCCAACTACAATATGAAAACAAAAGTATGCTACATAATTTCATGCAGTCCTCGCGCAGAAAGAACCCATGCTAAGTGGCTCTGGGGAGTTTTTTATTTGGGTTGGTGACAAAATTCTGCATTACAAAATCCTGACAAAAAAAAATTCGAAAAATCAAGTTTTTTAAATATAACAAATGTTTGAAATATTATTTTAATTCGTTTTATACCTGTGAAGATAGGGCTGCCGCCCCTAAACCCCAGCTTTGACGACTTTACAAAAAAAACTAACTTTCATAGAAATTGGAGCACTTAAAAATTTATGTTTTTTTAATAATTATTCACATACTAAAATAAAAAACTCCCCAAAGCCGCTCAGCATTGGTCCTTTTCGTGCAAGGATGACATGAAATTATGTAGATTCCTTTTGTTTTCATATTGTAGCTAACAAAAATGTAATGGAGGCCTTTCTTTTTAATGGCGTACGTAATTTTGCATGTTTTGGGATTTTTTTTTGGGAATATGATGGTATCCGTGATAGTGCTAAAACCTCGTAAAATCAAAATATCGAATTTTACCTGAAAAATTTCTCATTTGCCCGAAAAAAATCCAGAAATTCCCAAGGAAGCCAGAAAAATATATTGTTTAGGGATGATTTGCCTGAAAAAATTCCAGAAATTTTAAAATCCAGAATAATTGAAAATTAAAAATCCGGATAAAAAAATCTTGAACAAAAATCTAGAAATTACCAGAAAGGCTATCCAGAAAAAATATTTTGTTTAAAATAAATGAAACATTTATGGTACATCTATCAGTATAGAAGCGATAAGAGCGATACAATTCCTTTCATCTGTGTCTGAAAGGTTGACGAAGCAATTTCCATTATATGGCTACGGATCATTTTTGTGTCTATGCCTTGTCCTAGTGGACCGCCACCTAAACCTAACCTAATTTCCATTATCATAAATATTATGAACTTTACGGAAAACTTAAACATTATATAGACATTTTAAAAATTTTAATTAGGGGCCGCACTTTGATAATTGTGTTTCTGGATTTTTTTTTCGGGGGAAAAAATTGTAACCTCAAATCCCGAAGAATTAATATAATTTTAATCGGGATTCGAGATAATTCGCGATTTTAATTTCGAGATTTTAAAATTTCGATATTTCGAAATTCGATATTTTGAAATTTGAGATTTCGATTTCGAGATTGTAATTTCGATATGAAGTTTGTCAAGATATTATATCCAATCCATGGTATCCCGTATCACTCGTATCGCTTATACCGATTTATGTACCACAAATGTTTCAAGTTGGGACAGAGGTCTATAAAATTGAATTTTTGATTTATTTTAAACAAAACATTTTGTTGGATTTTTTCTGGATTTCTTTTCTGGTAATTTCTAAATTTTTTTCGGGTTGGGTACAGTGCTGTCGCTCTGAAAACTTTAAACGGAGTAAGTTTTAAATTTTCAGGGGAGTATTTCAAGTCATAAGTGAGTACTTTACAAACGAAATACAATAGTTAGACCTTAAACATAAATAATTGTTGGTGTTTCATGTTAAAAAAAAAAAATCACGATACAGCAAATTACACTAAAATTGTTTTTAGTTTTTGAGCCAAATTTTGGTGATTTATTTATTGGTTTAGAACTATTTATCTATGTTAATTATTAATGCATTAAGCCCTTAATTGACAGATATTTTTAGATTATCGTTTTGAGATTTTTAAGTTTTTCTGGTAGGGAAGAGTACCGGTCAGCGAAACCGTAAGTGGTTAATGGAAAATTTATTTTAAAGCAACTTTAGCTACGAACCCTTTTCATTTTCAAGAGCGTAATTTTGCGAACATGTTCATCATTTTCACAAAGCTAATTTTTTTGAAATTGGAAGAAATTTTGATGCAATTTAAAGAAATTTCGTTGCCAGACGATACCACAGTAGGTACCTAGACTAGAAACCTGGACGAAACCTAAAAAAATCGCCTTAAAATACAGTACAATTGTTCGAAGTCTCATGTTTTAATCAAAATAAAGTTTTTGTTTTTTCTCAAAGTTTCCACTTTATTTATGTTTTTTTTTTCAAAGAAACGTGAGTATGCTTTATACTTAATTTTAACGCAACTCTGTGTGATTAGGATGGAACTTGGCTGTTCTTATCCGGTTATGAAGAAATTCCACACAAGCGATGGAAATGGGGCTCTAATATGATGTTTCTAATTCCGGAAGCCTGCACTACTTCTAGAACTGTGCACACTATATTTAGGATATGATAATTGGCTTATGTATTCTCAGAAAATCGTATTTTGAGCAAAAAAATTTAAGAATTTTTTATAAAAATATTTAAATATTCTTATTTTATAAAAATATTTATCACATTCACAAGTGGATAAAATCTCAGCCTGCTTATGTTGCCAATTTGCCGTCTAATTTAAAAAAAAAGAAATTGACACGGGCAAAATTTTAAGAATATAGTTTATAATTCACTAAGTCAGTGTGTCTGTGATAGTTTTGTGTGAACTAAAAACATTGTGTAAGTAATCGGATAAACATAAATATTATGTTGTGGAATTGGAGAGTTAGTGTTTTAGAGTTCGATTGAGGTTAGGGGCTTGCTTCACTTCGTTCGAGGGTTGATCTGGGTTTTAACAAAGTCAGCCTGACAAAAAAAGTCAACAAATTGTTATAGTTTCGAGATTTTTAAGTTTTTCTCGTAGGGAAGAAAATACCGATCAGTGAAACCGTAAGTGGTTAATGGAAAATTGATCTTAAAGCAACTTTAGCTTCGAACCCTTTTCATTTTCAAAAGCGTAATTTTGACAGATATGCAAATTCAGAAATGTCATTGTCACATACCTTAAGGCAGGAACAGCGAGTCAGTAAGAACTTAACGTAGTGGTACGACAGAGACTTTCAATATTACTTCGCTGGTCAGTATCTTTAGCAACTTTTCATTCAGTTTCGATAGATTTGTATAAAGTAAAATGGAAAATGACGAATTAAATATGTATAGGTAAATGGATTTCATCGGTGTAGTGGTTAGTGAAGACATGTTTATGACAAGGAGTGATACGGATTTATTCTTTAAGCCATATTATGAAATATGATTGTAATAAAAATGGTTCTTATAATTCTTTAAATTCTTGCCACATTTTTAATCAATTTTTAATTTGTGGTCTGACAACTGGTCTTATAGATTGGCTAGCCGACATGTCAAATTTTCTATAAGAATAAACTTTCGTCAAATTCCGTAAGGTTTCCTACTGATCCCTACTGACTCGCTGGCCTTAGCTTTAGTAGGTAACTACGGGGTGGGTGACCAGGTCAAAAATTACTAAACATGGACGAAGCCTTAAAAAAACAGGATAGCTATTAAGTCTCGAAATATGATGGGTATTTGATTTAAAAAAATTGCTAATAAAATTGGTTTGGTGGCGACGACTGGTCACAAACTAGTTATTGGCTAAGTCAGATAATAAATTTCAATGGATTTTCTTAAATATATAAAACAAGGCCAGAATTCAACAAATATTGCAAGACACTATAATGCCACTTTGGTTATTAGAAAAAATTTATGGAAATTAGATTTGGCAAAGAAAAATTTGATTTTTACTTTCTTAACCACTCCACCTTATAAAGCCTATTCTATCTGTTGTCAGCATTTAACCTTGCTAGACAAGAAAGATGCAAGGGAGACTGGAGTTTATTGAAATGTAAGTAAAGAATTTGAAAATATTGATGTCAAGGCGTATTGGACGAATGAAATTTTCCATATATTCACACTGCATAAACCCAGACTTCCATACAACTTTCTAGTCTGAAAAGGTTAAATTAGGGCTTACAGCATTATTTTTATATCCCTCTAAAAGAGGGTACTAGTTTAAGCTTATGGAAGGATTTGACAGTATTGTAAATCCAGACTTCCACACATCGTTTTTGTGCGGTAAGATAAATGGCCGCATAATTTGTCTGGCAGCGTAATTTTTGTATTCAGGAAGTCCTAATCTAAATATTTAGCCAAAGCAGATAAAAGTTTTTTGTTAAAATCAGGTAATCTCTGTCATGTTTCAGCCCCATACAGAGTGCCTTAATGTTTTTATAAGTTGTGAAAAACTCTAAATTATCTTTTTATAAGTTTTGCCAACAAATCTTCAGATTCTGAAAAAAAGCATTGTGAAGTTGAGGTAATTTAGTTCGCAAATTTGACATGTTTGAATTGATATGAGAATGACTATTATTAGTATAGCAGTTATTAAAACGGGAGTACAGAATAAAATAGCGAAGTACAAGAGTAACCACTAGGCGAAAGCAGTACAAATACTACGATCATACTCACTTCGACAGCACTGGTTGGGTATAATATTTCGACAAACGTCATATCGAAACCATAATCTCTCAAATTTCGAAATATTGAAATTTTAAAATCTCGTAATCAAAATCCCGAATTATCTCGAATCCCGAATAAATAATATGATTTTTTAATTATTCGGGATTCGAGGTTACATTCTTTAATTGTTTGATTGTTTATTAGTTAAAACAAACAATGTTATACATTTTTATAATTATGTTTATGTAATTTTATAAAATTCCTAAAAAATTCGATTTTTTCCTTAAAAGTTTCTAATCCTGAAAATTCTTCTACAGATGGATATACCACAAATGTTTCAAGTTCGACGAAATGTATTGGAGCAGATCGCGATTTTTTTTAAATTAGTAAATGCTTCGTCAATCTTACAGATACAGATCAAAGGAATTGTATCATTCGTATCGCTTCTACTGATGGATGTACCACAAATGTTTTAAGTTATGACTAAGTACAAATGCTTAAAACTGAAGTTTTTTTCATTTACATTAAACAAAATATTTTTCTGGATTTTTTTTTTGGGAATTTTGGATTTTTTCGGGCAAGATCCCAAAAATATATTTTCTACTTAAATTTAAAAAAAAAAAATTTATAATTAAATATAAAAAATTTAAGATAAAAAAATTCGAGAAATTTTTCAGCGATATTCTAAAATTCGATATTTTGATTTTGCGAGGTTTTAGCACTATCCCATTTTTTTTTTCAGGCAAATGTAGATTTTGAAGTTTGCCTAGGCTTTCGGGATTTTGTACCTTACCGATTTTGTATCCTCGGGACTTTGTATCCTCGGAATATTGTATCCTCGGGATTTTAAACCCTAGGGATTTTTTTTAAACCTTCTGGATTTTGTACCCTCACGATTTTGATTCTCGGGATTTTGTCTCTCTCCCCATGGCGCCAGCAACAATTAACAATTTAAAAATACTTCTCTGTCCATTTCGTTTTTGCGGTAATATAATAAATTGGTTTGTGTTAATATATTTAACTCCATTTTTTGGGGAGATACACGACTTCTCGTGAGTGTGGTTTTTTCCTCAAAAATTGCTCAGACATTTATAAGGATCAACCATAATGCTGCATTTCTGGGCTATTTTAAAGTCAGTGAAGTTAGCCCGAGCCCGAAATTTTGGTTCATTTCTCGGATAAAATGTAGCCATCCCGAAAAAGTGTAAATTTTGTAAAAAGTGTAGGCTCATCCCGAAAAAAAATATTATAATTAAAATGTATCTAACACGAAAAAAAATCATGTTTAAACCAAATTAAAACTAACAAATTTCTTAAAAAATATTTGTAATCAAAAATAAAATACAAATTCATATACTAATTTATGTTCTGTTGGTAGTGTAGTCATATACTATGAAGAAACCTTAAATTTCATACATCCAATATCAGAGATATTGCTTAATGGTTTTTATATAGGCGGATATTCCATGATACTAGATAAGAGCTGGCCAGCACCCCAGGTTCATATGGATGATAAGTATAAAAATATGCTTATGAAAAATTTGTATTTTTAGTGTAGCGTATGTGATACGTGAAAATCTTAAATTATATACAGCCAATACTAATTGTTTAGGTTTGTGTCTTGACTAAAGTGTAGCTTTCCAGAAAATGTGTATCTATTTCTTAAAATGTAGCACCATCCCGAAGAGCAAAAAATTCTTTAAAAACGTAAGCGATTAAAAAAAAATCTAAATTAAAAGAAAACGTTATTCAGAATAATTTAGAAAATAAGTTTTATTAAAAAATAAATTTTGAAAGTTTCTGAATAAATTTAAATTTTATAAATCTTTAAATTATATAAAGCCAATTATACAGATAAATCTAATAAGGATTTTACATGGCCAGTTAGGCAATAACAATATCAAGAGGCCATGAGCCCCGCCAGACCCATATCATGGGGATAAAACCATTTTTTTTTTTAATTTTCCTAAATCAATTTATTATACATAATAAGATAAATTCTTAAATTTTATGGAGCCAATACTAGAGATAAATCTAATAAGGATTTTACATGGCCAGTTAGGCAATAACAATATCAAGAGGCCATGAGCCCCGCCAGACCCATATCATGGGGATAAAACCATTTTTTTTTAATTTTACTAGATCGATTTCTTATACATAATAAGATAAATTCTTAAATTTTATGGAGCCAATACTAGAGATAAATCTAATAAGGATTTTACATGGCCAGTTAGGCAATAATAATATCAAGAGGCCATGAGCCCCGCCAGACCAATATCATGGGGATAAACCCGTTTTTTTTTAAATTTCCTAAATCAATTTCTTATACATAATAAGATAAATTCTTAAATTTTATGGAGCCAATACTAGAGATAAATCTAATAAGGATTTTACATGGCCAGTTAGGCAATAACAATATCAAGAGGCCGTGAGCCCCATCAGACCCATATCATGGGGATAAAACCATTTTTTTTTAATTTTACTAGATCGATTTCTTATACATAATAAGATAAATTCTTAAATTTTATGGAGCCAATACTAGAGATAAATCTAATAAGGATTTTACATGGCCAGTTAGGCAATAATAATATCAAGAGGCCATGAGCCCCGCCAGACCCATATCATGGGGATAAAACCATTTTTTTTTAATTTTACTAGATCGATTTCTTATACATAATAAGATAAATTCTTAAATTTTATGGAGCCAATACTAGAGATAAATCTAATAAGGATTTTACATGACCAGTTAGGCAATAATAATATCAAGAGGCCGTGAGCCCCATCAGACCCATATCATGGGGATAAAACCATTTTTTTTTTTAATTTTCCTAAATCAATTTCTTATACATAATAAGATAAATTCTTAAATTATATGGAGCCAATACTAGAGATAAATCTAATAAGGATTTTATATGGCTAGTTAGGCAATAACAATATCAAGAGGCCGTGAGCCCCATCAGACCCATATCATGGGGATAAAACCATTTTTTTTTTTAATTTTCCTAAATCAATTTATTATACATAATAAGATAAATTCTTAAATTTTATGGAGCCAATACTAGAGATAAATCTAATAAGGATTTTACATGGCCAGTTAGGCAATAACAATATCAAGAGGCCATGAGCCCCGCCAGACCCATATCATGGGGATAAAACCATTTTTTTTTTAATTTTCCTAAATCAATTTCTTATACATAATAAGATAAATTCTTAAATTTTATGGAGCCAATACTAGAGATAAATCTAATAAGAATTTTACATGGCCAGTTAGGCAATAATAATATCAAGAGGCCATGAGCCCCGCCAGACCAATATCATGGGGATAAAACCGTTTTTTTTTAAATTTCCTAAATCAATTTCTTATACATAATAAGATAAATTCTTAAATTTTATGGAGCCAATACTAGAGATAAATCTAATAAGGATTTTACATGGCCAGTTAGGCAATAACAATATCAAGAGGCCGTGAGCCCCATCAGACCCATATCATGGGGATAAAACCATTTTTTTTTAATTTTACTAGATCGATTTCTTATACATAATAAGATAAATTCTTAAATTTTATGGAGCCAATACTAGAGATAAATCTAATAAGGATTTTACATGGCCAGTTAGGCAATAATAATATCAAGAGGCCATGAGCCCCGCCAGACCCATATCATGGGGATAAAACCATTTTTTTTTAATTTTACTAGATCGATTTCTTATACATAATAAGATAAATTCTTAAATTTTATGGAGCCAATACTAGAGATAAATCTAATAAGGATTTTACATGACCAGTTAGGCAATAATAATATCAAGAGGCCGTGAGCCCCATCAGACCCATATCATGGGGATAAAACCATTTTTTTTTTTAATTTTCCTAAATCAATTTCTTATACATAATAAGATAAATTCTTAAATTATATGGAGCCAATACTAGAGATAAATCTAATAAGGATTTTATATGGCCAGTTAGGCAATAACAATATCAAGAGGCCGTGAGCCCCATCAGACCCATATCATGGGGATAAAACCATTTTTTTTTTTAATTTTCCTAAATCAATTTATTATACATAATAAGATAAATTCTTAAATTTTATGGAGCCAATACTAGAGATAAATCTAATAAGGATTTTACATGGCCAGTTAGGCAATAACAATATCAAGAGGCCATGAGCCCCGCCAGACCCATATCATGGGGATAAAACCATTTTTTTTTTAATTTTCCTAAATCAATTTCTTATACATAATAAGATAAATTCTTAAATTTTATGGAGCCAATACTAGAGATAAATCTAATAAGAATTTTACATGGCCAGTTAGGCAATAATAATATCAAGAGGCCATGAGCCCCATCAGACCCATATCATGGGGATAAAACCATTTTTTTTTTAATTTTTCTAAATCAATTTCTTATACATAATAAGATAAATTCTTAAATTTTATGGAGCCAATACTAGAGATAAATCTAATAAGAATTTTACATGGCCAGTTAGGCAATAACAATATCAAGAGGCCATGAGCCCCGCCAGACCCATATCATGGGGATAAAACCAGTTTTTTTAATTTTACTAGATCGATTTCTTATACATAATAAGATAAATTCTTAAATTTTATGGAGCCAATACTAGAGATAAATCTAATAAGAATTTTACATGGCCAGTTAGGCAATAACAATATCAAGAGGCCATGAGCCCCGCCAGACCCATATCATGGGGATAAAACCAGTTTTTTTAATTTTACTAGATCGATTTCTTATACATAATAAGATAAATTCTTAAATTTTATGGAGCCAATACTAGAGATAAATCTAATAAGAATTTTACATGACCAGTTAGGCAATAATAATATCAAGAGGCCGTGAGCCCCATCAGACCCATATCATGGGGATAAAACCATTTTTTTTTTAATTTTCCTAAATCAATTTCTTATACATAATAAGATAAATTCTTAAATTTTATGGAGCCAATACTAGAGATAAATCTAATAAGGATTTTACATGGCCAGTTAGGCAATAATAATATCAAGAGGCCATGAGCCCCGCCAGACCCATATCATGGGGATAAAACCATTTTTTTTTAATTTTACTAGATCGATTTCTTATACATAATAAGATAAATTCTTAAATTTTATGGAGCCAATTCTAGAGATAAATCTAATAAGGATTTTACATGGCCAGTTAGGCAATAACAATATCAAGAGGCCATGAGCCCCGCCAGACCCATATCATGGGGATAAAACCATTTTTTTTAAATTTTACTAGATCGATTTCTTATACATAATAAGATAAATTCTTAAATTTTATGGAGCCAATACTAGAGATAAATCTAATAAGAATTTTACATGGCCAGTTAGGCAATAATAATATCAAGAGGCCGTGAGCCCCATCAGACCCATATCATGGGGATAAAACCATTTTTTTTTTAATTTTCCTAAATCAATTTCTTATACATAATAAGATAAATTCTTAAATTTTATGGAGCCAATACTAGAGGTAAATCTAATAAGAATTTTACATGGCCAGTTAGGCAATAACAATATCAAGAGGCCATGAGCCCCGCCAGACCCATATCATGGGGATAAAACCATTTTTTTTTAATTTTACTAGATCGATTTCTTATACATAATAAGATAAATTCTTAAATTTTATGGAGCCAATACTAGAGATAAATCTAATAAGAATTTTATATGGCCAGTTAGGCAATAACAATATCAAGAGGCCAAGAGCCCTTCAGGCTCATATGTTGAGGTAAAATCATTTAAAACTTGTAACACTTTCTGAACATAAATTAGTAAGAATTAAAATTCAAAAGTTCAAAATTATATTGTTATACAGTTGCATAATTCAAAAATCTCTATTTTTATGAATTTAATTGGATATATCGGTGAACCTATTACAAAAAAAAATCGCCTTGCACTAGAACACAGTTTAGAAAAAAATATAAGTTTACTGCCTCCCCCATCCCTCTGTTACAAAGAGTATTACAGTTTATTTACTAAAAATTAAATAAATAATGAATAAAGTATAAAAGAAAGAAAAGAGAATTTAAAATTTTGCGCGAGAGTATATAAAGGAATTTTTTTGCCTCTTTGTTTCATTACATTTTCAGACTTTGAGTTGTGCATATTGTAGTATTTGGTGTTGTTTTATTGTTGTGTTTTGTTGAGATTTAAATCGTTCGTTTTTTTGCGTAAAATAAATAGTTTTTTTTAAAACTCCGACCTCGGCTTTTTCTTGGACATCCCA
Source organism: Tipula vernalis (assembly GCA_958295665.1). NCBI lineage: Eukaryota > Metazoa > Arthropoda > Insecta > Diptera > Tipulidae > Tipula > Tipula vernalis. The sequence goes on along the minus strand of OY282559.1, from coordinate 11,581,386 downwards.
TCAAATCGTTTTTGAATATTTATCGACCTTTGCTTGTACACGGACACCCTATAAAATTGTTTTACACTTATTCTGACCTTTGCTTTCTTTTGGACATCCTTTAACACAGATTTTAACTATTTTGGCTCGTCGTTTTTTAATACATATTTATCTACCTTTGCTTTTACACGGACACCCTATCAAATTGTTTTACACTTATTCTGACCTGTGCTTTCTTTTGGACATCCTTTACCACAGATTTTAATTTTTTTGGCTCGTCGTTTTTTAATACATATTTTCTACCTTTTCTTTTACACGGACACCCTATAAAATTGTTTTACATTTATTCTGACCTTTACTTTCTTTCGGACATCCTTTAACACGGATTTTAATTTTTTTGGCTTCTATATTTCGTTATTTTTTGTTTGTTTCGTATCTCGTTAAAACGAAAAATAATAAAATGAATCCAAAATTTTATAATAATAGAAAAAAACGACATAGTTTTAACGAACGTAGTCTTGAGGTTGCTCTGCAATCATTAGCTCTCCCAATTTGTCAAGTAACAAAATCGGAGACAAAGGAAATGAAATTGCTTTGCCAGGAACTTCATATTAAAAATAACAAAAGCAATCGAATTTTGATTTATAACATGTGTAGTAGGAAATTGCGTCATAATTTAAACTTTTCTGATCATTTGGTTGCCGATATATGTTTTAAAAATGGTATTTCAAAGGGCTCATCTGTGAAAGTCACTAATGTGAGTACTGAAAACGTAATTCAAATTAACCCACATATAAATAATAATTTTAGAGATTGTACTAATCTTTTATCTGCTGTTAATGATCTAAATCCTTCTCAATTAGTTAAAAGTAGTAGTTCATTTGTATACAATAATGATTTTGCTATTAAAGGAAAAGACCAATTAACTTCCAGAAATATATTGTTGCAACCGTCTAAATCAATAAAAATACTCTCCGTTGAAATTTTGAAACCACCATATACCATTATAAATTTACCGGAAAGCAACAATATTGTCTGTTCTGACAATGTTGTAAGCGTTAATGAACAGCTGGTCAACGAAACTTTGAAAATTGTAGAAGACGGTCAAGTTATGGATCGTGAGATATCTGATTGTATAATCAATGATAGCGAGGACGAGTTTAAAGTGGTTCATCGAACATCTCCAAAAGTGACTGTAAAATCTAAGAACAATACTCTGGTACCGAAACCTAACATTTTTCATAGAAAAAATATTAAGTTTCATTTAATGGATTATCAGGTAAACATTTCTGAAGATGTATGGAAAAGAATATACAACCAAAAGGAAAAGAAACTCGACGAATATCACTACACGTACCACATTTCTTCTCAATTAACTCAGTTGTCTGGTTGTTTAATAAACATAAAGGGATATGATGTAGCTCAAAAACATTTAACCATTAGAGCATATTGCGGACACAAAAATAAAAATCAATCGTGTAGAACATATAAATTAATCAATTCTAACGTTGCATTGGGAATTTTTGTTGTGTACAGTAACCTTCAACCTATTTATCATCCTTATAAAAAATTTCAGCATACCTCAAAATATCATAGAGAGTTGTACAAAGACAAGTTGATTCGCAATTCGGTAGAAATAGTTTCAGAGAACTTAATCAACGAAGAAGATTTAATTTTGTTTGAAAAAACTAATACTGCAAGATTACTAAAAGACAAACGAGTATTGAATAAAATAAGATCTGAAAATTTATTAGCTAACGATAACCACTCCGATGACATCGAGGATGTGCATTTGGAGAAAGAAAAAACTGATATTATTAGTGATGAATCGTACATTAGGCAAGTGGGGAAGAATCCATTTTGTGTTACGACTTGTAGCAAAATGCAATGTTCAGTCCTTAAAAAAATTAAGGAACAATCTAAAGACCTAGATTTAATCGTTTATTTAGACGCGACAGGCGGACTTATTCGAAAGCCTTATAAAACTTGTAAATCTGTCATGTATTACGCTCTAGTGCTACCGGTTAAGTCTAACGAAAAAGATACAGCTACTCCATTCCCTCTAAGTGATATGATTAGCTCAAGCCATAATACTCGCACTATTGGAAACTGGCTTAGAGAATATCGGTTAATTGTAGAAGAACATTTAAAGAAATGGCCAATTTTCAATACCGTAGTTGTCGATTTTTCTTACGCTGAGATTCATTCGGTTCTAGACGCCTTCAACCGAATGGATTTATTAGAATACTTAAACACGACTCATAAGTGGGCAACTAATACTAAATACAATAAGTCCCCAGACGAAGTGGTAAAAATACATTTATGTTGTTCACATATTTCTCATACAATTGCCAAAGATATTAATAAACATTTCGAGAAATTCCCACAAGTAAATAAATTTGTTAAAGAAATCATGGCTTCAATGATAGTTGCCAATAATTATCAAGATCTTAAGCAAATATGGCAGAGATTTGCACTTTTATTAACAACAAAAACCATCACTGTCGATGTGAAATGTGCATTCGAAAATTTAATAGCTTTAATTGCCCTGAATAACGCAAAGTCCAAATTGGTTATAAATGAAACTAGTCAACTTAATAATTCAGACAGAGATACTGAATTGACTAAACATGATTTTTCCTGCCCAATTTATAAACGGAGTCCATTCTACAATGACTTAAATGATATTAGCAAAAGTCTACATCTAAATAAATTAGAACTAAATGAAGAAGGTCCCTTGAATAGTTTGTGTAATACAGAATTTCACAATATATTTCTAAAGAAATATGCCGTAGTATTACCACTTTTTACAGGTATACTACGTAATGGAAGCCGAATAAGTAACGGTCACGCAGAAAATTACTTTGCGTTTTTAAAAAGGCGGTTTTCACTAACGAGCCGGACGCTCGAAGTAGGTAAAATGCCATTAAAGGTTGGTCGTTTGGTACGCGATTTAAACCAGCGAAACAAAACAATCTGTAAACAAATATTTTATTCTGTGCCAAAATTTTCGGTAACACATCAAAAGGCAATATCCCCTCATTCCGACCACAGTCTCCTCGATATTCAAAACTGTCAATCAGTATGGAAAAGGAAGAGTTCTTATGTATCTCCTATAAGTTGTAAAAAGAAGAAAACCAGCTTTGATTTTAATTTTATAAATAATTTTACGGGTTTAACAAATGATGAACAAAAGATCACTACAATGGCGACATTAAGCCAAAACTCGTCAGATACACCAAAAAAAGCAAAAATAATAAAGCCTAAATCCATTTTTAAAAGACACATTAATGTTAGGTTGCCGCTTATTAGAAATGCTCTTAAAACGTGTAGTTTTTACAAAAATTCTTGTGCTATTGATTCGACCCTTCAAGCAATCGCTTTGTCCGTTCAAAAGGACGATTTTTTTTTTTTAAACATTTGGAAAATGACCGAATCAAACCATTACTACAATCGCTAATAAATAGTGATTTAACTAAATTTTAGAAAATTAGAAAAGAACTGTTAGTCCAAATGTCGGGGTTTTCATCTGATTGTACCACAGAGCTCTTTAATGTTTGTAAACACATTTTCCAAAATTTTCCAAGTTCAGAAGTATTGTTAGAATGTTCTAATGAGAAATGTCTACTTAAGGAGCGAGAAAAACGGCCGATTATTTATTTGGATACCGAATTGTACAAAACATTAGGAATTTCAAATATTCAAACCTGTTTGCAGGAAGTACCACCGAAAACTTGCAAGGATTGTTTTCAAATTATGATTCCCACAATAACATCATACGGTCAAATAGTATGTTTAGATACTGAATCAATTGATGAGGCTCCCGTAAAATTGTCCGAAGTAGCTGATACTATAAAACTTGATAATGATGAGTATGAAGTAACAGCGGTTATTACTTTTATTCAGGAAGGCCCAGTTATTAAGTATCCAAAGGCTTCGGAAGGTCATTATGTTTGTTACGGTAAAGTAAATGACAGATGGGAAAAATATGATGACCTATCCGCATACATACCAATAATACGCAATCCGAACACAGTCGAAATAAATCCCCAAATTATTATTTACCGGAAAAAACAAATTACAACCGGTTAAATTTAATACTTAACATCACATTTAGGCAAATATAGACAAAAAACCATGCTGCACAGATTTATCACCATAAAATTTAAGAATTTATCTTATTGTATAAGAAATTGATTTAGGAAAATTAAAAAAAAAATGGTTTTATCCCCATGATATGGGTCTGATGGGACTCATGGCCTCTTGATATTGTTATTGCCTAACTGGCCATATAAAATCCTTATTAGATTTATCTCTAGTATTGGCTCCATAAAATTTAAGAATTTATCTTATTATGTATAAGAAATTGATTTAGGATAATTAAAAAAAAAATGGTTTTATCCCCATGATATGGGTCTGGCGTGGCTTATGGCCTCTTGATATTGTTATTACCTAACTGGCCATGAAAAATCCTTATTAGATTTATCTCTAGTATTGGTTCTATAAAATTTAAGAATTTATCTTATTATGTATAAGAAATTGATTTAGAAAAATTTTAAAAAAATGTTTTATCCCCATGATATGGGTCTGGCGGGGCTTATGGCCTCTTGATATTGTTATTGCCTAACAGGCCATGAAAAATCCTTATAAGATTTATCTCTAGTATTGGCTCCATAAAATTTAAGAATTTATCTTATTATGTATAAGAAATTGATTTAGGAAATTTAAAAAAAAACGGTTTTATCCCCATGATATGGGTCTGGCGGGGCTCATGGCCTCTTGATATTATTATTGCCTAACTGGCCATGTAAAATCCTTATTAGATTTATCTCTAGAATTGGCTCCATAAAATTTAAGAATTTATCTTATTATGTATAAGAAATCGATCTAGTAAAATTAAAAAAAAATGGTTTTATCCCCATGATATGGGTCTGATGGGGCTCACGGCCTCTTGATATTATTATTGCCTAACTGGCCATGTAAAATTCTTATTAGATTTATCTCTAGTATTGGCTCCATAAAATTTAAGAATTTATCTTATTATGTATAAGAAATCGATCTAGTAAAATTAAAAAAAAATGGTTTTATCCCCATGATATGGGTCTGGCGGGGCTCATGGCCTCTTGATATTGTTATTGCCTAACTGGCCATGTAAAATCCTTATTAGATTTATCTCTAGAATTGGCTCCATAAAATTTAAGAATTTATCTTATTATGTATAAGAAATCGATCTAGTAAAATTAAAAAAAAATGGTTTTATCCCCATGATATGGGTCTGATGGGGCTCACGGCCTCTTGATATTATTATTGCCTAACTGGCCATGTAAAATTCTTATTAGATTTATCTCTAGTATTGGCTCCATAAAATTTAAGAATTTATCTTATTATGTATAAGAAATCGATCTAGTAAAATTTAAAAAACTGGTTTTATCCCCATGATATGGGTCTGGCGGGGCTCATGGCCTCTTGATATTGTTATTGCCTAACTGGCCATGTAAAATTCTTATTAGATTTATCTCTAGTATTGGCTCCATAAAATTTAAGAATTTATCTTATTATGTATAAGAAATCGATCTAGTAAAATTAAAAAAACTGGTTTTATCCCCATGATATGGGTCTGGCGGGGCTCATGGCCTCTTGATATTGTTATTGCCTAACTGGCCATGTAAAATTCTTATTAGATTTATCTCTAGTATTGGCTCCATAAAATTTAAGAATTTATCTTATTATGTATAAGAAATTGATTTAGGAAAATTAAAAAAAAATGGTTTTATCCCCATGATATGGGTCTGATGGGGCTCATGGCCTCTTGATATTATTATTGCCTAACTGGCCATGTAAAATTCTTATTAGATTTATCTCTAGTATTGGCTCCATAAAATTTAAGAATTTATCTTATTATGTATAAGAAATTGATTTAGGAAAATTAAAAAAAAAATGGTTTTATCCCCATGATATGGGTCTGGCGGGGCTCATGGCCTCTTGATATTGTTATTGCCTAACTGGCCATGTAAAATCCTTATTAGATTTATCTCTAGTATTGGCTCCATAAAATTTAAGAATTTATCTTATTATGTATAATAAATTGATTTAGGAAAATTAAAAAAAAAAATGGTTTTATCCCCATGATATGGGTCTGATGGGGCTCACGGCCTCTTGATATTGTTATTGCCTAACTGGTCATGTAAAATCCTTATTAGATTTATCTCTAGTATTGGCTCCATAAAATTTAAGAATTTATCTTATTATGTATAAGAAATTGATTTAGGAAAATTAAAAAAAAAATGGTTTTATCCCCATGATATGGGTCTGATGGGGCTCACGGCCTCTTGATATTGTTATTGCCTAACTGGCCATGTAAAATCCTTATTAGATTTATCTCTAGTATTGGCTCCATAAAATTTAAGAATTTATCTTATTATGTATAAGAAATTGATTTAGGAAATTTAAAAAAAAACGGTTTTATCCCCATGATATTGGTCTGGCGGGGCTCATGGCCTCTTGATATTATTATTGCCTAACTGGCCATGTAAAATCCTTATTAGATTTATCTCTAGTATTGGCTCCATAAAATTTAAGAATTTATCTTATTATGTATAAGAAATCGATCTAGTAAAATTAAAAAAAAATGGTTTTATCCCCATGATATGGGTCTGGCGGGGCTCATGGCCTCTTGATATTGTTATTGCCTAACTGGCCATGTAAAATCCTTATTAGATTTATCTCTAGTATTGGCTCCATAAAATTTAAGAATTTATCTTATTATGTATAATAAATTGATTTAGGAAAATTAAAAAAAAAAATGGTTTTATCCCCATGATATGGGTCTGGCGGGGCTCATGGCCTCTTGATATTGTTATTGCCTAACTGGCCATGTAAAATCCTTATTAGATTTATCTGTATAATTGGCTTTATATAATTTAAAGATTTATAAAATTTAAATTTATTCAGAAACTTTCAAAATTTATTTTTTAATAAAACTTATTTTCTAAATTATTCTGAATAACGTTTTCTTTTAATTTAGATTTTTTTTTAATCGCTTACGTTTTTAAAGAATTTTTTGCTCTTCGGGATGGTGCTACATTTTAAGAAATAGATACACATTTTCTGGAAAGCTACACTTTAGTCAAGACACAAACCTAAACAATTAGTATTGGCTGTATATAATTTAAGATTTTCACGTATCACATACGCTACACTAAAAATACAAATTTTTCATAAGCATATTTTTATACTTATCATCCATATGAACCTGGGGTGCTGGCCAGCTCTTATCTAGTATCATGGAATATCCGCCTATATAAAAACCATTAAGCAATATCTCTGATATTGGATGTATGAAATTTAAGGTTTCTTCATAGTATATGACTACACTACCAACAGAACATAAATTAGTATATGAATTTGTATTTTATTTTTGATTACAAATATTTTTTAAGAAATTTGTTAGTTTTAATTTGGTTTAAACATGATTTTTTTTCGTGTTAGATACATTTTAATTATAATATTTTTTTTCGGGATGAGCCTACACTTTTTACAAAATTTACACTTTTTCGGGATGGCTACATTTTATCCGAGAAATGAACCAAAATTTCGGGCTCGGGCTAACTTCACTGACTTCTATTTTAGCTAATTCTCCAATACTAACTCGATGGTCTTCCAACACAAGAGACCTCGCTCAAATTATATTTACATAGGTCTTTAAATAATTTAAGCCATTTGTAAACTATGGAATATTTTGTCTTAGATTCACCGTAAACTTTTGACTTGTACTGTCTAACTGAAAATAAAATATCTTTACAAAAGAATTGAATAACTGCCCGATATCCAATTTTAGTTACAAATTAACATTTACGAATAAGCAATTTGGAACAAAATTTTACTCTGGAAGTGTTTTGTGAAAGAAAAAGAAATTAAAAGAAGTACGCCTGTCCCTCGATTAACACGGTACTTGATTAACAAGGATTTGATTTAACACGGTCAACGAATTGAGACAAAGTCTTGATTAACACGCACAGAAGTTTCGCCGCGTTAATCAAGTACCATGTTAATCGAGGGACAGGTGTATAGTTACCTTTGTCCGTTTTTTAATTTCTTAAGCACTGGATGATGAATTAAATATATCCTCTGCGTGACGACAACTGTTTGGGTTTATCAAAATTTATTAAAATTTTTCAAATTTCGTTAGAGATAAAACTTGTATAAGTGAACCCAAACAGTTGTCGCACTGTATTTGGTCTTACAACATTAAACCTCTATAGTCTTTTGTGACAAATAAAACCTTGAAATTTATTTTAATTAAATTCCACCAACTACATTATCTATTCATTTATTCGGACGCCAAAGACCAGGCTGTGAACTCAATTATCTTAAGAAGTTGAAGATTTTATATTGAAGATGGAATATTAGGTCTCCAACTGGTATTTCATATAATTAACATCCGTAAAAATGTTAAGCTTCAAATTTCATCTGCCATAAATAAAATGTAAACTTTCATTCAAACTATACATATGTAAATTATAAATGTGGGCTTATCAAGACATGTAGGTGGCCATATACACAACATTTTCACGTATCTCGCCTATCTTTCTATACATACTTATGCATAACTCATCCGCTCGCGCAAATAATACATTGTACACGTCATAAATAAAAATCTGTAACATAAGGCGTCACATGTTTCAGCATTAAAAAAAAATCATCCATTGCTAAAGCCGAACGTACGTGTTTACTATACATAAGTACATAGCCATCAGACTTATGTTTTTGTATGTAAAATAAGAACCGCAATTTATCTTGTTAACAATTTTTTTTTTATTCCATTCATCCGTCGTCCCGTAAAATTTATGAGCCATTTCATATTCTATAATTTAGTTAAGATGTATTCACTGCTTGCTTATTATAAGCCAAAGTGGGAATTATTTGGATACGAAGAAGACGATGATACAAAAATAAAAATGTTTTGCTTTATATTTGAATATTGGAGATTTGCTGTGTGCGGAAGTTATGCATTCGGTTTGTGAAATGTAACTGTTGTGTACACACATATTTTGTACAAAAATAGAAGTGACAGATATGCTTGTCTCATCGCATAATAAAACGAATCTTTACGTACATATAATATGTACTCTCGTATAAACATACAGAACGTATATCCGAAAATTAATTGAGTTTGTCTAAAAGTTTTGTCGCTTTTCCTTTTTTCTAATATAATTAATTGCATTTTCATTTCCCATCGACCGTCTCGCATTTGCGCGGTCTACCAACTTTATATCCGATCATATATCGTGTCGCATATAAGCCAAGTAGATTTATTAGATTAGAAAATGATTAGAATACAGAATAAGGTTGATTGTTATGATGATACTTGTGGTGTAAAACGGGAAACATTTTTTTTAATGCCTTTTGGGGGTATACAAAATACAAGATATGATACGTTATATTACGATATCGAAGAAATGTGAATGAACATAACATGTTTGGTCTTGTATGAATCTGGATATACTCATGTATGTATTTTTTATATTTGTTTAGATACAAAAACATTTTAAAAAGTTATCTAATCAATATTTATTTAACATACATAACAATATCATGTATGGTGTATACTGTGTGCTGTGGGTTCACAATCATAAAATATGTATTTGGAAATCTTTTAAACATACAGATAACTAGTATTGCTCTTTCAGACTAGCTAAACGATGTGACAATTTATTTTGTCCCCATTTATGTATTATACTATACGTAAAAAAAGGCTTAAATCGATTTTGGTACGAATAATGTTACATCCGTAATATTTCGTAGGTCGATAGTATCGTGCTACCAAAAAATGAATCGAATTTTATACGTGAAATAGATTTGAGCTTGTCGAATCTGAAATTGAAAATTTGTTGACACCCTGTCATCTTAAACGTAGACTGGAATATTTAATCATAACACACAAGGAAATTTGAAATGTTTTCATGATACCTAGCTAATTTTACCCTCCCCGCTTGAGAGCTTGTTTCAATTCTTCGAGTTTTAGAGGTCTGCTAAATTTGGGCGAGAAACGCAGGATTTTTCCTCACTTACCGATTTTTTTTTTTGCTACCGATATACTAACCGATTCGATAAATTAGGTGATCTCTTTTAACATCTTTATTACCTTACGCACCTTTGCATCATAATAATCCTTATTGTACATGGCTTGCTTTTCTATAGCATTTCTAACATTTTCTTTAATACTAGTAATATTTCGACCTTCTTCTTATAACCACGTGAACTTCGCTGTATTACACCAAATAATACCTTAGATGGTACTTCATTAATCGATTTATTCATAGTATTATTCAATACGTATTCCGCCTGATCTAAAACTGTATCCCATTATTTTCCAAACTCATAAGTTAACTTAGCTAATAATGGTACCACCGTCTTATTATACCCCTTTCCTTTATAAATTTTTCGAATTCTTGATGTAAAAGCTGTCCCCCTATCTGTTACTATTCGATTTGGAACACTATAATTTGTAAAGTAAGTTTTCAAATTCTTATATACTTCCGCCGTGTTTGTTGTCCTGGTGGGAAAAAGTTTTGTGTATTTAGTGAACCCGTCTACTGCTGACAACACATGCATATTTTTCTGCTTGTTTTTTCTAAAGGTCTAAATGATCTAAATGTAAGGTTTCAAACGGACCGTAATCTTTATCCACCAAATGCAAAAAAGCTTCCTTCGATATTGGTTTTGGATTATAAGATATACAAACTATACAATTGTTAATATATTTTACTAGTTTATCCCTCATATTTGTGAAGTAAAATTGTCGCCAGATTACCTCGCAAGTTGTTTCACAACCCATATGGCCCATATTATCATGATACCATTAATTGTAATTTTTGTCCATCCTTCCTATACTCTATCCCGTCCCTTATTTCATATCCTTTCACTTTTATACTTTGTATTCGTTTCTTTAATTTCAATATGTTTACATCCTCCAGCTGCCTAATATATATCTTTTCTAAAAATAAATCTTTTTCCACCATTTCCATATAATATATGTTTGCTCTACTCAATGCATCTACGTGTTTCATCCTATCTCCTGTCCTATGTACTAGTTCAAAATCAAATTCTTCTAAAAATAATGCCCAACGTTCAATTTTACTATTCATGTCCCTTTTGTTCAATGTTAATTTTAAAGCATTGCAATCTGTCACTACCGTAAACTGTTTTCCAAATAAATACGGCCTAAACCTTTTAATCGCATAAACTAAAGCTAATGTCTCTAGTTCAAAATTATGCAACTTATAGATTCTGCATCTGTTGTTTTCCGACTATAAAATATAACAAGATGCCATTCTTCATCTTTCTGTTTTTGCAAAAATACTGCTCCGTATCCTGAACTTGATGCATCCGTGTGTAATTGTGTCTCACTTTTTACTGAATAAATACTTAAAACTGGTCCAGTCAACAATTTTTTTAACTCATTGAATGCCCTGACATGAAATTCTAACAATTTAAACTCTTTATCCGCCTTTATTAAGTTACTCCTGTGTGATACTCCTGTGAAGCTATTTTACTAAAATTCTTTATAAATTTACGGAAATAACTTACAAGTCCTATAAATCGTTGTAAGGTTTTAACGTTCGTAGGTACATGATACTTCGTTACACTCTCTACGTGCTTATCACTCAAAATAATTCCTTCTGAGCTCACATTGTCTCAAATGACACTTGCCTTTATGTAATTTAATATGATTTAATGCTAAAACTTTAAATAATTCCTCCATTATGACTAAATGTTCTTCAATACTTTCGGTTGCTAATAGAATATCATCTATAAAAACTATGACCTTATTATCTTTCATTAACTTATCTAAAACAAGCGGTATATATTTCACAAAATGAGCTGGAGAATTTGTATAACCAAAAGGTAATTTGTTAAATTCAAATTGTCCCTATGATCTGTTACAAAAGCGGTAAACTTCTTCGACTCTTCTTTCAAATCTACGTGATAAAAACCATTTCTCAAATCCAGCATTGTAAAATATCTCTTTCCATTTAATCTTTGTACTATATCCTCCACTACCGGCATAGGATAATAAATTATTTCTACAATTTTATTTAGTGGTTTATAGTTAATGCACATTCGGTAACTATTATCTTTCTTTTTAACCATAACTACTCTACTTGTATAAAGTGACTCACTAATCCTAATAACTCCTGATTCCAACAAGTCATTAGTCAACTTTTTTAATTCTTCACTTTCATAATAGCTAAGACGCTTCGGTCTTGCTGTAATTATTTTGTTCTCTCGTAGTCTTATCTCTGCCTGATACTTAATCTGGCTCTCACTATTCGTATTTTTCTGTAAATAATTCTCTTTATAAATTCGATCTACCTCCTTGCTACGACTTATGGTTTTCTTATTGTCACCTATATCCAGTCCTACCTCATCTAACACAAACAATTCATCTGAATTAATAATATCCCTCATCACGTCTTTATTAAAATTTGTATCAACAATCTTGTTCTGTATCTTTATAACATTTATCCCATTCATTTCAAAAAATCCCTTCCCCAAATTATATTTATTTTCACTGTTTTATCAGATACCACTCTAAAATTTAGATTGTAAATAATATTATTAATAATAATTTGACCGGGCCAACTACCTAAACTTATTAATCCACTACCATTAATACCCACAACATTATCGTCTGATATTGGATTTAATTTAATTTTCTATTAAACCTTCCTTGATAATACTACATACATTACTACCGGAGTCTATCAAAACCCGTTCCTCCACTAATTTATTATTAATAATAGCCTTTACCTTTAATCGCCCTTCATCATCAATGATCAACTCCTTCTCCGTCATGATTTCCTTCTCGATTAATGGGGTGTCTTCCATATATAATGTTGACGTTTCGACCTTCACCTTGCATTGTTCTTCTTTATGCCCAATTTTTTTACACCGTTGACAAGTTAGTTTCCGTCTGGGTAATGTACAATTACTGGCAATATGTCCTTTTTGGAAACAATTATAGCATTCCCTTTGTCTAACCCAATCTGCCTTAACTTCTGCATTTTTATTTTCCTTGTTAGTATTTAACTCCGTTCGACAAACATAACTAGCACCAACATTATTACTCCTTTGTGGTTCCATATTATAACTTCGACTTTTCCAGCTGACATTGCTGTTGTTCACTGTTTTTGAATTTACTATATATCTGCAAATCGGTTCATCTTCACGTGCCATTCAATGTGTTCCTTTAGCTCTTTCAAATTTTTAATTTTAATCGACTTTAATGTTGTACATAATTTATATTCATTTATTCCCATAATGATGTAATAAATTATATTTTCCTCCTCCAAACGTCCTTTGGCTATCTGACACATTTCGAAATAATATTCAATCAAACTTTGTTTTGTCCTTATATTTCTTCTCAGCTTATCGTGTAATTCTGCCTGCGTACACCCACTTGTAAAATTTTCACGTAACTCCTCAGCAAACTCTCGCCATGTCATCCTTCTACCCATTACCGACTCGTACCATTTTGCCGCATATGATTGCATTTTACTTTTTGCGGCTAATAAATAACACTAACCTTTCGTCAATTTTGTAGACTTCCATTAAAATTTCGAAATTTTCCACCCATTGATTAGAATTTAATGCTGTTCCATCAGTAGGGTCAAAATTCGGCAACATTTCCACAATATCCTTGATATTAAAACGCATTTGATTGTTTCTTAAATCATCACTTTTCTCACGTTCAGCCGTATCGTTTATTGTCAAATTATTCCTTTCTTTGACCATGTCCTCGTACCGACAATCCACGAATTGCCAATTCCCTTTTCAATTTATTTACATTCATTATTTTTCATATGTAAAAGAATTGATATTACCGTGCTTTGGAATTTTCTTTATTATCTTTATTATCACTATCCTATCACTATCTTATCACTATCCCACTTCTGAATTTGTAACCTATTATAATTTCGTTAATAAAGCTTAGCTCTCTTTAACTTCAACAAAACTTAATATGTTTTTTATTATATTATAATTATTAATTTCTTTATTCACAACAATTATTTTAGAACTCTTTAACATGACATCCAAGTAAAAAACTTATATTCCTTCTAGAATAATAGTTAGAGAGAGATAAGTATATGTAGTATATGTATATATGCATACTACGTTTGAAAATTTGTCTGTTTTACCAACTACTTGATTTTTACCAAAATTAACTCTTACACTGAATAAAAAATTCTTTGCAAAAAACGGGATTGACCAGTAATGGTGCGGAGGTTAATGACGCTTTATGTTGGAATGAAAACTTAAATTTATATTCTGGCAACACTATTTGTTTTGTATTGTCAATTGTAAAATGAAAGTAGTTTTTTTGTTTAGCCGACTTCCGGTTTGATCATTAATAAAACTAAACGTGTTTCATTCTTAGTGTATATAAAATCTTTTATTTTCTGCGCAACCCAACAGGTTATGGGCCCAGAAAAGACGTAATTATTTTGGAAAATTTATACATTGAGAGTTGAGAGAAATTTATTGGTACCGCTCATAAACTTAATTCATCTTCTTCATTTTTAACTCTTCAATTTTGTACTATTTCAACGTCTTAAGTGCAATTTGTGTTTTAGCCCTATGGATATAAAGAAGGCGGGATTTAAAATACACTTGTCCCTCGATTAACACGGTACTTGATTAACAAGGATTTGATTTAACACGGTCAACGAATTGAGACCAAGTCTTGATTAACAAGCACAGAAGTTTCGCCGCGTTAATCAAGTACCGTGTTAATCGAGCGACAAGTGTATTAGTCGCGATTAACACGGTTTTGAGTTACACGCGAATTGTGGGGAACATAATTACCGTGTTAATCGAGGGACAGGTGTAATCATAAACAAAGAATTTTTTGTATGTTTAATTTTTGTTGAAATATTTTGGGACGCATTTTTTTTATAAATGGTTCTGTACGCCCTTGTTCAAAATGTTCCCTAATGCTCTGCTCAGTTTCTTCGAACTAATCCGTGATGAATAATACATTGGTATTGGGCTTGTAATTTTCACCCTCGTGATCGGAAGCTACCTTATCTTCCCAGGAATGTCTGCTGTATTAGCAAATTATGATGCTATTATATCACAGTTGAAGGCTCAAACACAATGGGTTCCGTTCCGTTCCGTTCGTTTTTTACCTACTTTGCCTCGGCTGTACCGTCTACTCCAAATTTTAAAATTTGAGTCTAATGCTGCTTTCATTATTTTCTCTTTCATTCAAAGTACTCAAATTTCAGACAAATAACGTAAATTGGAACGAGAAAACTGAACGGAAAACGGATGCCATTTTGTTTGGTTACGTCTAAATTTAAATTTAAATGAAAAGCGCTTGCAATTATTTTCTTATTTCGGATCTTTAAAGTATACCTAACCAAATTAAATTGAATAAGATTCACGGCATATATGTATCAAAATAAAAGTACAGTCAAATCGAACGTATATTTCTGTCTTATGGAAATAATCTACCCTTGGCATTTTTTTTTAGCTAAACTTAAGTATTGGTTTAAGCTTCATTTTAGCCTCGATTTTCCTGTTTATGTCAACCAAACCAGGACCAGAGACTTTATTTTAATCGTTGAACCGCCAGATGCGCTCCCAATCTACTGCTCAAAATGCATTTATTGGGGTTAAATGTCACAATCACTTTATTTTCCATGATTAAATTCTATCTTTTATCTTAATAAGAGATAGCGTTCATCGAATTCATCACTTGACGTTCTGTAGAGATGGAATCATCTGATTGTGTCGCCAAAACAAAATCAAGGCCAAATTTACAACTTATTTGAAGGCATTTTAACATTAATCTGTCGTGCCTCTCGACCTCGCCATTTTGTTGCGTAGCCCTTTACGTTATGACCACGTTGAACAGAATTGTTTTTCTGGTTCGGCAAAATTTTTCAGACGGCCGAAAATTTATGCATAGTTGTTCTATAGTTTACCGCAAATTTCGTAAAGATTTCTCTCTTTTCTTCTGGCTCATTTGTTCCGGAGTAATTGATATTTGGTAACTCTATCAACTGGCAATTAAGTCTCCAACTAGCCCCGGCTCGAGTTGAAACAATCCAAAGGATTTGACTTGGTTCCTTCACTCTGTGTGTTAGTAGGTAAATATCAAATCGCTGCACAGTCAACATAGCAAAGTCTTCTTTTGTGTTTTCCAACCGGATTGTTTTCAAATTTCCTCGAAACACAAAATCTGGAAAGTAAATTTCTCGAATAAAAAATCGCGAAAAATAAAATCTCAACACGACAAAATCTCGAAAAATAAAATCTCGAAAAAAAATCTTGTAAGTCAAAAATCCCGAAAAAAAAATCTCGAATTACACTTTCACAGTATTTCGAGATTTTGATGCATTTCATAATTTCTGTACTAATTATTAGGTTATTTACAGAAGCCGATGCCGAGTCTAATTGAAATTAAGAAACAAAACCTACAGAGAACTCAAACAGGAATCAAACAGGAAACCGACCCGATAGGGCTCGATCTGGCTAATAAAGTAGGACGGTAAAAAACTGCGAAAGAGTTGGGAGTGCCTTGAGCCCCAGAACACATTGCAGAGATTAAAACCAAAAAAAAAAAAACAGGAAAACAATTCTACAGGCACAGACGGTTAGCTACCTTATCTAGAAACAAAAAATACAGAAACTAAAAATTCCGAAAAAAAAATCCAGAAACATTATTATCAAAGTGCGGCCCAAGTTAAGCTAAAATTTATAAAGTGTGTATAAAATTTGAGTTTTTCCGTAAAGTTTTTAATATTTATGATAATGGAAATTGCTTCGTCAACCATTCAGGCACAGATCAAATGAATTTTATCGCTCGTATTGCTTCTATTAATAGATGTACCACAAAAGTTTCAAGTGTCGACAAAAGTCTAAAGCCTATAAAATTGAGTGTTTTTCATTTGTTTTAAACAAAAAAAATTTTCGGGATTTTTCGGGATTTTTTTTTTCTGGATTTTTACTCTTCACTAATTCTGGATTTTAAAATTTCTAAATTTTTTTTCAGGCAAATGTAATGATCCCAAGCACAGAATGCTAAGATCTTTCTTAAGAAAACCCCACATCGGCCTACCAAAAAATTGGTCAAATAAGTGCAAAATTTGTTAGTGACTGTGTTAAGAAGACAAAAAATGTTTTACAATACAAATAATTAGAATTGATCGTTAAGAGAACAGGGATACACAAGACCGAAATACTATCGAACTAAAATAATCGAAACTACAAAATCTCGTTTTGGAAATTTCAATTTTTTAACAAATTTGGTATTTATCAACATGCCAATTGTAAAAATCTCGAAACGCGATTTTTTTTTATCGACTTTTGTTGCGATAACTGGATTTCATTTTAGATTTTGATAATGTTTAAATTTATAAAATTTCGAAATCGTTTACAGTTCGAGATTATGTATTTCGAGATTTTGGCCCATTTGAGGTTTTCTCTTTTGATATTTTTAAAAACGATCTTAGAGATTTTATCCAATTCAGATTTTGTTCTTTCTTCAAAACATGATTTAAAACGAGTTGGTATCGTTATCCAAAATAAAAGAAATCCCAAAAAGTTTGGTAAGTGGGTCTAGGTGATGATTATCAATAAAAAATCCCAAAAAAGAATCCCGAAAAACACAAATTTAATTGCCAGAAGACCCCATTCGATTTTTATTAAACACGCCCAACTATAATTTGAATAACGCACGTAGAGTACCAATGCTAAGCGGCTTTGGGGCAGTGCTTTATTTTAGTATTTGAATAATTATTAAAAAATACAAAATTTTTGAAAAACGTACTAATTCTTATTTGTCAAAGAGGGCTTTGAGGGCGGCAGCTCCCCAAAACCGCTTAGCATTGGAGTCTTTGCGCAAGGATGACAGAAAAACGTGATAATTTTTTCAAAAATTTGTTTTTTGTATTAATATTTACATTTCTGTTTCATAAAATAAAAAACTTCTCAAAGCCGTTTAGCATCCTTTTGTTATCTAACTGTAGTTGATCGTATTGAACAAAAATCGAAAGTGGACTTCTGCCACTTTACTTTGTGCTTTTCGAGATTTTTTTGGGGGGATTTTTATTGTTGAGATTTCGAGGTGCTCCCGTTTTTTAAATATAACAAATTTTTGAAATATTATTTTAATTCGTTTTATACCTTAGAGGATGGGCGCTGCCCTCAAACCCTCGCTTTAACGATTTTTTAAATTCTAACATTCAGAGAAATTGAAATATTTTTGAATTTTTTTTTTCTTTGCTTCATTTTGCTTTATCCCATTTAAAACTCAACCTAATGTTCGTGAATAATTCGACTGGATGAGGAGGCTCGATCTAGTTGTTTTTAGATATTCATTTGTTGGGATAAGTCACGAAATTGGCTTATTTTCAGCAGTCGACCACTTGAGAGCGAATAAAAATAATGTTCCGGGAAAATTATTCCTCAAGATACGGAGAAAATTGAGGCTTACCTTTCTAACCTGTAACTAATAAAAAAAGGTCACTAAAGGTCATCAACTTCCGTAGAGTGTTTTCCTCATATTTCTCATAGCTTTATATACATAGTAGCTGTGTATATACGGTAGGCAAGTCTCTGATTATGAAATTTTTAACAAAATACACAAAGATTAATTTCATGCTAACTTGCATTTTACCAATTTATTTTACCTCAAAACATTGTGCTAAACTTAAAACCAAACCAGCATAATATTAAGACATTAAATTGTTCTTTAAGAGGTACAAAACATTAAGAAATTCTTTCGAACTACATTATCACTCATTCGTTTTTGTGTGTGTGTGTTTGTGTGTATGTAAAAGTTAGAATTCTATTCTTAAATAAGTTTTAATGACTAAACGATTCTCATTCAACAAAATTCCCTTTGCAAATTTATTGAAATCCTAACACACCATATAAACTTTTACCCCATTTATAAGGAAAACATTTTCGTTTTTGTGTGCTAAAAATTCAATTTAACATGTTCACTGTCAACGATGTCAATATAATAATACATTTAAGTCCATCAATCAAATAATCTGTATACGAGTTTATAGATATGGGGACGATCAATCATTTTATATAATTTAGATAGGACGATATAGTGGCATAACAAATACCTCGCTCTTGACACTAAATTGGTTGACGGAAAAATTAAGAGGAAAAGAAATAAATAACAATCATACACAAAAAAAAAGCTCAACGAATCAAAAAAATATTACCCAAAGTAAAATATTGACTTTTTAAAAAAACGTATCAATGCTCATATCTCGGTATGTTTTATACATTATATGTACATAGTGCATTATACAATATTTTAACACCTTATTCACGTCTGTCTGTTACTTTTTTTTTTTTTTTTTGTGTAGTTAGCTATTTAATAATACGAGTAACGTGGATCTGAATCACACATTTAGAATACAAAATCAATATACACAATGTTAGTCACATACATAATATAAAACTAACGACAAAAACTAATTAACTTCCAGCTAAATTATTAGTGAATACCTTGCATATATTAAAATTTAAAACCCTTGCTGCACTCTGTTGTGGTGTCAATATGGAAATGATGACGATATTCGGTGTTGGAATACAGCTCATATATCGACTAACCTTGAAGATATCTACTGAAGCAGTCTGTATGTGGGAATTGTATAATACAAAATCTACGTTTTTTTGTTCATTAAAGAAATACCTGCATACATACATACATACATTTGTACCTACATATGTATGTATATCAGCTTAAAATCAAATCTTAAATTTCTTTTCTTGATTTTTACTTATTTTATTGTGAATTTTTGTTTTGTTTTTAGCGCAATAAACCAGTTTTTCATTATTATTATTATGTCTTTAGTCCGAGATCATGATACATAAGTAGACCCTAAAATGTAATAAAAAATTTTAGATATAAATTTTAATAAGACGGTGATCGCATACCTTCGAATAATTTAAGCAAGACATGCAATGAATCAGTTGAAAAAGTTTGCGAAACTAAGTGTACACATAATTAAGCGACGATCAACATATTTTATGCGATTGTTAGCAAAATTAGTGATCAAATTTTTACAGTTTTATATAAAAACATAATCGTATGTTCAAATTAGTTTGTCACCATATCTATAAATAAAGATGATTGAATTTTGAAATCTCGTGAGTATCACGAGGCGTACACAATATGTAAATAACTCATTCAATTTTAATATTGTTAACCGCATATGACTAAAAAAAAAATTTGACAAGTGAAAATTATATTTAAAATTGAAATATGCAACTTAAAAATGTTTTGCCGTTAGTCTTGCAGATACTCGTAGCTGATTTTTCACTTTTGGAGTTTTACATTTTACATTTTACATTTTACATTTTACATTTTACATTTTACATTTTACATTTTACATTTTACATTTTACATTTTACATTTTACATTTTGCATTTTACATTTTACATTTTACATTTTACATTTTACATTTTACATTTTACATTTTACATTTTACATTTTACATTTTACATTTTACATTTTACATTTTACATTTTACATTTTACATTTTACATTTTCACTCAATCATTTTAGCGGGAACCTCAATCCAAACATATCAAATAGGCAAATTGAATTATTTCATTTTAGATTAATTTCTGATGAGAACAATATGACGCAATGTGACTGTCACACAATATTAACAGACATTCCAACCTTGCCAGATAACAACAAAAAATCTTGGAGCGCAGCTCTACTATAAGGCTTAAAGGCTAGGTTGTAGTTTTAAGAAATTATTTATAGTTTTAATTAAAAATTGCCAGTTGCTTTTCCGAATTTTTTATAGTTTTTCCGCTAAATAATTTCAAAATAGGTGAAAATTGAAAAAAGCCAAAGTTTTAGTGCCATTACAACTACGTATAATAAATCAGGTAATGAAAATTTGGTAATTTTACATACAAAAAAGTCCCCCCTCTCCCCGGCCAACTATTATAGCCAAACCCGCCAAACCGACACCCTTTACATTCTTCTTCCCTTTACATGATCTCATATAACTATACAATTCGGTATGAGATGCTACAATGCTAAGGAACGCCTTAACACTGGCAATCGTGATTCGTGGCCTCTACGTTCTCTACTAAAATTATGTAAATCCCTTACAAAAGCTGACAAGCTGAAGGTAAACAGGGTGTTGTTGATCACCCCAATTATTGCATTTGGGTATGAAAGTTGAGTAGCAAAACTGGCTGATTTCAAACCGAGTTCGGTGGAATCAGGAAGTGAAAAAATTAAATCTTTCATATTTTCGGATTTAAATCGCGGAAATGGCCCCATCGAATCTCATTCGTCGCAGTCAGTCAACTTTGGTTTCGTAACGAAAACAAAATTTGATTTTTAAATTTTTCTTTAGAACTGCACAAAAAAAATTAAAAAAATGTGGCTCGTTTTGCCAAAATAAAAGATTAGAACAAATTTAAGAATAAAATCATCTTAATTTAGATTTCGTAAAATGCTAAAAATTCAATGATAAATGCGTTTAATAACGGGTTGCTTTGCCATTCATTTAATACTGCAACTAAGTTCCTGGTAACATCCGGCTCTATTTTGTTCCATTCCATCAGTATATTTTGTTGTAATGTCCTTTTGCTAGTAATGTGATGAATCCTAATTTTTTGTTGTAAAATAGCACATAAATGTTCGATGACATTAAGTTCAGGTAATTGTGCGGGTGTTTTTATCACTTTAGGGCAGTTATAGAGTAACCAAGACCTTACCAGGTACGATTTGTGTTTCGGATCGTTGTCTTGGTAAAATTTTAACGAATCTTTAATGCCTAATTTGGTGGCACTCTGATGCAAATTCGGTTTTAGGATTACCAAATATATTAAGCATTTTAAGTAATGGCATTATATTTTATTTAAAGTTACAGCTATAGAATTTTTTGGTGAATAACGACATACGTTTAATTTGTTTTATGGGGGAGACTGCTAGCCATTAACCCCCGCTCCGGCGAGTTTTTGAAATTCTAGCATAGAAATTCTATTCTATTCAAAGATATTAGAATATTTTTCAAAAATATTTTTTTTTAATAATTATTCATACACTAGAATAGAGGACTGACTATCCAAAGCTACTTTGCATTGGTCCTCGGTGCGTAAGGATGACAAAAAATTATGTAGCATCGTTTGGTTACCTTATTGTACTTAATAAAAATTTAATACGGTCTTCCTTTATGGGGCTATTTTTATAGAGTAGATATACAGGAGGAAAAACTGAATAACTTCAACTAACTAACGGTCGCTTTCTGCGAAATAATTATTATTAATTGAGAAAATTGTGAAAAACAATCTTTTAGTTCATCGACAATATCACAGATGGCAGAGTAAATGTTATACAATTGGCGTAAAAGAATTCGAACATCTCAAATAATTAAAGGCAAATAACTAGTGGCGGCTACTAACACATTTTCAAGCATTCACTAAATCGGTTATGTATTTTTGTTGATTAATTAATTAGTTTGCTTAGAACTTGTCGCATAATGGCCGTGTCGACCGTCCCAGGATGGTGGATCACCTATTTCTTCACAACCTACTTGATATGGGTATCAAATGAAAAGGTTTACCAAGCAGAATATGTCACATCATTCTAAATTCAATATGGCGGTTGCCCCAAGATGGCGGACGCTCCAAGATGGAGACTAAATTTATTTTACCACCCTCTTGACATAACGTTATTCCGAATTCAATATGTGGTAGGTCACTCTGTGGTGAAGGTACCGAGACCAGAGTACCAAAAGCGGTTAATGTCCTGTCTAGGAGAAGGAAAACTCCAAAATCAAACTCAGATTGAAGTGGCCGATAGGCGCCACTAAGGGCCAATAAGGTGTCGAAAAATATAATATCGCAAACGAACCATCTCCGGGTATTATAATCATAGTGTTATGTAAACTTATTACGCTTATTTTAACTTAACCTGTTTGTTGGTTTGTTGTTTGTGTGGGCATAATTTTATAATCGATATTTATCGCACTTGTCCAATTGAGCTGAAATTTTGCTCACTTTCTTACATTTCAAAGATCTAATTGAAATTTCGTATGCGTTAATCAAGGTTCGAATTACTGGATTGTGAATAAAACAAACCACTTCAATTTTCCACAAACTAATTTATTTATTCGACACAATTATTAACAATAATTCACAAAATTACTTATTGTAATATTCGCACTAATAATTTTTATATCACAAAATTACGAAAGATTTAAATGAAATGAAGACACCACTTTGAGAATTAGAAAGCCAGAATCAACTAGTTTGGCTAGGGCTGTGAATATATTATTATTAATAATAATAATTTATTTTGGCCGAAAAGGGGAAAAATCAGTACGTTAGGAGAAGTACGTTCGCAACAATGTTTGTATTTCCCTTAAAAAAATGTCAAAGACATTTATTTGAAAGGAGGAACAGTGTAAATCACACAAATGCAAATTTTGAAAATCACACTGAGAGCAATAAAAATTTAGTCATTCTAGACAACCGTCAGTCCAAGAAGTCACTTCCAGTGGTTAATTTTTATAAGAAAAATGGTGTTGTGGTGTCGACATTTCCTCTGCTCCTAAAGCTGCAGCCGATGAATCGTAGCGTGTGTGGTCTAATGAAAAACTTTTTCACGCCTAAGCGAAATCAAAATTCGAATTTACGATATACCCGAAGATTTTTTGAAATTTGGCCAGTTGATCCAGATCTTACAAATAGAGAACTACCAGCAGAAGTAAAAGAACCAACACCCAAACTCAAAACCGCCCCTTGCAAGTACTCCTGCTCATAGAAGCAGAAAGTGGGGCAAAACAATGATCCTTACTAATACTCCTGAGAATATAAACTTGGAAGAGGAACCAAAAAAGAAATAAAGAAAAAAACAATCAAAAATAAAATTAAATCGTAAAACGAGAAACTCTTCCTCGAGTTCTGAAGAAGAAGAAGAAGAGTGCATTTGTAAATACGGCTTGACGACGCAAAATTTTTCTTGGGCCCTTAAAAATAATTGTTATACCTAAGAATAAGTAAAGTTTTTAGTTAAAAACTTATTTCTTCCTATTGTTGAGCCTCGCATTATAAGTATCTGATTTCTAGAGTATAGACGAAACATAACGTGATTCATTTCAATGGCCTCAAATAAAACGAATATCGATGTAGCATCATAAATTTTGAATATAAAATTTGAAAAATATCAAGAATTTCGAAATAATCTCAAAAATGTCGAATTTTTAAAGTACATATTGGGTATGTGAATATGACTCCGCCCTTTTTTGTTAAAATAAAATACATTTGCTTGTTTAGAAAATGAAAGAATTATTTATTGAAAGTATGCTCCATTTGAGCTACAACTTTCGCCCATTTTTCAGGCAGTCTTTAAAGGCAATCCAATCATTAAGCCAATTTCGATCTCTGCGCGAGAACTGAACCGCTATTCAGAAAGAGACGACTGCATCGACCGGAATAAGTAGTCATCTGAAGGAGCTATGTCTGGTGAATACGGCGGGTGGGGTAGAACATCCCAGTCCTGCCCTTGTAAATATTTTTTCACAACGTTTGCAACATGCGGTCAAATTGTCATGCTGAAAAATTAATTTGTTGTGTCTATTCATCCATTCTGGTCATTTTTCCTCGATAGCTCGCTTCAAACGTATTAGTTGTCGTCGGTACACATCGCCATAGATAGTTTCACTTGATTCCAGCACTTCATAATATACCACACCTTTCTGATTCCACCAGATACAGAGCATAACCTTATTGCAATGGATATCTCGCTTTGATTTCGATGGACCAGCTTCACCACGCTTCACCCAAGTTTTTGGCGTTTGGGATTCTCATAATAAATCCATTTTCCAAACCTTTTCTTTGTTGTCTTTGAATCAGTATTTCACAAATGGTTTTCCGACGTTCGAGGTCTCTTTCTTTTAATTCATGTGGAACCCAATTGTTAGCTTTTCGAACCATTCCGATTGTTTGTAAACGTTTTTCAACAGTTCATCGATCAATATTTAATGCTACAGCCAATTCTGATTGTGTTTAAGAAGAATCTTCAGCCAATAACTTTTCCAATTCAGTATCTTCAAATTTTTTGGGTGGTTTTCCATCCGTCGAAACCATTCTTTGCACGTTGTATTCGATGGAGCAAGCTCACCGTAAATTTCCACAAGCAAACGATAAGTTTGCGCTGCACTTTTCTTTGCAATAAAATAATGTAATAAAACTTCCCGCAAATAATGTTTATTTGGAATAAAATTCGACATTTTGAAAGAGTTAAAAATACTATTTGTTTACACTTCAACCAAATGTCGTATACTGCGTTTGATAGCTGACATCAAGTACTATAGAATACAAGTATTGCCCATTTATAGTTTACGCAAGCAGTAAAAATAACGACATGAATTAAGAAAGGGCGGAGTCATATTCACACACCCAATATCTTGCATATCCTTGAAAGTTCTCAAAAACCGAATTATCCGCAAATATGTAAAACTGCCATGTAAAACGTAAATAATCTGGACATTCTTGAATAATTTCGAATAATCTAGGAAATCGGAGAAATATCGAAATTTTGGCATAATCTCGAAAAATTGACTAAATATCACGATTCAAATTTATATGTGTAACTCTGCAAGATCTCTCAACGTAAATCTAAGCCCAGAACATTACCATTCAAAATTCGAATAAATTTGAAAATCTTTAACAATCTCGAATAATCCTCGTGGAACCCTCAAATAGTATCGGATAATTTGTTAAATATCAAACAATCATATTCTTCGAATAGACTCCAAGATTCTTGAGTAACATACACTCGACAATCTCAAACAAACTCGAATAATCTCGAAAATCTCGAATAATCTGGCTGTTTTGAAACACCGAATCACCAATTAAAGCTCAAACAATCTCAAAATCGGGGGAATCCCATTTCCATTAAATGATAAACTATAAACCGAACGAACGGCAATTGATTTTAGGGACTGACTGGTTTGATTCAAGCATCGGTTAATTTCCTTTGAAATGACAAAGGCGCTCCTAATGATGGAAACAAGAAATTGTTTTCTGTAACAACTTCTGCTTGATTTTTATAAACACCAAAATGATAATTCGCAAGCTGCTTAGCAGCGAAGCAGATTAGTAGTTGCTCCCTTTTTCAAATCAAACTCAACCTTTTGCAAAAGAAATTTAATCTGTTGTCAATCAACATCTGTGTTCTGATCAAAACTTGATTTGTAAAATGTTGAACTTGTTTTGGCTAAATGTTTAATTTGATTAATAAAAGGTTAAACTTGAAGTTGAAAAGGTTTTAACTTGGAGTGAAAAATGTATATTACAAATAAATCAACCAAGCAAACACTAAAACCGTTAAGTACTTTTCGGACAAGACAGCTCGCCTCAAAATATTTAGCTACCACAAATGTGAAGCTGAGACCCTTTTATACCAGCGGCGTAACTTTGAACATTCGGTTGCTATCAAATATTTTGTTTTGGTTCATTTTGCAACTGAGATTTTTTGAATTTTTAGTGTGCTTAAAACAGTCGTGCGAAATATGAATCGCTTTGTGCTTGTTTAGAATCTTGCGGTTGTGTGTAAAACGCATTTCCTTGGCTTTACAGATAGCTTCATTGCAAAATACATATTTCGATTTAATAATTTAAATTATCACTTAGAATAAACTATTTTTCAATAAATTGAATTTATTTCTATAAAATTAAACGTTATCGACCAAATCAAACTAATTTAGATCATTCAAAAATGGAGGCATTTTGATATAAAAGTACTTTATACTTTGATGACGAAAGTTTTGATTTTAAACGAGTTTGGCAAATTTTCTTCTAAATCTAAATATCTGTCAGAATCTAAATTTTTATTGCATAAAATTTTTTTTTTCTATTGATCACCGTCTTTTCTTGAAATTTCCTAGAAACTTCCCGTTTCACAAATTTAAAATGGTGTCACAAATTTAAGAAAGTCCTTGTTTTTTTATGTTGAAAGCTTTTATTCCTGGAAATTCAATACTTTTCATTTTATGGCCAAAAATTCAAAAATTATTGTTACATTCATACCCACCCCAAACTATATTATAATTTGTTGTATAAAACTTTACATTTTTTCCGCATTTGACTAGAGCGCTATTTTTCTTGTACATTTCTTAATTTTGTGTTTTTCACCATAACGATGGAAGAAAAAGGTACTATCATATGATGCGGTTAACCTCTAATTAAGACATGCCCTTTGGAACGATTAGACATTAACATAGCTTTTACCTACTCCACATCATCTCTATCATCAGTGTAAAGTTCTCAGTGAATTTTTCGTGTTGTTACGGAAAATGAATCACCCGCCGTATCATCCAAAGTCGAACGGGAGAGCAGAGCGATTTGTCAATACTTTGAAGCAGGGATGATAT
Source organism: Tipula vernalis (assembly GCA_958295665.1). Lineage (NCBI taxonomy): Eukaryota > Metazoa > Arthropoda > Insecta > Diptera > Tipulidae > Tipula > Tipula vernalis. The sequence continues at coordinate 11,553,964 of OY282559.1, read as the reverse complement.
TTTGGGTGGATTAGGACTTTTTTGACTCACGGATTGGTGGAATTCCTATTGATTCCATTTGATCTGAAGCCAACTAATCAAATAGGAAAAATTACATGAGAATATAATGCTTCCCAAAATAATATCTTGATGAACTATATAACACAAACTCAAAATAATTTTCTTCAAGAACTACGAGATCGATATGGCGATCAATTCAGAGAAAACCTAGAAATTGGACGTATAAGGAGATTCCAGAAACCAATGATAAAATAAATAACAGGATAAGTAAGATTGTTGAAGAACAATAGTACTAATCGGAACTTAAATTTATTGAATTCAATCGATGTTATCCCGAAACAAAATCAAATTAAACTGGAGAATACGGCCAAAACAGTGGGAACAACTAAATTACAACCAATTGTTCAATCGCAGTAACCGTTATTCCGGGGAACAGTAACCGGCACGTAAAAAAACTTTTAAAATAAATTTGTTCGAAGAAAAACTATCCTAGTTGAACGATTCTTTAAGCTTTCCCCTGGATCAAGACATGTGGCGTTACAACTTAAACGTACCAAAACACCCGTGGCCAAAACACACAGCACGAACAAAAAACACAAATATTTTCGATGGTGATCCTTGTTTATTTATCGGCTCGATCGCATCTTTGTCATCATCGTCGATGTTATAAACAAGACCAACCGTCGACTCGCCCAAAATTACAAAACTTTCCGACGATGATCCGCATCGAGATTACAGCACATCAGTTAATTATTTGCCTAAGCGAAATAAGCAGTACTTTCAAGTGAAACAGTTGAACAAAAAAAAACAGTTCAGAGAAAATAAAAAACTCCAGTGATAATATTGCAAAGGGTCGAAACATATTTAAATCTAACACAAATACAAACGCTAAAATTAAAAACAAAACAGCTTTAGATAAAAATATAACCAGTGATAATAAAAATGGAACTAAACCCGAGATTAAAGAAAATAATAAATAAAAGCTACGGGTAATGGCAATAGTGGTATTGGAACCGACAACAGTAGTGAATGTGAGATAAACAAGTGAAATGTCATTAAATACTCCGGAGACAAGGAAAACATCAACGAAGGGGAAGGAAGAATTTAGCAGATTACAACAACCAAAATATAAATATTGAAGTAAGGTTAATAATAACAAGTAAATCTTGAACTGAAAATGATGACAAAGAAGGCACATCAGCGAAATCCAAAGCAAATTCATCACCAACTGTTGGATCAACATTAGAATCCGGTATATCTCCAGTATTATCTGGTACATCTACGGTAACGATAGCTATTGATGTAAAACCATTATTCCCACAATATGCTAAAGTGATTGGAGGTCACTAATACACTAACCACCGGACATAATATATTACGGCAATGTTACAGCGAGTTCATGTAATAGCCCGGTCTGAATTTCTGTATACCATATACGTAATATCTCTTGTAATCGTCATCACCATTTTCAAAATTCAGACACGAAAGCTCAATTATTGGGTTTAAATTCCAGTTTAGGAAGGCATGTTGACTTTAAATGTATGCCATGCTCGCTCAAACTTTGTTCTGCCCAGATCAAAAAAATTGGTTCAATTTAATTCTCATGTTATAAAGAAAATAAAGAATATTTAGATTGTTCAAAAAGTTGTTTGCTCTGCGGTTATTTTAAGAAAAAAACAAAATAATTTAGAAAATTAGATTTGTTTGGGTCCGTCCCGCAACCGTCAACTAGCAACTTCAATATTAAGCAATATTCGCATACGGGGATTTCCGAAATTCAAGAAGAAAGCTTAAAACGGTTAAATGTTCTTTAGTTTATTTCAATCTTTCGGCTGTTAATTTGCAATCTTTATTTCATACAGACATAGAATTCCTGAAAAATCGAAAGATGACTGGAAAATCGCAAAATATAAAACGTCGTTACAAATTCTTAGCTGGAATTTCAACAAAACCTTAACCTTGCATTCACAGTATTGTTTTCGCTCTGCGTTTCGATCTTGTTTTGGACTTATCGCTATACAACAACAACAATTATTTAATAATTTTTTTTAAACTGATCGTTTTTTGCGACGAATGACATTTAGATTTGTTGTTGTTGTTTTTATAGTAAATACTTCGAAACTCGTAATTTTAGCTGAAATTTACATCCAAATGGGCATATAAGAAAGCAATTGTAAAAAAAATCTATTGGAACTTAAATTTGGTCGTTCACAAACGATGAGCGATTGTGATACATGTTTGTCCTCTGGCCGCATCAAGAGCTTCTTGTACAATTTTTTCACTTTCTGTGTCGAGCGCCGATGTTGCTTCGTCCAGCAGTAGAATTTATGGATTAGGAATTATCGCACGTACAATAGCGATACGTTGTTTTTGGCCACCTGATATTTGGGAAGCTTTTTCGCCAACTCGTGTATCGTAACCAAGCGGAAGCGACGTAATGAAATTATGAATATTTGCATTTTTAGCCGCTTCAATAACTTCGGATTGTGAAATTTCGGCTTTACTGCTACCATAAGCAATATTATCGGTAATTGTTCGATCGAATAAGGCCGGCTCTTGAGACACAATACCCAATTGTGATCGCAGTTGTCTAAAACATAGAGATGATACTTCGTTACTGTCGATTGAAATACTTCCATCGATCACATCGTAAAACCGTTCAATTAATTGAATACATGTAGATTTTCCGCATCCAGATTGCCCGACTAATGCAACCGTTTGTCCTTTGAGCACATTTAAATTTAATTTATTCAACACTTTAGCATCAGGACGTGATGGATACAAGAAATCAACGTCTTTATATGATATATTTCCTTTTACTTTCCATTCATCTAAGCTTGAGTCGATTTTCTCGGGTTCCTTGATTTTAGGCTCGCGTTCTAAAAGCTGGAATATTTTAGCGGCCGATGTTAATCCCTTTTGGAAATTTGGAGCAAACGCTAATGTATTGGCTATTGAAACTGTACCCATAATTAAGGCTTGGGCTACTTTGAATACGTCAGCATAGTACACACCGTTATTGGCGACGAAATATTCCACCGTAGTACATAAAGGTCGCGAAGGCAAAAAACATAATTGATCGGGCTAACCCATAAACAAGCACTCTAAGATGTGTGCCACGTTTGGATACCTTAAGCGCGAGCGCCAGGATATCCATATATTTCATATGGAACATTTTTCTTTTCCCAATGACACTACCGTTCTGATGCTTGATACAACCTCTACAAACAATATTTTTTTATGAAAATATTTGTTCTCAAAACCCAAACATTTTTCATATAAGTAAATGTCTATATGGTTGCAAAAATGATAAAGGCGAAGAGAAGCGAAGTCTGTTATCTGTTGAGGTATTAATCATTCATTTTGAAGTTTGCAATTTGTCAAACAATAAAAAAAAATGATTGACAGTTCTCATTTTTAAAATAAATATCGATGTGTCGATAAGTTTCAAATTTTATATTACGAAAACAACCAAAAATTACTATGGTTGACAAATTTTTTTGGATTCGATGTTGTTTTCACCGCCATAGCCACTATATTTTGTTAGTGCCACTAAATAATATTGGTAGAAAACTTGGATTTTTTCCACGGGAACGATAAGTTTTTTATATGGTAAAGGAGCATTTCTTTGCTAATATCGTGAAGAAAAACAACAACAAAAACTAAAATCTGAAAACAAGATCGAAACGCAGAGCGAAAACAATACTGTGAATGCAGGCTAAGTTGAAATCTAAATTAAAATTTTTTAATTGAATTTCCTTAAAATAAAAACGAAGGTTGCTTTGCCTATTTATTCCATACTATAGAGAACTGCATGTAGATCTGGCGGCAGGAAATTAAAGTTAGATGGAGGCAAATGGACGAAAAGTATATTTTTGTTTATTTATTAAATACGACAATTTATATATAAAGTTTAGTTCTGTTGAATTAATAATTATTTAGCAGTATTATTTGTGGAATTTGCAGTAGGTTCTCCACACAAATCGCGAATTTTCAAAATTTTCAATTCTAGATGTCACTTACACGTACTTTAACAGTTCTCAATACAAACGTTTTATGTTTGCTTGACAGATTTCAAACCGAAAAACGAATCTTTTCTATCTATTTTCTTTAAATTAAAAGAAACGAATGAAATTTACGGGATTGGTAGCTTCTTCGTCGCCTTGTAACAATTCATTTACCGCCCTTGTGACGTAAATAACTATTACCTAATAGCTTTAAAAAAAATAAACTGTAACAAGAATTTTTTATTGAAATTACTTTCGGTAAAACGGGATCCTTCGGCTAGTTTCGTTTTGTTATTAACTCATAATTAAATCTATGTTGATTACTTTCTTAAGCCGTTTATGTTTTTACATATTTTCATTGAAAAATATCACCAGCAACGAAAAAGATCCAACAATTAAAAATATTTTAATTATCGCTTACAAATGCAATTCGACGATTGTTGCATTGAACCTTTAATAAGATGAGTGTGGGCGAAGGGACCGAAGGAGGGGTAAAAAACAATAAAATCTTAAATCCAAAGATCTCTTCTTTAAACAAGCTGAAATGTTTTATTTTTCAAGTAAAAAGTACTTTCGGGTCTGAAGAAGTACTCTCTGGTGCATGGAAAAAGTACTATCAGAAATACTCTTGTATCATCCCTGCTTTGAAGAGGACATAAAGAGAATATAAATAAAATTTAAACAACAACATCATAACAAATTACAACGACAATTACTTATTACTTCACTAGATTTTGATTTTTTGAATAAATCAGAGTTCGTGCAGTACTTAGTAGCATTCATTTAGGCGAATTTAGTGTCTATTCTGTCACCTCTATTTCCTTGGTCCTCTCCACTTTAACTTTAAGGGGACATTACACCTTCAAATTTTAAAAAATGAAATTTTTTCAAACATTTTTTTTAATGGAATAAAAAGAGATATCTTAATGAAACTTTCCATGGACATTTTATTTAAGTCAAAGCATACACAAAAAATTTTTTTAGATTTTTTTCCGCCCCTTGTCGTCTGCTACGGTCATTTTCCAAAAAGACCGAAAATTCGCGGCGTGCATCAGAACTGCTCTCAGAAACGTCTGAAAAAAAAACGGGGTTTTATTCAGCATTAAATCGCCCTTGGAATGAACTAAAAGGAAGAAAATGGTCTAAAAAATAACAAAATGGCGGCATTTTTTCGAAAATGGAGCTTTTTTGTCCCCTGCAATTTGTTGTAACTCAAAAAATTGAAAGCCGATTTTCCCTTCCGTAGTTCATTCTGAGCAGAAATATGTGTAGATCAACGTGTTAAAATTTTAGAACGATTGGATAAGTAGTTTTTTCTCAATCTTGCACGCCAACTTGAAAAACGTCATTTCGAGATAATCGAGTTTAAAGTTAAATTTTTGTTTACAACGTATTGCGTTGTTTGTATACAGCGAAGTAGACCAAAACCGTAGAAAAAAGACTTTGACGCGCTCCGTAATAAATACAATAAAAATTTTTTTGTTGACATTTTCATGTTTATATTGTTAAAATCCTGTTCTAAAACGTTCATTCTAACATATTCGATCATAAAAAAAATTTCGATTTTTTAAAAATCTGAAGGTGTAATGTCCCCTTAAATTTGTATTCTCTTAGTCGATCGAAGTGATAATATAAGAGAATGCGACGTAAAAAGATGTTTGATACTTCAAACGACGATTTTCGCATCGATCGACTAAGAGAATACGAAAATTTGATTGTCGACAGAAGTGACAAGTGAAACTACTAAGGGAATAGGGTGTAAAAGTTCTAATATTTGGTTCAGCATTTAATAGAGGTAATGATGTGAACTATTCGTGAAAGACAATTGTATCGTCTTTGTTCGAGTAGTATATGTTAAAGTTAAAAGCCGAATTTAGGGAATTCGGGAATTTCTTAAAGGCAAACTACACTAATTCTGGACATAAGATTTTTAGATTTGCCAGATATTTTTTTTTTGCTAAATAACTGTATTTTCTGTAGATTTGGATTTGGACCGCGTTCAAGAAAGTTTTTCAATATTACCTTTCTTAACAGAAAAATGATCTCGAGTTTTAATTAATAACCTTAGGTGGCCACATTTAAACTTAATTTTAATTTGAAAATACTCTCGAAACAGCTTAATTGAATGCTACTTTAGTACACGTTTAACCTACACAGTAAATCGATAAATAAACCAAAGTTTTTATTAAATTCTAGTTCATCAAACTATTCCGTGGGCGTTTAACGTTAAATACGTATATGTAGTTATCGTTGTTTTGTATGACAAACGTATATCATAAAACCGAATACAACAACAGCAATTACATAAATGCAGTGTAATACTCAAATTAGTTCATGTCATTTAGTAGCATATAAATGATGATACAGATTTAACGCGATAATCCCTAAAGAACGTGTGAACTAATTTACTTTTCAAACATAAATAAATGCACATATACATACGTCGTATGAACTAAAGATGTGTCAGAGATAAGAAAATTAAAATACCAAATCTTAAAGAATGGGGTGGGGTAATTTGGTTTATTTTTTAATGCTATATTTAATTAAACCAGACACAGGCAATTATACTCGTACTTAACATGTACATATATATGTACAAGATTTTCCCATAATATGTATTCAGGTTTTTTTTTTAATTTAATATGCGCTAGGGTCATGCATATGTATATACAAATAACATAAATATATTAAGTATACATACATATGTTGTATTCGGTTAAAGAGCATAAACATTATTTTCGAAAGTTTTTTACATACAGCGGTTCAACATATTCTCCATCCAACGATAATTTTTATACCTTAAATACGTTGAACATACATCATGGATTTTTATCAACATCTTAGCGCATAGTATTTCGGAGATGTATATGATACGAAATTACTAAGAAACGTTTAATCGAAATCGTCGTATTTTTATAAGATTTCTTAGAAATTTTATTTGTAATGTCTTATATATAAGCAAGGAACACGGAGGGAATTACACTAAATTGGTTCGCACAAAAAATGTTTTGTCAATTTAAGATAAAATAATCGTAGGCAAAAAAAAAGTTTACCTTACGCATAAGAAAATATTTATTTGGACAAAATTGAAATTTTTTGGATTTTTCTTTTAGGTTCTTCCTAGGTGGTGGGCGGAAATGGAACAAACGAAAAACCAAACTTTCTTCCGAGAGATTTTTTACAGAAATAAACTTTTTTTTTTGCTTGTTTTACGTTCCATACTTATGTTTGGTATTGATCCGATTCCCGTAAGACTTTTTAATTATATAGATTTAGAGAGAAAACAGAAGAAAATAAAATTTTACAGTTTAGTATAGACCGTTTATGCTAATCCACATCAAATTAAACCATTCTCCCGCATATATACTCGTACATTATTGTATAAATGTAAGTACAAGAGAAATAAAATCCAATTTTCTTGTTCCGTTTCAATTAGAGATACAAGAAAAGTGTTTTTTTTTTGTTTCCTTTTATATGTACCAGGGAATTATATCATTAAAACAATAACCCTCATTATGTACATCCTCTAAAGACGATACACGTTTAGACTAAAAATGGAAACATAATCACCGACAAATATTACGTGTATATATCGATCTGCACCGCAGGTAAAACCATGGATAATATGGAACGTGGCACAAAAGTGTTAACGCAACTATAAACAAAAAATTATTCATGATGTTGATTAGAATGATATTCACCTTTTCGTTTTTACGTTTCTATTCAAAAGAAAATTAATTTTCATTCCACCTCCGCCATATACCACAATACATATGTACGTAGTATACTAAATTCATCATAATTTTGCCACCTTATACTTGTTATTAGTTTTCTTTCTGTATATGCCAGTTTCATTTACCGCTCACCCCGATTCCGAAACAATAAGGAACTGGCAAATAAAAACTTTTCATATTTAAAAGTTATTTTTAAGTTGTAATGGCATCTTTGTCTTCTGCAATAAGTATACGGTTTCTTCTAAGATTTTTCATTATTTCTTTGTGACCGTGAAAACTCTCCTCACCCTCTCTGCCAATGCTGCTCATCATCGTAATATTCTTTAACATTTTCTTTGTAAAAATTTATCTCCGTATGTGGTTAGGTTAATGGCACGGTCGGTATACAGTTGATAGACGGGTGTAATAGGAAAAGAAAATGTTCTTAAAATTAATTGGGATTTTAATATTTTAACTTAATGGCTGCGGTGTTTGTTATTGATTTTAAGGGTAAGAATCATTTATTTAAGGATATTGGTGTAAATAAATGAATTGAGAAAATATGATATATGGGTGACAGGCGTGGTTTTTGGTTTGGAATTGGGAATACTTTAGATGGTATGGAGCAAGTATAGGGATTCTCTTATTAGTGATTTAAACAGACGGTTTATTTATTTATTATGTAAATAACAAATTTTCTAATTTGCTAAAACTAACACATTTTATTTATTTTGTCTTTTTCCTTACATCTTCAAAAAAACTTCGTCGGACTTCCCCATGCTTTTCCCCATAATTCTAATAATTCTAAGGACTAATGAGCTTTTCATGAATACATGAACGAGGGTTTGACAGTTTTTTCTTCCAAGAATACAATTCGTCATTTTGGTATTTATTAAACCCCCCCCCCTCCCACCCTCCCCAACCAATAAACATTTTTCATTGGCGTTAGACATCCTGTACAATTTTCAACCGTACTTGCTTTGTTTTATGACAAGTGTAAGTTCGTTTACCATTGCTATTTTGCTTTGTACTCCAAATGAGTTTGCTGAATTTCCTATAATTGTTACGCTATCTCTTTAAGTTGTTCAACTTATACTAGTCCGCATATGAAATTAAATTCCAGAGCTTAGCTCAGTCGAACTTTTAGGATCAAGTTTTCGAAAATCTTTGTTTAGAAGAACTCATTTACAAGAACTTAAAGTTAACAAAACTATTTTTAACTAATTTAGTTTAACGCCGCGTAATGGTTGCAGAGAGATAGCAAGACAACATCACTTTACTTGCATCGATTTATAAAGATCAGGCAAATTAGAGATAGGTTAACATAATCAATTTATCAGAAGACCAAGGTGAAAAGTAGAGTGAAGAAGCCAAAAACGTCCGTCGAAGAGTTAAAGAAAAATTCGAACAGCAATTTCTGCAAGGAAAAAGATCATTGGTAGCTTGAGAGTTCAAAGCGCAACCGAAACGGTAATTCATCAGAAGAGAGAAAGTCAAAAATGGTTCAGCGGCTTAAAAAATATTGAAGGTGACCACTACGTAACGATTGCAAACGATAAACGTCGGCAAATGTGTGGTTACGGCTCGATACAGTTAGAAGCATGATGGACAGGACAGGAAATGACTTTTCTTGCAATAACAAATTTAGGGTACACATAAAAGTTTTTTTGGGGTCTATATTTTTAAAAGACCGCAAATGTTCGAAAACGATTTGTTTTCAAAATTGTTGACCCAAATCTAGAAAAATTGCAAAAAACTAATTTCAAAACCTCACATATTTTTCAAGATTTCAACAATAATCTGGATATCTCGACACCAAGCGACCCAATATCGTTGAAATTCGCAATGTCTCTATACCATCTATATAATTCAACATCAGCCAAACTTATCTGTATAACTCAATGCTATGTAAATTTCGAAAAGAATGTTGAAATTTCAAAACTAAAAATCTCGATAAGTCAGAAATTCTGTAACATGATGTAACAAGAACCGCTGTAAATTTCGAGGAATATCGAGAAACATGAACAATCTCGAAATGATAAAATAATCTTACAAAAAAATCAAAATCGAATATTCCCGGAAAACTCGAATAAATCTATAATTCTAGAATTTTCTTAGAAAATCGAGAAACCACGAATAATCTCGAAAATATCGAATAATGGTTATAATTTGTCATAAGCCTCTCAACGCTGGAACCACTTAAATCTGGAAATAAATAAACAAAAATAAAATTTAGAATCTTACCTCTACAAAAACCTGAAACTGAATGCTACGCTTAATTCAATCGCAACTTAAACTCGAATAACCAAAAAATCTTAAATAATATCTAATACATTACACTCACAATCAGTGCCAAACAAACCTCAAATAAGCTTAAAAATCTCTAAAATCCTATAAAATACTAAAAATCTCGGCATAACTCGAACATACTGAAATAATTTCGAAAAGCTCGAATAATCTCGATAATATCTCTAAAATTTCAAATATTCGCGCAAATCTTGAATAAAATTAGAATTTTAGTATAATCTTGTAACAATTTGTAATAAATACTATAAGCACTAAAGACATTTTCTGCTAATAGATAACCACGAATATTCTCGAAAATATTGGATAATATTAATAATTTCGAATAATTTTGATCCCAAGCAATTTAGAGTTCTGAAATCTCTCGAAAATGCTTCGCTTTATTCAACCCAAACTTAAGTCGAATAATCCCGAATAATAAAAAATGTAAAACCACCAAATCTGAAAATTGGGACCACTGGTGGTGGATTTCTAAACTAAACCGGAAAACTTTAGATTAATTCATTAAACTAAACCGGTTTTGTGATTTCCCTGTTTGTGCCTGAAATCAGATGAAAACCAACTTAAGCCGCCACTGGACAGTACATTCACGTTGATGTGTGTGGAAAGATCAACGAGATCGGAATCAGCCACATGCTCTATTTTATGATTCTGAAGGATGAGGCCGCAAGCTATAATTACGTCTATTTAACGAACGAAATCTGACGTTTTCGAAAATTTGAAGAACTTTTGGCCTATGGTGAAGAATGACAACGTGGAAACCAACGGAATTAATCAACATCTGATTTTATTCAACAACACAGAAGGGCTGTTAAATAAGACATTTGAATTTATACACGGCAGGCCGATTTTTGTATTTTGGATGGAGATCAAACGTGATCATGATAAAAAAACGATCAGTGTTGGGCAATATATATATATAAGTAACATCATCTAGATGTTTAACATGTCTGATGCTACGGTTGGCACTTTAAAAAAGTCCGAAGGCACAAACGAGCCGGTTTTTTCCATATAGATAGCCAGTTAGATCTTTGAGCTATACAGCTACAGCATCAAGATATTTCATATGCAGTGGGAATTTCGTTGTTTGAAGAGGACGTTCAATTAAGGAATCATATATGGAAGCGTGATAGAAAATGGTTTCGTGTTGACAGACATTGAATCAGAGCGATTTGGGAATTGTTGAAATTAAACAATGAGTGGAAGTGTTAAAATCTGTATTGGTGAATTCACCTCCAGGCGTCTTTTTTGTCTTTTATTAAGCTTTTTTCTCTTCTGAATTCTGAACAAAAGCGGTTCCTTTCATATTAAAAATTGTTAAATTGTATTAATGAGAATTGTCAAGTTTGTCTGATAGTAGATGAGAAAAAGGTATGTTTGCACCAAGTGGTTTAATTTAGTTATATTAAAACGCGAAAATTGAAGATTTTTCTCAAACCATTTTTATTTATCCTCATTATTTTCAGATTATTAGGCCAAATTGAGCGCCCGTCGTTCGCAATTTTCATAGGTGTCTTAACTCGAAACACTTCAGCCATTGGTATTAAGTTTTATTCCTTTGCCACTGGTTTATTCACCACACGTAGACAGTTGACCGTTTATACACATTTATGATGATATTCCATCCAGTTTTACCTTTAGGTAGAAATCCCGGTCTCGAAATGCACACAATCCTCGATGTTCCAACAACAGCACTTCCTTAATTAATTCAGTCTCCTTTTAATTTGCATGCCTTAATTAATTCACTCAACTATAGCTCTTCTTATAAGAATACTAACCTTACTTTTCGCAATTACAATATCTTAATTGAGGCCCCAGTGGGTTAATCGATTACGGGTTTATCAAGGCGGAGTTTCCTGCGTCGAATCTATGAAGGCGAGATATTTGTCTGTGGCAACGGAGTTGAAAGCGCAAAATTGATCACGAGGTTAGCAAAGGTGAGAGGCTGGTTAGGCAAACATTCCATAAAAACCGTAGCAATAAGACCTTTTGATATACTAAAAAAATCTTGCTACAAAATTGGCCGCTTTTGGTGATAGTCATTTTGAGTAACGTAGGAGCAAAAATTAATCAAATCACGATACGATTTTTTTTTGCCGATCTCTTCCCCCGAATATTTTTCCTTTGTTATCGGGTTTCGAAAAAAGCAGCGTTTGCTGAAACGACCGGCTCTAGTCCTCAGTATTATATTTCAATTCTGACTAAACTGTGAGGCTGATTACTAAATATACTTGTTTCAGGAGAACAATTGAGTAATAATTTGCAGTTTTGTCTCTAAACACCACTAAGTACCGCTATGAGCAATTTTGTGTCTGTAATTAGAAAATTTGTGTATAGCTTACTTTAGGAAGTGTGATTATTACTAAATAGTTTAATAAAACATATTTTTCGTTTTATGATGATGAGCAACATTCTTCGTAACTTAACTGATTTAAAAAAAAAATGGGGCCGAATCGGCCAAGAAACCTCCGCAATTTAACATAACCGTGGTTTTTCGAAGAGGTTATTTGGGCGATTTCCAGAAATCCCACCGTTTACTAAAATGCGAATTAAAACCACATATTAATATATTGGCCAGGTTTTGTGTTTATATATGGCCGATTCTGGCTAAAATGTAATATGCACAAACATGAACCTTGGCCACTGTATTATTAATTTGCATTTTAGTAAAAGGTGGGGCTTCTGGAAATCGCCCAAATTCTTTGAAAAATCGCGATTATTATAAATTGTGGAGGTCCTATGGCCGACTCGGGCTAAAGAATATTGTCACAAAAATAAGTCTTGGCCAAAATATACTTGTACCTTGTTTTAATTAGCATCTTAAAAAAAGATGGGATTTCTGGAAATCATGATTTTGATAATTATGGGAGGTTCTACGGCTTGAAGTGTAATATACACAAACACGAATCTTAACCAGTAAAAGGGATTTCTGGAAATCGCTCATATAACCTCTTGGAAAAAACGCGATTTTTTTAATTTGGGGAGGGTCAATGGCGGATTATGGCTAAAGTTTACTGTATAATATGCACAAACATGAGTCTTGATCAAAATATTAATTCTGCTTTGTTTTAGTTCTTATATATTCTACAAACGAAGAGATTGATAAATTGTGGCGGTTTTGTGGCCGATTCTGGCCAAATTATACTATTTTTAAGACCGGTTTTGGTTATGCACAATCATCATAATGTGATGTATGATAATCCTAAAGTACGGTAAGCACAAATTTTATAATTATAGGCACAACATTACACCTTCACAAAGTTGCGAAATGTATATGGAGAAAAATACATGAAATCACAAATCCTTTATATAGGACCGGAAGTCATGTTTTAATTTTATGATTTTTATGTTTTGAATGTGATACACAAGTAAAACAAACAATTTATGGAACTTGGTTTTTTGTTGTTGTTGATTTTTTTTTTAAAATACAGAGTTGCAAATCATTTCATCCTTTTCAAAATGGCCGCCGAAACGTACTTTTTGATCATTCTATGATTGATAAGTACTCTATGATTAAATTTTTAAGTTCAGCAGAATCAAAAGTTTCGCTAATCCCCATAGTTTTCTAACTTTAAGCTGATGAATTTCCGGCCGAATTTCAGGAAACTCCGCACAACTTCTTGAAACACTAATTTATGGCATTTTCCCGTAGAATTCTTATTTGAGTAAAGCCGGCGGAAAGATGAAAAGAATTTTACACTTCTACGAGTATACCATCAAATTTATTTGATGAATGTCGTCATCCTATGAGACAAATAATATAAGATGTTGGTTTTAGGAACCTCCCAAGTACATAAAGGCGAAGCTTATAATATGTACATTAAAAATCGTCATAAATATCGCAAATACGTGATTATTAAGCAATTTTATCAAAAATCAATATTTTTTGGATTTCAATGTGCCATTGTGTGACAAAAAATACATTAAAATTTATTTATATGGATATTGAACCCCCCCTCGCCGTATTATTTACCGGTACATACTTATGTAGCCGTCTAAATTATGCAACACCGTCTATAATAGACAAATATATTAATTAAAGTATTTTGTTTTGTTTCTTTGTGTTTTTTAAATAAATAGAATTTTTTTTTATCTTTTGTATTTTAAGGTAATATCTGTCCACACAAAAAAGCATTCGGGCAAAACCAAATTTATAATGAATATTCTGGTAAAATATACGTATTTGCATATTTATCTAAATGTTTACACATATACGACGTTAGTTTTTAGTTTTTATTCAACAAATATACAAAAACCAATTTATTAATAAAACAATTAAATTACCACACAATATAACAATTTAATTGTGTTTCCAAACCAAATTTAATACTATAGGGAACATAAAAGTATGTAGAATATAGAATGTACTTGAGGTCTCTCAATCGTCTCCGTACCGCAGTGTACACTGTACATACCAACATATTTTCAAAATAAAAAAAACATCAATTTATTTTTGTTGTTGTTGTAAAAATAACAATTAATATTATTGATAGCAATTTAACAATCAATATAATTAAAATCTCGGCTCCCCCATACGTCACCCCACACACACCATTGTTTTATTTCTCCCAAATACAACGAATTTCATTCAATTTGACAAATTCATTTTTCATTCGATGACAGCGTTCAATAAACAGAAAAAAGTCGTTTGATTTGATAAATATGTGTCTTGGGTTTAATTTAAATTTATGTTATATTGGGCGCTTTCAATTCCGCCAACTGTTGGCAATATGTTGAGTAAAATTACCGTGTTGAGGCCTGAACGTGTAATTGAAAGTAGAATATTTATTGTATATTGAAACCCTCGTCTGATAATTTTTTATTTTTTTTTGCCAACATTTTATTTCTGTGATACATTCACCAAGTAATCAAAACTTTATCGGGTTATTACAACCTAAAATTATTTTTTATGATCTTCCGCCCTCTTACAGGATGGGCAGTCCTTTTTATATTTGTAAATGAAACACACATTTTAGGATGAAAAGTCAAAATTGTTTATTGATAATGAAAGGTGGTTCATGCCATTTATGTATGAAAAACAGTATCGTTCATATGCCCACCACGGCTTCGTCTAGAGGCCTGCATCCGAACATCAAAATTTTCAATCACATTTTCCAATAAAAGTGGATCAATGACCTCAATTTCAGCTCGAATGTTGTTTTTAAGTTGTTGATTGTTTGTGGATGATTAGCACAAACCTTACCTTTCAAATAACCCCACATAAGATAATCAAGTGGTGTTAAATCCGGGCTTCTTGGTTGGCCAATTTCTTGAAATTATGCGGTTCGTTTTCAAAGATAAACGGCCTAATGATGCCACCAGTCCGTACACTGAAAAAAATCCTGCATCATTGTAGACAAAAACTGCATTAATACTAAGAAAAATTCGTTAAAACTGAGCCGATACGACCCTTCGTTAATAGAATGAAAATCATACGTTAATATATATAGTGAAACAGATAAAAAATATTATTTTAATCTTGACTACTTACGTTGTAGTATTTATGATTCGATTCATATAAGATACGAAAAACGTTATAATTTGAATGCAGCTAATAGCATTTGTGGATGAATAGGTTATTATTATTAACGTAAGAAATAGAAGATAAGATGAAATTTTTCATAATACTAATGAAATGGTCAATCACATTAACGAATAAATTCATACATTTAAGTTCGAAATTCATTATTCATATGTAAAAAGAACGGAGTGCGCAGTGGTTATGAATAATTCACAAATATGATGATTATTTTCATTAATATATTGAAAATAATTCATAAAATGAAGGAATGGGTTCATAATTGATAATCAAAATTACATAATATTTATATTTAGTGATTCATAGTAAGAATGAACATTTTTATATTGTTTGATGACCAAATTCGTAAAATCTGTGCAGACAGTTATAAAGAAATAAAAAACTTAAAATTTCGTTTTGTAATTCCTTTATTTTTTTGATTTCTTCTATTTGTTCTTAAAATGCCGTCAATTTAATTTCATAAAAATAAACTTTAATTTTAAAATAAATATAAGTAATAATTAAAAAATATAATAGGATTAATACATTCGTCCTTTGGAAATTCGATAGTAATTTGCTATCCTGTAAAATCAATAAATTAAATTACAATCACATGTAGGTACTTTTATTTGCTTATGTTTGTTACCTGATCCGATCCAAATAGGTACTCCAAAAGCGAGTTTAATTTATGATTTTCTCAAAGTGTTGCTAAAATATCTTGATTTGCAGGATCGGCCAAATTTGGAATAGTAAACATTTTCTTAAAGGCGCACTATAATAAAGCAGAGGTATTACTAACACAATAATAAATCACATAAATTATAAATTTACACATTATTTATAC
This sequence comes from Tipula vernalis, assembly GCA_958295665.1. NCBI lineage: Eukaryota > Metazoa > Arthropoda > Insecta > Diptera > Tipulidae > Tipula > Tipula vernalis. The sequence continues at coordinate 11,537,578 of OY282559.1, read as the reverse complement.
AACGAATTTTAGAGGTTTTCAAACAAAAGTATTTTCGTTTTAATTTCACGGAATAAGAATTAATCATCGATCACAAAAGCGATGATTTTATTTAAGTTCTTATTAAAACGAAAACACGGACATAAAATGCCATATTTACCTGATTTCCTGATACACACAAAAATTATTTTAATCTCTCATTTTTTAAACTATGTAAATGGTCCTTTCAAGCCGCACGATAATAGTTAATAATAAAGCGTATGCAATTTATTAACTTTCGTTGTCCCAATCATGATTCAACTTTACGTAATTTTCGTAGATGCTAGAATTGATTCATCCAATCATTAATAATACGAACAAATTCATATACATTATGCAATTATGAAATTTGATATATTCGGACAAATAAAAATATAATGGAATCGTTACGCATATGAATTTATTCGTAATATTCAAGTACTTTAGAGCCACTTTCGTTAATATGATGAGCAATAGGTATTTAAAATAAATTTTCATCATAGTCTTATTCATAAATATTATGAACTGTTCATAAATACGAGTATGTTTCTTTAATAAAAGCATGCAAGTTTCACTAATACGTAAACAACATGTGAATGTTGTTTGCGCGCGGCGCAATTTATTATACGTATAGTACAATAAATTAAACCATTTTTTAGTTTATGAACTGTGATTCGTACTATTAACGCACAAATTTTTATGAATTTTTCTAAATTTTATTTTTTTAACGTAAATATAGTCATTTTTACATTATCAGTACGAATTATGGTTAACGAACGCCATTCGTAAATGAAATGCACTATATTTTTTCAGTGTAAACCATACCAAACAGTGACTTTTGGAAGAAGAAGTTCTATTTTGTGAATAAAATGAGGATTTTCCGCTCCGCAAATTCGACAATTTTGCTTATTGACGTACCCATTAAGATGAAAACGAGCTTCATCGCTAAAGATGATTTTGGATGAAAAACCTTCATTTCGTTGAAGCATCCAATTAACAAAACAATGACGATTTAAATGGTCTGGGGCCCTATTCTCGAATTCCACAACCATTTTCCACATGTGGACGTCTGTCAAAATCTATGTAATTATTGACGTTTTCGTACATGGGGAATTTTTTTCACCTGGTTATACCCATTCGGAAATATTCCCTTAGTACCGAAAAAATTCCTTAGCGAATTCAATAATATAGGAATTTAAATTTCCGAACGTTTTTATGAATTTGACAGATTTCCTCATGTGGAAAATGAATGTGGAATTCGAGAATTGGGCCCCTAGTGGCCTCAATTTTTGAGTTAGTTGAATTTTGTATGGATGCAAATGAAGATCAACATGCAAAATGCATCGTAATGTGGTTCGTGGAATGTTTAGTTCTTGTCAACGATGCCTGGTTGATGATCTTGGTTCATTACGAACACTTTCATTAACAGCTGCCACTGCATCAGGAGTACGAACTGGATGAACATGTTGATACACGAAATTATGAACAAAACGATCAATAATTTTGCCAATTGCACGCTCAATAAGACGTCCATGTCGACCAAAACTCTCACGTAATTTACGAAATGTTGTTTTTGAACGATTATTTTCATAATAAATTTGGACAATTAAAATGCGTTGTTGTGTTGTTAGCGACTCCATGATAATAAATGACATATTTTTGACTTTTCATATGTCAAAGAATTTTTTAGAACAGATACCTAGCATTAAGTACTAAAATGTCTAAAATCCATTGATTGAAAAACAGACCAACAGACGGCTCACCCAGTATAAAAGGCCCTTTCAACAAGAGACTTTCTAAAACTGAATTCAAACAAATAAGGGCACATTTGCAGTATTTATAAATGTGATACTGATTAGCACACTCAACACATTTGCTGGCATGTGACACCACCTTTAAAATAAAACCCATTTTCATTGATATTTATATAACGGATGTCATGAAGTTAGGTTAGATATCTTTTGTCGTTTTGCTGCATACCGACCCGTGCAACATATTATTTGAAATCGCTCACTCTCGGGATATATAAATAATCCGATAACAATTCCAATTACTTTGCCCACCATCCAGCTTATTTAAGGCCGTATTTAAACTAAAACAACGCCGTTTTTATTTTTTGAAACATTGGCGCCATTTTAATTTCATTTTAATCCGCCATTTTGTTTTTTGATAATTTAATTCTTTTATTTAACTTCTCCATGTTCAACTTTGGCGTAACAATGAGACTCGGCAAATAAGTTTATGCACAAAAGAAAATTAAGGAACATTGTCTTTTTCAGATCGGTCGGAGTCCTGAAGACAGGTTTTATTGCGAGTCGGCGAATATTCTAATAAAAAACATTTTTGCAGAATGAATTTACTTTCAACTATCAGAGATAATTTCTACAACAACAAGATCTTATTCTGTAAAAGAGAGAAGTGCGGCAACACCATAATTTGTGATCGATGCAGCCTAAATGGATTCTAAACTAATGATTCTAGTTGCTCCGTCTATGAAACAAGATGTTTATCCTATATCGTCACAGTGTTTGCTTCAAGCGAAGAAGAACACTTTCGTGAGTTTAAAAAAAAAATTTTTAAGATCATGAACAACCATAACATGTTATTGAATCAGGCAAGGGATCTGTAGACTTACATTAAGCAGATTTTTAGGCCTTCACACATATTATGTGGGTTGACTATTGATAGAATCAATTAATTATTATTAATTGACGTTTCTATTATTCGTTCCTAGATTAACTGAATTTAAAATTTATTAATGGTTTGCATTTTTAAATAAAGTTTTTTGTTGTACTCAATAGAATTTTCTGACTGTTGTTTATTCAAGGTTTTTCGAGATTGTTCGTGATTTGATGTTACCGAATTAGTGATACGTTTTTTGAACTTATTCCAGATTTGTTATGTGATTTTTCGAGATTTTACGAGATTTTCGAGTTTAGTCAAATTTTCAAGGCCTTTTATTGCGTGTTATGTTACAAAAATTTGTCATACGAGCTTTTCAACATTTTATGAGATTTTTGGAGAATTTTGAGCTTTATTACTGGATTTTTGATATTATTAGTTATAATTGATAGTTTAGATTATCTGTAGATATTCATATTTGAACAACCCGAAAGTAATAATTTTAAATATGTTGTGGCTAGTTTTGTAGCAATTGGCCCATAAGGAACAATATATTTATGAAATTTGCCTAAACAAATCGCAGAATGGTTGTTTATGTTTACATTTTTACTACCTTGATGGCCAAGGTAGCTGGTTTCCCAATTAGATTTCAAACCGGATTTGACGATAACGGTTAAAAAGTCTACTTTTAATGAATCACTTACATTTTTACTGATCCTGATTTCCAAAAGTGTTCAATAGAATGGTGGAAATTTTTTTATTTGAATGACCGGTCCCAAGTTACAGAATTTGTCGTAACCCTGAAAGTATTAAAATCATGTCGAATTCGCGATTACCTAGTTTGTATCTTTCGGTGGTATAAGAAATAAAACGCGATTAACAAAATTTGCGGTTGAGAGATACTGCGACTAAACTCGAAAAATTCACAAAATCCATTTTATTAAATCGTAGTGTGTCAACGGTATTACACATTAATAATTATATTTTATTATTTGTTTATAGGCTTCAAACTATTTTCGATTAAATTGTGAAATACATCCTTCTTGCTTGTATCTTTCCAGATGGAACGAATATCAATGAAACCGCAACATATCATTTACACAGCAATTATTTTGCTCACCATAAAATCAATCAGCACCGAAGACTGTGGACCAAAATTCAATGGGAAATGTTCGTGCGGTGAACAAATGTATGACAATGAATTGAAATATGTTGTCAATTGTACGAACGAGGGATTTAGTAATACAACGGTACTAGAAAATTTACCCGAACAGACACAAGTGATAATATTCACGGGGAATAATATCGTTCAATTGCCGTGGAATGTCTTCGGTGCCTTGAGCGATTTAAGCTCATTGACCATAGTCGATATGAGTAACAATCATATACGGGAAATTCGCGGCAAATCATATCACCATGTACAAAATGTTAAGCGATTGATCCTCAATCATAATAATTTGAGTATATCATCAGGAGACGACGATCTAAATCATCATCATCCACGTGTTTTTTCAAATTTTGTTAATCTCATGGAACTGCATTTAACGAATGCGTTTGCCGATAATACATCAGCCGAATTGTCACGCGATCTACACGATATATTCATGACCAGCAATCTAACGAAATTGACTAAGCTGCATTTGGAACAGAATGAGATTTCACATTTTGCTGATCGACGCGTATTCTGCGACCTTCCAAGCCTACGTGATCTACATTTAGGTGATAATTTGTTGACAGAAATCAATTTTAATATCTTTTGTTTACGGCATTTACGATTCTTAGACCTGGAACGCAATAAATTCGAATACGTTAAAACTAAAGATTTCGGCCTAATGGACACATTACAAAATATCCCAGATCGTAATACTGATTTAATTGTTGATTTTAATCTAAATCCTTTTGTATGCGATTGCGGTATTGCCCCATTCCAGGATTGGCTGCGTACGACAAATGTTACAGTCCGAAGTAAAGAGAAATATGTATGCTTTCGCAATAAACAGTACGAAGAATATATACTTACGTTGAAAACCAATAAATGCCGTTTGTTAACAGATCGGGCTCGTACCACAACCGGACATACCGTAACTTTAGTATTTTTATTAGTCATATTAGTGTTTATATTATCCGGATTAGTTCTAGCGCTGGCCTACTTAAGTCGTGAGAAATTATTAACAACATTCCGGCCGGTACTAAATAACGTAGGTAAAAAAGTGCATTATACTTCGATCAAAGATGAGGAATGTCCTGAAGTACATGTCTAAAATTGTTTATTCGCACGCAGACAACAAAACATTGATTTGCAAAATTTTACATTTTCAAAATTTTTTTTTTTAATTTTGTTAGTAAATTTTCTAGTCAAAATTTACAAAATTTTTTGACCTCTTTCGTCTTAAATTTCCTAGTCATTGTATACACAAAACACCAATCAATTTATCCTCCGCGGACATTTTAAATGTTTTGGACGATGCCATTTTGTTGAAGACAAAAAAAAAACACGTGCGATCTACAATAAAAAACGTTATGGCTATTTTCTATAATATTACGTATAAGATAAGATTAACAAAAAAAAAATGATGAGGTGGAAAATTATAAATAATTAAAATCTGTGATTTTATCAAACAAAATAATTATGTTGCTCCTGGTGGCTAAAATAAAAATCGAACAACAAACGTTAATATTTAAATTTTTAATTTTAATTTTTTTATTATTATTTTGTAAAATTTAACTAATTTACTGAAATATTTTTAACTAATAGCAATTAATTGATTAATATTATATTATAAAATAAATAAATTTGTACTTAATTTAAAATTAATTACCTATGTAATAAAAAATATTTTGTTAAAAAATTGTTTAATAATTTAAGAGAAATAAAACATTTAAGGAAAAAAATTAAAATGGGATTTTATTCATTTGAATCAAGCAACTATTCAACAGGGAGAACAAATCAGTATTGTACCACTCCTCACGGAATATGATACAAATGGCAAATTGCAAAATGGTAAATTTCAATAAATCACAAAAAATAATCGGGGAAATTTAAAAAAAAAAGTGGCAGTTACGAAAATTTGTTTTTTGGGAAAAGTTAATTGTTTCCTTTTTTTTATCATCATAGAAATTTCCTTCACTTAATTAAATTAAATGAACAAAATATGAGCTAACGTACGTTATGCCGTGGTATACCAAATGCTATACTGAAATTTACCGTAGTATACCGGAGTCTTACCGACCGAGACCCCATATCCATAATTACCTCACCCCCTCGAAGATTTAAAATCGGAGTAATAGGGTGTGGTCAAGAATTCTGCTGCTGCGCCGTTTGTACTGCAAATCGGTCAAAAATTTAGTTTTGCAGCCAAAGTAGTGCATTCTAGCAGATTAAAATGCAGCAAATAAAGTTAGGCTGCGCGATTTACGCATAGTCACATTAAATAGGATACAAAAACTGCAAATTTCAATTTGTTACAAAATTATTGTTGGTGAAATAAAATAAAAAATATGATCAACTTGCAGTCATCCTGCCAGTCGTATAAAAATGCAACCGACACTTTTTGCATTCCGCCTGCTTTTCGATGTTTTTGTACTGCTTAAACTGCGCAGCGGCTGAAATCTTCACCGCACCCACAGGCTGTCCACATCAATTAACAAATTCACAAATTTTTTCAGCAAAAATTCCGAAATTGTTTGTAATTGGCCTTATAAATTCAAACAGTTTCGACAGCTTCCTAGCGGCTCCAACAAAAGTTCATACTATTATCAATGTCAGAAGAAATTCCTCGCAGGTTCTTGAATCTCATGAGGGTGCCCAAAAATGCATTGATGAACGGCCTTTGTGCTCAATTATACAAAACAAATACACATACGTACGCCTTGTGGATTTTTTGTCCTCTACCTCTCCACAAAACGAATCAAAAAAGGAACCAGCATAATCGACTCTCACCTTCAGAATAATTGTTCTTGACAGACAGCCTTGTTTCTTCTGCAGATAACAAATTTGTGAACAACTTATTGGGCCAGTCAATTAACTCCTACGATCCAATAGGCTTGTTTGGAATGGAAAATTAGACCGATTAAACCGATGTGGTGAAGTTCAATATGAAGGTGATGCAAAATAATTTTGCGATATTACAATCAGGAATAACGAATTATTCCATCCACAAACAATTTAAAAGTTTCAGCGTTAGTTCACCCAAGTTGTTGCATCGTCTAATTCCTTTCGATTAATGATTCCAAATCATCTCAATTTTAATGGAACTCTAGAGTTGTGTGTGGATCTTTATCCAACATGATTGCCTTGCGATGAGATTTTTGATAAATATAGTTTAATCAAACATTCATTATGGTACGAGTTTTGAATTGCTCTGCTTCGTTAAGGTAAAACGTTTATGAATCGTTCTTAAACCTGAAGAGACTTGAAAACCCTTCATTACATTAAGTTCATTATAATTTCATCGAACAACCGTCAAAAACATACTAAACTGTTATAAACTTCACAAAACATCTTTGCAAATGTATAACAGCTTGTACGAGAATCTCACTACATTTTTATTTTGTAAAGAAGACAATATACGCTAATTATATTTTATATACAACAAAAAGAAACAGAAATACGTAATAATAAAAAGAGAGACACATCTGTATATTTGTTTCGCATAAACATATTTTGACATTTCATATGAATCAAAAAAAAAAAAAAAAATTCATTCATATATTATTATTTATTAATTTCTTGTCAGTACGTTGTTTTCATACAATCAAAATTATATTTTTACAATTAAAAATTATTAATTAAATTTTAACAGTTAACAGTAATTGGTTTTATTAATTAGCATTACACAAGGTTAGTAAAAATATTTTACGTATAATTTAATATATAATTGTGAATAACAGTTTTTCTGTATGTTAATCTAATCGTGTGGAGATGGAAATGGAATATGGAAGGCTTCCTTTCGTCACCTCACAACAAATAATAAAAACAAAAGCAGGAAGAACTAAATGCCTAATTTGAATATTTTCCATTTAAATTGATTATAAATTAGTTTATTAGAAATTTATTCTGCAATTTATATTTATGAATTCGATTTATACTTATTTGTGCCGCCCTCCTTAAATTTATGTATTTAGCTGGCTGTGGAAAGTGTGAGGAGATTTGAATAATTTAATGTGTGTTCATTTGAATATAGGACATTCTGCTAAAGATGATAAGTTGTTTGAAACAAAGTATTATCAAGTTTATTTATTCATGTTACGTTTATTTACCAGATACTTTCTAATGTCATAGCTTTTCACATTCTTAGTTTCATGATCTTTAGTGTCTCAACAAAATTCAGGCAAAATTCACATTTACATCGGGTTTGGCATTATGGTGTGTATTTCCGTCATACGTCGCGGCTCTGTTTAATCAAGAGAGTGCATTCGAGAGACATTCCAAGCCATTATTCCAAGAATTCGGCGTACAATACAAGTGTGGCGAGTATGACAGTTTGCTCCAATTCGAAGGCATTAATTCCGTTAATCACCATAACAGTTGGTGTTGCAATTTTGTGAAATAATAAAAATTTCCTTCACAATTGACGGAAACAATAGTGACTAGTGACGGCCTGATTCTCAAAGTAATTATGTTGGTAGGCCAAAATTTGCATCAGCCATCAGGGGGTCTTTAATTTCATATCGCACAGACCACATTCTGCCCTTTCATTTGTTAGCAAATCCACTTAACCCAAGTGTTTCGTCACTGAAGATTATTTTCCTTGGTTAAATCACCCGTCCGACTGCTTCAGAGCCCAACCTGCAAAATTCATGTTATTTGTTTTTCATGTTTCATGATCTTACCATTAGCCCTAAGTTTGTATGACACTCAACCATGAGAGATGAACTTTAGACTGACACACTTTCAGGCATAAGATTCTTTAGTCGTATATAATTTTGATGTGTTTCTGAATCTTTTAAGTTGCCATTTCACATTGGTCAGACCTTACTGATTCAGTAACTACAAATGGAACAGAAATTTTTTGAAATGGTTGACATCTCGAGACTTTCTTATATTGATTGCAATGAAGACTTTTATCGCCTTCTTTTACCCGCTTTACGTGAGAGGTGACGCCGAGTTTTTCCCAAAGATTAATTTCCCACTTAACTGTTTTCCTTTAGGATGTCTTCCCCACCCCCCTATATATACTTATTCCTGCTAGTTGAGTTTCTGTAGCTAGTAAATTAATTTAAAAAATTCGGTTAGTTTTTGTTTTTTAATTAAATTTGGTACCTTTTACGGTTGTTGGGGTACCATTGAATACGAATATAAGGTCAAAATACGTTACTTTAGAATCAAAAAATTTTGAAGACAAATACTACGCCAGCATTGCCAAATTCCTGGTATAAAGGTACTTAATGCGACCTTTACATGAGAATTATGTGGTTTGCCCGTGTAAGAAATTTTGAAGAGATTGAGGAATATAACCTTATGTCAAAATAATACTGGACAACAATGCGAGAAAAGAAAATTCGATTACCTTTAGAAGCAAGTGTAGAGATTCTTCATGGACTCTTTTGACATTTTCAAATAAGATCAATTTTTTTTTAGGTAACCGGTTGTTCCTCAAAATATAGTAAGGAATTGTCAATCTCTCTTTGCCTTTGCATTATTCTATCCTTTTATCAACTCCGTCGAGTAGGACTCGCACAATATAAATATATTCTTCTTCTTCTCGATTTTGTAATTAAGATTTATTTAGATTTACTTGTGCAAACGAATATTTGTTGAATAATGGGCTCATAAGAATAGTGGTCAGGAAAGATGGCATTAGTAAAAAGCTATGAAAGATGAAAAATGCTTGAAGTTTGTTTTCATTAAACCCCACTCCCATGAATCCCATTTCACGTTGCTTGCGTGTTCAACCGCTCTACCCTGTGTTAATTTTTAAGCTTTATCGAAATTTAAGTAAGTCCGAGGAATTAAATACGCCATCAAAAATATACTAACTTCGAGACATTTTCGACGCGAAACTAATTCATTTTTAATTATGAAATAATTCCGCGACATCAATTTATTAAAAAACTGAATAAAATCCAATCTTTTGTAATCGAATATGGTTATTTTACTAGTTTTCATGAAGGTGCAAAGTATTTGTAGTATCCCAATTTTAATTCAAGACGTTAAATTCATCTCAATCTTTTATATTCCAATAAGCTTTTTAGTATTTTTTTCGAGAAGATATAATATATGTATGTGTGACGTTTCAGTTCATTTCAAGATAACAAATTCATACAGTTGTATTCATATTAATAGCAGTGCTATCCAGAAGAAGAAAAAACTCGTATAAGTTTTCAAAAACGCAGGTTTGATTAAGATTTATTCATGAAATTTATTTGATATTGTCATATTAAGCTATAAAAAAACACACAACCCGTAAAAACAAAGTTTTTGACTATATATCCATTATATATAAGACTCGGTCGATTGCAATTCAGTTTCGACCTTCTTCACCATGACTAAAATTTTAAATTCAATGAGTAAGGAAGGGTCATTCAAAAAACAAATTTGAATTTTAAACTTACTTGAAGAAACATTTGGAACACTACTAGATTGAATTTTTTAAATTGAAAATTAAAGAAAAAACTTAGTTACAGTATGTTGATCGAACTGAAATTTTGCCAAAAAGTATTGTTAGGTGACAAAAGTCGATATGCAAAATTTCAGCGCGAGAGGATCACGGGAAGTAGGTCAATTTTGAACTTGAAGATCGTAAGGACACTCAAGCAAGCAATCAAGCAGGTGAAGTTAATATAAAGGATATAAAAAGACAAACAAATATTTATTCGTTTGATTAAAAATTAATATAAATGAAAAAATCCATTTTATGGTGTTCACAAAAATAGCAGTCCAAAACAATGCTTAGGAATAATCAAAAAATTCATCAAAAAAACTTAACAAATACCACTTCTGTGTATTGTTTTTTAATAAAGCAGTCAATATTTAGTTGCGTGCCCATTATTACGAACGACAGCCGCGGATCTCCTTTTCATAGAGCCCATTAAGTTTCGACATTTCTCAATGGGTATTGTACTCCTTGCTTCGTGCACTGCCTCCCACAATTGCTGGGCATTTTTTGGATTAACTTTGCTTACTTTATTTTTGACAACAGCCCACACGTTTTCTATCGAATTGAGGTCCGATGATTGCGTTGGCTACTCCATAAGATTAATTTTGTACTTCCGAAATCATGACTTCGCCTGTTTGCTTGTCTGTTTTGGACCGTTATTTTGTTGAAACACCCATTTCAGGGCCATTTTGTACTCAGCATACGGTACAGCATGATGTCTTCAAGTATTTTAATTGATTGATTGATTGATTGTGAGTGTACGGCCAAGCATTATAGCAAGTCTCCCGGACTCCCGGGCACACACCGTACACCCATTTACACATAACAAAACCGAAGGATAGGATAGGATTATTAGTTGGGACAGACTAGACCCGGTTACAGACACCAATGCGATCGATAGTTAGTAAATTGACGGCACAAAAGACAACACAATCTAACTACATTTTTAGATGATCATCTCTCTGGAATCCAGGGCCGGATACTCAGGATTCCCTAAACCTAAATTAAAAATTATTAATGTTGTAATTTCCCCCTGTTCGCCTTTCATTAATTTACCTGATAAAATAATTAAGAAAATCTAAAATTACTAAGCTAAGATTACAACAACAGCGCTTATTTCATTTTTCATGGTCCTTCTATATCGAATTAATTAATTATTACATACTGCAACAAGAATAAAAATAAACGTTAAAAACCATTTTAGGCATAAAATTTTACTTAAAACTAATCATAACTTTTCTACCGATCAAGAAAAAGAGAATAAATAATTAAAATAATTAAAAAATTCAATTATTTTATAAAATGTATAATAAATAATTTAAGAATGATAATGTTACAGCACCACAACAGCCTAAATCATCAATATTCAGTTAGTACTATAAGTATATCAAGAATCAACAAATAAAATCAATTTATAATTTCCCAGGCAACTCTGAAAACTAATTTTAATTAATAAATCACCATAGTATCAGAGTAAAATCCAATTCTGAAATTCAGGATTAATTTAATCCCCATATTAAAGATTGATTCTGGAACTATGTTATATTCTGAAAATTGAATTATTTATTAGCAAATTAAGGAAGAGAAACCTTTAAATATTTTTAAACTAAATTAATTAATATATATTAATGAGCAAAACACAATATATTACATACAAGTATTACAAAAATTAACATTTTATGAAATTGCCTATGTAAACTCTCCCACTTCTAAGCTAAAATTCTAAAAGAATGTTTAAAAATTTTAAATTATTAAGTTATAATTTAAATTCATAGCACTTGTTCCATTAGTTACCATTCTCCTGTAAATAGTTAATTAATTGTTTACCTACTGCAATTAGATTTAAAAATAAAAAATTGAAAATATATATTTAACCATACGATTAAATTTAAACTAATCGGCAATTTCCTACAGACATAGAAAAAAGAAAATTAATAATGTTGAAATTAATTATTTATTTATAGAAGTATATAATATAATTTAAACATTGATCATAATACTACGCAGAAAAGTCTAGAATATCAATAATTTAGTTAAGTACTACATGTACCTACAATATGATATTTACTAATAAAACTCAAATAGAGTTTCCCAGGTATCACTGAAAACTAAATTGCTTTACTACTTAATTAATAGAAGTTTATTTATATAAATTAGTTAGTGATAAACAAAATAAAATAGATATCACAAGAACAATACATTTTCTACGCTACCTAACTGCTGGATGCTTGGAGTTTCTGGATGTTGAGCGAGAATTCACTAACATTTCTGTACTTTATATCAACTACACCATCAGATCAAAATACCCGAACAAACTATGACACTTTGATATAATTAAATTAAATTAAACTGACAAAAGTGTTGAAACATTTTCATCAATACCTCAAATATTTTGCAATGCAATGTAGTTTACAATATCATATAAAAGGGAATATCCCTTATCCTAGATAACGTATGATGCTATTCATTTAATTAGTATAATATTTCAATCTATATACATAAATATTTAACGAAACAGCAACATTAATATAAATTACAAATTAATACCAATAAAGTGATTGATTTTAGCAGAATATATTTTTGATATTTTAGAATAAAAATTTTAACTATGTATTCAAAAATTTAATTTAGGGGTTGAAAAATGAGCCTCTCCAAAGAAATACATGAAAGCGTTAAAAAATTGATACTAAAAGCATTGCAACGACAAGAAACTTATCAAAATAAATCCTTACAATATGTAATATCAAACGGTAGCATCAGTTTCATAAAAAGAAATTTATTTGAAACCGGATCAACAAAATAAGCAAAGTTGTAGATGCCTACGACTTTATCTAAGCCGACTGAGCGGTAATTTGCACGAGTAGCAAAATCAGCTACCCCAAAATCAGCTCCAGTCATTAATGCCGGACGTCGTCCAAATATTTATGTCTGATAGTGTACTTACTATATTCAAATGATTTCCTTCACCTTAGTCATTTTCGCAACTCAAAAATAAAACTTATAAAATATTAGACTACCTCCAATTAGCATCATTCGCCTATTGAAGAGATCTCCGCCACCAAAATCCTGCACCTAATCAATAATTTAGAAATTTATCTCTTTATTAATAAATAAATACAAATATATCCAAAATTTTAACTCAGTTCACGAACCTCATTCCCTGCCAAATCAAGCATGCAAAGTAAATAAAACAATAAATAAATGCAATGAAAATGAACCCTTACTTTCTTAAAAATGTATCGATGTGTCATATACGTAATTATGACGATTGTGTGTACATCCCACCATCTAAATTTCAATAAAACCATTAAAACAACCATTAAACTCAAAAACATTTAGCCTTCCAAAATGATTTAACATAATTCCACTTTTTCACATAAATGAACTCATCATTTTGTGTTAAAAATCAAATCTTAACTTAATTTAAACCAACATTTCTAAATTCGCATTTTATTTATTTATTTATTTACTTATTTAGACAATTCATAATTTATAATATTAATTAAATTAATTAGAAAACAATTTGATTCAGTATGTAATACCCTGTAAAAAATACAAAATCTCATTGTGTTCAAATAATGCATGATGTCAATAATATCATAGTTGTTTCGTGAATACACAAAAACACAAAGAGATTAACAACACCCGCATTCAAGTAACAAAATCTTATATACTAAAACCACCAACACACATTGACGATAAATATTTTCTACCATCTTTCATGTGCGTATCAGTAGACCTTATAGTACATATAAACACACCTAAACCAAAGAGAATACACATCGAGATGTGTATTCTCTTTGCCTAAACTATGTATCAATATAATACAGTAAAATATTGTGACGACTGTATCAACAGCAACGCAAAAAATTCTCTTTTTGTTGTTGTTTGTGCATTATAATACATAAACCAACAAAATATATTACATTTCCTTAACAGAATCCGTGTAAAGAGCGAACAAGCTGCTGTACAACCATATTATTAATCTTGCCATATATAAATCAAGTTGTATGCATGTATTAATTAGTGCCCATTTTACACAATAGTAAAATACTTGTGACAGCTGTATCAAAACCAACGTAAAGATTCTCTTTCTCGTTGTTGTTTGTACTTAATAATACAAAAACCAACAAGACCACGCACACTTCCTTCACAGAAACCGTGCAAAGAGAAAACGACACAGCTTAGGGTACACAGTACACAAACATATTTATGGCCCTTTTATATACCAAATTATAAGTATGTATGGATTAGTGTAGATTGTAAAATGTACACAAAATCACACATAAGAATACAAATAAGTGTGCGTAAAAATAAAATCTAATACCAAATTTATTGCGACTTATTTTATATAAATTAAAATTTATTTCAATACTATCTAAATATTAGACTTTAGTAATTAAAAATTGAAATTTGATTTAATGTACAATCCACAAAATACCAAATCAAGCACTTTTAATTTTTCTATCTACAAAAATAAAAATATTGCCTGACAAATGCATTCCGGTGGATTGCATTTTCCAAAATTACACTTTAGTTTAATTTTTTTTTCACTACACTTGGATTATTATTACACTAAAATTAATTTAATTAGAATTTAATTTAAAATTTAAAATTAATCTGTATATACTTATGTACGAGTATATAAAGTATATACATAAGAAACAAAAATAAAAAGAAAATAAAATAAAATAAAATTTTTGAAGAGGATAGAAAAAACACGTCTATCCTCTTCGACGAACTGTCGCCAATTTTAATGTATACAAATTTATCAATGATGCCCGTTATGGGATATATCAGCCCAACACCATAGTATGAGAAGCAAGCCCAAACCATCAATTTTGCACCACCATGCTTAACAGTCTTTACTGTGTACTTTGGGTGATGGGCAGTTTTTGGAGGTCTCCTCACATATTGTTGACGACCTGTGGAACCATAAAGGACAATTTTACTTTCGTCGCTCCATAAAATTGTTCGCCAGTTTTCTAGGGGTCAATTGACGTGCGCCTTAGCGAACTGTATTCTTTTTGCTACATGTCTCTTGCTGAGCAATAGTAATTTTCTTGGACTCCTGGTGGCTAATTTAGCTTCTAACAGGCGCCCTCCATATAGTCACTGCACTTACAGGTACCTGAAGTTCCATCTTTATCTTTTTTGAACTGATATGAGAGTCGTTCTTTACCATTTGTATGATTTGTCTGTCAATACGCTCAGTTGTTTTCCCTTTGTGGATCACGTGTTTCAGCCTTATCAGTCCATTTTACTGAATTACATATCATTTTCGCACAACATAAGATAATTTCTTGTATTTCACGGTAAGATTTTCCTTCACATCGAAGTTTTTTTAATAAATTTTCATTTTTCTTCCGTACAGTGCTTGGATCGGCCCATTACTTTTGTAAAATCACTTTACGAATTACGGGAAAAATTGGTACTTATCAAGTAGTTAAAAAGTTTCAATTCTTCGTTAAAAAATCTCGCTTCAAATAATTTTTCTTGCGTTGCTGCTATTATTATGAACAGCTTGGTTCAAACACTCGCTAACAAATGATTTCTCATAAAAAAGAATTAAGCATTTTTTGAAACAGTAATGATATAACGTTAATAAGAGAGGAGAGAAGAAACCCTCAGAGCATTGCCAACCTTGGAAAAAAGTAAGGAGTAAAAAATATTAAACAGTTATTAAAGCAGGGTAATGCGCTGCTATTAATATGAACACAACTGTATATATCGGTGAAGTTTATTGAATAAGGTTCAGCGTGTAGCCTGCATCGGTGTTACGGGCTCAATGAGGTCATGTCCAACCGCGGGGGTGGAGACACTTCTAGGACTGACACCGTTACACCTGCATATTAAAAAGGATGCTGCAAGTATGGCCCTGAAAATGCAGGCGGAAGGAAATATCAAACCAGGCAATATGGTGGGTCATCTGGAAATCCTTAAGGAATTTCAGACAGACCCTACCATAGGAATGCCTTCCGACTGTATGCCAGCTAAACTGGACTTCCACAAATCATTCTGTGTTAGGTTACCTGACCGGGATGTGTGGAGGGCAGGTGGACCATCATTTGAGCGAGGGTCCATGGTATGGTTTACAGATGGATCAAAAACGGAAGATGGGGCGGGGATAGGAATACACGGGAGTGGCACTACCCTCTCGAAGTCCTTGGGTACCAATGCTACCGTTTTTCAAGCAGAAGTACATGCTATAGAACTTTGCGCTAGGATAGGCATAGCAAAAGGCCTAAACGATGCAAAGATTTATATTGTATCAGACAGCCAATCAGCCTTAAAAGCTCTTAGGTCTTGTACCGTTGAGTCAAGGCTGGTATGGGATTGTCTGAAGGTTATTAAACATCTGGCAGGCTCAAATAAGGTAACACTTATGTGGGTGCCAGGTCATACTGGAATCGAAGGAAACGAGGCAGCTGATGGCCTCGCCCGTGAGGGTTCTGCCTCTCCATTTTTTGGACCAGAACCCTTCTGCGGTGTCACTAAGGGACACCTTAGAGCAGCGGTAAAACGCTGGGAGGATGTTCAAAAGTCCTCCTACTGGCGCAGAATTCCAGGTTTACGGCAGGCGAAGAAATTTATATCACCTTCGTCTGTCAGGGTTAAGGAGTGTCTTGAACTTAGGAAACCTGAGTTGAGGCTGCTTACTGGCTTCCTCACAGGTCATGTCCCCTTAAGGTATCACCTTAAGAAGATGGGCCTAAGTACGACAGATGGATGCCGCTTCTGCGGTCTGGAAGCGGAATCAGCGAAACATGTTCTGTGCCATTGCCCAGCCATTTTCCAGCAAAGACTGCAACATCTAGGAGGGAGAACAATGAGCCCGGATAGTATGTATCTTGTACCGGCCAGTAGTATTGTCAGATTCATTAAGAGCCTGAATATTGACTGGACGGATAGTTAAGTAGGGTCCAGCACAATAGATCTTTTAGGTCGCGGTGCGAGGTGGCTTATCGCCCACATGGCCCTCCGGTTAATAATAATAATAATCGGTGAAGTATTCTGTGTCAATTTAATTATTACATTTAGATTTTGAAAACCGAATTAAATCGTCGCAAAATATTTTAACTTAAAAAAATTAGACGTCGTGGATTTAAATCATATTGAAAATGGGATTAATTTCGCCATCAAAAATGTTCGGTGGATTAAGTTCCCGTGAAATCATTTCGTGCCTCTGAATCAAATTACCCGGGTAATGCATCAAATTACCTAGGTAGTCGAGTATTCCAAAAAGGACCAAAATATCCGAGTACCCTCAGTTTGCCTTGTATATATAATATGTATATGCATTTTGGTAGCTATTTTGGTGCTTAATTATAACAAGGAATCTGTTTTATACATTTTGTGGTGGCCATGTGTTCTTGTATTGTTATACTTTGATGTTACACATGTAGAGAACAAAAATGCTTATAGTAATCGGCTAAGGCCTCGAAACCTATTGATCTTTAAATTTTTTTTTTTTGGTTTTAAAATTGAAACTAAAACCTTCTCAAATAATAAATTATGTACGATATAAGAAAGTCGCAAAACAATGACCATCTACAATTAAATGTGGCACAGCTCAACCAATTTAATTATGTTAATGTTTGATTAATTTCAAAAATGTTGCGACTCCCACACATCGTATTACTGTTACCACCAAATACAGCAACTCCAAATGTAATAATAATAAACATAACTTTTTAGATACTAAAAACTAAACACAGAAAATGAAAACAATAAAGTAATTATGATAATGAATATGTATGCTGCCTAGTAAGTATGTTGCAGCATAATATAGATAAATATATCTACATATTATGTATATATATAGAGAGAGAGAGAGTAATCGGACCAGTTTCATAATGTACAGCCGTATGAACTACATTATTACATGCTTGTATTTATGCAATGTGGAACTGAAGGTGGCATGTTTTTATTACTATCAAACAATAATAAACTTCATACAACGTTTAGTTACAACAATTTATTGTAATCTGTACGCTGTGTAACTAATAAATTCAAAAAAATCCATTAAAATGTGGGATTTTATTTTGTATTTCATTGCCGCTCCCTTCCGCCACACCGTACATATCAAATCAATAATAATAATAATTATTAGTAGCTATCTCGTATAGTTGTGTAGTTTGTAAAACTGCAATATTCCATTTGGCTGATCAGCATTGCAGTGATGTGTGTAGGAGAATTTAGCAATAGCAACATAACGTTTATGGATTATTGCACTCTAAATATTGACTACAAGTACACAACGAGAATTTATTGAATGGACTCCATACTACATACTATATACTTTTGCTGTTCGTTCATTGGGGAATTTAACCTACAAACAATTTTTATAACAGAAATGTTACCTAGCAAATTGCATTTAACAATACTAGTATTTAAGGTAACTAATGACCGATAAATTATCCGACCCATAAATAATTATGGTTGCGATTTGATCCGTCTATAACAGTAATATAGCGTACACGACTAAAATCGTTAATTAATTTTTTGTCGCACTAAATTACTCATTTGTCGCGACCATAGGTTCGTAATTTTTCAAAAATTCATTTACTCTATATTTAGAAATTGTATTGTGGTTTTGCTTTCCCAATATTGAATTTTTTTTTTTTTTTTACCTTCCGGCAACATAAACCCAAACCGAGAAGAAACCTTAAGAGACAAACTAACAACTATCTAAGTAGTATCTCGTATTATATAAAACAACAACTGAATTAATTCAGTTATGTGTACTGTGTGCAGTGTTGTTGTTATTTCAACATTTATCTATTCTGTAGAGTTGTAGACAAATAGTTTTCTTCTTATGTATATAAGCATATAGCTATTATGATTTGAAGAGTTAGTTTTAACTTTTAAAATACATACATTATTTGTTGTTGTTGTTTATATCAGGTTGATGTAAAATGACTGGCTGAGCGCCAGGAATTTTTTTTACTTTGAAACTAAATTGATGAATTCCGTTAGACACGTAGCTCTGTCAATCAAAAATATCTCGTATTGTTGTACGTGTATGTATTTTTGGGTAGCCATACTTAGAAGGATGTTGATATTATATTTGATCGACTAGTCGTGTTTTTATTAAGCGGAAGTTGTTTGACCTTTTACAACGAGTTGTTTACTGATATATTGAATTTTTTGTGAATTCGTGTTGTTTCTTTTTCTTTTTTTATTTTGGTTTTGCCCCCCTGTATTTTGTTAACTTGATTGCTTTTTACCAAGGTTTCGGATGCCATACTATTAATAACAAAAGTAATTTAAAGCTGTGGTAGATTATATCAGCGGCCTTGTAAAAGCTCTTTGTACATTTTTAACGGGTTTCATAATAAAACAGATGGATTCGAATGGATTACAAGCAAATTAGAAAAAAAAATTCCGAATCGACAAAAATCATGCTACTTAAGTTTTGTGGATCGGCACGACGGAAAACAATGGTCGTAAAATTAAAAATGGGTATTTTACGAGACCCTATGTGGGCGTGTTTTCCTCATAGGGATGAGCATCAAGAAGGAAGTCCTGCCGTTGATGTTACCCTGAAAACCATCGACGCTGTCGCAAATATAATAGGAAAGGAAAATTACAGCAATCCTGCATGCTCATCTGGTCATCAGGAAGCTTTATGTTTGGTTCATATAGAAAAATTTTACTCCCACCAACCTTACCAAGACAAACCTTTTCATGCCGCTCAAAAAGAGTGGCCACTTCCTGTCGATTATATGTGGAATTATGGGTAAATAACTTAATAACTCCGGATGTTTAATGAACAAAAGTATTTATTGTTAATCACAAAGTAATCACAAAGTAAACACATGTTCTTAGCTCTCTTCGATAGCTCGAATAATAATAAAAAAATTGTGTGTACTTGAACAAACCATAAAACTAACTAGTGCTGCCATCTAGGGAAGAAACAGCGAGTGATATCCATAAAACACAATTTAAAAACAACAATTCTGACACTTCCGGTTAGCCGATTGGTAGTAAAATTCACTAGGACCTCCTAATTTATCAAAAAAGCTTAAATCTGAAGTTTCAGTTCGATTGGTTAAACTATCTGGGCTGTAGAGAGGACACAGACAGACTGACATACTGACAGACTGACCGACAGACACCATTTCGAAACCCACTTTTTCGGACTCATGGGACCTAAAAACAGATAAATCTCTAAAAATCTGAAGGTTCAAAATTTTCATGATTACTATACTTTATTTTACTTACGTAAAAGAAAATAGACTTCTTAAATTCACGCTGACGACCGTAAACGAAAATCCGGTGCTAAAACGTTCACTTGTTTCAATTCCTTGCCTAAGACAATGGACTGTCGCTGCGATAACTTGAGACGGCGTACGATGATATCAAACCGATCTTCGATGTGATTGCATCCTGTAGTGACATTCGATGTTTGATACATTACTCCAGATGATTCTCCAGAACTTTTACAAATGATGGTGGCAAATATTCTTCCGTTGGACTCGGTCTTCTCGGAATGGGAATGTTTTCTGAGTGCGGCAATGTCAACTGAACAAATTTTGTTGCTTTGTATTCCAATTGACGTTCTTTCCTTCTCTTTAATCCATTACTTTAATTCAAGCACGCATATACATAACAGCTGGGGCCCGTTCTACATCACGAATGATATTTTCATCAAAGGATTGAAGATATATTGCAGCGATTTCCGAATTAATAGCAGGCTTACTTGGCATAATAGTGAATCTGCCGCAAACATAACAAAAGTTGTTAAAGTTCCTCCATTTATTCATTTTTGATATTTTGAACTATTAATTTGATGGACCGATCGAATTGCACAAATCTGTTGAATAAATGGTTAAAATAGACAACAACAAAAAACGTGTTTTTTGGGTCTTTTTGTGTAAAATCTTTACACGTAAATATCTCGAAAACCAGAGTCAACATTGCAAAACGGCCGATGGCGTTGGATTCAGCGTACTCAAATTGTGCTTTCTACCCAGAACCCATCAGTGTTGTGTGAATTGAAAAAAATTTGTTTGTGCGTTTATTAACGGGATATTTATGGAATTAAATTTAGATGAAAATGCCCCCAGTTGAATAAACGCAAAGTAAATAAAACAAATTTTTTTTTTTGCTCAGACAACATACATAAGAAAAAGTGTTTTTACGTTTATTTACTGAAACTTGAGTACACACTTTAATGAGTACAAATAAATTTGTAAATATAGGGGCACGCGCCGCTAGAACTAAGAGGTGCCTACGTTAATTCATTTGTTGATTGTGAAATTTGATTACGTACTTGATTTAATCATGTATGATACAAAACGACTTAACATAACTGGAATTGTAACTGCACCCGATTTTCCTTGTAGTTATCATGGATTGGGTATATTTGATAACGGGGATGACAAGTATTCGTTACACATATTACAGCCATTGTTTTTTTATTTTGGCCGCACTTCCCTACTAGGACAAATCATTCATTAAATGCGACGATTCTTCGGGTGAACAAAATTTGTGAGGCACAACGAGGCAGCATAATTACCTTTTGCAGGTCAACCGATAAAGATATTTGACTATTATTCTAAGGGAGATTCTTCCATTGATCATAAGCTTGGTGACTTTTAATAAATCGCCGATTATGGAGGTTGTAATCCGCACAAGTTGTTCATCCCAATTTTGATGTTCCATTTTTACGTTATTGTACATGGGAGAATGCTTACATTCTTCATTTCCCCGGAGGTAAAACTAATATTTTGCTCGTTGATTATGTTGACTATGCCTTGGTTGGTATCGTGGGCCGAGCACCGCAAAATCATGTGCGTAACCAACCAAATTTGTTTCATCAGGCATTTCGGTTCGCAGCAAACTCGATCACTGGGCCGCTCCAGCTATGACCACCATCCTCAGTTGTCCTTCCTTCGTTTCATAGATCAGACTACGATTTTTCAAGTGGTCGTCTAGAATTCGCAATAAATATGTCGGTAAGTGGAATTGGTGCTTCAATACGTCGAGCATACCACTCTAAATCACTGTATTAAACGTGTTTTTGACATCGAGCGTCACTAGCAGTACAATACGTCGCGAGAAATGGTTATGTCTTCGGCTCTCCTAACTGCCTCCGTTACTTGCCGGATTCCGTCTATCGTTGATAGTATTACTCTGAAGCCATATTGATGATAGTCTCGCTCTAATTAACTTCTCCATAATCTTGCTCACTGTGTAAGCATGCACAGTAGTCGATAGGACTAGGGGAGCTCTGGGTCGCCTTTACCCTTGCTAACGAGTACCAGTCTTGCGACCTTTCAGCGGGCGCTAAACACACCCTCCGACAGACATGCATAATACATTCTCAGCAGCAAATCTGCGTCTTGTTGGAAAACCATTTTTAATACCTCATTGGGTATTCCATCTGGGCCAGGGGCCTTTTTATTCTTTAATGACAGAATAGCTCCCTCAAGTTCATTTTCGGAGAATAGCGGAGCATCTGTCTCTGGGCTACGATTTAGTTTAGATCTCTCCGGGTGGCTGAGGAAAAGGAATCTCACGATCCTTTCTGTGGTGCTGGCATTGATTCCATATCTACTATCAAATTTTTCCAGCAACGCGCCTTACTCTGATTAATAGCCCGCCAGAGTTGTTTCTTTGCTTGCAAGTGCGCCATAGATATGCGATTAGCCTCGTCTCGGTTTATTGCCCGTTGTGCCTTCCGTCGAAGCGCAAGGCATTTTATTCGTTCATCCGCGATTTCAAATGTCCACCAGTACGCAGCCGATTTGCCATGGCGGGGTTTTCTCCTTAGCATGAAGTCCATGGTAGAAGATACCAGTGCCTCAGTCGCTTCCGTTCTCCTCGCTGTTTGCTGTTTGATCTTTCAAATTCCATTTACCCGGTTTATCCCACAAACCGCTCCGTGGTATAATGTAGATTTCAAATGTGATATACTAGCATAGTCACTGCCGTTTTAGTCCTCCATAACTCTCCATTCCTGGATGCGTGGCACCAAGGCCTCCGATGTGAAGGTGATATCAGGGATCGTCCCGTATACTCTCGGCGGCCAAAAGTTGTGGTTGAGCCACTTTTCATTATGAGTAGTCCTATTCTGGCAGCCATTTCCATGATCAGCCTGCCTCTTTTGTCCGAGTTTGGCATACCCCACTCAAAAGGTCTTCCATTGAAATCCGCGGCTACCACCATCTGCATCTGATGACTTGACCCAGACAAAACCTCTGCCAGCTCCATAACTTTTAACTTGAACTCTTCCATTGAGGATCCAGATTGCAGCAATACCTAGTAGGTCGGAGTACCACAGTTGTGTTCTCTTATTGCGATTCTGCTCGGTTAATATGAGCAGTTCCGCTCGTTTCTCGATTGCCAACTGGTGCAGGAGATGGTCGGCATCTTGCTTTTATGCATATTGCCCTGTGTGAATCATAGGCGATTTCTGGCCACCTGAAGTGCCTCACGGTACACCTGCCACTTACCGGTTCCTGGAAAGTGAATTAATTGTGTCTGCTCCTTTCCTTTTTCTAAGCAGAGCAAAAAATGCTCTCGGGCAGTACACATTCTTGCCTTGTGACCGGCGCCGAAGCACCTATAGCAGAATTTGCCCATATCTGTTCCATCGCAGGTCCGGGCTACGTGACCGTATTCAAACCATCTATAGCAAGGCTCAGCAACTTTTATCTTGCGCACCCTACAGAACAACCAGCCTATCTTTACTTTTCCATGGCTGAAGAGTTTCAAGGGCGGCTTAGCGCACATTCCGTTAATGGCGACTTTTTGCTCACTATATCTTGTGAAGACCCAAATATTATGTGTACCAAATGAAATTTGTGATTTGTAAATGAAGAATTAAAAATAAACGGTAATAGATAATCATTATTATTCTATTATTGTTCTCTTGTACATATTGTATACTTTTTAATTAAAAATAGCTATTCGGGCTTTTTGTTCATATTATGGCGAAAATTCACTTTTCCCGAATGGAAGCCGTTAGCTTCTGGATGATATCTTCAGTGACTCTGGCAGATGCCCGTTTCTATCTGTAAATTTTTCAACAGGTATGGTAGTAATTGATTCGTCCAGTTCTTCATCTTTCTTTCTGATGTGATATTGGGGACTAGAAAGAAATGCATATTGACGTAGGTCTCATCGTTCATTACGATACAAAAATATTTCCGTTCGTTCAACCATTTGTTATGATTCTTTGCTCGATCTATCCCTCTATTAAATTGTTCAACACTTCTTTTTGGGATCTTGACTTCTTATGTGTTCGTAGATGGGGAGTGGCGCAAATGCTCATCACACAATCAGGGGAAGTACGGACACAAATGAACGAGGTGAGTTACTCCTTGATTACATTTTAAGTACTAACCTTTATATATGTAACATAGGCAATAAGCCGACCTTTATAACTAGTAATAGACATCAAGTATTGGATATTACTCTTGTCTCAAGCTTTCTGGCGATTAGTTTATAAAACTGGAGAGTGTCGAAGGACCACTCCTTTTCTGATCATTGTTATCTTCAATTTGAAATGGAATTGACTTCTCCCAAAAGTCCAATCTACAGAAACAGGAGGAAAACCAACTGGGATACCTTTAGAACTATTCTGTGTAATTCACTACCAGTTCCGGTGCCAAAACTTCCAAAAACTGCGCAAGAGCTCGATGGCTTGGTGGACGAGTTGTCCAGCGCTTTTAATGAAGTGATACTGGGCTCTCTAGTCCCCTTAGCAGGCCTAGGGGTAAATCTCGGCCACTCTGGTGGTCCAAGGAGATTCAACAAACACGTCGAAAATGCAAAAGACTCTTCAAAACAGCACGGAAAACAAAATCTGCTGTAGACTGGGACTCCTATAAGGAAGTCCTCAAAATTTACAAATATCAATTGAGAAGTGCCAAGAACAGCTCTTGGAGACTATACCGTGGCAAAATTCAGGAGTCTTCAGAGATGTCAAGGCTACGCAAAGTACTAGTAACTGGTCCTTCCATCCCAAGATATCTTCAACGGCCAGATGGGATATGGACCACTAATAGTGCGGAATCGCTGAAACTTCTGATGAAGACTCATTTTCCTGGTTGTTCCGAATCTGTATCTAGCACATCAGTAGGTAAAAGGGCAAGTAACCTCATAGGCCAAATTATTAGCAGAAAAAAGATCCTGTGGGCGATAAACAGTTTTAAACCATATAAGTCGCCTGGACTCGATGGTATTATCCCTGCGAATATTCAACAAACTACGGATCTAACAATTTCCTGGTTAGAGGTAATTTTCAAAGGCAGTCTAGAACTATGTCACATTCCTAGTAAATGGACAGATGTTAAGGTTGTTTTCATACCTAAGGCGGGAAAACGCTCAAGCTTAAACCGATTAGCTTGTCTTCCTTCCCTTTTAAAATACTGGAAAGACAAATAGAAGCTCATATTAGAGGCACGATTGTGTCGGAAAAGCTGTCCAAATCTCAACATGCCTATTGCAAGGGGAGATCTGTAGAGACTGCTCTTCATTCTCTTGTATTTTTCATTGAAAAATCTTTCGAATATAGAGACTACGCAATGGTAACCTTCTTGGATATTGAGGGGGGCCTTTAACAATGTGCTTCCAGGGGCTATAACTCGGGCACTTTCAGATCTGGGAGTGGATGAATCACTCAAGGACTGGATAGATCAGATGCTAAGAGGCAGGATCATAAATGCCAGTTTTGGGGAATCCTCCATCAGAAGATTTGCAAGCAGAGGTACACCGCAGGGTGGCGTACTGTCCCCCCTACTTTGGAACTTGGTCATAAATGACCTGTTGCTGAGACTGGAGGACGGTGGTTCCAAGGTGGTTGCCTATGCGGATGATGTTGCTATTGATGTCCGTGGTAAATATCCCGGCACCCTTAGTGAGCTTGCTTATGCAGAATGCTCTGGGCACTCTTTCATTATGGGCCAATGGCTGTGGGTTGAATGTAAACCCACACAAAACCGAATTTGTTCTCTTCTCTAGGAAATATAAACTTCCTCACATCGATCCTCCCACTTTAAATGGGTTCAGCTTGACTTTTACAGTTGAAGCGAAGTTTCTGGGTCTCGTTTTGGATAGCAAATTATATTGGAAACCCAATATTCTGGAAAGGGTAAAGAAAGCTTCGTCAGCGCTATACTCTTGCAAAAATACCATTGATAAACGATGGGGGCTGGAGCCCCGCATCGTACATTGGCTTTATACCGCAGTAGTCAGACCCATACTCTTGTATGGAGTAATAGTCTGGTGGCCTGCTCTGGACAAAACTGTCAACCAAAAGCTGTTGATAAAAGTTCAGAGAACAATCTCTCTGTGGATCAGTGGTGCAGTGAAGAGCACATCCACTCAGGCACTAGAGACTCTTCTATTTTTGACTCCTCTAGATATCTTGGGGAAACAGTTGGCAGCTTGTACTGCCATACGGCTGAAATCTATCTTAATGTGGACCTGCAACAATACAGGGCACTCATCTATTTTGTGCAACAAACAAATTCCCAAGACCACCGACTATACTGTCCCGTTACTATCTTTTGACTCAAAGTTCCGGACTAGGATCCCAGGGAGGACTGGATGATGGGTGCAGTTTTGGAACCAGGAGTTATAAACTTCTTCACTGATGGTTCAAAACGGGACGGGAAAGTCGGGGCTGGAGTGTTCTGCGAGGAACTTCTGTTAAATCTCTCCTTCCGTCTTCCCGACTACTGTAGCATTTTTCAAGCTGAAGTAACTGCCATAAAGGAATTCGTAGACTGGTTGAGGTATAATGTAATATCAGTTTGTGATATCCGCATATATACGGACAGTCAGGCTGCCATTAAAGCGCTTCAATCACACCTCCTCACGTCGAAAGTAGTCCAGAACTGTCTCTCATCTCTTAAAGAGATGGCAGATCAGTTCAACATCCACATTTTATGGGTGCCAGGACATTTCATAAGTACAGGGAATATAAACGCCGATGAACTGGCTCGACGTGGTACAATGGACCACTTCTCAGAAAGCAGAAAGGATATTGAAATGCCTCTTGCGGTATGCAAACTGCTGCTTCAGGAAGAAGCTAGTAAGCTGACGAATGACAGATGGTCAAGTATCACTTCTTGCGTAATAACTCGGCAGGTCTGGCCAAAGTTGGACTTGGCGAGATCCAAACAGCTGATCTCACTTCAGCGAAGTCAGATCAGTGTGGTTGTTGGAGTGATTGCGGGGCACTGTCTCATAGGGAGGCATGCGAGTAGACTTGGTGTCTTCTCACATGACTACTGTCGTAGTTGCGAGGACGAAGAGGAGGAAGAGACAGTACTTCATCTTCTTTGCACCTGCCCTCGTCTGGCACGAAACAGACTAAAGTTTCTAGGGGCACTCCTCTTCAAAGACCTAACGGACCTCTGTAAGATGGACGTCAGGAGTATCCAGCGCTTTGTTAACAGCTCAAAATAGTTCCAATGAGTTGGAGGAAATAATTATTGTGGTATGGCTACGGACCATTTTTTGTGTATATGCCTGGTCCTAGTGGACCGCCACCCAAACCTAACCTAACCTATGTGTTCGTAGATTATTTCTGGTTTTAGCTTGTTCCACCATCGATTTGGTTGTTTTGGTTTTTCTGGCCAAATCCCGCACAGATATCGAAGGATGTTTGGTAATGACACTTACAATTTTCTGATCCAACATTTTATTTCGAGCACCTTTCTTTGCTCCGGATCCGGGCTTAGGTGATACAGAAAGACTGAAATGAAATGTATCTTTTAAAATTGGTTACCGTATTATTGGAAACACCGGCAAATTTAGCAATTTTTTTACTAGTATACTCCGAACGATCATTGCACAATCTAATTATTAAGTCACGTTTTTCTTCTTCTGATTCGTCCATTTCGAAATAAATAAAAAAAATGCACAATTTGCCGTTTATTCGTTTTTTTAAACTGTTTTTCTACAAAATAACGGTACTATTTTTTTCCTTTCCGCAGTAACCCATGAGATAATATAAATTTGGGAATCACAAATTTCATTCGGTACACATAATAAATACTAAGGTCTCCCGCATCTAAGATATCCCGCTTAATTGCCGCCTCTACTTCCGCTTTATCGGAACAACAGTCAAGATCGTGGATCTCCACCTATACCTTGGACTCAAGAGAGTGTATGTTGTCCTTTTCCCCCGGTATATTTCTAAGTGCCTGGCAGAAACCTGAATCTAACTCTTTCATCTCATATGTTATGCTGAAGTATAGATGACAATAAAAGTTTGTTACAAAACTCGTATGCCAACTCTGGAAGAATTACCGTACTTTAAAAAAATTATACGAAATAACTTACCCAATAAATATAATCTAACCTATCTTACCTAAATAAATACAAACAAATACGTAACAAATTTGGAAAAAAAGTCGAATTCAACGAAATGAACGGGTTTTGTGCTCTGTAAAGCTCAAAATTAAAAAGATAAAAAATGGTGTAAACACCAACCCATAAATCGTAAAATTTTCATTTTAAAAAATGGTTGAACTGTTAAACCGATCGTTCCTTTTTAAATTTGTAAATGTTACCTAATTTCATTTGGGAAACTATGTTTATGAAAACCATGGTGTGTCAGTAGTATTATTTAACTTAAGTTGTAAATCAAATTGAATTTAATTCTGAAATGACATGAAATGACCTGGAACGCTCAAAACAGTATAAACACAAGTAAGTACCTTGTTCAAACACGAAAAGCATATTGTTCAATTGTTGTGTTTTTTTATTTCAATTTAATTTCTTGTTCTACTTTGGTATATTACTGTGAATTTCAATAAAATTATAACGAACTGGAAAATATGTACATTTGTGATTTATTGTCCATCGAACGAACACAACCTGTTTTAACGGCGATTTTAGTATCAAATCAAAATTTTATAAAGTTCAGGCAACAACGTGTTGTCGTATTAAATATGTAGGTAATGTAATAATTGAGTGCGATATCATAGTGCATTGTGTACAGAACTAAACGACAGTTTTGAACAAGCAGGTGGAGTGTTTAATCAGGGTAAATATCACGTTGAACGTTGAACAAAAGCGAGGTTGTTGGAGAAATCAACCACAACGAAAATGTAACGGTAACTGAAACATGGTACAAGATTCAAACATTATTGACGTTTTGACAACATCTACACTAGTACACCAAAATTTTGCGAGTGACAAAAATGGGAAGGTCGCTATAGTGTTGGGATGCTAAAATTTACTCGTATGTTAGATAATTTTATTTTCTGGCTTGCTAAAGTTTTAGAAGTCAAATTAAAGTTAGGATTGAGATTTCGATGAGGACATCGAAATTTAGCTCGAATCGCCAAATTTTTCCAATTTTAGAACACATAGAACACTGAAAGAGGTAGACATCTTAGCATATAATTTTCTCTGCACATATGAGTAGATGGTTTGTGATGTGAGGATCGCAATTTTCTTGCTGGAATGCGCAATTTTCCTTAAAGGACAACGGTTTTTATCACAGATAACGGTTGATCTTGGTGCCCAAGAATGACAGGTGTTACGTTAACAAAATAATTTAGTTGAACCTGCCATTTGTAATTTAATTGTTAATCCTGATTTTAATAATAATAAACAGCCTTCATGCATAATTCATTACCAACATTTTTTCTGCTTTGCTATACGGAAAACCTTGATCGCAATTTTGACGTATTATTTAAATGCGATCACATGCGTTCGCGATAATTTATCCCAAAGTCTCTTATGAAACATGATTAAAACAAATTTTGAAAACAAAATCTAAGAATTTTAAATGAGACGAACCGCGATCATATTATTATACTCGCACTACTATTTTATGTACAATGACTCATAAATTTGTAGCTTTCACCTTTTAAAACTTTATAGAGAGTCTTAAGAATTTATAATTCCAAAACAAACAAAACTATGTATTAATTCGACATTTTTAACATTTTGTTTTTGTTTTTCTGTATTTCAGAGAGTTTCAGAGATCAAATGCGTAACACTAATAGTAACCGAAAGATCTTATGGTGAATGTGAATATGTGATGTGGATCGACAACAACAAATACTTAAACCAAACAAATTCTACGATTGAAAACATTTCTCAACTAAATAGTTTTTAGTTAGTTAGATAGTTTTTTTTTTTTTTGTTAGTTTCAATTCATGTTTTGTCTTGATCGGACCGGTAGATCTCGGTAAAACAATTTTTTTTTTTTTTTGTTGGAATTTTATGTTTCGTGATCTTAATTTTCGGTTTTGTTTTTGTTGTGCAGAAAATTTTCACACGATATAACGGAATTTTCGCGATAGTATTTTTTTTTTTATTGTGTTTAAGTTCATTTAACTCTCTTTCTGTATATAGTAGTGGAATGTAAAAAAAAAAATGGAATCAAATTTAATTCGTGTGCTAGACGGTGATGAATTGGACGAAATAACAAGTGAGCTATGTGATTTTACGATACAAGAACAGAATGCGGTTGCCGAAAGTCAAGGGATTACACCACGTACAGCAAATTATACTCCAGTGCTTGGTTCATCTGTGGTTTATATAGTGGCCTGTGTTATATTTAACGAGAATGGTGATATACTTATGATGCAGGAGGCGAAAGAATCGTGTCAAGGCAAATGGTATTTACCTGCTGGGCGACTAGAAAAACAAGAAAATTTAGTGGACGGTGCTAAGCGTGAGGTACAAGAGGAAACCGGGATGTCTGTTGATGTGAAAACTCTGTTGGCGGTAGAGGTGGCAGGTGGACAATGGTTTCGTTTTATTTTTATTGGGCGTGTAATTGGCGGTGTGCTAAAGGATTACGCCGACTCAGAATCTCTTCAAGCCAAATGGATAGAAAATCTAGATAGCATAACGCTACGTTCAAACGACATTCTAAACGTAATCGAGCTAGCGAAAAAGTATAATTCACGCAAATCAGAAGAAATATGGCATCGAGATATATTACCAGCATTCAAACCGCACGATAAAGGTTATATGCGGCTGGTAATAGTGGTGAAGAAAAAATTAACAAATCGTGTGCACGTGCTACTGAGTGAGAAAAACGCCTACCATTTCCCAACCGTTGAAATACATCCGGATCGAAATATTCACGCGACAATTCGGAAATTTATGATTGAGCTGTTTGGTGCTGATTTACCTCCGCATCGTCCTCATGGCATCCTATCCGTCGAATATTCACCTGTAGGCAGTGGAACAAACCCCACCGATGGACTTTGCCTTACAATTCTAGTACCAGTACGATCGAATTTAGAGGACGTTGGTCTCATCGGAAAATGTGCATGGCAGGAGCTTTCGAAAGAGGTGGGAAATCGTTTAATCTCAACGGTTGTATCAAAAAATGGTGTAATTGGATTTAATGTCGTGCGATAGACAAAAGTGAAATTAATTTTTTTCATTATGAATATATTTGTTATTTTTGTTGTTGTCTCTAAAATTATGTAAATTTAAGATTTTTGTTTTGTATTATGTGATTCCAAAAAAAAAAAAAAAAAAAAAACAAAAAAAGTGTAAAAGACATCGAATACAGACAGCTTAGCCCTGTCAGCCTTGATAAAATATATGCGCGTCTATATATATTTTATTGATGCTTCATCGAAATATTTTTTAGGTCTGTTTTGTTACCAAATCACGTAATTTTCCAAAATGGCAGTTACTCATTAACTGAAATATTTAGTTTCAGTGCGCGATAACAGGTGACACCGATTTGGTAACTGGATATGTCCGTTAACTAGTAACTGAATATGTGCCGAACAAATCAATCAAATAACCAAATTTCTATTCAACACGAACAAAAGTAAAAAAAAAAATAGTTAGCTAGGTAAAACTAAATAAAAAATATAAAAACCAATAAATTATGTATATGTAAATTATATATATTTTATAATAAATAAAAAGCTAAATAAATTATTTACAATAATATCGAATATGTGTATTTATATATCAGAAAACCTGTCTTACATTACGCTCTCGTATTTGCTTCTCAAAGACGGTGAGGTGATTTTTTTTTTTACATTTTACCTTTGCTGTTTGTTATGTTTATAATTTAAATAAGAAATTTTTTTTGTATTTAATTATATGACATAATCGTAAAGATATTCAGAGTTTTTTATTACTTACATAATCATTTTGCTTTCCGCAATTGTTAGGTACACAAAATTGATTGAAATAGGTAATTGTTTGTTATTTCGTATATATTAAATTGTCGCTAATGAGTAGTAATTTGTTTCAACTCTACACGAACTAAAAGAAATCTTCAAAATTTGCAATGTAGCAGATTATTCAAGGAATTTTAATTGCGGTTAGTATGTCAGCAGGTAACTATGGTAAATGATGAACACTGTTTTAGAATTAAATGACTTGATTAATTTTAGGGGTCTTACAACAGAGTAGTAAGTACTAACTAGTTGGTATACGATTTACAGAGTTCATCATATATAACGGATTGACAGCATTAATGGTGTGAACCTGACCACTACCGTCCTTTAAAAAGTCTAAAAGGTTTTCTTAGATATTTACCTAGCAATGAGCAAGTGTGATGAAATGACAATAATTTCACAAAAGTATCTACCATTGCATCAAAAATGATGTTACCTGCGGATGAAATCATCAGGTAAATAATCTATGTATATCACCAGGTCTGAGTAAACCGATTAGAATCTAAAAAACGTAGATGGATCAACATAATTTTACGGTAATTTGAAGTTAAACCTGCAAATTATAAAGTATACCACCATAATTGTCTAGTATCGTTTTATTTTTATAACAGGACAGGTTCCAATACCAGGTATATACTAGGTATTACCAATAATAGAAAGGAAGGAAAAAAACACAACCCGTAAACACAAAGTTTTTGACTATATATCCATTATATATAAGACTCGGTCGATTGCAATTCAGTTTCGACCTTCTTCATCATGACTAAAATTTAAAATTCAATGAGTAAAGACTGATTTACATTCAACGACAATCGACGTCTGCAAAAAAATTGAAATACAACATTGGAAAAAGTACAAAGACAAAAAGAGAAAAAACAATCATCTGCTTAAAAAAGTCAATTGAAACCCGAGAAACAAACCCAAAAAACCTCGTCTGCTTTTTTTGCAGATGTCGAGTTTCATCTTTTTTCTGTAAAATCGGCGATGCTTGGAAAAATAACTGTAAAGTGCCTTACCCATTGAAAAACGAAAAGAAAAATCGGATTTAGTTTTTTCGATATAATTCCAAAATTATTGCTTTGTTTTCGCTAAAAACTTCTCGTTTTTGACCGAGTGTACCATACAATACTATTTTCAGTTAAAAAATTTCAAAAAAATTTTAATTAGCTGAGAAAATGAAAATTTAATTTTTTTCGTCCGAAAAAAATTGTTTAGAACCGAAAAAATTAAATTTTCATTTTCTCAGCCAATTAAAAATGTTTTTAAATTTTTTAAATTGAAAATAGTATTGTATGGTACACTCGATCAAAAACAAGAAGATTTTAGCGAAAACAAAGCAATAATTTTGGAATTATATAGAAAAAACTAAATCCGATTTTTCTTTTCGTTTTCCAATGGGTAAAGGTTACATAAATAAGAAAACCAATCATTTGTATTGGTTAATGACATTTTTTGTTTAAATTTATTTCTTATGTGTAAAGAAAATGAATTTTTGATTTGACATCTGCATCTGCTAAAATTTTTGAATGTAAATCAGTCTTTAGGGTCATTCAAAAAACAAATTTGAATTTTAAACTTACTTGAAGAAACATTTGGAACACTACTAGATTGAATTTTTTAAATTGAAAATTAAAGAAAAACTTAGTTATATGTAGTATGTTGATCGAACTGAAATTTTGCCAAAAAGTATTGTTAGGTGACAAAAGTCGATGTGCAAAATTTCAGCGCGAGAGGATCACGGAAAGTGGGTCAATTTTGAACTTGAAGATCGTAAGGACACTCAAGCAAGCAATCAAGCAGGTGAAGTTAATATAAAGGATATAAAAAAAGAAGGAATCGTGTAAACATGATTATATGGGATTGAGAGTTTAGTCTTCAAGATTTCTGTTTTTGATATTGAGTTTGAATTTCTGTAAGTTACATGCCAAAGGGAATGCCTCATCATCCAGCTTCAGCCCAGTCCACAATCACATACTCTGCGCATTTCCATGGACAGGGCAGATACAAATTCAAACACGCACAACGGGCGACCGCGCCGAACCCCTTACTTTTAGAGGCCCCGGAATCGAAGCTGTGAAAAAGAGAAAAAGGTCTACAAATTAAAAGCAATCGTTTTCAAAACTTACGGTTATTTACGGTCAATTATCTGGCCAATCGAAAATGCAACTACCAAAATAATTGATTACAATGACATTACTGAATTTGCCAGCAATAGAGCAGGAAAATTGTTTGATAATCGTGTGATAAACAAGTTGTTCAATGTTCAACAACCTAAGAACAGGCGAGTTTACAAGGCTAGTTTTCTTCTAGGAGTTTAATTTAAACAAAATTTTTAGACACTACTTCGTATTTTGGTTGCAAATTATTAAATCACAAGGTTGCCAAATTTATCCTAGAAGAAAACTAGAAGGCAGATTTTTAGAATTTCAACATTAAGCGTATTTTGTTGAATAACATTTAATTCGAATTATTTTGGGTTAATTTTTTTTCCAAGAAAATAGCCAATTTGATTTAATTGACAAAAGCCAACCTTTCGAAATAAAATATAAATTTACTATGTATTATGGCTCTGGTGGCAGGTATCATAACCAAGAATTAGAATTATGTTTAATTAAACCTAATTTTTTTTTTGGGTTAATGTTATTCTTGCGGGGATTTATTATATGGAATTGTTGTTGTAAATTTGTCAAGGAAATACGCTAATATTTGAATTCAGAGAGCTTAGAGGAAGGTCACTACGAGCCGCTTGTTCGCAGGTTGTGGGCACTATGAAAATTTTGCTCAAAAATCTTTTCATGTTTTTTAGGACACTTAAATTATTGTCTGCTTCTTGTTACCCAATGTTACAGCGCGGCGCTGGGTCGTCTGTACATAATTCGCACAAAAGGCATTTTATTAAAAATAGTATCTATTCGTAAATACTAATACGCTTCTCGTGTTAATAAAAAACACAATTAAAATGGTCTAATCACCGGTAGCATATTGGAAATTACATGAATTAATTAACATTCAACAAAAAATTAATAAAGTAAAATTAGCTTACACACAGAGCTGTGTGAATATCGTGAAGAAGAAAAAAATTGTAAGAGAGTTCATCTGTATTAGTTATGATTCGCTAGTACTTAACGCACAGCACATTCTGTATATATAGAATGTAAATTGTGGTATAATCAGTCCAGTCGCCGCGGCCTGATGAGAAGATTGATTTTTTCATAATCATGAACTCATTCATCAGTTCGAAACTGGATTGAATTCTCTTACAATCTTCGGATCATATTAAAATCATATAATTAAATAAATAGAATTCTGTCTATTAGTTGGTTTCGTTGAATTACCGTTCGTAAATACTAATACGCTTCTCGTGTTAATAAAAAACACAATTAAAATGGTCTAATCACCGGTAGCATATTGGAAATTACATAAATTAATTAACATTCAACAAAAAATTAATAAAGTATTAATTTATCACAAAAGAAATAAATTCTACGAGATTAGTAGAATTAGGTTTTTCGGCTCCGGGAATTCCAGTCAATAACAATTCAGGCAAAAATGTAAGGAGTTTCAGTCAGAAAACAGTTTGACTGAAACGCCATTTGTTTATTTGGACTGAAAAACCCTTCTTGAAAGGTACTTCAGTCACATAGTTTTGGACTGGAATACCTTTTATTAGGTTTGCTTCAATTTCCAGAAATTCTGGAAAAGGAAGATTTAATCTTCCAATATTCTGGAAAATTGAAATTTATTTTTAATATTAGTGTGGAAATCTGCATTTTCCAGAATATTTTAAAACTGTTTCGGACATACCCATAGTGTGGACGAAGCATAACATTCATTTCACTTTTTTACAACAATTTTGCCTGGGATTCCTTTTCAATTATTTGACTGAATTTCCTTTTCAGGTTTTTGATTGAAAAGGCATTTCAGACTAAAAATATTTTGACTGAGTTACCAATTTCTAACCGAAACTATCTGTAACTTTCTTTTTTGACTGATGCCTCGGAGCCGACGTACTTAGGTCTAAGAAGGCATTTCAGCCAAAAAAACAAACCAACCGAAAGGTATTCCAGTCCAAAAATTTGTGACTCAAATTCTTTTCAAGGTTGTTCAGTCCAAATGCACAAAGGGCATTTCATTCAAACTATTTTCTGACCGAAAAACCATTTGTTTGGACTGAAATTCGTTTTTAATAGGAATTTTAGTCATAATATTTGTATGAGAAATTTTATGACTGAAACGTCTTTCGTATTTTGACTGAAATGTTCTTGATTGGAATCCCCAGAGCCGATTTTTCAGGGAAAAATCCATGCTGTTATAAGGAACGTGAATTTTAGGTAGTTCGCTAAATATAATTTCGCAAACGATACATTCAAACAGTTTTCGAACATCAGCTAAAATTAAAGTAGATAATTAAGATCCATTCCCACTTTTGAACACGGGTGTACTAAACCAGGGGTCTATTATGAAATTTTTCGATTTCGGATTTTTACGATATCGAAAAAATCCGCCCTATTATGAAACAAAAAAGGAAATTCGCATCGGATTTTTCGAACGCACATGGCAAAATTCGACTGCTATTTAGTTAGCGGATTTTGTAAAATTTAAGGTATTTTGTGTTTTTGTGGCAAATACATTGTTTGTAAATGATATATTTAATTTTAAATAAATTAAATATTATTTATAATGTTATAATAATTATAAAAATAAATAAAATTACAAATTCGATTTACCAAGTTTCATAATAGGGTAAATTCGCGGCGTATCGAATTTTTTCGATATCGTAAAAATTCGAAATCGAAAAATTTCGTAATAGGCCCCCTGGATTTCCAAAACTTCAACAAGATCAGACCGGTTGTTGGTATTAACCAAGGCACCAGGATGAGGAAGTAAATATTTAGACCCAAATTATCCTTCCATAATATAGCTGCTTACTCACACAGACAATTTTGATCGAGGTGATTTTCCATTTAATATGACTCCAGCGACTTACATACTTGGGTCAAGGGACCAAAATGTGAAGTTTCGTCTACAATCGCGAACCAACGCAAAAGCTTATTCGAATTACGAGAAACCGTGAATTGTAATATTCTTTTGAGTTAGTTTTTGATTGACTTTTAATAATGGCTAGTTTGTTTAATTTAAAAATACTTTGAAGTTTCATTTTTTTGGCCTGTTACCTCTCTCATAGACAATTCTCAGATCCGCCCTTGTGATAATCCTGCACAACAGGTTAATGTCTCGTATTCCGCCAATATTGAAAAATATTCCAACAGATCGTTAAATCTAAAACCTGTTGAGCTTATTTCAGAAATTATTGCGAAATTATTTCAACTACCATTTCCGTTTCCAACCAATTTTCCATACATAAATTTCCTCAGATTAACACCAGATTTAGGTTTCTGGATTTCGAATTACTTTAATATTTAAAAATTTTAGAATCGAATTTTTATTTTAGAAATATGAAAAGTTGCAAGTTTCAAGTCTTTCGCCAGTTTATTCAAACGATAATGGTCCGACCATCTTTACGTTGCTTATTCCAAACAAGTGTCGTAATGGCCCCATGAGATCGGATGATGAAAACCCTTTTAAATTCTAACCCTACATTCTGATTTTAACCTTTTTCTTGTCCTACAGCCATGGCATATTTTAAGAGTGCCGCAATGGTGGTAAGGTGTTTATAATAATCTACAACCTATCATATTAGCGAGCTTAGTTTCCCAACCGTGTTGTATAGATGAAAAGTATTTTAGTCTTTAGTATGAGTGGTAAATTTTTTAGCGTTGTATCCCAGACTCTTGTCACATGGCAGCTAATCTCAAACATTCATCCAGTTGAAGATATCTGGCGTTTTTTTCCCCCTGAGTCTTGGTACTCGTTAAAAGAGGTTTGTTGATATCCCTCGCCATTTCGACTTCCAGCTTCTGTATTTTGTACAGCAAAATGTTTTAACAGCAATATAATTATCTGAAACATTGTTCGACTTCTTCTTTTAATTAATTTTTCTGAACCACGTTTAATGGGACTCCAAATTTCTATCTAATTCTAAAAATAGGATTTTGATTAATTTGTCCTAATCAGAATTCATGTTTCAGAAAGTAATCTGTTCTTGTTAGATCCCATCATAAATATATTCGCTCGACAGTATATTTTCCCAACCCATCCATTTGTTGTTAAACCGTAGTAATTTCCGTTTATTAGTGTGGCTAAACAACACAAAAAACTGGCTACACCACACAGACAATATAATTCGATTTCAAGAAACTATTTTATTCCCTTTTAATTTATGCAAAAAGTTTATCGTACCAAAAAAAAAATATATGAGAAAATAATACAGTAGTGACCTAACAATTCGCATTGTTAAACTACTATAGGACTCAATATTTCACTGTCTATTCTGAAATGGTAGAATGTTGTGCGGTTAGTCTCATAAAACAATAAAATTATTATCAAAAATACAAATAGTCTACATTTTCATTGTTCTCTTCTAGCCAGATAAACAAAGAGATAAAAGTAAGATGTACCAAAGGAGATCAAAATTTTTCCGGAAAAGGAAGTTCATTTTGTACAAAATATTAAAAACAAAAATTGTTTTCTTAACATAATACAAACATACATATATATACAATTATATAAATCTATTCTCGAGAACGTTAAGAAATTGCAAAAATTACATTCTAAAATTATTATTAGTGTATCCAGTAATTTAAAACCCTTTTGGGCATCAGATTCAAATTTAGTATTTACAGAGAGCATGCCCACAACATTTTTGTTAACACGCCCACTCGACCATCATTAGACTAGATTGCATTTTTGAATTTAGTACATTGTCACTAGTGACATCTATATTACAAAAATCGTTGACTTTTGTTTTTGTTCACACAATTTTTCCGACGCTGGTGTGACATCGTTAGGGTATTCAATTGTATTTCGCTGTGTTCTTTGTTCCTTTAACAATTCGTAGAAGGATTCGACACACATCCACCAATAGACTCGGAGAACTAAAATTAGAATAATAAATTAGTCGGAACAGATTACCTAAAAGGGTTTTTATACTTACAGATCAGTAGAACGTTTAGAATATTAATCGCTAGTTTTGCGTCTGAATAATAAATATCGCCTGAATACATGAAAACTAAGGATTGCAAAGATAGTGACATGCCATAAACTAACGCGCACACTTCAAAAATCATCCATGGGAGTAGCAGGTTGTGGTTTAACTGTATAAATTAAAAATGCACAACCATTACAATTAATATTAGAATTGAATATTTTATAAACTCACGTCACGACAACCATTGAGTAGCGCCACACAAGCAGCCAAATAAAATCCAATCACAACAAAAGTGATTAAGTAAAATTCCTGTGACGTTTCGCTTATAAATCGAAATTGATCAATTTTATATTCATCCATAGTCTTGTATAAAATTACAAGGGATGTAACAATTCCCAACCATCCTAAAATTAGGCCACCCGTATTCAGTCGAAAGTAGCAACAGCATCGTGTGAACAGCACCATTCCTTTTTATGTTTTCTGAATGTAAATAAAGTTACGTCACTGGAATTAACATTATCGTTTATAGTTTCAATTCTAAGAATTGTAATCGCGCAGCGAATATGGAAAATTGCAAAAAAAAAATGCTTGAATTGCACTTATTGCGCACACTCAGCATACAAACAAAAAAAAAAGTATTTTATGAAATTTTAATTACCTGTTTGGCCTTAAACTATCACTACACCACTCTAGTATGTATTATTGGTCGAATAACGCGTTTGAGACTGCAAAAATGATCAAAACATTGAAAATTTCACTTCTTACGTATATACAAGCCACTATAAGTTTTAGCATAAAGTTGTAGATGTGCGAAGCAGAAATTGATTACTGAGTATATTAATAAGAAGCACAACAAAAAATAACATACTCGTACTCGTACACCAGAAAAACAACCAAAAAAAAAAAAAAAAAATGTGTGACGCGCGATTTCTCACCGTATTCGCCGCCAAGAAATATGTACACGCTATACCCATACAAATGGGAACCACCGTGGAGTATTATTGCTTGTTCTCTGATGGTGTATGTTCAAACCGGAATATATACATGGAATTTACGGTAACCGGATAAAACGATATGTGGATGAAATGCGACACGTTGATAAATAGTTTTGTCAATGTGTCCTTTTATCCTTGTGTCATTCATCACGTGCTGTTTTATCAGTGAGCCACTTTATGAATGTGTGAACCGGAATTTCCATATACAATTTGTTTTGAATAATTTGACCTTGGCTGTTATAATGTTAAATTGGCTGCGATCTATAATTAAGAATGTAAACAATAAAATGTTTGTTAGTGTAAACGCCGGTGTACACAAATTGTGAAATACTTGTGTGAAAAAAGAAACTGAAAAATGTTTCTATAGGTAGATAGAAGTTGGCAGTTCTACTGTTTTTTTTATTTTTATTTTAATTCAGCTGCCCCTCTTTTACAGATAGACAAAATTTCGATTGAGCTAATCCACACTGGATCTCATTCATGAGTCCGTTATCATTCTTCGGTTTTCCCCCTTTACCTATAAAACCGGTTTTGTCGCGGATTAATTTTCTAACCAAAATTTCGAACCCATAATTACGCTTTTGAAAATGAAAAGGGTTCGAAGCTAAAGTTTCTCTTTATGTCTAATAACCTAGACAGACTGTGGTTTAATAAATTCGATTTAGCTAAACTAGTTTGTGTTCTATGCAAAAACAAAGGGATTAGCTAAAATCGAGGTTGACATACTGCGACTAATCTCGAAAAATTCACTAAATCGATTTTATTAAATCGTAGTGGGTCTATATTACTCATCGTAAAAGCTAATTGCTATTGTTAATGCAGCCACGGAAATATTTTCCAAATAATTGTAATTTTAGTTATTTAAAATTGCGAAAAAAAAATAAACGGAATAAAACAATTTTTACAGCACTACTCCTCTAATTCCATCACGAACCGGTGATTCTCGCCTCACTGACTCATGAGGCGACCAAAATCATGTCCTAGAGAAAAATGTAGATGAACCTACATTCGCGTATTTATCCACAACTTCCAAGTTCCAATTGATCTATACAATACTAACCTGCTAACTTACACACACGTAATAATAACAAATTTTTAGTTTTATTTGACGTAGTTATCATAATATGCACAAGCACAACATGTTAAAAAAGAATAAAAATTCCAGTAAATTCCCAATAAACTTTCGCGAATAACAAAACTTTCGAAAAATTCAAATATGTGCGGAGGGGAAATCAACTAAAGTATAAAGATGGGACACTACGGAATTTAATATTGAAAACCTTTAAATAATCTAATTTCAGTTATTCCTAATTAATATGCTTTATTTAATTAAAATTTAAAGATTAATTTATTTAGTATTCTATTCAAAATAATTTCAATTTTCTTTCGAAACATTACCATGGCTAGAAAAAGGTTGTCAAACGCTGACGAACGACGTGAATGGTAAAAACTACTAACCGTGATAACAAATTGTACTAGATTTTTCTTTTTATACCTTTCACAAACAAATGTCAAAATAAATCGCAGAAACTCATTTTTGCTTGGCACATACACTGTTTGTGGAGGTGTCATGTTATAATTTTGTGTGAGCTTTGTGTTTATATATTTTGGGGCTTAGTGCTTTAAATCAATGAAATTTTAATCAAACATTTATTTATAGTTAATAGATTTTATAGAAAGATAAAAAAATTATTTACAAAATGTCACGACATCGCAATGTCCGGACGATGAACTATACAGATGGTAAGTGCTGGGCGACTCAGCGTTAAATCTACAGTGGGGCAAATTTTCACAAAATTAACCTTTTAAATACAAATTTTAGAGTATG
Organism: Tipula vernalis; assembly: GCA_958295665.1. Taxonomy (NCBI): domain Eukaryota; kingdom Metazoa; phylum Arthropoda; class Insecta; order Diptera; family Tipulidae; genus Tipula; species Tipula vernalis. The sequence goes on along the minus strand of OY282559.1, from coordinate 11,495,351 downwards.
ATGGTTATGATGATGTATACGGCCATTCGGTTGATGATGAAAGTTGTATATCGCCAACCGATTCACAGCAATGGATATTCGATCGAGAGCGGGGCCAACAGAGTATATCAACATTTTTGGAGAATCATCACGATATTCAGGAAGAGAATGAGGATGATTGTGATAATGGCCTAGGTGGATCAGGTGCCCAGGCTAAAATGCGAAGAGATTCCGAAAATTTTCAAATGCCCAAACTAAGTGACGAGGATCATGCCAAATTGTTGTCGTGCATCGATGAGATTAGGAATGTGGTTGGAGATTCCGTGTCAGAGCGGCAAATTGTTGAGACTGTGATGAAATACAATTTCGACTGCACGAAATCATTGGATGCCATTCTAACAGGAGCAACAACACCGCCGAACACAGGAGAGATCGTGCTAGACAAGAAACCGATCGAAAAAGGTGAATATTCCAGGGCCATTTTCAAGTCAAGACCGTACCTTTCAATTATGTATTGTTTATTTTTTTATTTTTTTTTTTTTTAACATTTATGTTTTTGCCAACCTAACGCATGCTTTCATTTGGATTCCAACACGTATTATGGGAAGGTAAGATTCACAACCCTTTAGTAATTTACAAGATTTTGCAAAATTTCAATTGACTCAATCGGACACGAAGCCTGAAAGTACAAAAAAAATTTTAATTCGTAAATTGGGTGCGCCCAAGTCAGAAGAAACGGCAAGTTCCACGAGTAGTTTCTCGTCTCTAAGTGAAATGGCGAAATTTCATATGAACGATGTCGAGACGGGGTCGTCTCCAAAATTCATGCTGCCGAAATTAAATTCAAGCTCTAGTATTAGTTGTAAAGTTAATCCATTTCGTAGGACTGATAATTCCACCGATGATATAGATTTAAATAGTGGTAGTGCCTTAACCCCATTGCAATCGTCCCTGCGAAAAATTATGGACCTACAAAAGTTGTCACTATCGAGTAGTAAGGAAGATGTGGCATCACCTGAAGACCTTCCATCGATTTCAAACGAAAATTGGATTATAGATTTATCCAGTGCTCTTCGTAGTGATAACAGCCCAATACCAAAGACTCAAAATCCGTTCAAACCGGATGAGGAAATTTTCATACCAAAGTTCATAGAATGTGACATTAAACCTATCTTAGAGCGCCAAATTACCCAGGATTGTGAAATTGATTGTTCCCAATTACTAAGAAAGATTTTAAAAATTCGAACTCGTAAAGCTTCTCACTTTGGTAAAATTCTTTGTAAAAAATATATCCGTACAAATTTGCCGGTCATTAGACACGGCTTTAATCAAAAAAATGAATTAAACCGATTCGGATTTATGAATCCGTCTCCGGATGACACGGTTCGTAAAGCAATGGAGATGGCCAAGTTTAAAGCTCGGATGAATTTATCGAGCGGTAGTTAGTTTTCGAGATTTGTGTATCTAATTTATTTGCGGTTAACGACTTAGATTTTAAACATTTTAAAATTTTTTTTGTACAAATTCCGTTTTTTTTTTTTTTAAATAATTTTAAATAAATTTTAAATTTTTAAATAAATTCCGTCTCATGTGTATTTTGCAAAAACCCCACCAAAAACAAACTAATCAAAAACTTTAGGTATTGGACCTCGACTCATGGAGAAGTATCAAGTGAAGCAATCGAGCATTCCAATGGCGAACATCACTATTACTCCAGTAGTGGATAAGACGAAAGTTAAAAAAGGGTTTGATGTAAACTCTCCAAGTATTCAGTCGCCTGTGGTGTCTGGTCGGAATACACCAGAACGCGAGGACTACACTCCAATGTCATTTGCAAAGGCTAAGGAGCAGAATTCGAGTCGCAATCCCAAGGAATTATTTAGTAAAGAACGCGGTAATGGCAAGAGCCACATCCATATGGTGGTTATTGGGCATGTAGACGCAGGGAAAAGTACTCTGATGGGGCATCTATTATATGATTTGGGTAATATACCGCAACGTGTCATGCATAAACATGAACAGGAGAGCAAAAAATTGGGAAAACAAAGTTTCATGTATGCCTGGGTACTCGACGAGACAGGCGAAGAACGAACTCGTGGCATAACCATGGACGTGGGCAGCCATCGTTTTGAAACCAATTCAAAAACTGTAAGTCACTCTTACTATGCGGTTTTCAGTAGCAGTAAATTAACTATATTTATTCCAGGTTACACTGCTCGATGCACCCGGACATAAAGATTTCATTCCAAACATGATATCTGGGGCGACACAAGCCGATGTTGCACTCCTCGTGGTGGATGCAACTCGTGGAGAATTTGAGACTGGATTTGAGCAGGGCGGTCAAACTAGAGAACACGCCCTTTTAGTTAGATCTCTAGGCGTCAGCCAACTTGGAGTTGTCGTCAACAAGCTGGACACCGTCAATTGGTCTAAAATCCGGTTCGATGAGATTGTTTCTAAGCTTCGAACATTTTTGAAACAAGCCGGATTCAAAGATTCAGATGTTACGTATATCCCATGCTCTGGGCTAAGCGGCGAGAATTTGGTTAAAGAACCGATCGATTCCGAACTCGTTCGATGGTATTCGGGTCCTACGCTAATTTCAGTCATCGACGGTTTCAAAACTCCGGAGCGTGCTATCGATAAACCGTTTCGAATGTCGATTAGTGATATATACAAAGGAACCGGGTCTGGATTTTGTATATCGGGTCGCATTGAAACAGGAGTTTTATGTATTAACGACAAGGTGCTAGTGGGCCCAACACGCGAACAAGCCCAAGTAAAGCAGCTCGGTATGGATGATATTGCACAAACATCGGTATTTGCTGGCGACCAAGTCAGTGTCACATTATCCGGTGTCGATATGAGCAACATGTCAATTGGCTATATTCTCTGCGACATTCAAACTCCAGTACCTTTGGCAACGCGATTCCAAACGCGAATTGTAGTGTTCAATGTACGTGTTCCCATAACTATAGGATTTCCGGTGTTGTTACATCATCAGTCGCTTATCGAGCCCGCCACTATTGTAAAGCTTAAAGCACAGCTTCATAAAGGTTCTGGTGAGGTTGTGAAGAAAAATCCTCGCTGTCTTGGTAACAATTCATGTGCACTAATCGAGATTGAAACATCTCGGCCGATATGTATCGAGAAGTATGCGGATTGTAAAGAGTTGGGTCGTATAATGTTACGGGTGGGTGGGGTTACTATTGCTGCGGGATTGGTAACAGATATTGTTAAGTAAATTAAATGTTTCATCTTAATTATAGTACGGTTTAATAAAATTACTAATGAAATTTAGAAGCTGAGTATTTTTCTTCTGGTAACCATCGCGCTTTCGTTGTAAGTAAATCTAAATTTCATAAAAGCCAAACATTATAGTACATCTAATATCCGTATGATGCCACCGTGAGCATATACCATAATTAACATCAAACGCACCCATTATTAAATATGACAATTCCGAGCAAACAAACACACATTCACCTGTTCAATATATGGTTTTTTTTCCCCAAAAATATATATTCATCTCGTTCCGTCTAACAGGTTTTCAGATATACAACGAAAATATTTTTGTTCACCATTTTTTTTCTTGTGTCAGTGTGCGTAGGTAGGTCTTGTCATTCGTGTACTTCGTATTCATCGTACGGTTTGTGCACAGAGAAAAACTCTAGTTCAATACAAAAAAAAAGAAAATTTTTTTCTTAAAAGGAAAAATTCTTGTGTGAAAAGAAAAAAATTTTCATTTTTCATGTTTTCTGTGTTATAAGTTTTTTATTGAAATAAGTATTTTATTTAGTAGTTTCGGGTTTAAAGTTTTTTTTAGTTATGAGTGTTGATTTGTATAAAGTTGGAAAAATTTTTTTGTAGAGAAATTTTCTGAAAATCCAGGAAAAAATGAAAATGATGAAGAAAATGTGCTGTGAAAAATAAAGAAGCAAAAAAAAATAAAGGAAAATTTTAAAATTAAATTTTTTTTGGTGTTTTTTGCATTTTTTGGTGGTGGAAAATTCAAAGAAAAGTGTAATTTTTTTTTTTTTGGTTTTGGAATTTTTCTCGGCTCGGAAAATTCATTTGGCTGCTCTCCGCAGCCATAGAGAACCATGTTTAAGGGTACAATTCGGATTAAAATCTGTGAAGCATGTGGCCTGAGGCCAACCGACTTTCAAACAAGGCATAACATGACTTTTGGCAAAGATGATCAGCTAATCGACCCGTATGTCTCCATTGATGTTGATGAAAATCACTTAGGTAAGGAATTTTTTTTTTTTTGTGTATTTCGTTTTTCGCAACTCGTTTTTCGTGCTGTTCTGCTTCTCTCTGTTTCTTGGAGCAGCACATAACTTCGAAATTTTCGATCATGAATTTTCTTTTTTTCTAGTGTCTGAGAAAAAAAAAGAAAAACATTTTGGTACATTAGTTTTGGAAAAATCACCTTTACAAATATATTACGACGATGAAGAAGAAGCAGAAAATCAAGAAGAATTTTCCTACCCAAGATCTCCGTTTTTCGTGCTTTTGACATCCCTTTTTTCTTATTCGTATTGACATTTCTACCATATTTTCCCAACCAACACAATAAAAAAAAAAAAAACACAAAAAAAAACGAAAAAAGAAAAACCTAATATGGCGGCCGTGAAAAATTAATTTTCTCTTCTCATACACAACACCAAAATCGAAACGAAACGAAAATCGAACTAAACAGATAATTTCAAAAAAAAAAAAAAAAAAATCGCATTAAAAATTAATAATTTTTCCTCTTCTAAATCTGTATAGCTGAAACAAAAATTAAGATTTTCCAAATTTTCATGAAAATCAAATTCTTGACCTCCATCGTGAAATCGAAAAAAGCAAAAAACAAAAATTCTCTGTACGATGAAAAGTTGCAACATACATACATACACAATTTTTTTTTTTTTATGTTTATTTGGTTAATAATTTTCGGGTTCTGGAAAAACATGAGAGAAAATTTTGGAAAAATAGAAAAAAAATTGTTCGCGATTTATAATTAAGATAAAAAGAACCAAACCAAATAAAAATTGGGGAACACAGATATAAAGAGAAAACTATTATTAGGTCACTGACTGTACATGACCTAAAAAGAAAAATCGGTGTGGAAAATCGGTAAAAGGAATTAGTATGAATGTGCGGGATGTGCAGATGGTTGTGTAAGATGGTTCTAAATGTGGAAATTTTTAAGTAAAAGTGACGTAATTTTTTCTTTTTTGTCAATAATTGTCATGTTACCGTTAATTCCGCAATTTAACCTTTTCACAATGATTTTCGGCTTGTATAGTCGGAGTGACCAAATTCCAATTGTGGTGTCTTGGTCGTTCAGAACAAAAGATGTCAGTTTCGCTAGACCTTAATTGTTGATCTTATTCTGTGACCTTGAATGACCTTGACATACTTTATTCATCAAAATTTATTTAATTTCTTTTACAATTATAAGAGAACTCCAATGAGAAGAATAAATAAAGATCAGCTTTCATGTGAGTCAAATCTAAAGCTGATTTTTCCTTCAAAATAATTGTTACTATTAAATTAAGGCCCTTATTCCCTTAGTCGTGTCACTTGTCGTTTGTACCGACAACCAAGTTTTGGTATTCTCTTAGTCGATTGGAGTGACAATCGTCATTTGAAGAGACAAACGTCTTTTGAATTGGTATTTATGTCACTTGAAATGACAAATCCATCACCTGAAATTTTTTAAAGTGATACGAACTGGGCTTATGAATTCGTCCGAATCTTGCAATTAAAAACACTGTGTACTTTTATCTCACTTGATTCGACTTTACTTTTATACATTAGTATTTGCTTCTAGTTTGCTTATTTAAATCTGTCCGCTTGCCACTGGTGGGGGGCTATGACAACAGATTTATTCCACTTGTTACACGATTTAAAGTAAACTGAAAACGGTTTCCTGCTTGCCATCGGTCGTGTTTATATACCAGGTTTGGTAATGCTCTCGAATTTTCCGAACTTCATTCTTGTTTCATTCATCTGTTTATGATCCATAATCACCTGGAAATATCGTTTATGGCTTATCATAATCATTCATATTGTCGACGGGCCGTGTGTATGTATTTGTGTTGTTGTTTATTTTATTCATCAATCTCTAAAAACCACGCCTCCCTTTGTACGCTATATCTCGGACGTTCTTGTTTTACTAGATCATTATGCATTTGTGCGTTCGTTGGTGTACAAACATGTTTTGATGTCCTCAATAAGTAATTGGAATAAAAACATGGGCTACGACGAGCATCGAACCATTGACCTTTATGTTTGTACTATACGCCACCTGTCTGAGCTATCGCTGTTCATAATGTGAACTCGTTATATACAATGGGCGCTTTCAGTTCACACAACATGTTGGCATTGAAAATTTACTAATGGAAAAATTGACATTCGATCTATCACATTGCCATGAAACTTTCGATAAATTCGATAAATCGGTTGCATTCAAGCTCAGTACATTACATACCTGCGGGAGTGCGGGAGTGCGAGTTGAAAATTTTTCAACGGCGTAATTTAATTGGTAGAGAGAGTGAAGTGTGATGATTTTCTCGACTTACTCCCGTAGGTATGTACTGAGCTTCAGAAAATAACATGATTGTTTTGCTCAACATGTTGCCAACAGTTGGCGGACCTGAAAGCGCCCATTGTATGTGAAAAATAAGATTTATATTTGTGACAATCGGCCTCATGAACATGGTTAAATATGTGAAGGAATTAAAAAGCCCCCTTTCCCCCTTTTGTATTAAGTCAATCAATTCACACAATTTTTTAAGATATTTACGATTTTTTAACAGCACAATTGACATTTCTTTGATTTTTAAATGTCAAAATTCCATCAAATAATAGTAAATATTAGTGCTGTATTGTAACATCACTTTCGATTCAAATTCGATAGAGTTTATGCCTCTTGTTTCAAGAATAAATGTGCTCTATTTCACTTTTTTGATTACGCTTTTTCTCTTGCGATCTCTGTTTGTTGGCTACTTTACCTTTCTTTCACATCGATAAAGTATCATAAACAAAAATTTGGGTGATAAAGAATCAAGAATATAAGTAGAAATAAGATAAAAATTCGGGCTTCAGTAGCCTTATTCTATAAAAAATAAGATAATGTTTACACGTGATAAACAGTGAACGAAAAGAGAATCGAAAAATAATTTAATATAATTTTAGTAAAAAATCACAAAGTTTACCCGTTTTCACGTTTACACATTATCTTATTTTTTACAGAATAAGGGTGCAGGGCAAACTATAAAATAAAAACATTATACAGATTTTAGCTTAATTGACGCGACTTCGAAAGTCCCGTTGGAGTTTTTGATACAGTTTACTTTCTTACACCACACTATTTTGAACAGATGTGTCATGGGTGCATTGAACATCCATCTTGCGAGGGATACATGCAGGTGATGCAGAAAATATTGAAGAGAAACTGTTCACCTGCGGTTGGAAATTTTGTGGAACGATCTTTTCGACCTTAATCAGTTAGTATGGCGAAACGAAGTAATACCAGATGAATGGAAAGTGGCCGCGTTATGCCCTATCTTTAAGAAGGGAGATCGCCTGAAGTGTGGGAACTGTCACGGTATAGCTCTTCTTTGTACATCATACAAATTACTGTCTTACATAATATTTGGAAGGATCACTCCATTAATGAAGAAAATTATCGGTGACTATCCAGGAGGATTTCGTCCTTATCGGGTAGTCAGTGTTCAAGTTGTTTCGCTGCGAACGATTTTTTCTAAATAATATGAGACATCTCGTGACGTACACCAGGTGTTCCTGGATTTTAAACAAGTATATGAAGTGAAAACCTAAAAATATGTACGTCCTGTGTAAGTTTGAGAACAAGATATCGGAAATTTTTGTAAATAACTCCGAGAGCGGCGATGATGGCACATACCGAGTTTTGTATAATCGTGAGATCAGGAATTTAATGGGAATTCCTGGTCTTGTGCAGGAAATTATAGGACATATGACTCAGTGAATTTCTGCGTTTTATACGGAACCAATAGTCCGGCGATTTTTAAGAAGTGAGTTGCCGTTTGGTAGACATAGCGGTCATTGTCGGCGACGGTGACTTCTGAGTATACAGAAATATTTAGCATCTTCCAGTTGTCTAGGACAACACAATCTCGGGATCGAAGCCGATGGGATCAGATTCTTAATGCGGTATAGATCGAATTCGACTTAAATAGAGACTTCCGTTTAGTATTGAACCTTTTTAGGCAAGGATGATAGGAAATCATTTAGCAATCCTTTTTTGCATTTCCACTATATAAGAGCTAACATCATTTCTGGTTACAGAAGAATTGACATTTTTAACTGAACAAAAGACCAGTTATTATATCTCGAAACTAATCCAACAAATATTGAAATTTCCAACAAATCGTTTTGTATTGTCCCTGTTTTGTTAGACCCTAATGAATTTCCAGTTTGCAGCATTACACTTTCAAACAGGCAAACGTCTTTTAGCGATTGTGGAAACTGTTTGGTGAGTCATCGACGCCTCACAAACGGAAAATTTAATCTAAACGGATTAATACAAAACCTATGAGCAAATTAGTCGCTCTTGGAAGAAATTGTTGTTGTATTGGTTGCGGTCTTTTCCCAAATACCCCAATTATACCAAGGTGAACTCCAGCTAAAGAGCTCAGTGCATGCCTAAAATTATCTCATCTTTTTGGAGGAACACCATAAATGTTTCATTGACTACCAACATGTGCGTTCATCTGTAACGGTAAGCTTTACTGGGAGGGTTTTTACACTGATTTAGTAGCCACATTCTACTACGAATCAATTGACTCTGACGGCTATTGACGGCTTTGCAAAAGAACATTACATCTCGAGGATTCTGGGCCATAATTCAAGCAACTGCATTGCCCGATTCATTTAGCCTTTGATATTCTCCTTTCAAATGGAAAAATCTAAAATTTTGTTTACTAAAAGATACAGACAAATTATAGGAACACCTTTTCATTCATAATCTTTAGCTGAAATTCAATTATTCCACAAATAGTATTATTTACCCGGGAAATGCATGTTACTCCGCTCGTCTATTTTTTGTTTGATTGCAAACCTTGTAAGATGCTAAAATTTTGCTATAAATCATCAAAACATCCAAAGTATTTAAATTAATAAATTTGATTTTCTTAAATAAATCCAAAATTTTAAAATTTTGTAATAAATTTCTTTGAACTTTTAATATCTAAATCGTAAACTTGCTGTCAAAATTCGATTTATTCCACACAATAGCAATACAACTCTTACTTCTAAATTGTTTTAACCTCCAAATTTAGTGTATTCAAAGTATAACGAATTTCGTCGGTATTGTTAGTTCAGTTTTTGAATTGGTTTCGCAATAAAACAGCTTGCCAGAGGATGGTCAAGCGGTTTTCTTGCGAAACCAATTCAAAATCCAAACAATGTTTTCTAAGCAGCACAAATTTACAACTTACTAGCTACTAGTCAGTTTAATCGGATTTTTTTTACATTTCTTGACGAATTAAGTCGAGTCCTAGTACCAAATCATCGATTTAAAAAAGTGTCATGTCCGTGTCCGTTCTTCCGTTCCTCCATCTTTTCAATCATAATTTTTTTTTAATTTTATTGTTGCTCCCATTCTCTCAAATATTGGCAGTTTTGGTCATATTTGCAGATAGAGATCTGGGTTTTAGCGCTAAGCAGTTTGTGTTATCTTTGGGTCCATTCGACGCTAAAATAAAAGAGGTTGCAGTGGAAGAGCAAAACTGCAAATTTTTTGTTTTTATGTTGATAAACGTGAGAATGAAGCATCTGGCTGTTTACAAAATTTAAAGTGAATTGAAATTTTATGAGATTTTATAAAAAAAAAATAGTTTCCAAGGTAATATAAAACTTTTCGATGAACTATTTTTCTACAGCAAATTCCAACAAATGTTCCATAGGTCACTTTAAGATAAACTGATAGCGCAAAATCTTTTCAACGCTGCTATAAACATAGTGGTGCTCAAATTTGAAACAATTTTAAGCGATACTGCTTTGAACATACAAATGAAAACGATCAGATATGCCTTATACGTTTTAGTGCCTCGGTTGTGATGTGTTTTTAAAACAAAAGGTATAGCAAGATCTGTTCCAGCTTTAACGAATGGTTTGACTTGTCTGGTAACTCTACATTCTGACGATTGTCCCATTAATTGTAGTTTCTGCTGGCCTGTGTGACTACGACAGACGAGACATCTATGAATGATTGACGTATCAGGTTTTTTACTCTTGGTGTTTGGAATTGCTGTTTAGCGTTATAATTTATGTCTGCGTGGTTAAATCTATCTCGAACCCGAAGTAGCTCGTTTCCATTTAAAAAATGATGGAAAGAAAATAAATTAAATTTTATCCGTAATGGTAGATTACTACCTTGATCAACAAGTTCTCGGAATAACCACCGTGTGGCGCTCCCATCGTTCCGATTTGAGTTCTGTTTTTTTTTTGTTAAGTTGGTACATCTGTTGTTGATATTTCCTCTAAATCTTAGCGTCATAGCTTGACATTTGCAAAAGTTACGTAGTCAAGAGTACATCTACTCTGTGTCTGTTGGCGATTTTTCCATTATTTCCTCTCGGCTGCTGAAACGCGTTCCCCGTAATGATTTTTTAACTCGATTGAACAGAAAGAAGTCACAGGGAGCCAAATCAGGTGAATTCGGTGGCTGTTGGATGGTATTTGTTGCATTTTTCGTCAAAAAATTACGAATAATGATGGCACTGTGCGACGGTGCGTTATCATCATCACAATTCTTCTACGGTCTGGCCTTCTGGCAAAAATTCATGATGCACTACACCCACCGTTGTAATCCATGAAAACTGTGAGCATTACCTTCTTTTTTGACTGAAAACGACGTGTTTTTTTTTTGGTGAACGCCATTCACTTGCCTGATGTCTGGATTGCGTGTCGTACTCATAAATCCACGTCTCGTCTCCAGTAATGATCCTTTTGATGAATGTGGGATCGGATTCAGCCTCGCAAATCATGTCTAAAATTGTAAATAATTTCTAAAATTGTAAATAATCGCCAACACACACAGGGGGTCTATTACGAAATTTTTCGACTACGAATTTTTACGATATCGAAAAAATTCAATACGCCGCGGATTGATCCTATTATGAAATATAACATTTACATAAAATTTATTTTCCACAAAAACACAAAATACCATAAATTTTACAAAATCCGCCAACTAAATAGCAGTCGAATTTTGCCATGTGCGTTCGAAAAAATCCGCTGCGAATTTCCTTTCTTGTTTCATAATAGGGCGGATTTTTTCGATATCGTAAAAATCCGAAATCGAAAAATTTCATAATAGGCCCCCAGAGATAGATGTACTCTTGACTACGTAACTTTTGCAAATGTCAAGCTATGACGCTAAGATTTAGAGGGAATATCAACAACAGATGTACCAACTTAACAAAAAAACAACTCAAATCGGAACGATGGGAGCACCACACGGTGGTTATTCCGAGAACTTGTTGATCAAGGTAGTATTTTTTAATTGTTTTATTTCTAGTCCATAAGGCTCCGCTTGCACCATTAAAAAAATAAAATATTGAGCCTCTTGAAACTCTGATACTGAAAACACTATTCCAACTTTCTTTACCGACGGTCTGTTTAGTGAATGTTTGTAGTAGTTTCAAAGACTCAATGATTAGGCTTAATAATCTGGTTAGTAGGGTTCCACCGCATAATTTCAATTTGGGTACACAGACGATCTTGACAGGGGCTACCCTCGTTTTGGCTGCGATTAGATTAATGTTGAGAATGCCATCATTAACCGTATGTGAGTATTTCACATAGTAGCCATCTAGGAATTTGTATTTCGGATATAATTGGTCGAGTTGATTTCTTATCTGCAGTCTTGCTGTAAAAATCTGGAGTTAACTTATCCCTAAAATCCATAATTTGTGGTACATGATTTTGCATGATTTTTTTAAATGCGTGACGTTTCCGATAAAAAAATCTGCTTGTTGAACTTGGTAACTACAGGGAGCTCGATTTTAAAATAAAACGAATCTTTAATTGGATTGATTCGGTTATGTTCCATGAAGAGGTTCCCTTTCTTCTACGGCCATCTCCGTAACCTAAACTTACCTCTCTTCAATAGATCAATTAGGTCCCTTTGTAGATTTAATGCTTCCTCCAGGTATTCGTACCGGAAATAGGGTCGTCCATATGGAAATCCGACATAAGCACGGACGAGGCAATCGGTAGTTCTTCCTCATATTTTTCGGATAAGAGTTTAAGAGCATAGGTATAGCCAGAAACAGCCCAGTTAGGGTACATAAACGACAGTATTTGTATGGTTTATCTACGAAATTTTGCTGGAACATTTTCTCTATGTCGGAAAATGTTGGATAGGTTTTCTTGAATTAGTAGCAATTGACCGTTTCGAGATTTGGCTGACGCATCAAAAATGACGTGTAATCGGTTGGTGCTGCTTGATTCCTTGAAAACTGGATGGTGTGGTATTTCGTTTTTAGAAATTAATTTCATTTCTTAGCGATTCATGGTCCCTCAAGAACTGGATATACTCATGCTTTACTCCGTAGTTAGCTGACAATCTTCTCTCTCAGATTTGTCGGCAACTCTTCTGTTTCACAAATTTTCCTTAAGGTCTACTCTAGATTACAAATTTTGATTCAAAGTGGAACTTTGAGACGTTTAGCACAAGCTTCATTAATAAACGAATGTGTCGGACTGGAATCCAATAATGTTCGACCTACTATCCAATTTGGATAAACCTGTATATTCACGGTTGGTAAGATATGAGTATTTCTATTGGTTTGCTGGGTTGATTCGAGTATCGAGTTGCGAACTTTTAAGGTATTATTAACAAAGTAATTCTCCGTTTGGGTATTGGGTGGGGTGATTGGAACGGTATCAAGACCGAGGTGTAAAATCGAGGTGTAAAAGGGTATTGTGCATTTTATTATATTTCTGACAGTTTCATTTATTTTTGCAAATGGAAACAACGTAAAGTTCGATCAAAGAAGTGAATCAACGTTTGCTCTTGTCCATGAATTCTACGATCGTTTTGCTGATTTATTTATAAACTTCGTACACTGATACAAATTATGTTGCTCCCCAAAATAGAGTGGACAGTTAGGTAAGGTAGCGGCTTGAAATGTCCTATGGGTTTACTTGACTGAGCGTAAAATTGTAAATGTCGTAGGTGGTAATCTGATTGACTTATAAGAGCACCTAAGCGTCTTCATGAAGCTGCTATTGATGAAAACGTCGATTCAACATCGTTAATAGTAATTGGGGCTATCATTCGGCACAACATAAACAATTTTAACAAAGGATTTGCATGTTGCTTAGCCAGTTCGTTAATTTAGAGCTGCTAACAAGAGGAGGATTTTTATCCAAAAAAAATCATCTCTACGAACGAATCATATTTCCACCTCAATGAGTCAATGGTTTTATTAATAAGCAAATCTATCGTATTTGAGGCAGTGAAAATCCAAGGGGAACCGTTAGTAGAACCTAGTGGATCCACGAAATGTGACTGTTTGATTCGGAATTTGGTAAGAAGTTACAGGTGCCACTACATTCGCTGCGGGTGTACCAACATTTTTGAACAAGCTGGACCTACACTGGCCACCAAGATCATTTGATTTAACACCTCCAGATTTCTTTCTTTGGGATTTTTTGAGCAGAAAAGTGAATCCCTATAAGCCACCAACAATTGCAGAGCTATAACTAATTGAACACTAGTTACGCCACGAAACAAAAAAATTGGATCCTGCCATTTGGCTAAGTAGATCTGGACATTTGAACAATGTCATATTTCATACATAATTGTTGTAAGACAAATTTCATGTAAGAAAAAAAAAAATTAAATTTTCTCAAAATGTGTTTGATTCATACTTCTCTTGGTGAAACTCTAATTTGATCACCCTTTGGCCGGCGGTGTTCGGGCCCAAAAGATACATCATATTACATAATTGTAATTTTATGTTATTTCTATTTTATTTGTTTGTATTCTTCGGACGGTCTGCAACGATATTTCAGGTTAAAGCAATGTTATCTGCACAAACGACACAAATCTTTTTTGAAGAGTTTGGCGGATGCTATCACTATCCCCCTTAAAGGCTAGGTTTTGAGCTTTTATCTCATAAACATTGGAGGCTAACTGAAAAATTGTAAAACTCATGCAAGCAAGACTATACCATGCACAAAATGATTGGCGCTTCTAAGAGAAGCCTCCAATTCTGGTCTCTCGGTAAGTGAAATAAGGCAAAAACTTGTGTTCCACTTAGCCCAATTACCACCGTCGTATAATATAGCTTTCCACTCATTTATGAAATCGAAAAAACAAAAAAAAAGAAAACATAAAATGAAGCACGCGTTACTACTGTCTTGGCTTTTCAAAGGAACATACCATATTGTAAAAGTATCGACGGGCCCGATGGACACAACTACTACTTCATGAAGAAAACATAATTTTCGCGGAGGAACGACCGCCTTAACCAACTCTCTTTTTCACTTAGTGTATTGCTTTGCAAAGGAAAAACTTTGAACTGAACTACACAACTAACGTGTTTCATTTTAAGTCACTAAGATGTGTCGAACGATCACTTGGCTAGCTGTAACGCACGTTTTAGCCTGATTTGCCTAACAGAAAGACCAAAATTGGAGGCTTCTCAAATTGATGTTGGAGAAAACCTCAAATATTTCTGATAATTATACCCAATTGTACGAATTCTTTTAATTGCAGTACCAATTTAACGAATGCAATCACCACCCTCCTTGAAAGCTCGGCTTTGAACTTTTTCTTCTAAACTCAGGTATTTTCCTTCAGGCATAGTTAAACAAACGCCAAGAATTAGAATTTTTTCTGCTTTTTTTTAAACTAAATTTTACTGGTGCTCTTACACAAGTGCGACAAAAAAACGAGAATTTTTAGGACTGCACTTCGCGTTTTATTAAAAAATCGTAACGATTCTTTCCGAGACCTTCAAATTAATGTATGGAATATTTTCCAAAAGTATCGTTCAAAGAGTCGGATATACATACATACCTAATTTTTTTAATATTAGTAACGGTTCTACCTCTAATAAAATTTCATACGATCATAATTCAAATTGAGCTTCCAATTTTCGCACGTTGTTTTACTTTCTTTTACTCTAGTAAAATAAAGTATAGTAATCATGAAAATTTTGGACCTTGAGATTTTTAGAGATTTATTTGTTTTGAGGTCCCCTGAGTCCGAAAAAGTGGGTTTCGAAATGGTGTCTGTCTGTCTGTCTGTCTGTCAGTCTGTCTGTGTCCTCTCTACAGCCCATATGGTTTAATCAATCGAACTGAAACTTCAGATTTAAGCTTTTTTAATAAATTGGGAGGTTCCAGTGAATTTTACTCCAAATCGGCTAACCGGAAGTGGCCACTCCCTTGGTCCAGAAAATTTGTTTTGCAAATATCTTAAAAAGTATAAGGTTTACAAAAAACAACTTAAACAAAATGTTTCCAAAAATTAAAAACAAATAAAAATAAAAAAAAAAATAAAAAAAAAAATTAAAAAAAAAAATTTAAAAATTTAAAAATTAAAAAAAAAAAAATTAAAAAAAAAATAAAATTTCTCAAAATTCTGTGTTCGTAAAACAAAGGCGTGTGTTGACCACACCCCAATTTTAACTAGGTAATTAAGAGACATATTCCATGTGCTAGCGAAATCTTTATCATCATTGTTGAGTGCGATTTCCAAAGAATAATTTCGTAGAAATTTTATTAAACGAACGATCCGTATGGATTCGGGTTTTCTAACTAGGTAATTGAGCAACCCATTGTATGTGCTAGCCA
This sequence comes from Tipula vernalis, assembly GCA_958295665.1. NCBI lineage: Eukaryota > Metazoa > Arthropoda > Insecta > Diptera > Tipulidae > Tipula > Tipula vernalis. Next base: position 11,479,520 of record OY282559.1, on the reverse strand, counting down.
AACCTTTGTCATCATTGTTAGCAATGGCCGATATTGACCCTTGGGAGTTGAGTGCGATTTCCACAAAATAATTTTGCAGAACTTTTACTAAACGAACGATTCGTATGGATTAGGGTTTTCTAACTAGGTAATTGAGCAACCCATTGTATGTGCTAGCCAAACCTTTGTCATCATTGTTAGCAATGGCCGATATTGGCCCTTGGGAGTTGAGTGCGATTTTCAAAAAATAATTTTGCAGAACTTTTACTGAACGAACGATTCTTATGGATTAGGGTTTTCTAACTAGATAATTAAGGAACCTCTTCCATGTGCTAGCGAAACATTTGTCATCATTGTTGAGTTCGATTTCCAAAAAATAATTTCGTAGAACTTTTACTAAACGAACGATCCGTATGGATTAGGGTTTTCTAACTAGGTAATTAGGGATCTATTCTATGTGCAAAAAAAAAATTAAGAAAAAAATAAAATTTCTCAAAATTCTGTGTTCGTAAAACAAAGGCGTGTGTTGACCACACCCCAATTTTAACTAGGTAATTAAGAGACATATTCCATGTGCTAGCGAAATCTTTATCATCATTGTTGAGTGCGATTTCCAAAGAATAATTTCGTAGAAATTTTATTAAACGAACGATCCGTATGGATTCGGGTTTTCTAAATAGGTATTTGAGGGACCTATTCTATGTGCTAGTCAAATCTTTGTCATCATTGTTGGCAATGGCCGATATTGGCCCTTGGGAGTTGAGTGCGATTTCCAAAAAATAATTTTGCAGAACTTTTATTAAACGAACGATCCGTATGGATTAGGGTTTTCTAACTAGGTAATTGAGCAACCCATTGTATGTGCTAGCCAAACCTTTGTCATCATTGTTAGCAATGGCCGATATTGGCCCTTGGGAGTTGAGTGCGATTTTCAAAAAATAATTTTGCAGAACTTTTACTGAACGAACGATTCTTATGGATTAGGGTTTTCTAACTAGATAATTAAGGAACCTCTTCCATGTGCTAGCGAAACATTTGTCATCATTGTTGAGTTCGATTTCCAAAAAATAATTTCGTAGAACTTTTACTAAACGAACGATCCGTATGGATTAGGGTTTTCTAACTAGGTAATTAGGGATCTATTCTATGTGCAAAAAAAAAATTAAGAAAAAAATAAAATTTCTCAAAATTCTTTGTTCGTAAAAGAAAGTCGTGTGTTGGCCACACCTCAATTTTAACTAGGTAATTAAGAGACCTATTCCATGTGCTAGCGAAACCTTTGTCATCATTGTTGGCAATAGCCGTTATTGGTCCTTGGGAGTTGAGTGCGATTTCCAAAAAATTATTTTGCAGAACTTTTACTAAACAAACGATTCGTATGGATTAAGGTTTTCTAAATAGGTAATTAAGGACCTATTCCATGTGCTAGCGAAACCTTTGTCATCATTGTAGCAATGGCTGATATAGGCCCTTGGGATTTGAGTGCGATTTCCAAAAAATAATTTTGCAGAACTTTTACTAAACGAACGATTCGTATGGATTAGGGTTTTTTACTTTTTTTCACTCTTATAAAATAAAGTATAGTAATCATGAAAATTTTGGACCTTGAGATTTTTAGAGATTTATTTGTTTTGAGGTCCCCTGAGTCTGAAAAACTGGGTTTCGAAATGGTGTCTGTCTGTCTGTCAGTCTGTCAGTCTGTCTGTGTCCTCTCTACAGCCCATATGGTTTAATCAATCGAACTGAAACTTCAGATTTAAGCTTTTTTGATAAATTGGGAGGTTCCAGTGAATTTTACTCCAAATCAGCTAACCGGAAGTGGCCACTTCCTTGGTCCAGAAAATTTGTTTTGCAAATATCTTAAAAAGTATAAAGTTTACAAAAAACTATTTAATACAAAATGTTTCCAAAAATTAAGAAAAAAATAAAATTTCTCAAAATTCTCTGTTCGTAAAAGAAAGTCGTGTGTTGGCCACACCTCAATTTTTTTTTTTTATTATTAGGCCTGGCTCCCACATACATTAGAGCCATATTGCCAAAAATCCAAATTGTACAATTTTTATTTACATCTTTTTAATTCATATTTCAATAACCAAAAAAAATTTTAAACTTTAAAATGGATCCGGATTACTCGCTACACGTATTCTGTCGGCTGCTTATTTTGCATCAAATTGCTATCCCATTCATCCTAATAAACTCATACATTTCCTTATAAGCCAAAAACCACCCTCATTCATTAAATCACTTAGATTTCTTGCATTCCGTAGGATGTTGAACTTTGATCTACATTGGCTGTATCTGGAACAAGCCAATATAAGATGTTCAACATCCTCCACACTTCCACACAACTCACAATCTTTGTCCCCACTCAAATGACGTTTCCACAAGCATTCCTTCCAGTTTCCATGGTTCAGCCTAATTCTCTCAACCGTTCGCAACATTCGTGTATCTCCTTTGAGCTCCTTAAAGAACGGAATTCTCAAAGGAGTACCACGGAGCACTCTGTACTTCATACCTTTCGTTAAACTTTTCTCATTAAATTCATTCTCCCATTTTCTCCACAGATTCATCTGAAGCATGGAGTAAATCATGTCATTCAATGTACCCTTTTTAGCTAACATATCGGCCCTTTCATTCCCTTTGATCTGTCTATGTGATGGGATCCATCACGTTGACAGTCTCGAACGCATTCAAAAATCAAATCAACATACACATTACCTTCCCTTCCACCTCCACATTTTAGCAAACATAAACCACTCTGAGAATCAGAAAATATTACTTTTTTCCTTTCCCCTTCATTCACAGCCAGTTTAATTCCTTCAAACATTCCAATCAATTCAGCGTTCATTATACAAAAGCTTTTGTCCACTTTAAAATACTTATCAACATTCTTACTAGGCATGAAAATACCAAGACCCACTCCATTCTCATTCACACTAGCATCTGTATAAACGATATCATCTTCCACATAACACTGACTGATTTTCCCAAACATAATTTCCTCCATATTCAAACATACAATAAGATTATTAGGGACGGGTTGCGGACCAGCATTGCCTCTACTCAGAAACATGTTCAAATTTTCAAGTACAACGCTAGTTCTATATGTCGGTTTGTAAACCGCCCTATTTTGTAATCTTACTATCATTTCATTCCAAAACTCATTTTTCTTAGTTATCATTCTCACCGACTCTCTCACTGTGATCCACTCTCTCTTGTAATCAAGAGGGGAATCACCCATTTCAGACCAAAGACTGTGTATTGGGGTTGAGTTAATCACCCCCAATACCACTCTTGCACAAGCATTTTCTACTTTCATTAATTGGCTAAAATCCCCTTTCGAACCATTCCCATACACACTAATACCATATCCAATTTTGGAGGATATAAGGGCCTTCCTTAACATTTAGGTTTGCTCACCCGTTTAACCACATTTAAACGTTTCTTGCAGTTATCTGTCAAAATTTTCATGTGCTTCCCAAAATTCATACGTCTATCAATCCAAATACCCAAATACCTGTACTACTTGTAGAAATTGTGAACTCTAAAGCGACCAACTAATCTTTCGAACGTATAATAAATACAATAACTCAAACCACTTGACGGTCTATATATATTTATTAAACTAAAACGTTGAAAATTTAATTAGTTTTCGCCGGTTCAAATTTTCTAAATGTGTCTTCTTCGTAAGACTTCTCAAATTCCCCTTTTTTTCTCGCTGACAACTAATAAAAACAAGACAAAACCGTACGCCTAATTTCAGCTACTACGGTTTCCTTTAAATTATAAACTTGTTGCTCACTATCACAATACTTGTTGCTCACAATTCTTGATTTAGCACTGGGTCGGTAACGTGGGCTGCGGTAAAGTCTCACCGTCCGCAATACTCCCCCCAGTTGAGTGTCCCACAGGATCACTCAATTCCCTCGGTTCCCTTACTAGGACGGCTAACTTGGACGCGGGCCTCCTTAGTATTTCTGAAGCTGTTCTTACGTCGGCTTGTCGGACATTTCCGTCGGCGCTTTTAATTATGGTTTCAATACGGCCTAGCTGCCATGTATAAGGTGTTTCAGTTTGTACCACGGCTACGACGTCTCCTTCCTGCAGTGGTATGGTTTTCTCGTATCAGCGTGTCCTTTGCGAGATTGTCGGGAGATATTCAGAGATCCACCGGCTCCAGAATTTACATGTAATTGCTTGTTGGCGTTTCCACTCAGCACGCAACATATTAATTTCATCGTCAAACTTACCGAAAGCCTTCGTTCCGCTTGAAGAACCTAGCAGAAAATGATTCGGTGTAAGGGCTTCAAGAGTATCTGTCTCCGTTTCGACATACGTCAATGGCCGCGAATTAATCATGGACTCGATTTCTATCAAACAGCAACGGAGCAGATCTTCTTACGGAATTCTGTTAGGCAAGGCGTAGTTAAGTCCGTTCTTGACGGACCTGATGAGTCTCTCCCAAGCTCCTCCCATATGAGGTGCGGCCGGTGGATTAAATTTCCAATTAATATGGGCAAACTGATCCTGCGCCTCCTTGCTGACATTCTGCAGGATCTTTCGCAATTGTGCTTCTGCACCTCGGAAGTTCGTCCCGTTGTCACTGTATATTTCAACGGGCATTCCTCTTCTTCCTATAAACGCTCGAAGAACCAGAATAAATGCATCCGTGGACAGAGCTGAGGCTAATTCTAGATGTATAGCTCTTGTAGTCAAACATGTAAAAATTGCACCCCACTTCTTCTCGATACGTCTGCCATGTTTGACAGTCATTGGGTCGAAATAGTCTACGACGTAAATGGGCGCATCCCAGCCGCCATTCGCGACCTCGGTAAACCTGCCATTTCTGGTACCTCCGGTCTGGCATCTACTATACGACATCGTCCACACTTCGCTCGCACATTTTTAAGGCAACTTCTCAATCGGGGTATGTGGTATCGCTGTTTGATCTCATTTAAAACTGTAGCATGGTTTTGGTGGTACATTTGCTGGTGGAAACTTGCGATTAATAGCTCCGTAAATTTGTGTTTCCTTGGAAGTATAATCGGGCATCGTTGCTCATACGTGAGGTACTCCGCATCCTGCAGTCTGCTCTTCATCCTGATGATGAATTGGGAATCAATAAATGGAGACAACTTTCGCAATTTACTGTTGCTCTGTAATTTCCGGCCTTCTTTCAGAGCTTTTACGTCATTGTGAAAATAATCTATTTGTACGCTTCGAATCAGGTACGTAAGAGCATCGTCCAGTTCGTGCGGTGATATTCTGCCCAAATGGTTTTTATGGTAGAAGAACCGTAGCACCCAGACTTGTGTTCTAATTAGCTTCCCAAGCATCGAAAACCGCTCGAAATTGGGTGTTAGATCATCTGGTTTCGCTGTAGCGACGATATGCAGACAACGTACTTCCTGAACTCGTACGTGTAGATTTCATGGTCGGAGAAATAACATCTTGGCAAGCGAATATTTTCGATGATTGACAATGCTTGAATCCAGTCTTTCCACTTCCTTATCTGCTCCGGCTTAATCTGTTGATCCCAATCTACTCCGGTTCGCCAGATCTCCTTTAGAATTAACTTGCCTTGAACAATAAAGAATCCGATCAGCCCAAGTGGATCGAAGACCATCATTACGATACGCAAGACAAGCCGCTTGGTCGGTATCTTTTCTCCTCGTAAAAGTTCTATCCCTATTTGCTGCTTATTAACGCGGAACCGAAGCGTGTCGTCGCTCGTGCACCATAACAAGCCGAGGACCTTAGTGCTGGCATCGCTATCGTCTAACATCGTTTCAGTTTCAGTCGGAATGGGGTTTATTAATTTCAACACCTGCGGCGAATTTGAAATACAACCTCGCAGATCGAAACCTCCTTTTCGATGAACATCAATTACTTGGCGCGTGACTTCAACACATTCTTCGATTGTTTCGAAACTATCAAGATAGTCATCCACATAGTGTCGATGTTTAATTGCTTCATAAGCTCGTGGTTTCTGTTCTCGATACGTTTCTGCGTTCAGATTCTTTACATACTGGGCTGTAGATGGTGAACAGGATGCTCCAAACGTCGTTACAGTCATCTGGTACGTAGAGACATCCTCATGTGGACGATCTCTCCATAGGCATCGCTGAGCGTCTTGGTCGTCTCGCTTGATTCTAATCTGGTGAAACATTTGCCGTATATCGCCACTGATGGCATATTTGTGTTCTCGAAATTTGAACAGCACGGCTACGAGATTTGCCAATAGATCAGGACCCGTCAATAGATTTGAATTTAATGAAATCCCATTGACTGTTGCCGCGGCATCCCACACGAGTCTCGTCTTACCCGGCTTGTTGGGATTTGTAACCGCAAAAATGGGCAAGTACCATGTTCTGTCTCCTTGCGTTCGTGCCTCTTGAGCGGACAACTTCTTCAGCCAACCCTTATCTTTATATTCAACGATCTGTGCATTGACGTTTTTGGCTGCTTCTGGATCTTTTGATAGCTTCCTTTCGAAGCTCAGAAATCGATGCATGGCCATTTGTCTTGAGACTGGAAACTTGATATCATCGCTTCTCCATAGTAATCCGGCTTCGTACCGGTCCTCGTTAGTCCTTCGCACCGTATCCAAAAGCATTTTTCTTGCTCTAGCGTCGTCGTGGGATTCCACCTCCCGTTCGGGAACTTTCACACCTAGGCTTTCCAATGCAAAGAAACTTTTCACATACTCGTGTAGATTTTGGTCTGCCACTTTGTGATGATTCAGTGACACTGAATTGTATATATTTCCGCGCGCTCCGCCCTGTAGCGTCCATCCAATGCGCGTAAGTATCGCTACTGGATCCTCCCAAGCTCCACTAACTGTATTTAGCGGAACCAGCAGTTGATAGTGATCTAAACCTATTAATATACGTGGTTGCACATCTGTGTATGTCGCAATACCAAGGTTTCTTAAATGCCTGAACTTTTCCAGCAATTCTCGTTCGATTGACTGCATTGGCAAGCATAGCTGCTCCGTCGTCCTAACCTCCTGGGGTTCATATCGGTTGCCCAGATCTTGCCCAGCAATATGTAATCTCACCTTGCAGCTGTGTTCCTCATCCCGGGTAATTTCGTTGGTCCATTTAAGAATTAATTTTTCAGGCACCCCTTCGAGACCTAATACGTCGGCTAAATCACGTTCTAAAAGTGTTGCCGTGGATCCACCATCTAGAAATGCATATGTGGACACCGTTCGCTCGCCTCTCCCGTACAACACCACCGGAACTATCTGGTAAAATGCATACAATTTCGTGCGGCAGTGCATATTGATTCGCTGTTGAGTAGTAGCTCGACTTATCGCTTGCGTTGGCTTCGTCATGTTTGTACCAACCGCTTCTACACTCGTCGATTGCGCGTTGTTATATGTTTCTGGAGAGGTTTTTCTACAAGGGTTCGGTTCTACCACAATAGAGTTTATTCTCTTTGGCGGCGAATGCAACAGCATATGGTGCGGTTGATCGCATCCATCTATTCCGCATTTTGATTTTATTTTGCAGTCGCGGAGCCAATGATTTCCCAAACAGCCTACGCATGGATTCCTTCGGCGCACTACATTCCAACGCCTGACGACCGGTAATGATGTAAATTCCTGACATTTGTTTGGCAAGTGGTCCAGAGATTTGCATATTCGACAGCTTACTCCTCGAATTGCACTATTGACGCTGCTCTTTGGTGTCATTGCCTCGTGAGCTCCGTGGAATGCTTCCGTTTTTGTCGTCTTTCGGATCGACATTATCGGTGTAGCTGCTCTTGCTGGTTCGCTAGACAAGCAACTCGCCGTTTCAGCATTTCCTCGTAGCCACACGTTAAACACCTCGATACTGACTACAGGATTTTCGAGTTCTGCGAGTCTCCTATGACGGCCCCATTCCATCTTTAACATAGCCGGCAACTTATCTACCATCTCAGATAATAGTGTAGGGTTGTTCAGGTACGAGTGCATCTTTGCCGTCTTCACAATGTCGCAAAACGCTTTTACCCTCATTGAAAATGCGACAATGGTTTCTAGTTTTTCGAGCGTCACGGGTGGTGTTTGCTTTATTTGCTCCATAGCCGAGTTAAAGACTAGTTCAGGACGTCCATAGAGCATTCTCAATGTACTCATAGCAGTAGATAGAGAGCTTGGCAAAAGCAAGTCCGTTCTTACGGCGTTATAGGCATCCCCCTTTAGGCATTTGTTTAGTCTTGCTATATTTTCTTCTTCGGTGAACCCGCATTGTTGTGTGGAATTTATAAAGGCGGTTATAAACTGTGGCCAGTACTTAGGGTCACCTGAAAACGGCGGAAGCTCCTTCGGGATCACCATCCGTGCTTGCAATTGACTTTTAGTCAGGTTGAAATTACGGGCCATTGATGGGTTACCGGCCACAGTACTGTCTAAGAACTGTTGTTCTGTGGCGCTTGGTTGTAGCCAGGACAGCGAGGGATCAAATACATGATGCGCCACATTACCTATTTCGACTCGTGAGCGCGTGTTTGGATGCATGCGTGTTGATTGCTCCGTGGTCATAGCTGGTGGCTGAAATATCTCCGAGGCTGGTACTGACTCAAAGTGTACTTGATTAGCATGCTTGTCCACCCAGTTCTCGGTGCTGGTTCTTCTCCTTCCTAAAGATACCGAAGTTAAACTCGTACCCCTCTGGCTTCCGTTACTTAATAATTCACGTCGCTGTTGCAATATCTTCTTCTGTTTCGCAAGGAATTCTTTTTCCACCGCGAATTCTCGCTCAGCCATCTTGCTCTCCTCATCGAGCAGCTTCAACTGATCTCGTGCACTAATCCTTGACGTCTGTGACTCGGTCAAGATGTCTGTTGTTCCAATTGGTAAACGCTTACTCTTTGATTGCGTCGACTTCGTGGTCCTAATGCAGGATTCCATGTCTTTATTCTCCACGGTTCCTTCCGTTTCTCTGTTGATAATGGTACACTGGTCACAGTACCATTTACCACTGTTGATGTCCTCGTATTTGTGGTTACTTGAGCACTTTAAATGGAATACCCCAAAACATATTTGACAGTATGCCTTGGTGTATTTGTCGGCTTGTTCGCAGACTTGGCAAACTACTGCTCCTTTTGTCCAGTACTCGAAAGGCCTCTGAGTTGATGAATTTTGTGGTTCCCGTGACATTAATCCACTCTTCGGGTGCACGGTTTCGTTAAAATTTTGTTGATCCTCGTTGTGAGACATTCCCGGTTGGAATTTATTTTGTGGTCTTCGAGCTATCTGGTTCTCAACCGCTTCGTTGTTGGTTTCGCCTAACTGTTTCCTTGATCTCAGATTTCTCGTGCTCATGCGACGGCTTTTTAGTCACTTCTATTCACAATTCGTGGTTTCCCGGAAATACCACGATTTAGACAGCGGTTTCTAATGAGGCACACTTATTTCCGGCCAAATTTCGTAACCGTTTGTCTTGCGCGAACCTTTGTCGAAGAAGCTCAAATATTTCTTCGAATTATTCACTCTCACTTTCAATCCCTTGATTGATTATAAATTAATTAAATTTTCAATTTGTAGAAATTGTGAACTCTAAAGCGACCAACTAATCTTTCGAACGTATAATAAATACAATAACTCAAACCACTTGACGGTCTATATATATTTATTAAACTAAAACGTTGAAAATTTAATTAGTTTTCGCCGGTTCAAATTTTCTAAATGTGTCTTCTTCGTAAGACTTCTCAAATTCCCCTTTTTTTCTCGCTGACAACTAATAAAAACAAGACAAAACCGTACGCCTAATTTCAGCTACTACGGTTTCCTTTAAATTATAAACTTGTTGCTCACTATCACAATACTTGTTGCTCACAATTCTTGATTTAGCACTGGGTCGGTAACGTGGGCTGCGGTAAAGTCTCACCGTCCGCAATACTACTTGTTCAATTCCGTGACTATCAACACATATATTAACATTTGCAATCTTTGTTCTGAAGCTCATATAAGCACACTTATTAGGATTCACTCTCAGATTCAATGTCCAAAAATACCGCAACAGCTTTCATATTATCCTTTCTTACTTCCCAAACAAACTTTTCCACACACTCGATTGCAGAGTGGTTCTTTCGAAATCCAAATGTTGTCGATGGCAACAAATTATTTTCATTCACAAAATCTTCCATTCGTTCTTTCATCATTCCATTTAAAATTTTTATAAAAACATTTAACATACATATGCCTCGATAATTTGTTACCACATTTGTATCTCTATCCCGTTTAGGGATGGGAACCACTCTGCTCTCTTTCCATTTGTCCGGTATTTTTGATCCCATCCACAATTCGTTGAGTATCTCAAGCAAATTATGTTTTGCTGAGTCACTCAACAACCGAATCATTTTGTAACTTACTCGGTTCGTCCCTGGAGTGGTAAATTTTGATCTATCTAACACCCTCAGGAACTCTCCCCATTCATACTTACACATTTCTACTCATTCTATCAACTTCATTTATTACATTCAAATCATTGCTAACATTCAATACCATTCTTATAAATGCTTCACCTTTCTCTCTATTCTCACATACGACATTGCTCACATTAAAATGTTTACCATTCACCCTATTAAATAAACTGCATACATCCTTAGTTGTGGTTCTATGTGTATTTTCTCACGTTTCTCGCCCAGAAACTTTCTTCCGTAAGAGCCTTATAAGAACAAACTACAATGGCTTCATTTTCATTCAGTAAATTGCACTTGTTAAGCGCACCGCTATAGTTTCATAAATCTACTGTAAAAATTTTAATGATTCTGAATCATGATGTAATTATTAACGTTTTCAATATGAGGAATTCCTATTGGTGATCCAGAGTTACTTATTAAAATCAATTGATTTGCGGAGACAATGGATTCGCGAGAAGAGGGTTCACGACTTATTTGTTTTATCTCGTCTCTATAGTAACAAATGTCTGCAGCAACTACATATATCGTCATCTCATTTTTATCTAAAATAAAAAAAAAAAAATCTTAGTTGTTTAGTTCTTTATTAAATAACCTTGAGATAATTTACAGTAATCATCTTTCGCATCCACATATTTAATACTGATTTTATTACTTAAGTGACAATTTACTTATTTATCTCACTAAAGCTGAAACGAATGAACATAAACTCAACAAATGGTAGATCACTGTTGTAGGTAAAGCTAAAGGCAAAGAACGATTAGTAAATATTAATAAAAAACACAGAATTACTGTTATACTATACAATTAAGTGTTATTTAATAAAATCTACGTACATTTAGTTTTTTCTTATTTTACTCTTTAAGAAATGAATGTCATAAAAAATTACAAAAAAAAATACAAATTACAGTCGAAGGTAACAATACACAACATTAAACATCATTGTCAATCGATAATAAATAAATTTGTCTGTGTGCGCCTGTATTTATTGTGTTTTAGCCATGCTTAGGCATTATACCGGTATTACAAGGTTTATCTCGTCTGAAGGTCTTGCTTTGCTTAGATTTACAATTGATTTAGCACGATTTGGTTTTGATTTTTACATAACACATTGTATTGGGTTTTTAATACGGAAAGGAGGAAGCCTTTATTTGATCTTGATGATCTTGACGGGATACTGAAATAAGAACTAGAAGTGCAATATATGCATGTTTCCAAAGCTGGCAACCATAGACAATGGCTGCTCGTATTTCCATTTTAAAAATTAGAATTTTATTATTGACGGATAATTTAGAGGTATACTTAATGGATATAATATTTTTATTTGTTCTTCCTGAGCGATGTATTCGATATAACAATGAAAACGAATTTTTCGATCAAACCAGATACCTAAGTATTTTTGCTTTAGGACTCCATTTTATTTGCGTATTATTTACTTGAAGAAGTGAGTCTTATACCTTAGATAGACTGTGGTTAATAAATCCGATTTAGCTAAACTAGTTTAAGTTTCTATGCAAAAACAAAGGGATTATCTAAATCGAGGTTAACACACTGCGCGGCTAATCTCGAAAAATTCACTAAATCGGTTTTATTAAATCGCAGTGTGTCTAGGGTATTAGGGTATCCAACACCGATTATCGACCAACCGAGTACTCGGATATTCTGGTCGTTTTTCGAATACTCGATTACTTGGATAATTTTGACGGATTACTCGGATACTTCCAAGGAAATATCAGTAATATTAAGGGAAGTAATTATTTATAAATAAAATTTTGAAAAAAAAATTATAAAAACGATAACGTTTGTTTGTGACTGTAAGGCTGCAGCCAGAGTGCACGCAACGAGCGATGTGAGGCGAGAAACGATTTTTAAATATTGAAAAAATCGCTTAGCTTAACGTGCACACTATGGAGGGGAGCATATACAACGCCGGATTTAGCATTTTGCCGCGCAATTAGAAAACGTTCTTTTACCTCGATAGACTGAGCCCAGATCCTACGATATTGCAATTAAGTCATCTAAAAAAATTTCATTTGTTGAACTCTGCAACATAGGCCTCGTTCAATGTGAACCGCTTTCCCCCAAGCCATTTGTCCATGTTTGGAAAAAATTAACAAGTCACATGGGGTCAAATCTGATCAGCGTAACGCCTGGTTCATAGCGTATTCGGCCAAATAAGCGGTGACGTCTGCTTACGAGTGATCTGATGCATTATCATTTGGGAAGAGCCCACTGGGTAACCCAAAAAAAACCACCCGGGTTTTTTTGGGTAATACTTTAAAAAAAACCCGGGTGGGTTTTATCCGGCCGAACAATTTATCATGGGCGAAGGCAAAAATATTCTTAATTTCTGGTAAATATTATTTTGCATTCCAACGTAGATGGTGTTCGTTATTCAATTCGAATAAGATAAAAATTCGTCGTTTTGTTAAATCGGAGAAAAGATTGTTAGATATTTATTGATGCGCCTATTTATTCGAGAAGTTTGCCGCCCTAGGCCCGAATATATACGGCCATTAAGTAAACCCGGCCCAGCACAATAGATCTTTTAGGTCGCGGTGCGAGGTGGCTTATCGCCCACATGGCCCTCCAGTAAATAAATAAAATAAACCCGGCACTGTTCATATAAATGCTTGTGTTTACTTTCATCGCTTTTCGCCTCGCCTTGCTTATCGCATCGCTCGTCGCCTGCACTCTGGCTGCAGCTTTAGATTTTGGATTTTTGGTTCCCTTTGACCTTTCTTTTATGTTTTATTCTTTAATTTTGAGGAAATATTTTAAATACATATATGTATTATCAAAATTCTTCACTTACACGAAGATTTAATTATATTCATTGTAAAATAATTGGATTTAATTGGATTCAACTAAATTTAACACGTTCGCGGACAGTAGCCAAAATTGAACGGCTCAAAAAAACACACTAACGTTTTTTGTAAATACATAAGCTTTTAACATCCATAAAACAAAATATGAAAGGCCTTATAACATTAGAACCATTTACGGCCAAACAATGGCACGACGCCAAATGCCGTCTTGTCCCTGCAATAATTTTTTTTGATGGACCAGGACAATGACGTGAAATGCCGTCAAGTGGAAACCAATGTATTATCCAGCAAAACTTATTTATTGAATTCATAAATATATACAAAAAATAAAAATACTAATCCAAACAATTTATAGGTACATACATATATATAAAAATTACTAAATAATAAAACTATTTTTTGTGGTAGTTTTCAAAGCATGGCTCGATACATAGTGGTGGTCGGTCGCGCACATTTCTTCTTCTTCTCTTTCGACTTTATACTATTACATCTAAAGACGTTCATCTGACTTACGAATAGAGTTCTTTTAAAAATTGATGGTATCGATTAGTTCACCTAAACTGCGCTGATTGGCCCTTTATTTTGTTTGATGCTCTGCCTCTATATTTGCCCGAATCTTATAAGATTTTCTACATTTCCTTCGTAAATGTTTCCACGTTTTCAAATGCAGTCTAAATTTTTGTCCTAGTTTACAAAATAATGTTTACTACAGTTCTGTTCAAAATTATAGCACCAGCAGAAAAATACCGATTTAGATCATTGTACTCCCGCGTAATATGAAATACGTCTTAAATATGATTTCTAGAGTTGATTCATTTATAAATTAATAATTTGATCGCGAAAATAGATTGCACATTAGACAGAAGAAATGAAAAAAAGAAAAAAGGTCTTTTCATATTTATAGCAGCATTTACATTTTTCGTCAAAATTCATGATTTATTTTTCATCTAAACAAAACAATTCTTAATCAATAGTTAATGGTCTTCCCCAACTTCTTAATCACTTCGAATACTCTTTTTTCGTTGATGTTATGTGATTTAAAATCAAATCGATCTCCAAATTTTCCCATTCTTTCAAAATAGCTGCTTTAAGATCCGTCACATTATCGCATTGTTTATTTTCAGCATAAACTCTTCTAACAAGAGTTCCCCCAAATATTTTCCATCGGATTAAGGTCCGGTGAACAGGTCGGCTAACCTAAATCATTAACACGTTTAGTTCCAAATCATAACATCGTCTCGTTACTGGTGTGAATCCTAACGTTGTCTTGCTGGAAAATCTGAATAGCAGACTACACTGGAGGATATCTGTATACACTTTACTGTTCATTCTCATCGAAGAGAACTGAATTTCAAGTGTACCCTTGCATGAAATGGCTCCCCATACCATTACATTTCCACCACCAAAATTTGTTTTTGAAAAGTATTGAGGTGCTTTACGCAGATCCCGCCAATATCCATCGAATCCATCGTCACACAACTTTATGACTTCGACCAATTTTACGTCCTATTTCACGGAAACCATAACCCGAACTAGAGAAAGCAATTATTTGACCTTTTTCATAGTCACTTAGTTCTTTACCATATGGCATTTTCTTTAAATTTGTAAAGGAATTCATAAAAATCACTTTCCCGAATTTAAATAATTTTTTTCCCCAGATTTTAGTTATTTGAACTTCAATCTCTCGCTGGTGCTATAATTATGAAATGCGACAAAATGTTGCTTATTGTTTTTCTCACTAACGGTACTTTCTGTTGTTTTTTTCCAGTATGTTTAAATATTTAACTTTATGTGCTAAATGTGAAAATGTTACTTTGGTTTGATATTTCTGTATTTACAACGAAAAATTTCAAAAATAAAAGTGGCGCTATAATTTTGAAAAGAACTGTATTTTTTGCACTTTTCATGCCTTCACTAATTTTTGACCGTTGGCTATTTTATTTTATAGATCAGTCCGTAACGAATCGTACGAGTGATTAAACAAGCACGTACCGCATCTGGCACTGCTGAGCTGACCCTAATTTTACTTTCTTTTACTCTAGTAATCATGAAAATTTTGTACCTTGAGATTTATCTGTTTTGAGGTCCCTTGAGTCCGAAAAAGTAGGTTTCGAAATGATATCTGTCTGTCAGTATGTCCGTCTGTCAGTCTGTGTTCTCTACAGCCCAGATGGTTTAACCAATCGGACTGAAACTTCAGATTTAAGCTTTTTTGATAAATTGGGAGGTTCCAGTGAATTATACTCCAAATCGGCTAACCGGAAGTGGCCCAGAAAATTTATTTTGCAAATATCTTAAAATGTATAAGGTTTACAAAAAACTATTTAATACAAAATGTTTTCAAAAATTAAAAAAAAAAAAATTTCTCAAAATTCTCTGTTCGTAAAAGAAAGTCGTGTGTTGGCCGCCACACCTCTATTTTTTAACGTGTTGCCTTCTTTCTCGCTGTAAGAAAATCACCAAGGATTTTGAATTTTTCCTTTGAAAATGTTTTTACATTCTGTTCACTATTTTTGCATTTTTATTTTATAGATCATTCGATAACGATTCGTTTGGATGAAGGAACATATCGCTACCTTGGAAGAATACCGGCACATCTCAAAAAATACAAATCACAAGAAAATCGCATTTGAAACTTTTAATTAAACTGAAGTTCTATTATCAGACCCTCAGGAAAGTCGGAGCGACAATTGCTTTTTCTTTTGTAATGCAAGCACTTTTAGCCGACTTTTAATGGAGGTGGTCTTGCAGAACAAAAAATTATATGTGCACTGCTTAAAGGATTGGATACAACTGAACTTATGACAGTTTTGATGCAAAGAATAGAAAGATTTACAAATTTGCAATAGCGACATAACTGTCGCCTACTGGTTTTACGTGTGTAGTTCAGTTGCGCCGTTCTAGAACATAAAAATATGACGATAATACGACTGTTTTATGTAAAAAAGTCAATTTTCCAATTTTTGGAGTTGTGTCGGTATTCTTCCAAGGTAGCGATATGTGTGGCTCGCTCTTGCTCGGTTGCTGAATTATGCCGCATTCCCCTCTTATCTTATGATGGTTGGTGACCTTGACGGATTACAAATCATAACCTCTCTATCGCATGATTGAGCGTCCCAAAAGTTCAGAAATAAATCACTTCACTTACTTATACCATTGAATCCAATTTTAAAATATGATTTTAAGCGGCTTCTTAATAACAAGAAATCATTTTTTTGTGAAATCCTACTCGATTACATCAGCAGCCGATTGCCATACTTCAATAAATTTTTTAATTGACAACACATGACTAAAAAAAATTATTCGGCCAATCTATAAAATCTCCCATAAAAATTTGGAAAATCAACACACTACACATGTGCGAGCACACACAAATACACCAAAATTCACTTAACAGAAAAATACAAAAACTTATGAAAATCAGTCAAAATTTTCTTTTTCATCATTTTTGAAAAATAAAATAAATTCCAATTTGACTAAATTAACTCATATATACACAACATTATATATTCGTGTTGGTTGAACTTTAGAGAAACTAAAATAACAAAAAAAAAAACAGAAAATTGGGAAATTTTTTTGTATTTTGTTTTGTTTATTTGATGTCAAAGAAAATGTGTATTTAGTAACCTTTAAAACAAAAATGATCTTTTGTGTGTAAAACTAGAAGAGAAAAAAACAAAATCGTTTTCGAATGATATTGACTGAGTCCTCGGTCAAATCTCGTTGTCGTGGAACGCGTATTTTCCGGAATTTTATTTTCGTTTTCTTTTGAAACATGTGCGCGCGCTTTATAAATGCGCGTTATGAGATCAGGGTTACTCTCGAGAAACACAATGATTTTTTGATTTTTTTTTTGTATTATTTAGCTTATGACTGACATTGAACTAATTTGTGTACACAAAATTTGGGATATACTTATACAGAATTGCTTAGGAGATTGATAGATCGACACAAGTGCCAACAACTCAATACATATGTACATATGTATGAAATACGCGAAAAATGAGTGATTCGTCTCGAAAATATTCTATTTTCATCAAAATAACGCATAAAAAATTTTCATAATTTTCTCGCATTTATATTAATATAAAAAAATTATCGAAACTATTTGCGAAATTTTATAGATTTTCTTTTTAATTTTTCCACTAACCATTGAAGCAAGAAAAATTTTGTTTGTGCCTCAAATTGTTTTTTAATGTTTCGTTTTTGTGCGTTATTCGTTTTCTTAAATCTCGCGTCTCGCATCTCAAATGCTATCCAAAATCTTTTGTTTTATTTATTTAAGATTTTTTTTTTTTTTTTTTTTTTTCAAAAATTTTAAAATTTGTATGTCTTTCGACACATTGTCGTTCGGCACATGGATAAAATGTCAGTTAAAATTAGAATATTAAATTGAGTGAATGTTCACGGTCCACCACAACCACTAATAATTTTTAATATTACTTAATCCTGCGCTTGCGATGATATTTTTGCGTTTTAAGAGAGAAACGAGCGTGTGCCAACAAAATATTATCGTATTCATAAAGAATTCCATTCAAGTTGATTATTTTTGTATGATGAATATGTTCGAGAACGCGCTTAGCTATCAACAATACTGTAATTGAAATGTTTGGTGATAGAAGGAAACAACAATGTACAGTGCAAATTATCGAACAGGCCCTACATCTCAGTTTTGAAAGATACAACACACTAAGCAAATCACGAATTATTCCACACAATAAACGTTAATTGCCTCGTTACAAGCTCGATACTAGTTAATCTTAGTAATAGCTACTTTTCTTGATATTTGATCTAGTCAAAAACAAAAATTATTTCTTAGTTAATTATAATGTTCCTTCCTGTGTTTGCAAAAAAAAATCTGCGTCTGTGGTTGATGAAGTATTTAACAACGTAACCAATAAATTCATCGTTTCAACCAAAAAACAACTTGGAAGCGGCTTTGAAAAATTCTCTATCTCTCCTCTCTACGGCAGCCCACTTCTTCTAAGGTATAAATACACAGATTAATAGTAGTAATCTATTGGATCTGGCTTTTATACCGTTTGAACCGCTGAATATATCAGTTATGTTTGAATATTGCGAGTCAGTCGAAGAAAATGTGAACTAATGGGCGATTACTCTTCTTTTAAATGCATTTGGATTTCATTTCTATGCTTGTGATAGTATAACGATATGTTGAGCAAATTCTGTCGAAAATGCCACCCCTTCTCGGAGGTGGAAATTAGTACACTCAAAATAACCACAGAAATCGATAGAAGGACGAATTCTAAGCAAAAACTGTTCTATGAAGTTTTTTTTTCGAGTTATTTGTGATGTCGAAAATGTTGATTTTTTTATCTAAACAATTCCATCATTGATAGATGGAATTAGTCAAAATGCAGGAAATAAGACTAATCGGCAATGACATCATTGATTTTTAGTCGCTACGGATTAACTCTCTATCACAGCAATGACATGGATAAACATGAATTTGCCGTGAACGATGTCGTCGATTTATGACTGACTTGCTGTCAACAATCGGATTTGTACACTAAAGTTTCATGGTCGTCACTTTAACATCACTTTTATGAACGTTCACCAAATCTCTGATTGGATGATGATTGTCTTGGTGCGATTCGGGAGAAAGATTGTGCATGACAACGAAATCTATCGCAAAGAACAAGACAATCCTATAACGCTTAAATGACTGCAAGGAAATTTTCCAATCGGCTATGTAGGCGGAAGAACTGAGAATGGTATGAGCAACACGCCCGCAACATCCCAAATTCTAGCCTGAGAGATGGTTATCGTTGCATAAGAGAGCTATGGACTTTCATCCACTTAGCAGCGCTATTCGCAACGAATCCGATGAATTAAAAATGGATACTAAAATCGTCCTTGCAGTGTGCGGAGTTATTTCTACGCTCATTCACTTGTTACGATTACTTTTTTGATCGTTCTAATTATGGAAAGTGTCGATATACCTAAGGATTTAAATTCTATGCTTGCGTTTGTTTAAAGGTTTTCTAAAGATTTTCATAATCCTTATATGAATAAAACTTTATACGTCTCTTTTGTTCGGACATTATTGGAGTATGTTGTTGCCGTTTGGAATCCGTTTTCTATTAACTACTCAGATCGCTGAGAGAGGACGCAAACACTTTTGTCAATGTACGATCTACGAAGCCTGCCTAGAGGCACAAGAGCCTACCTAGAGGTAGATGCAAATTAATAAATATTGAGCCTCTCTTTATTCGTAGGATTGAAATTAGCGCAATCTTTGTTACAGACCTACTAGTATCTAAAATCGATTGTCCGGAGACTTTGAAAAGCTGCCGCTTCCTAGGCAAAACTGCGTTAAATGTAAGCCGACCTAACATTCATCAGCTTCTTTTAATAAAGAAAGTACGGTCAGCTTTTGACTTTAATCTGACAATAAATAAATAAAAACGAATTTAAATAATTTTCCTTGGTTATGGGTCTGAATGACTTTTTATCGTTACATTTCTTGTTTGGATTTAAGTTAAGATCATGATTAGCTCCCCTGCTTTGGAACGTATCTTAGTCTAAACACAGCATTGATTATATGTAAAAGCTTGCTAGTCGCTTTATTCGGTAGTTCTTTAATGATTTGTCCAATTATTAAGTCATATCCAGGAGGTCTTCTCATGTTTAGATTTTTAATTTCTTCTTTTGGCTCATCTCGGGGTACACTTTGTATTTCAATCAGATATCGTCGCTATCATCGTAAACTATCGAATGTGCAAAAAATTAAATTTCATATTCGCTACTTAGCTCTGGAATTGGGCATGATACAGTGGCAAATGGTCAATTATTTTTACTTTAATAGAATCATAGATAATGGTTCTGGCAAAGTTTCGAATATTATGCGCATTTTTTTCAATGTAACTATGTCGATATTATTGAATATTTTTTGATATCTTTGCGATGGTAGCGACGATATGTCAATATGCCTCGCAAACATATCAGCTTTTTGTTTACTGCTTCGAGCTCGTCTTCGATCATCATTTCTTATGGATGCCGTCGAAATTGTTGGTCTCTTAAGTAACTTTCGTTGCTTTCCATAAGGAGTATTCAGAGTCTTTTTGGCCAGGGAGTGAAGACAAATACGTACTTATGGTTTCATTCTTAACTGTTCTGATGAGAGATTTCAGTTTTTTAAATAGGTTATTAAGCACAGTTTTATGTTCTCCACAAGCTCTCCTACTTTTGGGTGATAATTTTTACTACTAATGCTATTTATATAACTACATATATGGATTGCCACAGAGTTAGTTTTATATTTTCTATTAGCCTTTCTACTTCCTTTTCGACGTATATGGTGTTTCTTATGATACTTGAAGATCTACGTTTTGCTCTAACAGTTCACGAAATAGGTTCCGATTAGATAGTCTTGCACGGATTTCTTTTTTAATTATTGTTTTGCTGACTGTCATAATAACAGAAGAGTAGTAGTAGTTCATCTTCTCACCATGTCGTATTTAAATATTTTTCCTGCCGCGAACAGCTCCTTCCCTTTTGGTGTTGTAACTTTGGAACCACAGTAGGTGTTATATGCATTGAAGTCACCGCCAATGTTGAAACATCGCCCTATGTTGTTAAACCGTTCACGTTCTTCATAATCTTCCCTTTTTCAAGTTAAGTCCTGGTGGGCAGTATATATGCTGATATATTTTCATTATTTGTTTTATATTATCCTTAATAAGAATATCGGATCTGCCTCTTGCCTCTTGCTATAACCGAATATTTTGGCATATCGACAGCTTAATCCGCAAAACCGCCAACTCCAATTTTTGTCGAAATACATATTTTATTACCAGCAGCTAAATGATGTCAGGTGTCATCATTCTGAATAAGCGACAAATCCAAATTCGACGCAAACTGCTCGCACAAAAACCAGGCAACTCCATATCTACTGTTCATATCGAGTAAATTACACAGTTTTATGATGCTACTGAAAAATAAACACTCAAGGAATTGGCGTTTCTGCGGATTAAGCCGTCGATATGAGGGCCCTAATATGAGTTTCAGAGCATTTCCAATTACTATTCTGTAAATTTATTTTTTATTTTCTAGTCGCTTTATAGTTAATAATGATGCCCAAGTTCATCTCAGACTGCTTCATCAAGTTTTTTATTTAGAGCCTCTATGCATTTCGAGACATCTCTTAAAATTTGACCGCCGTTGGTTTTTTTTTCTGTTTTTTGCCTCCTAACCTTGAGTCACATTTTTTCCCTCGCAGGTTATAAAATCCCTGATTTATCTGCCGATTGATCGCAACACGGTCTCTACGGTTTAGGTGAGATTTTCTTGCACGATTCCTTATATTTTGCAGTTCTATAGCCACTTTACAACCACGTTAATTTGCTGGATGTTGCTCCTTGCAATTAAAATGCATTTTACTATCGAGTTCATTTCTAATGTGCACTATCTAACGTGCAGTGCTCGAAAGGTGGTTACCGGTGCATTTGCCGCATCCTGTCATACGCTCACATTATCTTTGTGTAAGATTGAAGCCCTGACATTTTTTGCACTAAACTATCAGCAGTGAATTTTTCCTCACTGATTTAATTCAGACTTTCATATTTTGAATTAATCGAATGTCATGGATTTTTTGGACATTTTCCCCATTACCAAACGTTAGCATGAAAAACGGTAGCCTTCATTTTGGGAGGACGCTGATTTACAGTTCTCTCTTTTACTTTCTTTTACTCTAGTAAAATAAAGTATAGTAATCATGAAAATTTTGGAACTTGAGATTTATCTGTTTTGAGGTCCCCTGAGTCCGAAAAAGTGGGTTTCGAAATGGTGTCTGTCTGTCAGTCTGCCTGTCAGTCTGTGTTCTCTCTACAGCCCAGATCGTTTAACCAATCGCACTGAAACTTCAGATTTAAGCATTTTTGATAAATTGGGAGGTCCCAGTGAATTTTAATCGAAATCGGCTAACCGGAAGTGACCACTCCCTTGGTCCAAAAAATTTATTTTGCAAATATCTTAAAATGTATTAGGTTTACAAAAAACTATTTAATACAAAATGTTTTCAAAAATTAAAAAAAAAAGAAATTTTCTCAAAATTCTCTGTTCGTAAAAGAAAGTCGTGTGTTGGTCACACCTCAATTTTTTTGATAATGTTTACATCATCCTTAATGTCTAGACCTTTACTATGCAACTCTGAAACAACTTTACTCTCGCATGTTGGGTGTAATCCTCTAGTCATGACCTTAATTGGTCTTTCGTGCTTATCTTCATAAGTATTCCATTGAAGTTTCTTATCGTTAAGCTTCTTAGTTAGTTTTTTATAGTATCTGAGTCTGCGATATTTACCTTTCAGATATCGTTATTTAGTGCTACCAACTTGAAGTCTTTGTCCATGATTGAGGCTTTGACAGTCGGGTAGTCTTTGATATTCAGTATGTTAATAGGTGGAGGCTCTTTTTTCTCTCTTTAGTTTGATTTTCCCTGTTGTACTGAGTTGATAAGTTACTCGATGTTGACGTTTGCTTTGATTGATCCACATATTCTTTCAATGATTCTGCTTTCATGATGATTTTTCGTTCTGGGATTGCTTTTCTTAATGATACAATAAGATTCTCTTGTGACTTCAACTGCTTCAGTAGCTTCCATGTTAAATGATGAAGTTTTTTCTTGGTTTTCCTACCGCTAGTGTCCGCTGGCGACCAGACCCTGTTTCTCTTTCGTGTTCTTCTTCGTCTCTGTGATATTCACTAACGACTTTGTTATATTCATGGCCTAATTGGATGTCTTGTTTCAGGTCTTCATTCTCTCTCTTTAGTAAGGTAATTTTGTTACTCAGCTTTAAAACTTCACCAATAGGAGAAGAAAAAATCGAATTAAAATCTCCCATAGAACACGTTTTTGTGATTATAAGCGATCTTAAGATTCGGCTACCCTTTTAAAAATGATTCTCATTTTACCTTGTCATGTTTAGTGTGCTAACAGGGCAAAAATCACGCAGGAGATAGAAAATTCATAAACCAGATGACAAGTAAAGTTTTAAAAAAGAGACATGAATTTTCCAACTAAGATTACCGTCCAAATGAACCCCAAGATATTTAAACTCGTTGACTAATTCAATATTAATACACTGAGAATGACAGCCCAGTAGATGCACATTTGGAAATATTATGATAAATTACCTGATTAACATTTGCTGCTGATGTTGTGCCAGTCAATTTGAAAGGGTAAATTTAAGGCAATTTAAGTTTAAAAACCGAATTAGTATAGATCAGAAATAGCAAATGGCCCAATCCGGAACCTTGTGGAACACCAACGTTCAAAATTTTTGGTTCAAAACTTAGAGTGGTATTAATTTTAAGTCTAACTGATCTGTTAGCAAGGTAAGAAGCGAACCACTTGTTAACAACTACCCTAAAACCAATATCATAGAATATTCAGAAGAATTTTATGGTCAACCATCTCAAAGGCTTTAGCAGCATCAATAAATAAACCAGCACAAAGTTCAGTCCGCTGTGAATTGTTTTCAAAAATTTCAACAAGGTCGATTCGGTACTCATGCCTTGACGTTGACGGAAACCATGTTGATGGTTACTTAATACATTATTCTGATCTAAAAAAGAAATTTTTTTATTTTTTTTATTACGACTGAGAGTCTTGTACCCATTTAGTAATTTACATTGCACAATAAAGTTTTTGATTAGTAGGCACAATCAAGTGATTATCCCCCGTTTCGTGTAACTCCTCCTCAGATTTTTCGCTACGGTAAGTCTACTCTGACCTCCTGGTCGCGATAAGTCCAAAGGTTTGGTTCTTTGCAGTCTTCTTGTTGGTGTGGTATTCAGCATACAGCGTATGTCCAGATTTTCATGCTGGTGCAGACGTTGTAGGTATTTTGTTGCATGATTCTTGATTTCATCCGCGACAAGCTCGATCTTTAGATCTCGATGGAGGTTGTCGTTTCGAATGTACCACGGTGCATTAACAATACATGGCAGGATTTTATTTTGAACTGTTTGTATGATTTTGATATTTGTCCTCTTGGCACAACCCCAAAGTTAACTACCATATGTCCATACAGGTTTCAGAATTTGTTTGTATAACAGCAGTTTTGTTCTGAATCGCCAGTTCAGATTGTCTCCCTAGGAGCCAATGCATTTTTCTAAATTTTATGTTTAGTTCTTCTCTTTTCTTTTTTATGTGTTCCTTCCATCTAAGTTTAGCATCTAAAGTCATGCCAAGATATTTAGCAGTGTTCGCATGCGGTACTCCTATCGAGTTTATCATTATTGGTATATGATTAACTTTTATATTTCTAAAGTTTACTTGGATTGATTTTGCTTCATTTAAATTAATTCGCCCTTTCTTTGTCCAATTACATATCAGGTTAGTAGCCTTCTGTAATTTACTAGTGGAGTCACTTTTATTTTTTGCTGTTGCAAGTATGGCCGTGTCATCGGCAAAAGTCGCCATTGTTGCTTCTGTAATTGGTATATCTCTAGTATACAGGAGATAAAGGATTGGCCCAAGAACACTTCCTTGAGGAACTCCTACTTTACTCGGAAATGTCTCTCTGATATGAATGATTTTAGAATTTGAAAAAATTGCTCCGGAAGATCTCGGTGAAGTTTGAATTCTAACCCTTGGTGCCATACTTTGTCAAATGCTTACGCTACATCAAGGAATATAGTTGAGCATATTTGTTTGCTTTCTAATGATTTCTCGATTACATCAGTAATTCGATGTACTTGTTCTATCGTAGAATGTTTTTCCCTAAATCCAAACTGATTTGAGGGGATAAGATTCCTTTCTTCGATAATTGGTTTTAATTGACCTATATGAAGCTTTATCGTTCGGAGGTTTGTTCGGCTTAAGTATCATAATTACTTCTGCAACTTTCCATTGTCTTGGTACATATCTTAGTCGAAATGCTGCATTGATTATATGCACTAGTTTCCTCAACGCTTTCTCCGGTAACACTTTTATTATCTGACCCGTTATGAGATCATATCCTGGAGCCTTATACGCATCCAGATTATTCTTGATTTCCCATTTTAGTTCTTTCAATGTTATAGGTGTAATTTTTATTTCATCCTGTTTATTTATTGGGGTAATATTTTCCTCTTCCGTTTATTTTGGGTAAGGTTGGAATGTTTCTTCAAGGTGATTTGCAAACAAATCTGCTTTTTGTTTAGCATTTCGAGCCCAATTTTCTTTATATTTAATTGGAGGAACCTGAAGTTTGGGTCTTTTAAGATTCTTTGTTGCTTTCCATAATGAATAATCAGTATCTTTTTGCCCAGTAAGAGTGCTGAGGTATTTATTAACTGATTGATTTTTAATGTCTTTTATTAGATATTTTAATTTGTTACACAAATGATTAAATACCCCTTATTTTCCGGGTTTCGATGTTTTTGCCAATTCTTCCGTGCCTTTCTTTTATTTTTAAGAAGTTCTCTCACTTCCTCTGGATAGCTAACATTGCGCTTCATTTCCTGATTGTTATTAGGAGTGCTTTCCCACAAAGCACTTTGGATATTATGGATGAGCTTATCTAGTTCGTCTTCTATTTGGGCTGGTCCCTGTATTGGATTCTACAGATTAATTCTTTCTGTTAGCCGTGGTTGGAAGAGATCCCAATTGGTTTTGAAACTCGTTAATTTCGGGTTGCTCTCTTTCATAACAATTGTTTGGCTAAGTATCATAATTACTGGTGAATGATCTGATGATAGACTTTCACTGTTCTCTATATGGATATAATTATCTGAAATCCCTCTTGTAATAAAGAAGTCTATAAGATCTGGAGTCTTAGTGATATCCGAGGGCCAATAGGTTGGTGTACCGCCCGAGTGAGAATCGCATTTTAGTTGTTTGCCTGCTGCGAACAGTTCTTTTCCTTTAGCGGTCGTCAACCGTGATCCCCAATAGGTATTTTTTGCATTATAGTCACCTCCAATTAAAAAGGCACTTCCTAGTGTTTTGAGAAGATTTGTATAATCTACTTGTTTGAGATTGTATCTTGGGTTGTGACTTGCATGGAAAGCTTCTCAACTTTAAATTCTTCGTTATGCTTTATATAATCTTTTATGAGAATAGCTGATCCACCTCTAGCTTAGTTCTCTGGATGTAATGCATGGTAGCAATTATATCCTTTTATTTTACAGAATGAAGTTTTGGTGAAATGAGTTTCTGATATAAGACATGATTCTGTTTTTCACTGACTTCTCTAAAATTTTACTGGCTGCAAGGCTATAGGTCTATAATTGCGTTTATCATTACGATTGCCTTTTTTAAACAACGGAATAATAGCAGCAGTTTTCAATCTTTCAGGGGCTATTCCTTGTACGAAAGAAATATTGAAAATATGGGTAAGAACGGGGCTGACATAATTAACAATAGCTTTCAATATATAATTACTAAAACCATCATTGTCTACTGACTGCTTCGGTTCCATCGAGGCAAATCGTAATTAACAGACGAGTTATACGATTTAAACTTTGCTTTTAATTTATTAGCAACACTCGTAAAATAACGATTAAACTCCTTGGAAATTTCTAAATCACTAGTAATAAGTTCACCGTTTTCAGATAAAATGCTTTTAATCGAAGAAATCTTAGGCTTCCGTGTTAGAATTTCATTCACGAGATTCCAGGTTTTTTTAGCATCTCTAACTGAATCACCTGAACGTTTTTTCAATTTATTGCGCAATTTGTTTCTCTTGTTAATACGACTGGCAAAGTTAAAAGAAATCCAAGGTTGTAAACGTTTGGTTTTTACCCGACTAAAAGTGTAACAATGCTCTAGTATATCAGAAATAATGATCAGAAATTGGTTAAGAGCTAAAGATGGATTATCAAGGGTAAAAACATAATTCCAATTAAATTTTGCAAGAATATCTGTTAACAATACCAGATTGAGCTTCTTCGTATGACCAACATGGACATTAATTGGGTGGTGACGAAACTTGAGGTATCTTGAATATTATTTCAATAAAATGATTGTCTGAAATCTTAAGGTCTAATGCTGCCGCTGTGAGACAAGGAAGATCTTTAGACTTGAGACGAGCAAAAAAATGATCAATACAAGAAGTTGATGTTGTAATTACACGCGTAGGAATATTAATCAGAGATTCGGGACCGCAGAAATGAAAAGATTTCTTGCCTTAATATTACGAATAATTCCAGACATTTCTTGCACAAAAGTATTAAAATGCGCTGAATGTAACTTATAAATACCTAAAAATACAAATACTTCATTATCAAAATTCCACTCCACTTTAACAATATCAGTTGAAGTTATATTAAAAGCAGTTAGTAAACATGATAGGTTGGAATCATAATAAACAGAAATCCTACCAGACCTAAAAGTTTCGTTACAAGCACCAAACAACGTGTAACCATTTAAATTATACGAAGACAATTCATTGCTACTTATCCAAATTTCACTTAAAAATATAAACGATGGTCTTTTACTATAAGCATTTATATTGGCTACGAACAAATCAAAATTTTTTCGAAGGCTGCGAATATTTTGATGTACAATTACAAAATCAGAAAACACTACATTCTCATGGTTATTATTTATGCTAGAAGATAACTGGTTATTATTAGTAGATTTAAGCCGTGTTTTCCATGAGAACTGCACTAGAACTCGATAATTTTAAACTACTTTTATTCTTTGTAAACCGAAAAAATAAAAATTCATAAAGTGCGAATATGTAGTGTATTTGACATAAATACAGATTTTAAGTTTAAAAATGTACCCCTTCAGTTATTTCATCAAAATTTTCTTATTTCTTGCTGACGTCATTACACGCAACTACACTCGATAAATTCATGGGTTTATCAAGTGTAACTAAAAAATAAGCTATAATTGTAATTACTTATTGCTGTAACAACTTAAAATGTGTATTTATGTTAAATGCACTACACATTTGCACTTTATGAATTTTGTTTTTTTTTTCTGTTTACATAGAATAAAAGGAATTTAAAATTTATCGAGTTCTAGTGCAGTCCTCATGGAAAACACGGCTTTAATAGCTAAATAAGCCTTATTTTTATTATTATTGGAGGGCCATGCTTGCCATCAGCCACCTCGCACTGCGACCTAAAAGTTCTATTGTGCTGGACCCTGCTTAATTATCCGTCCAGTCAATATTCAGGTTCTTAATGAACCTGACAATACTGCCTCCCGGTACGTGATACATACTATCTGGGCTTATTGCTCTCGCTCCTAGATGTTTACTACAGCATGTAGTTCCACTAGAAAGACGGTAGTATTGGAGCCCAAGGACTTCGAGAGGGCTGTCCCGCTCCCGTATATTCCTATTCCTGCCCCGTATTCCATTTGATTTTACTCTTACGAGTTGCTGGGAATTGCAAATCGCCTGTAGGTCACCCAGCGTTACTACAGGAAGGCTAAATAAAACTGGAGGGTGCCTGGTATCGAGAGTCCGCATATTTTAGACTGATTAACCTATCAGCCATTCATCCATCGGCGTATGCTGTTCCACCTTAGATTAGGGTTTTTGTCAAGGTTTTCTCCTTTAGCGCCATACTTTAGCCTGTGCCAAATGGCCTAACATGTGCCAAATGACCTTAGTTACCAGTGGTTGCCACGAGGAGGCAGCACGTACACTTGCGAATTGTGAACAGGTTACCCCTCACACAATTGTACCCATCACGCAGCTGCCTAATGACATGACCAGAACAGCTCACTAACTCTGTTAGTGGCTTATTGGGATTCACTTTTCTGCTTAAATTTGTTAAATTAAAACTAAATCGAGAAAAAATAAAAACATACATTTGTGGAGGTCCACACCAAAACGCTACATTTCAATCATAAATGATTTTAAACAATTTGAGAAAATTTGATTACTTCATTAATGTCTAAAGCAAGCTCTATTCCACAAAGGGGAAACAATTTCTTGTGTAAGCATAGATAAATTGGGTCAATCATAATTTGAATATTTTTGCTAGCAACGCCATGATAACTATATACTTTAAAAAAATGTTACGTTTTGATGCAACTAATTGGTAATGTAGCGTTTTGGTTGGGCCATTGTAGTAATGTTACTTTTTGATATGAATAAAAAAATAAATTTAAGAGATATATTCTATTTTATTATAAAAACTTAAATTGTAAGAGCACAATTCTCTTCGTAACAATCACAAATTTCGACAAGTGGATCAGCTTGAAACTGTTCAATTCCAGGAGTTGGCCGCTCTCCGTCCAACAGCGTTTTAAAGAATTCCAAATCTTCAAAATCTCTCCATGTCTCACCGAACTGCTTCACCTCTTTTTCTCATTAGAAACTTTATTCCCTAAGGCAACACTTGGCATTGTTGTTGGAAACAGTTTTCCTCTCTTTAAATAGGATATGTACTTTTCATTACTTTCATATATGAAATTTTTATAGGTTTTTAGTAAGCATTGACGGTGATTTTGTGATCTTTTAAAAAATACACGCTTCATATTTTGTATACCATTTATCGGTTTTAGTTGTTGACCTAATGTCGTGACATCATACAAATGCCAATCATTTCCCAAAGTCTTTACATTTCCATGTTTGGAATAAATTTCATAATAGTGATCTTTTTTTGTAATAATTGCCACTTTTCTCAAGTCTTTTTCGATGCGGGCAAAGACTCGATCGGCTGGTAAAAACGATGTCCTCTAACTGGGAAATATAGTTAAAATTTTTGCAGTAATGAAGGTGCTTTGTGTAGGAGCCAAAACATCAAGCTGTGAAGTAAATGTTGATTAAACAATCTCAATGTTTCTACATCTTCAAATTCAATATTCTCTAGATGATTGAGCATGCTGAACTTACACACACTGATCCACGTCCAGCTTGATCTTCACTCCACTGGTAAAACGTAGGGTCTCTAGTATCCCTTGCAGTCAGACACATTGTATAAAGACTTAGTTGTCTTAAATAAAATGCATCCCGTATCGGAGATTTAGGTAACGGCTGTACTGTTAGTGATTTAGCTACATCTTTTTTAAGTAATTTATAGGTTAGGTTAGGTTAGGTTGGAGCGGCTGCCAAAACGCACACTTAGACCGATGACGATTCGTTGTGATACCGAGGGATCCTACTCCCCTTCCACCTTCACTGGAACCAATTTGAGCTATTTACGTAGCGTATATCTCGCACATTGCAGTTCATGAGATCCATAAGGCCGTCCAAACTATACTTGCCCAGATATTTGTGCCTCCTGTAAGCTAGCGCCGGGCATGATGCAGCTTCTACAGAAGTCATTTGTCATTGACCCAAGCCTCCTCGCATGCTCCCCAATGAGGCAGTGTCCTGTGAATACCCCTACGACTATACCTAAGTCAGGTCTGCGTAGGGATAGTAGCGTCTTGGAGCGCTCCAAGTCCAGTTTCGGCCAGAATTGCCGCGCTACATTGCATGTTATGGTGTTAGTCCACCTCCTCTGTGCCGAGGCTATCACCTCATTACTAAGCACCCTAAAAATCGCCGCTATGGGCCTCCCCAGATTTGCCCTTTCCGGTTTCAATTGGAGAGTTGTACCTTGCCTTGTCAGTTCGTCCGCCCTACAGTTCCCCCGTACATCTGAGTGACCGGGGACCCAGACTATCTGGATATTGAACTGCTCACTCATCTCGTTAAGAGATGAGCGGCACCTCAATGCCACCACGGATGTCAGGGAAACTGATTCCAGCGACTTGATTGCCGCCTGACTGTCCACATATATTGTTATATCCCTTGTGGATATGACATTATGCCTCAACCAAGTCAGTGCTTCCTCAATCGCTACCACCTCCGCCTGATACACACTGCAGTGATCAGGAAGACGAACGGATAAATAAGGATAAACAAGTAATTTATAAAATTTGTTCGCTTTTAATGTATGTACCCTGTGCTGAGTTCTGTATTCCTGTTTCTTCATTTCATCTTTCTCTGATTTTATTTTGTTTTTTTAGCATGAAACAAGTTCCACAAACATCAGATGCTGGAGTAGAAAATCATATTCAAAGTATTAAATATTTTCCATAAAAATGTTTTCTTTACTTTGAGTGTTTCATCAACCGAATCATTATACATTTTTCGTAGTTTTGCTATACTCAACTCACTTGACAAATAACAGCGAACTGATTTCTGTATGCTGTAGTGGCTCTCTTTTGCAGGAATAGACTTCAAAAACATGATAACTTTTTCTCCATTATATGTCTCCATTGTACAACGTCTTTGCAATGGTATTTAGTCGGCGATTATTAATTAAAAATGTCGCCTGAAAGAATTTTTTACACACATAAGTCGGCTTCTTTTTACTTAACACAAAGTAATTGTGTTACCCCCTTCGGGGTTAATGTTTTTCAGATGTAGATGGGCGATGCTGTTGTGTTCTATAGGGTGCAATAAATCGTGTCAAAAATTGATCTTGTGGAACTTTGCCTTTATTCTTATACAGAAATTCTCTTTGTTTTATAAGGTCCATAATACTGACAGTTTGACATTTAAATTTACTTTTTCCTTTATGAGCGCAGGGCCTCTTGAACAGTAATGCAATGCTAAAGGATCCTTATTTGAATACCTAAAACAAGAAATGTTACATGACATATTAAGGTATGGATAAACACTTTGAAGAAAAGCGAATCGAAATTTTGTATTCTTTATTTCAGTAACATTAATTCAAGTTTGATTCAATTAATTATATATGGTAACTATAATATTCAATTACAGCTCTCATTAATTTATCATTATAATCTGGGTGGTTTTCAGAAACTTGATATTTGGTTCCACATTGTCTTGAAATCAGAATGCACTGTCTCCATGGCCTGTTCACTGTAAAACCCCAACCCTCTTCTATGGCCTTCACAAAAATCTTCTATATGATAAAATACTGCATGTACTTTTGGTGTGACTGATAGCCCTAGGGCCAAATAGCTAGTCTTGAATTGAGCGTTAGATTCTTTGTAACAATCATTTAATTCGATTCCAAAACAATTGTGAACTACACGATCAAAATCCTTCAGTGTTTCCAAATATTTCTAACAACCAATGGAGCAAAATGATCGGAGACTATCCACTTTTTTCAATAATATTCTACATGAATTGCCATTGAATTTGGTACCTCCTTGAGTAAATTCTCGTTGAACATTGCATAGGTTGATCCATTCTGTTTCCGATGTAGTTCTAGAGGAGGAATAATGTCAAGAATCTTTTTATCGTCATCAGCTGAAAAAACTGGAGGATTGATACAGCTTTTGAAATTTTTCGCATTTTTCATTATCGATCCGCCAGCGTTTCTCCAAGATTCAAAATATGAGGTTGAGTTTCCCACAGTTCGCCGAGGTCTGACGTGCTCCAAATTTGTGCTTTCACAAAGGCACCATGTAAAAGGGTACGTCGATGAATGAGACATAATCCCGTCAGAATATTGGCTAATTTGAGATCAGTCGCTATCGTACCAAAAAAATCCTCAATTTTCAATATTTTCCATATTGCTGACACGTTTTCATAATTATCTTGAACCGATTTCACAATAGCTTGAAAAAAGACTTTCTTAACACCTGAGTCAGCAAAGGCTTTAGCAAACACGCCATCATCATACTTTTGATATTTTTTCTCCTGTTGACGAATTTCAGTTGAATCATCTTGAACAGACAAGCACACCTTCAAAAAACCACCGCCACCGTCAATTCCAAATTTTAAGTGCTGATTTCTAAAATCCCGCTGTTTCTCGATATGAGAAAGCAAATCTTCAAAAGTATGGCAGTAAACTACGGGACATTGGATTGGTTTGCTCATTCGAGCTTTGATGGTTACAAAATCTATTGTCTTAGCACAAAATAAACTTTTTACCTTGCCATTCTTCTGTTTCAGGCTTTTTTTCAATCCTGGCTCAATTATCACCCGCTTTTTGGTACCAGCTCTCAAAGCGGTCGCTATATCAAGAGTAGTCTTTGTACTAAGATTAAATTTTGTTTTGATTTTCAAGAAATCGGCTGTGGATATATTCGAAGCTGGTTCCTCTTCATTTTTGGTCGTGGGGATTTATGAATAATTTCATGGAGTTTCCTCCACGTGCCTGAGTAAGGGAGACCGTCGAATCTTTTTTGTTTACTTTGTCATCAATTTCATGTTGTTGAATTGCAATTTTACTAATTAATGTTGACACCACTTGTTCCATTACTTTCTTCCCCATTGTATTTATATAATTGCATACATTATCAACTTGGGCAGTTTTGGTGCATTTATGAGGCGTTCCTCATTTGGGATCGATAAAACATTTGGAACAACGTTTGATACATTTTCCGTCATCCGATTTTTTTTTTTGTTAAGAAGTTGCATGGATATCACATTACTTAGAGCAATCTGGCACAAATAGCACTGACAGGGATTTTGAGTCCTAGATCTCGTAGTTAAACTTACACTCAAAAACTTAGAATAATCAGGTAGCTCAACAGTCTTGGAGGGAACGATTCCTGGATCGGCACTGGGAAGTTGTCGGTAGACGTTCCGTTTGCATCCGGCACAAAGAACATTCGGCAATCTTTTTTCACACAAGATATTTGTAGTGACCCATGTGTGCCAGATTCCAGGAATTGATGCGGGATTGCTCAATTCGGCTCGGGAGGTTCATTATAGCACACCAAACCAAAATAGGTCGTACAAAAAAA
The DNA here is from genome assembly GCA_958295665.1 of Tipula vernalis. Classification (NCBI taxonomy): domain Eukaryota; kingdom Metazoa; phylum Arthropoda; class Insecta; order Diptera; family Tipulidae; genus Tipula; species Tipula vernalis. The sequence goes on along the minus strand of OY282559.1, from coordinate 11,445,675 downwards.
AATAGATCCTGGATTTTCGTTCAGCTCATCGTCATTCATACCAATAAACAAACTTCCTATTTAGAGTTCCATAATTCAAACTGTATTTATGAAAATCAAATTCACAATAATTTCCCGATATTCATCTTGAATAAATTTTTTTTTGTTTCTTAGCAGTTAAACTATTATGAGTATCAAAGATAATCAATAATCAAAAAAATAATAATAAAAAAAATAATCAAATAATCAAAAATAACCCGATAACCATCTATCGTCAGAAAAAAAAAAAGAAAATGTCTAACGACAGATTAACTTAAATATACATAATTGGTATACTATAACCTAATAAAAAAAAATTACAATATAAATAAGAGAACTACATTGCTTATCCTATAACAACCAAGAATAAAAAAAAATAATTGAGGTGTGGCCAACACACGACTTTCTTTTACAAACAGAGAATTTTGAGAAATTTTATTTTTTTCTTAATTTTTGGAAACATTTGGTATTAAGTAGTTTTTTGTAAACCTTATACTTTTTAAGATATTTGCAAAACAAATTTTCTGGACCAAGGAAGTGGCCACTTCCGGTTAGCTGATTTGGAGTAAAATTCACTGGGACCTCCCAATTTATCAAAAAAGCTTAAATCTGAAGTTTCAGTTCGATTGATTAAACCATATGGGCTGTAGAGAGGACACAGCCAGACTGACAGACTGACAGACTGACAGGCTGACAGACTGACAGACTGACAGACTGACAGACTGACAGACTGACAGACTAACAGACTGACAGACAGACAGACACCATTTCGAAACCCACTTTTCGGACTCAGGGGACCTCAAAACAAATAAATCTTTAAAAATCTCAAGGTCCAAAATTTTCATGATTACTATACTTTATTTTATAAGAGTGAAAGAAAGTAAAAAACCCTAATCCATACGGATCGTTCGTTTAGTAAAAGTTCTACGAAATTATTATTTGGAAATCGCACTCAACTCCCAAGGACCAATAACGGCTATTGCCAACAATGATGACAAAGGTTTCGCTAGCACATGGAATAGGTCCCTTAATTACCTAGTTAGAAAACCCTAATTCATACGGATCGTTCGTTTAGTAAAAGTTCTGCAAAATTATTTTTTGGAAATCGCACTCAACTCCCAAGGGCCAATATCGGTCATTGCCAACAATGATGACAAAGGTTTGACTAGCACATAGAATAGGTCCCTCAAATACCTATTTAGAAAACCCTAATCCATACGGATCGTTCGTTTAGTAAAAGTTCTGCAAAATTATTTTTTGGAAATCGCACTCAAATCCCAAGGGCCAATATCAGCCATTGCCAACAATGATGACAAATGTTTGGCTAGCACATAGAATAGGTTCTTCAAATACCTAGTTAGAAAACCCTAATCCATACGAATCGTTTGTTTAGTAAAAGTTTAGCACATGGAATTGGTCCCTTAATTACCTAGTTAAATAACCCTAATCCATACGGATCGTTCGTTTAGTAAAAGTTCTACGAAATTATTCTTTGGAAATCGCACTCAACAATGATGATAAAAATTTCGCTAGCACATGGAATAGGTCTCTTAAAAACCTAGTTAAAATTGGGGTGTGGTCAACACACGCCTTTGTTTTACGAACAGAGAATTTTGAGAAATTTTATTTTTTTCTTAATTTTTTTTTTTATTTTTATTTGTTTTTAATTTTTGAAAACATTTTGTATTAAGTTGTTTTTTGTAAACCTTATACTTTTTAAGATATTTGCAAAACAAATTTTCTGGACCAAGGGAGTGGCCACTTCCGGTTAGCCGATTTGGAGTAAAATTCACTGGAACCTCCCAATTTATCAAGAAAGCTTAAATCTGGAGTTTCAGTTCGATTGATTAAACCATATGGGCTGTAGAGAGGACACAGACAGACTGACAGACTGACAGACAGACAGACAGACAGACACCATTTCGAAACTCACTTTTTCGGACTCAGGGGACCTCAAAACAAATAAATCTCTAAAAATCTCAAGGTCCAAAATTTTCATGATTACTATACTTTATTTTACTAGAGTAAAAGAAAGTAATAATACTACGAAATTTGTCAATTGGCCAGGTGTTAATTATCTTGTATGTATATTGACACTTGAATCCAGTATACGACTAGGTTAATAAAATGTATTTAGACATAATCATCTAGAACCAAAAAAAGAAAATAAATACAGATAAATTTTACTCACTCAGAATCTCCTACGAAGAGCGCTCCCAGTATCGGAAATCTGGCGGATGCTTCTGAAACAAAAAATTTTTCTTGCTTTGGTTCCAAAAAAAATGTAATCACTAAGGCAAAATACTTTGGCCAACTGTATCCCCAACGCACGAATTATTCTATTATTATTTTTTTTTTGTTTTATTGTAATCGCGGAAATAATACACGCACAAACCAGAACCATTAACACCTGGCTATTCTATTAAAATTATATTAATCAACAAGAAAATTAATTAACTACTATTTGGTTGAATTTTAGAACAAAAAATAGCTAAACTGTAATTCAAAGTTAACACTTTTTTTTTTCTAACACACAATTTGTTTTACAGTTTTTTTTTTCCGCTACTGGCCGTGTAGTTTCCGTTGAAATAGTTCCCACTCGTCGGTATCCTTGAAACCACGCTTTTATACCGCTCTAGGGTAATGAAATTCCAATTAAAGGTGTACGTGGTACATTTAGAAATAACGAAACTATATAGTAAGTATAAGAAAAAACAGAAAATAAAGCAAGATAAATCTCCAAATGTGTCAAAACTGAGTTTTTTTTTTTTTTTTGATTTTTTTGTTTTCGAGTTATGGATCTAATTTTACCTTTTCTTTTCCGTATATTACGTGTACATATATTAGGCCGGAAGACTTCTTTAACAACCAGCAACGAGTTAATTTTATATTTTTTTTTCTTTTCGCACGATCACTTTGAGCCAACCGTTCGTGTACAGTGTACACTCACTTCAACATGCACCCAAACAAGGGTGATATAAATGGTGATCACTGGTGGTATAACCCACCACAAAAGCCACAAATTTTGGTTTCTCACTGAGCTTTTATTTTAATTTTTTTTTTTTTTTAATAAAATTATAAAATATAATCTATGTACTTAGTATAGACCGACCAATGATACGGTATTTTCACCGTTCCACTTTAACAATTATATGTTATTGTTGACCACGAAAAAAAAAAAATTTATTAATTTTAATTTTTTTTTATTATATTATTGGTCCTAATATATTTTTGTTCCCGTTCACAACACTAAGATACTTCGACGCCAAATGATTTAATTTTGTCCATCGCGCGATCATTTTTTTCTAGTTAACATGTTGCACCCCACTTTGCATACCAGATTATTATTAAATTGATATCGTGCAATTTTTATGGCAAGATATAACGTCAAGGGTTGCACACAAAAAAAAATTATCGATTGGTTCATCAAAAACTATGGACCATTACATATTGTCCACACGATGTTTCAGTAATTTTTCTAGATTCGATTGCAGCGAGGCTTCTATCTTGAACATGACATTATTCTTTTTTAAGCACAACAAACAAATTTTACTCCGGTTCTCTTCGTGTGAAAGTGCGCAGGTAACTTTTGGAGGATTAAAAATTTTCGACATTATGGAAAACTGAAATGAACTGATCGAGGAAGAAAAGTTTTCTGCTTTTCTTGTAATCTGCCTACTGCATTCTCTTCCTGAGACTTTTTATAAAACATAAGATATTTCACTTTTTCAGACCAAAAAATCATTTTTTTGGTTCCAATTTTCGAATTTTGGCGCGAAAATGAAAACTAGTCGGTGGATGATTTCAAAAAAACTTTTATCTTATTCATTAGACCTTAGGGAACATGATGCCATAAAAAAAAACAGAAGTGCAAGCACTTTTGGGTTGAGCCGCGTTCAGACGAGCCGTGTATTAGTTTGCTTCAAAAAGCTTTCAATAACTCAGTCAAATATACTCGTACCTATAACCTACACAAGTTGATCATATTTCATTTTATTCAAATAATGTTCTTGGTTGCAGTTTAAATGAATTTTTATTTTTCATAAATTAATTTTTTTTATAAGTTGCTTAAGGTGAAACAGCCAGTTTGTCTCTTTCACAAGGTCATGGGTAGGTCTGCCCGAACTCAATGTTTATTGTTGCCGCCAAATATACAAAATAATGTTTTCATTTATTCAACATTGGTCAGAGGTTATTTTTTATGGAATCGGTTGCCGGTTGAAGTTAGTAAACTTGTTTTTGATTATATAAAAATAAATACAGTGAAACCTCCCAATGTGACCACCCCTTCATTCTGACCACCTCCTTAAATAGGCCACTTTTCTACAGTCCCAACACATTAACCATACAAATTTGGTCTAGAAATTCTCTTTAACCTGACCACCTCCCTATTCTGTTTAGCGACGAGTGTATTTGGGGTTATGCGAATTAAATCAACTCCTTTAATATGACCAAAAATATTTTTTTTTAAATGTAAACAGACAAATATTTTTCCTTTTTTTACTCTTTAGTCTCTTCTCTCCACATGTTATGGATCATGTTTTCCGAAAGAGGCAGCACGATTAAAGAGAAAGTACAGAGCATTTGCAACTAGACGTCACTACAAAATCAGAAAAGGATTACTGACGTTTTTCAAATGGACGTTTATAAAAAGTTCTCAAAATCAATTAAATTATCACATATTAATAATAATCATTTTTATAACACGAAAATATTTTTGCTTATGTTTACAAAATGCACACATAAAAATGTCTTACAATTTTTGGCAGCAAATATTTAATGACACCTGGTGACATTATGTGAAAGTTGCTTATGCTTTCGGAGTTTTCCGAAAGATGGTAGCTCTTGCGGTTTAAGAAAATTTGACATTATTATAAACATGATCTATTCAAATTGTCATTAAATGCGCTGGTCCTCACTTACATATTTTTTCTCTACACGGTTACTAATAATACCACATATCCACCTTCATTATGTAGCTTGGTTTCTTTCTCTTGATTTAGTCTATTCAATATTTAGGAAGTGTTCGAAGTTTGTGATAATTATTCTAGCTACGACATTATTTTGTATGCAACCAAATTATCACAACCAGTCCGTGTTGTAAATTTGACACTTCTGTAATAATATTAATAAACAAAAGCACGCAATAACAATAACTAAGCCGTATTACGTTAATTTATTTCTAAAAAATTAGTACAAATAAAACTTATTACAAAATATAGAAGAGAAAATTATTTTACTCCTGTCAAAATTATTATAAAACCAAAATTATTACAAACTTCGAACACGTCCTTAGTTTTAGTGTACGATGTTAAAAGTAATAAGAGTAAAATAGCAAGCAATTCTATAGATATTACTTATTATTGGCATTGCAACGACTTTAAATTTTGATTGTATGTGTGTGTATGCATATGTATTTTTATAAAATAGTAATTCACCGTTATGGTGATGTTTTATTGTTTTGTTTGTAAGATAATCGTATAGGCATTTTATTTTAAACGATTACAAAGTACCATTTGTCAAATCTTCTATAAAAAGACCAAACTCCAGAAATATAATTTTGGTCACTATTCAGAGAAGTCTCTTCATACCGACCACCTCCGTAAACTGACCAGAAATTTATAGTCCCGTAAGTGGTCGCTTTCGGGAGGTTTCACTGTAATTTGACTTGATTTGTATAAAAAATATTTAATCTTGTAGGAAATTTTAAATGTTTGATGGATGTATTGTATGAAGGATGGAAAAGCCATGATCTTATGCTCGTTTAATATAAATTAATAAATAACTTTGTTTATTAACATTTTTAATATACTAAACGATTTTTGAGTTGTTTAGAGCAATTTACTCGAAACTATTCAGTTAAACATTTGGAAGAATAATCGCCTAATCGTTGGATACAAACAACTCTAAATAAATCCTCATGTGTAACAACAAATATGAGACAAACAAATTAATATTAATAACCCAATAATGCAGTAGGTAAAAAATTGTATGTTATTATAATTTGTATGTAGCATAAGAGAAAATTATTTGTTTTTTTTTTTTAAATAAATTTTATATCGATTATGTTAGATAATTGATCACAAGTTTTTTGCTTGGATGTAATTTAGCTTAATGCAATCTAAATATAGCACACGCTATGTTAATTGAATAAATATTTTGGTTATTTATATCGTATACAGTAATGTATCGAAAATTTTTTGCAATAAAAATCCTATATTCAAAATGGTTCTCCGATAGAAGAGTGATTACTGTAAAATAATTTGATTATTTAATATGTCATGGGTCATAATAATATCTGGGCTAAATTATGTCGATATTATCTCTCCAAGGTATTGTGTATATTATATATACATAATGTATATGTATCATACTCGAAAATAAATGCGCTAATACAATTGAAAGTCATTGAACCATTAAAAATGAGTCATTTGATGCGGGAAAATCCACCAAAATCATCAATTCATCTTAATTTTGTTTTCGTTTTCAAAAATTTTTTTCTTGATAAAATTCCAAAAACCGCTAATTAAAATTGTAAAATAAATGCACAATTTTTTTTTTTTTTGTGTAGGTATGCGTGTGTATTATTGTGTGTTTTATTTTTGGCCCCGGAAAACAAAAACCGCAATACATAAAATCGTTTGGCCCGGCAAAATTAATTTGTGCATACGGGAAAACCACACACACACACAGTGTATTTAGTATTTATGCGTATGTATGTACACAAAGTAGAAATTGATAAAAAATACGTAATTTAATTCCTATGTAAATAGAGAAGTTCGGTTTGGGATTAGTTTGATAAGTCGACGTCTATATCATATTACCCTATACTATATAGTTTAATGTATAGTTGATCGAATTACAATTTGATTGAGCGGTTATGTGTATGACTGGCGCGCGTGTCATTTATTGATTTAAAAAAATTTCCGCGAAAAAAAATATCCACGATCTCCATAAATGCATTCTGCTTATGTTAACTAACTATAATGAATGACCGTCTTCATTACATAACACAAAAATTATCAACCGATTGATAATCGTGCACGGTTTTAGCATAACACTTTACATTAAATTCACTTACAGTTAAACATGATAATTAGCAGAGATTCTAAATAGCATACACAGATTAGATTTAATGTGTAATATATGTACATAGGATAGGAGTAGTGCGCTTTTAATTTACAATTTATGTTTGTTTTGAAATTAGTAATCGTGTGTATTGTACGTCGTCGTACTACACAAGCACAACAACACAATGTGAATTAGGAAGTATGATTGAACGATAAGATATAAATAGAAAAAAAAATTTTTTTTTTTGGTATTTGGATTTACTTCCACACTTTACGTACTAAATGTCGTGGGTGGATCAATATTTTGAATTTTCTATAGATTGATATATGTAATAGATTTTGTGGAATTGTAAAATTGATTTGTGGATTGATGCAGTCCGAGTAAATTACAATTAGTATAATGAAATTTTTTTTGTTATTCTTGTATCGGTCATTAATGAATTATCAGCATTGATTGTTGCGCTATATCTATAAATGGTCGAGATATGCATGTCTATCGAAAATTTAAATTAAACTAGAGAGATTAAGGGTTTCAAGTACCTACTATCTGGTTATTAGGACTCTACCCAATGTTCATAAACAAGTGCCAGAGTTAAAATTGTTGCATTCTTCAAGACCCTGACCAGTTAAATTTGACTGAAAATTTTAAATTTTCAGCTCATCACGGTGAATTTTCGTGTGAAGTATTAGCGAAAGTAGCCGAAATAATTGCGATTTCCTCAATTATTACAGAATAGGTTAGCAGCCTGTGTGCTATGTCAATATTATGTGCAAATGTGGAGGTCCACACCAAAACGCTACATTTCATATATTGCTTAGAAAATAAGTTGCGTATGCAGATCGGTTCCAATTACTGAATTCTATCGAAAACTTGACTGAAGTTGCAGAAACATGGGTCAAATTTCGTAATAGACCGTTATGATATCGACGAATTGCATAAAAACGTAACAATATTACTGGATAAAGTTGCTGCTATTCTCGTTACAACAAATCGTAACATTTTCACCGTACTTTTACTGGTCCCAACAAAACGTAACATTTTCCCTTACAAAAAAAATAGAGGGCTTCGCCACCTGCACTCATTCTATGCGAAAATTCTATGAAAATTATTTTGTGACATGCAACACATTGAGTGTCACCATAAAAAAGTCTTTTCACATTATAATCCAATCCAGATACTCACGTTTGCGATTTTAGAACGTAGTAGTATCAAAATATTGTAGGCAAATTAAGGACAATCCAACTCGCATGTTTAAATAAAAATCAGTAACGTGTAACAAACGGTGAGGCACGTAGCAGCTGATTGTATTAGTGAGAATATATATATTGTTAATGTGAATACATGTGGGATCATCGTTAATATCTCTTTATTTATGTTATTCGATACTCCGCTACTCCTTGTTGGAATATTCGATCGAAGAGAGCTGGGGCACTATCATGAAATCCGGACGGTAAATTTTAGCGGTAAAAAACACTTCTATGAAAAATCTAGGATAAATTCAAAAAATGGTCAAAGTTACCCAAGTTAATTTGTATCAAATTGCAAATTTCTGATCGTCATGAAAATATGTTTGTCGCATACAAATTTGTCGATAACTTTCACTTATTTGCAATTTCATACTGTAACGGTAACACCTAGTATGAAATAGAATAAGTTAAATTAATAGCTCAATGTTTAACTGTACTAAAATGGAATTTTCCATGATAAAATTGTTCTAAATGTTTCTACGCTATTCTAACTAGAAAAGTCATGAGTCGAAAAGTCGAATTGGATTATTAGTATTTGGTAAGCGATAGTATAAAGATTAAAAAGGAATTAAAAAGTGTTTTTGTGCGAAATAAAATTTATAAGTGTACAGTAAAATTGTATGAATAATTTATATAAAATGATTTTGTGAATTAAAATTAATAAATTGTGTTGTAATAATTTTCCTGTGAAAATAAATAAATTCGTTGTTGAAAAATTGAATTGATTTTATTTTATTCACAATCCAGTGATACGAACCTTGAATGACAAGGCAAAAACGTAACAATACTAAATAACTTGGGTAACTTTGACCATTTTTTGAATTTATTCTAAATTTTTCATAGAATTGTCTATTACCGTTAAAATTTACCGTCCGGATTTCATGATAGCGCCCTAGACAGAGAAAACAAAATAAATAGTTATTTGTGTATCAAGAGCGCAAAGTGCCAGTTTGTCACGCGAGAAAGGAAATTGCTGGCCGACGGGACGGAGGCCAGCAACCTTTCGAGCGTGACAAACAACTTTGCGGACGTGTTTCACACTTTATTTTTCCTACAATCATTTTAAAAAATATAATAAAAAGATAATTTTGTAGTAAAATTTACTATACTGACAATACGATTTTATTTTAGGACCGACATTTTGTTCAATCGAGTAGTCAAAGATTTTTTTTATTTTTCATAAAGAAAAACAAAAATTTGGTTTTATGTTTTATACAAACATTAGTATTTCTTATTTAGCGTGCGGTTTCAAGTTTTGTCACACGTTTCTAAGAGAAACGTGTGACAAAGTAATTTGTTTATTAACTGTCAAAAAAACAGACACTTTGGGCTTTGAAAACAGAGAAAAAAAGCCTGCTTTTCACGGCGATTGTAGGAAAACATTATAGCTTTGTTTGTGAAGAAATATAGTGTTTAATGAGATTTTGACCGTAAGACCGTATCATGGAGTCAACTGTGGGCCAACTTAACCAAGGTCAACGAAAGCGTGTGACGCAATGGCAAGATAAGAGACGAGAAGCATGTGCCAACAAGTAAGTGTTTACAATGATGAATTTTGTTCTTCTCGACTTTCATGAGTTTTGATTTGTTTGAAATAATTCATTATATTCCCACGTTTGTGTTTAGAAGACATCTGTCGACAAAGAGAGAAATAATTCGCAAATTAGCAACCTTTTGACCTGTACTTTTCTGCATTCTCTTCCTGAGACTTTCTTCTTTCGAACTTTGTATGCTGGAATCCTCCGGAAGGGCATACAAAATAAGATATTTCACTTTTTCAGACCAAAAAACCGTTTTTTGGTTCCAATTTTCGAATTTTGCCACGAAAACGTAAACTGGTCGGTGGATGATTTCAAAAAAACTTTTATCTTTTTTGTTAGACCTTAGGGAATATGATGCCATAAAAAAACAGGAGTGCAAGCACTTTTGGGTTGAGCCGCGTTCAGACGAGCCGTGAATACTTAGTGAATCACACTAGTGTTGTTAAATCACATCACAGTATGTAAAGTGCGGGATGACAAACATTTTAACCAGATATAGTCTTAAGTTCTCCGGACAAATCTTCAAATCGAAGTTTACCTTGCGATAGGTTTCAATGATGTGGTCGCTCCAAGTGAAACTGCGATTCATGCGTAGACCCAGATTACAAACCATATCAACTGATGCTAATTTATCATTATTAACATATAAATCCGGTATTATACCCGAGTAATTGATTTTACAAATAAACATGCGGCCTGTGTTTTCTTTGTATTTAACATAAGACCATTTGACGTTGACCAAAAATAAATACTTCGCAGATCCTCATTAATTTTTGAAAAAATTTCATTTATATTTTCTAATGAACCACCTATATATAATTGAACATCGTCCGCATAGAAATGGAATTTTGAACCAGAAATGCAATCAGCTAAATTTACAATCTGAGTCCTATCCGACAGATAGGAAGATAATAAACGAATAGTACAGCCCGAAAAATTATAAAATAATTTAAACTTTTGCAGGAGAAGTTGATGATTAATAAAATCAAATACCTTGGAAAAATCCAAGAAGACAATTACCGCAAAAGATTTAGGTGCATTAAGGATACACGAGATATCATCTACAACATTAACCAAGGCGGAAGTTGTACTATGAAACTTACGGAATCCAGATTGATAACGCGATTTAATAAATGTGACTCTCTAAGATACAATGAAATTTGATCCTTTAAAGCCACAATTCAAACACAGTAATACTTATTGATCTTAGATCATGTAAATTGTGAATTTCTTTACTTTTATTTAAAGGGATAACAATGGCCTTTTTCCATAATATTGGACAATACGAGTTAGTAATACACTTATTAATTATAAAAGTTAGATAAGGTAAAATTAACGGCAGTATTAGTTTTAGATACTTAAGGGTCATTCCATCATGTCCAGCCGCGTTTGATTTAATTTTTCCAATTAGATTCACTACATCAAGGTCTGTGACGCATTTAAATTGGAACGGTGAACTTTGAAATCCAGACATAGAATCATCATTAGAATTCATTAATGGTAACACGACACTAGTAGAAGGAATGGCTGAAAAATGTAAATTGATATCATCAGCCTAAAACGGAATAGTATTACTAGAATTGTTATCAGCAATGGCAACTGATCTAACATTATTCCAAAGCCGCTTCATGGTAACCCTTGGATTACCGAAATAATAGTTTTGTTTACATTCACGGATAAGGCTAGTAACTTAATTTCTATAGTTACAATGCTTAGCTTTGTGACCAAGATCACGGTGCTTTTTCCATAATTGATGGGCTTCATCTCTCAATGTGCATTGTTTTTTTTTTTTATCAATGTTTTCTTAGCCGAGTGCTGTACGGACAATTTTTGATACAGTGTAAACGCCAGCAAGGAAATGCGTCTTTTTAAAAAGATTCTCTTCGCATTTTCGCATGGAGGATACAATTTCGAGTGCAATTAGACCAGCATTTTCTTGCATTAGTTTAGCGAGTTTATGCCACTCTCATAAATATTCTTGGAGTTACATCTGCAGATTGAAGTTTTACTGTTGTTTTCTACTTCATCCCATTCAGCTTTGGTTAACTTCAGCTCTCTTGTTCCTGCAGCAGCTACTTGTTCACAGTAAGATTGAAACACGAGAAGTCGATCAATCATAGCAAATGTTAAATCCCAACGAGTTACAGTATCTAGTGGTTGAGTTAATCCATGTAATTGAAGTAGAATACTGTGAATGTTTGGTGTTCGTAACTTAACAACGACTTTTCGAATTTTTCCCAAAAATTTAGTTGCGTGCTCTTTCTTTAAACCATCCCGGATGGCAAACTGAAGTGTATGTATGCCACACCTCATCAATTGGATTTTTGATTCACCATTAGCATTCTCAATTCTTCGGTAACCATGTTCCTAAATTTCTTCCTCTATCATAATTGATTCAGTACTAGTTTCGTTTATAATATCATCGTCCGAATTAGAATCTTCATCGCAGCTACTGAAATTCTTTACGGGATACGTCATATTTGGTGCATTGTCAACGCAGATACTCAAAATCAGCATTTTAGTGTCTAAAATTTATTTCAATTCATTTTTCAAGAAGAATCATGTTTTCCTTTGGTATCCACAATGACCAATATGTATTTGTATAATGACCTTATTTTTGTTTTCATCGTAGAACTGGACATTAACTGGACATCCACGGGTTGCTGCGTCCATCTTCAGGTAGCATAACTTTTCTTTTAATAATTCCTCCAGATAAGCACGAACAGAATCAGCTGTACTAATAACCAAATGACGAACTGCATCGTGCCCTGTCAAAATATCAAGCTTTTGTGCCATTTCACCCGCAATTTTTTGGACTCTCTTGTTTTGCAGTCTGAATTAGTTAGGGGTGTTCTACTGAAGCAAACCATTTTCATTAGACCTTCACGGAAAGTATCAGCGTCCATAGTAACTGTAACTTTTGAAGACTTCAAAAACGAATCAATTTTCGTTTGTTTCATTTTGTGTTTCTTATTAGTTGATGCTCCGTCGTAAGTATTATTTCCTTCACAATAATGACCTCTTCGCTTTTCCGAGGCAACTTTAACTTTATTCTTTTTCGTTAGAGACATATAAACTTCCGGATGAACGTTTGACATGCCGGTACTAGATTCATTGGCATTGAATTTAAAGTTGCATCGTTTGATTTGGCCATTTACTTCATTTTCCACCTTGCACATTGCCGGAGCATTGGAGCAATCAAGATTATTGTGCTCCGAGCTCCGCCCCAGCTCCGGGGAAAACCTTATGCTTCAGTGCTCCGCGCTCCAGTTCCACGCTCCGCTCCAAATCCCTGGCTAATAGTATATCAAAATTATGTGAGCCAAAGGAGGCACCAATTTGTTTATAGACTAAGTTGCCAACGAAAATTTTTATATTTATGCTTTTTGACATAAAGTACACAACAATTAATATTATATGTGGCGCTACAATCTATGCCAGCCAAAAGCGAAAGACAATGTCTTATTTGAAAGTGAAATTCTCTTTTTAAAACTCTTGTTAAAAAATTAGCTTGTTCAAAATAGAATACTTTACAATTTTTAATGAAAAATTCCGATTACACAAGTTCTTCGACTGTTTAAGATCCGAATGTTGAAGATTTTACTGTGTATGTTTGTATAACTCAGCAGTTGGTTATGTATTCGTAGAATATTCAACTTGAAATTCCGCGTTTCAGGGTAAAACAAAAAATCTGTAGCTTAAATCCCGAAATCGACCCTTACAGAACCTCTATGAAACCTTTCGTACCGTACAACGACCGATTTTGTAAATCAATTTTTGGTCAATAAATCAATTTTTGAAATTTGATAGTTTGGGAAACTTTTGATCGGGGCTTACCCGAAGACTTGTGGCGATTTATCTCTGTTATGTTTAGTTGTCGATGACACTATTGAACTAATTAGCGTGTTAAATATAATAAAAACAATTAAAATTGATTCCGGTTATTAGCAAAAATGTAAAGAAACTTTTGTTCGGAAGGTACCCGAAGGCGTATGGCAATTTATATTAAATATATTTGCAATAGTTGCCGATGACTCATATTAAACAATTTAAATTTCCGATTGAAATGACATATTTTACTAGAATGTCGCCGGAAACTTTTTTCGATTAAATTTGAAACCAAAAACCAATAAAAATCGAGCTAGAATTGGTTCTGTTATTACGAAAAAAAACAAAAAAGTCGAATTTTTGTTCGGGAGGTTGTAACGAAAGTTCGAGTGAATGGTTGTTAACAAAGTTACTGCAATACTTACATAAGCATACGCCACACATCATCACCCATTTTACTCTCTCGTTCAGCTCTAACGATATAACATCTCGGCCCGGCAATAGTGTATTAGCGTCGTCTCTTCATAATCAAAATAGGCCAACTAGTACAGGTTTTACAGTTCAAATTGAATCTTTTACACTTCAAATTCAACCTTTTACAAGTTAAATTTCTCAAAATAATGAAATCGGATTCTAAAATGATTTTTAGAAAAAGTTCTGGGATGTAGATCAAGAACCGGATCAAATTATACCAGCTGAACTTCAAAACAACTCAGTAATTATTCTTCCCTACCTGGAAGCTATATTCAAAGGGTGTTTGAAGCTGGGCTATATTCCTAGGTACTGGACGGAGGTCAATGTGGTGTTCATACCGAAAGCGGGGAAAAGCTCACATGTCTATCCTAAGGACCTAAGACCAATAACTCTATCATCCTTTCTTTTGAGAACCTTGGAAAGGCTGCTGGATGTATACATCAGAGATAAAATAGGTGCCAGGAAGTGGGCATCGTCTCAGCATGCGTACACAAAGGGTAGATCTGTGGACACTGCTCTGCACGACTTGGTGTCTACGATTGAGAAATCGATTAATTCGAAGGAATTCTCTTTGGTGGCCTTCCTGGATATAGAAGGCGCCTTTAATAATGTGAAAGCGGAGGCAATCAAGGAAGGATTGTCATTTTTGGAGGTGGACGTTCCTCTGATAGGGTTAATCAATTATATGCTGGGAAGCAGGACTGTTAGCTCGAAGTTGGGGGACTGCACCATCAAGAGGCGAGTAACTAGGGGAACTCCGCAGGGGGGGGGTCCTGTCCCCTCTTCCCTGGAACATAGTGGTAAACGGGTTACTACTTGAATTGAAGAGAGAGGGTATTGAAGTTATCGCGTACGCAGATGACGTAGCTTTAGCTGTTACCGGGAAATTCCTGGGCACGATTGTAGACGTAATGCAGAATGCGCTTACCATCGTTACGAAATGGGCTGGCAAATGTGGACTTGGTATTAACCCGTCCAAGACAGAGCTGGTACTCTTCACTAAGAAATACAAAATCCCGGTAGTTGTCCCTCCTACCTTAAATGGCACGAGACTTGCTTTTACTGGTAGAGCTAGATATCTGGGCATTATCTTGGACAGTAAGCTTAGTTGGAAGCCCAACATGTTGAAGAGAATAAACAAAGCTACTATAGCTTTGTACTCCTGTAGGAACGCCATTGGTCATAGATGGGGTCTGAAGCTGGAGCTGGTACACTGGCTCTGCACCGCTGTAGTGAGACCTGTACTCATGTACGGGGTGGGTGTTTGGTGGCCAGCTCTGGACAAAGTAACTTACAAAAGTAAGATTGAGAGAGTGCAAAGAACGGCCTGTATGCTTGTTAGCGGGGCATTGAGGTCGACACCGACAAGTTCCTTAGAGGTTATGTTGCACCTTCTTCCGGTCGACATTTTTGGCAAACAGATGGTGGCAAATACGGCTGTACGACTTGCAGCCGTCTCTCAGTGGAGGTGTCTTAGTATAGGACACTCTACTATTGTCAGATCGTTGAAGGATGAGCTGGCGAATCTTGACTACATTAAACCTACTCTACGCTTCGAGAAGCGATTTCGGACCTCCTTCCCTTCAAGGGAATCCTGGAGGGATAGACCGTCATCGGAAACCGAAGCGTTGCAATTCTTCACAGATGGCTCCAAGCTAGACGGCAAAGTAGGAGCTGGAGTATTCTGTGACAAATTAAATGTAAATATTTCTATTGGTCTCCCTGATTACTGCAGCGTGTACCAAGCTGAAGTTGTAGCGATTGAGGAGGTCATGACGTGGTTGAAGCATAATGTGTTATCCTCAGACGATATCAAAATCTATGTGGACAGTCAAGCGGCGATCCGGTCGTTAGAATCGGTGTCTTGGGCGTCACGGGTGGCGTTGAGTTGTCACTCATCTCTAAATGGGATGGGTGAGCATTTCAATATCCAGGTAGTCTGGGTCCCAGGTCACCCGGGCGTCATGGGGAACTGCAGGGCAGATGAACTTGCTAGGCATGGTACGACTCTCCAGCTGCAACCGGAAAGGGCAAGTCTGGGGAGGCCTATCACAGCGCTGAGACAAGCACTTGGGAAGCAGGCGCTATCCTCAGCGGGGGAAAGGTGGTCTAACACCCTCACCTGTAGAGTTGCAAGACAAGTTTGGCCAAAGCTGGACTTGGGGCGCACTAGGGCATTAATATCCTTACGCAGGCGTGAATTAAGAACGGTCGTAGGAATTCTCACGGGACACTGCCTTTTTGGAGAACATGCAAGAAGGCTGGGTCTGGAGGCTAATGACTTCTGCAGAAGCTGCTTGGACGAAGAGGAGGAAGAGAAGTTGGTCCACTTCCTTTGCTTGTGTCCAGCATTGGCTCTCAGAAGGCATAAACACTTAGGTAAGTTCAGGATGGACTGCCTCTCGGATCTCGAAAACATTAAAGTGCGGGACGTCTTACGCTACATAAGTAGCTCGAAATGGTTCCAATAGGGGTAAAAGGGGATACATCCTGTGGTATCACAATGGACCGTCACCGGTCTAAGTGTGCGTAAGCAGCCACTCCAACCTAACCTAACCTAACCTAGATCAAGAAGAAACTTGGCCGTTTCTTGGAAATTTGATTCTAAAATGATTTTTAATGAAGTTCTGGAATATGACCAATCAGAATAGAACTTGGCCATTTCTTAACCGATTATGGTGAACGTCGACATGTGCAATGGAAATGGGATTCTAAAATGATTTTTAGAATAAGTTCTGGAATATGACCCAATCTTGTAGAACTTGGCCGTTTCTTAACTGATGAAAATGAAATTCGACATTTGCGATGGAAATGAGATTCTAAATTTATTTTTGGAAGAAATTCTGGAATATAGCTGATCGGAATTGAACTTGGCTGTTTCTTAACCAAATATGGTAGAAATGGACTTGTGTAATGGAAATTATTTTGTAAAATGATTTGTTGATTTAATTCTGAATAATGGCCAAACAAGAAATCAATTTCGCGAATCCTCAAATATTGCGGCCGTATTTCTTGATGATTAGAATTCTCGTCAAGCGTAATAGTTTTTTCCTGAAATTTGCCTCCAGATTTTAATTGTAAGTTAAACTAAGATACACAGTAAAATCCCAATTAAAGGAAAATTCAATATACTCGTCATTTTACGTCAATGTTTAGCCAATTTATATAATTAATATTTCATTAAGACAAAAATCGTATTTAGTTTACAATGCAAATAATTATTGTCCATCGTGGGTCCACTAAAAAATTTAACTATTGTTTAAATGAGCAAGAAATGCGGTCGCAATATTCGAGGAAGTAGGATCAACTTACCCTCATCAATATTTGTACATTTTACCTTCAGAACTATTTGGCCATTTTCCAGAAGTAGCTCAAAAAATCATTTTAGAATCCCATTTCCATCCCACATATTGCGTTTCATCATTATCGGTTTAGAAATGGCAAAATTCCATTCTGTTTGGCATATTTCAGAAGTTCATCAAAATATCATTTCCATCATACAGGTCGAATTCATCATAATTGATGAAGAAACGGCCATGAAGAGCCTAACACGGTAATGGAGAGCCTACCGAGCTATTTGTTGTTGGAGTTTACATACACCAAGGCTTTATTGATTTTATTAACGATGCCGTTCTACCTTTATGTAATGACAATGATCAAGTGTTGTTTGTGGGTGATTTTAATCTATCAAAAATTTCTTGGTGCTGGATTGACGACGATTTTACGGGTTCTTCTGAACATAACTTTTCTAACAATGTGTTAGATATTTTCGCGAACTTTGGGATACATCATTACAATGCAGTCAGGGCGAACGATTTTCCTGATTTGATCAGCTTTTTTGATAATGTCCAAGTATGCTGAGCAAAATAAGGAAGAGGGCGAGGGCGGAGGGGTTAAATGGCTTTTAAGAAATTTAAGCATTTTGAGGGAGGTAAACGACCAATTTAAATATCGCAAATTATGTAGATATTTAAATTTCCTCACCGATTTTCTTTACAAAATGTGTATTTTACAGAGAGAAAGTGAAATTTTGTTAAGCCCGAAACGATTTTTTAACTTACCATAATGCCTCTTTTAGGGTTCCCCTTGATATTTCCAACGCGTTTGCAAGTTTCTTTTAGAGCCCCTTTGATTGAATTTGAAATTGTCGGTTGCAACAATTCATATGTTACATACAGTCCAATTTCCTCAGAAATTATAAATGGGTTGAAATGTTTAAATGTCACAGGTCGTATAGGTCCCGATGGTATCCCACCATCAACCTTGAGTAAATATACCCATTCTATGGTGGAATCGTTGCATTATTTATTAAACATAAGTCTGCCGAGTGGAGTATTTCCTGAACTGTGGCAAAAATCATTTATTTTTCCCATTTTCAAATCTGACAATAGAAGCGATATTATGGGTTATTTAGCAATTTCAATTCTTTCTGCTTTACATAAGCTTCTTGAATCTTTAGTCTTTAGGAATAGCTCCATAATCGATTTCCACAGTCCTATGTTCGATTTCGACAGGTTGAAGTTGTGCAAAATGTAGGTCAG
This sequence comes from Tipula vernalis, assembly GCA_958295665.1. Classification (NCBI taxonomy): domain Eukaryota; kingdom Metazoa; phylum Arthropoda; class Insecta; order Diptera; family Tipulidae; genus Tipula; species Tipula vernalis. The sequence goes on along the minus strand of OY282559.1, from coordinate 11,426,955 downwards.
TTTTTCGGCACAGATTGTCATATAATTAAAAAATTAAATAAATAGAATTCTGTCTATTAGTCAATTTCGTTGAATGATTGTTCGTAAATATAATATAAATAGCATATTAGAAATTACATGAATTAATTAACATTCACAAAAATTAAAAAAGTCTGTTATAGCTGTCGGTGCATTGGAATTCACTCAATTATTGTTTGTCAGCCAGCTTAAGCGTAATGTAATGGGATTTGTGATCGCGCTGTATACACTAAAAGATAGCATGTTGATATAGACTGAAATTGAAGATATCAGCAGTGAGTAAGTTAAGTCCATGGCAGACGCATCCATACTCAGTAATATAGGGATTGCTTTTGTTAACCATTTTTCGAGCCGCTTTTATGTTCGCTCCATTGTCAGTAATAAATCCAATAAGTTCATAAATCCCGGCGTCTCTTAACACAATTTCATTTTTCTCCGATCGTAGGAAAAAATATATCTTTCCGTTGTTTTTTCGAAACGAAAAGCTCATGATTCCAGTATGTTGTATTTGTTGCTAAGCAACAAGTAATAATAGTACGAGAATATTTTTTCTGGCCTAGGCCGGGAATATATTCCCGTATGGATTTTTAATTGTTTAGAAGAAATAAAAGTTAAGGCCAAACGACGCATTTATTTATTTTAATTTAACAGTATACGTAATAATCAATTTTTATTTGATAAATCTATGCCAAACTAATTATGTGTTAGGTATAGGAGTTTAATTTTACTTATTTGTAATATTAACGGTTATCGTACAGTACAATTATTGAACATTGGTGGATTAGTAGTATCGCATCCCAGCATTTGATATATTGCTATTAAAATCATTAACATTATTTGCATCGGCTGTTTCATTATCCGTTGTATCGAAAATCTTATGAGCAACTTCAATTTTATTGATAACGGATTCATCGATGTACCCTTCAGCAACAGTCGATGACTTCCATCCTCCAAATCTTTTTAAGCATGTTAAATCTGCGCCATTATCAACTAAAATTGTCGCAGATGAACGGCGGAAACAGTGCCCTGTGTATTGTTTTGCGTCTGGCAATTTTAAAAAAGTAGCAACAATTTGTGGCATTTTACCAAACTGATGTATGCCAACTGCTTGTTTGAAACCTTTACCATTTATGTATTTAAAAAAAAACGCAAAGAATTGAAATCTTTTGGACGCGAAGCTATATATTTTCTGTAATATTCTAAATAAGTTTCGTTTACGATAAATGATCGTGGTTTATTTTTCTTGTTATTCGGGATTTTAACTAAAAGTTTAGATCCCAAATCACTAATGTCAGTAATTTCCATGCGGGCTAGTTCATCCCGTCGACAAGCACCAGCGATTCCAAAAACTAACGCAACCTACAAAAAACAATCATAATATTACATACAAAAAAATATTGCAGTGTGAATTGTATTTTATCCGAAAACATATTTGAATTTAATGTGTAAATAATAATCGTTTTAAATACCTACATGCTTACTTTAGTAACTAGGAACGAATCATCTGAAGCTTCCAAAATGAATTGTTGAACATATTCCATAGTTAATATTTTAGATTTCTTCGCTTTATATCCGTCGGATTTGCGTTTCAAGAAGACACTTAATTTTTGGTATTTTGCAATATCCACATTATTTTTAACCACTAGCATCGACCTGATCATTGAGTAGTTTGACCACAATGTGGATGATTTCAATTTTATAGATAAATCAGCGAAATACGCCAGAATGACGTTTTCCGAAAATTATTTGATGTGTTTAGATTGACGATAATCCATAAAGCGTTTATAAGCATTTTCGTATTTTTCCTTCGATTTTTGCGGGAGTAAATCACATGTAGCTGAATTAGCTGCTTCCACTATATCCGGCGGGGTACAAAATAAGGATAATTCGCTTTCACTGTCCATATCCCTTAAATTTCGTTCACACGTTTTTTATAAATCAAATAGGTACACAAGCTTGACAACTTTTGAAAAAAAAAAAAAATGTATTTATGTCTTATGGTGTCGTATGACGTCTAACTAAGCAATAATTTTATGTTATTTTCGATTTTTTACTTGGTTTTGATTTCTTAATATGATAATTAATGAATAATACTAAAAATTATTTTGGGTTTATATTTGTTTTAAAGTCCGATCGGAGAAAAAATAGTATGTACAATTCGGAGGAAAAGTGCATTCCCGGACTCCCGTGGTTGCCGGACTCGGCTATCGCCTCGTCCGCCAATTTCCACTATCGTCCGGGAATGCAGTACTTTTCCTCCTAATTATACAATATACTATTCCTCGAAAAGAAACTTAGCCTTAGCCATATGACAATTTTCGTTAGTTATAGAAAACGTGGTTTGGTATATTGATATAGAGACTCGCTCTTTCACGCGATGGTACTTAAGGCCCAACAATCAATTGTAAAGTTGGTACCGTGAAGGAACTTTATAGGACGGCCACAATTTCTTGAATAAATTGGTTCAAGCCGAATTTGTGGTTAAGCTTAATGGAGCACCAGAACCGAAAATTGGTCAAGCTATAACAGCTTATCGACGATCTGTCCCTCCTTTGGTTTCATGTTGTCAACGAATTTCACTATATTAGAGTTTTTCATCGATGAAGACGTTGCAGTCACTTTTCTAGTTAAAACTTTGATTGGTGTTTTTTCCACACAGATTGATGCATCATGTTCAGGATCATATTCCATCTATAATACATGTTTGTCAAGCTCTATTACGTGTATAATCCAGGAATGTCATAACTCTTTTTATATTTTATCACGGTGACACTACTTTGGGTAGTTTTACACAAAATTACCTATTTTACCAGTAATACTACCAACGAGAATATTACCGTTTACGTCACTAACTGCAATAAAGAGTACTTAAGTTGTGGCGTTGTTGCTCCTAACACACAAAAGATCAGCGGTTATATCGAAATTCATCAAACGCAACAATTGGCTATGAAACGTTTGTACAGTTAATAAATTACAGTAAAAAATCTTTATTCTCAATACTCAGATTAGTCAGCTCCATTAGCTCACTCGTTCTGCTGGGCATAACTTTCTGTTTTTGGGCTTACTGTTTCGGTTGTTCGGATGTTCTCTTAATTCTTATTACGGTACGTTTTTGTAGTATCCGATGATCTTTTACTCTTTTCGAGTGTTGCAGATTTATATCAGCTAACATGTTTGATTCCTCTGTAAGGTATTTCATCACATTCAATACAGGTAGAATGCTCCTTTGTTGTGGCATCTTGTTATGTATAGATATCAGTTTGCAGAATTTGGCTGCAGTTGGCTTTTTATAAACATGTCAAACGTATAGTTTTTCTTCAAAGTTTCTGTTGTGAGGTTGTCTGTTTTGATTTGTTGAAACCGCTAATCTCGAACAACTATTGCGGTACACAAAATATGCTGGTAATAACTACGTCATGGCTATAGTTCCTCCTTTACGTCGTACAACAACAACAACACTAATCGAATTCCGCCCGATATTTTATTTAGTAAACATAATAGTAATTTTTATTAAAGAAAATAAATAAAAAGAAACACTAAATGTATATACGTACCTTCTGTAAACAAACACACAGCCTTAAGTCGCACGGTATAAACGCTAATTTGCTTAGGCATTGCACACATACAACCAGATAAAAATAAGATTGCGATATACAAGTAGTTGAAATGAGTCAGATTGCAGGTAGTGCTTACAATCTTATATATAAGAATGTGTGCTTGTATGTGTACATGATTAAACCAGTGTGGCCAAGGCATTTTGATTAAAATTTATTAGATTTCTCCCACAAATCTCACATGATTTGCGTTCTGATTTCATTTCCGTTTAATTAAACGAGACGATATGATTATAGTAGAGCGAATTAGTAGTTAGTACACTGCGGCTTTGTAATAACCTAGTTAATATTTTATTTATGCGGCCTTATCTAAATTAGTAATAATAAAATAAAAATACAGTGGAACTATAAAACTATAATATAACATGTAAATAAGTACATAGTTAATTTGGGAAAATAATTTTCAATCTACATATTATTAAAATATGGCAATATGGCGAAATGAAAATTAACATTAACAAGTTTTTTTTTTTTTTTATGTATATATAGATTGTACATATCTGACATCATTCAACAATAATTTTATGTTTATAAAATAAAATAAAAATTTAAGATAAATCAACGGTTAGAAAACGTAATAATATGAAAGCAATTTAATTATTCATATTCGCGCATCTTTTATTTTTGTTTGAAAGATAAACGCGAACGAACCAAAAAAAAAATGATTGAATTCGGGACATTTCATCTATAAGTACTGTGTAATAAGTGATCTACTGCGTCTGCCATGGAAAATTTAAATGTATCGGCAAATTAATAACAGAACATTTGTGAAAATCAGTCAAGCCAACGCTATAACGCTAATAAGTTCCCGATTTACCTTAGTACCGCACAGCTAGTTTCGCGCGATTTTTCGAGACGGTATTGTACACCAGGCGACCAGGTACGGGCAGACAAAGCGTAACAAACCATCGAAATCGCCATGCAACCGTTGTTGTGACCTGCAATGAATTGTTACACGTACGTAATATAAACGTAAGCGAAAGAACAATACGGCGAAGGATAGGAGAATCAGATTTTCTTGCACGAAGGCCATCGACGGGTCCAGAACTTCTGCCACAATACAGGTTTGCTTGGCTATAATTTGCCAGGGAACATGAAAAATGGACTAAACCTGATTGGAGTCACCAAGTCTTATTCACCGATGAATCGATATTTTGTTTGCGGTCTCCTGATGGACGATAACGAGTATGGCGATAACCGGGGGAGAGTTACACTCCATCTTTAGCGGAAGGGTTCGAGGCGGATCAATCAAGGTATGGGCGGGAAATTCGATAGAAGGACGCACCGAGGTTTACCTAGGTCCAAGCGGATCTAAAACGGCCGTTCGCTATATTACCGAAATATTGGAAGAATATGTTGCTCCCTACGGTCCATTTATAGGCGATAATTTCAATCTAATGCACGATAATGCAAGATCTCATGCTGCTATTTTGACGATGACATACATGGTCGGCAAGGGGTCCCGATTTGAATCCTATAGAACAAGTGTGGGATTTTCTTGATAGAAGAATTCGGTCTCGTATTCCAGCTCCGAAAACGATGTAATAACTCTTTAGCGCGCTTTTAGAGGAGTGAGAAAATATCTAATGGTGCGATATTTAAAGGGGTACAATACCAGATGTATAAAAAGTTAGCCCAGGATTTTCATCCCAGGAAATCGAAATTGTTAACACTTAAACTATCGCGATACTATCCCAGGAAATCACTATCATTCTATTATTTTGCTCCATCCCAAGAAATCATTGAAATGCTAGTATGTATTTTTAGTCATCCCAGGATATAAACATATATACATATATCGTTATAGATAAATATATATATAAGTAAACTTGTACATAATTTTTAAAGCAGTAATTAAAATAAAATATATGTAATCATTCTAATTATGGATCCACGTAACAATAAAAATTGGGTATATTCACAATTAATTTCAGATAAATTAATATATTGAATTAAGCTCGATTTAAAAATATGTTCTAAAAATTAATAAACAGGGAAAAATTCATATAACATAAGTATGCATGGACAGGACATGACACAGTATATTAAGCCAACAATAAAGAATGATTAAGTTACCAATAAATGGGACTTCAAAGCATCTAATATCGATAAAAATGAGTTGGGCTCTGGTTACAATTTATCAAATCGTACCAAATTTTTCAATATCTGTATGGAGGTGCTATTACACTAAGCCAAATCACACGAATCTCAGAGATGTTCTCAGATAGTGACTATATTAGCTTGAAAGGTAATATAATTACCCTTCAAATTAGGTATAATTCATGCTATAAAAAAGACTTGGGCTCTGGTTACTCATCCATCATTCAAGCTAATATAGTCACTACCTGAGAACATCTCTGAGATTCGTGTGATTTGGCTTAGTGTAGGCACCTCCATACAGATATTGAAAAATTTGGTACGATTTGATAAATTGTAACCCGATCCCAACTCATTTTTATCGATGTTAGATGCTTTGAAGTCCCCTTTCTTGGTAACTTAATCATTCTTTATTGTTGGCTTAATATACTGTGTCATGTCCTGTCCATGCATACTTATGTTATATGAATTTTTCCCTGTTTATTAATTTTTAGAACATATTTTTAAATCGAGCTTAATTCAATATATTAATTTATCTGAAATTAATTGTGAATATACCCAATTTTTATTGTTACGTGGATCCATAATTAGAATGATTACATATATTTTATTTTAATTACTGCTTTAAAAATTATGTACAAGTTTACTTATATATATATTTATCTATAACGATATATGTATATATGTTTATATCCTGGGATGACTAAAAATGCATACTAGCATTTCAATGATTTCTTGGGATGGAGCAAAATAATAGAATGATAGTGATTTCCTGGGATAGTATCGCGATAGTTTAAGTGTTAACAATTTCGATTTCCTGGGATGAAAATCCTGGGCTAACTTTTTATACATCAATACCAGAGCACCCTGTATTTTATAGAGCCATAATCAAAAAATCTGAGGTTTTATAAGGGAATTAGAAACGAGGAAAAAACGAATCTTTTCATAGTAAAACACACAAAACATATGGGAAATCACTTTTTTTCCTAAGACAAATTTGTAAATGAAAACGTTACAAATTCTTAATTATGATTTCTGAAATACTTTCATAAATGTTTGAATTTCAACATATATAAATATCGTTTAAGTAAATCGTTTTCATTTTCTTGTAATAATTGATTTATTTCAACCAAAATATACAAAAAATTTCATAACAACAGCATTCTGGTCAAATTGAAATAAAAGCTTACTAAGATTCGTTTGGTCATTAAGTCAATATACATTACATAGATGGCAGTGATGGTGTAACTAACTGGCCTGGGTTTACTCGCACATGTGGTCGCACACTAAATTAGATAACTACCTGTCGGCCTGTGGGGGGGGTTCCATTATCCGCATGTGCTGTCGCCAGTTTACAAAAATTAATTTAAAAAAAAATAAGAGAATAGTGTGCTTGGTAATTAAAATAAAAAAAAAATGGCCTACCGCGCGAAACGTCATTCCTACACCCCTGCCTGTTCACTCACCACTAAAACTTAACCTACCACATGGCTTAGGATTCCATAATTAAACACAAAAAAAAAACCTAAACGCCATGTTGCCTTTTCGTTACAAAAAAAAACACATACACCTACATTAAAACTAAAACTTACGATTTTTTTTTTTTCCGAAATTCCGCACTGCCTAAGGGTAATAATATTTCCTGATGAACAGCTCACTAATTGTTGACACCGCCAACCATATACCGCAAATAGTGTAATCAGATTGTCATTACAAAATTATCCCTGACACGTTCCTGCAGCTTTGTATATAATATGGCCTAATATGGCCTTCAATCGACCATATGATTCACAATCGATCTATTTTAATAACCCTTCATCAAATTGCTAGTAGAATTTTAGGATTATTTAATTTAAATTCATTCACAAAAGAAAACTGAATTAAACAATTTGGTTTTTTTTTTTCCTTTTTTTAACTAAATCACACTCAACACTGTCTTTTTATATCATACCCCACAAATTATTTTATCAATCAAAAAGCAATGCATGTTTTGTTTAACAAAAAAAATAGTTTAAAATCAGAATTCCATTTAAATAACAAAAATACGCCATTTTTTTTTGTTTGTGTTACACACCATTTAAATTTATATTTATTTAAGCTTTTCTTTAAGACTAACTAAGACATTTTTTTTTTTTTTTTTTTTTTTGTTATCAACTAACTAAAATTAAAAACATTTATTTGATTGTTTATATTTTATAAACAGTAACTTTTTTTCCATACAAATAATGACACTTTTTTTTTTTTTTTTTTTGTACCACGTGAAACTGAGAGTGTATTACTATTATTCACTTATTTCATTTTTTTTTTACTCTTAAATACGCTCAAAATACTATTTAAAAATTGAATAACACCAATGTGTAAGCAGAACATAAACTGTTTTACATGTTACGAACAAATTTATTAATTACCGTATTTAATTTACAACAAAAAGAAACTACTAAAATAATACGATAAAACAGTCACAGTAAATTTAATTAAGTTAAAACAAAATTTTTCTTTTTAATCATTTAAGTTTTAAACTGCGTCCGCTGCCGGTCACTATTGTATCCTTCCTCTCAAAAACAAAAAACTTAACTTAATTCTAAAACAAAAAAAAAACTTATCGTTAACTTACATTTATTATTTTGATCTCCTTTTTTTTCTAATCGCATGATTCAACTCTTCCCTCTCTCTTCCTCCTCCCGTCATACCACCTTACTCTTAATTTCTTAGAAAAAAAACAGAATTTTAATCAGAAAAAAAAATAAAAAAAAAACAATAACTTTAGAAAATATGATCCGAAAAAAAATCATTTACAAGACAAAACAAATTAATATGAATTAAAATGTGGGAAGTAGATCATACAGAAAATATGATCTATCACATTCCACAGAAGAAAACAAAAACGATAAGAGTAAAGTACATATGTGAAAATGGGTCACTCAACAAAAAAAAATTATAATAACTTGATGAGTGAGCATTTCCCACGGGAACAAACGAAGTAGGTTGCATCTTTGAGTTTAGGTAATCCAACAGATGCGCAGATAATTATCCGAAGGATGGGAAAAAAAAATTCATGGACCAGAGCTAGTCTCGCACATTTCCGCGGACGTTACAATGGCCGAAAAAATTTGGAAAAATCATACCAAAAATTACCACCTGGGGAAATTTCAAGTTCAAAAATTGTAGGAAAAGCAAAACAAATTCACAAAATATAGGAACGTGTGATAATTTTGCGATTAAATAATTTTTTTTCGTATTTTTCTTTTACCACTTTAGACATCTTACGTATACTAGTAAAACTAAAGATAAATTTAGCAAGTATTATTTTAATTTGTCAGAGCCAACTTACTCGTAGATGTATTTTTCAAAATGAAAGTTCAAAAAAATATATTTTAGAAATAATTTAATTTTAATATTTCTGCAATTAATATTTACTTAATACCAATATGGCCTTCTTGTATATTGTTCTTAAAGATATGTAGAAAACTTTTATAAAAACATTTTATAATATTTTTGCTTTTTTCATTGAAAAACTTAAAGCTAAAAAACACCATTTTTACTATAAATTCCTATGGAAATCAGTGAAAAGTTATACCACTAAAAAAGCTTCTAAAAAATACATCATTAAGATTATGGCTCTATACTCTAGAAGGCTCTGGCAATACACGCTACTAAACATTTTTTATTGGTTAATTATGTTTGTTGTTTTGTTTTGTTTTGTTTGAAAATTCGAAAAACCTCAACCACATGTTTAGAAAGAGTAGGCCTTACCCACATTTTCCGAGATTGTTTTGAATGTCCTTGAATTTAGTCTTTGTTTCATGTTCTAGCCAGTGCGGTTCGATAAAAGATTTTTTTTAGGGTGGCCCGTTTTCTGTGCAGGTCAGTTACAATAATTTTCCAATCACGGAATTATTATTCAATTTTCCTCATTTTGAATTATTTTTGTAATTAATTATTCGAAAAGAGAGAATAGAGGAAAGATAAATTTTCTTGCCTTACTAGGTTTGGGTGGCGGTCCACTAGGACCAGGCATAGACACAAAAATGGTCCGTAGCCATACCACGTATAATTATTTCCTCCAACTCATTGGAACCATTTTGAGCTGTTAACAAAGCGCTGAAGATGTAGTACTGTCTCTTCCTCCTCTTCGTCCTCGCAACTACGACAGTAGTCATGTGAGAAGACACCAAGTCTACTCGCATGCCTCCCTATGAGACAATGGCCCGTAATCATTCCAATAACCACACTGATCTGACGTCGATGAAGTGAGATCAGCTGTTTGGATCTCGCCAAGTCCAACTTTGACCAGACCTGCCGAGTTATTACGCAAGAGGTGATAGTTGGCCATCAGTCATTCGTGAGCTTGCTAGCTTCTTCCTGAAGCAGCAGTTTGCATACCGCAAGAGGCATTTCAATATCCTTTCTGCTTTCTGAGAAGTGGTCCGTTGTACCACGTCGAGCCAGTTCATCGGCGTTTATATTCCCTGTACTTATGAAATGTCCTGGCACCCATAAAATGTGGATGTTGAACTGATCTGCCATCTCGTTAAGAGATGAGAGACAGTTCTGGACTACTTTCGACGTGAGGAGATGTGATTGAAGCGCTTTAATGGCATCCTGACTATCCGTATATATGCGAATATCACAAACTGATATTACATTATACCTCAACCAGTCTACGACTTCCTTTATGGCAGTTACTTCAGCTTGAAAAATGCTACAGTAGTCGGGGAGACGGAAGGAGAGATTTAACAGAAGTTCCTCGCAGAACACTTCAGCCCCGACCTTCCCGTCCCGTTTTGAACCATCAGTGAAGAAGTTTATAACTCCTGGTTCCAAAACTGCACCCAACATCCAGTCCTCCCTGGATGGGATCCTAGTCCGGAACTTTGTATCAAAAGATAGTGACGGGACAGTATAGTCGGTGGTCTTGGGAATTTGTTTCTTGCACAAAATGGATGGCAGATGGATTTCAGCCGTATGGCAGTACAAGCTGCCAACTGTTTCCCCAAGATATCTAGAGGAGTCAAAAATAGAAGAGTCTCTAGTGCCTGAGTGGATTTGCTGCTCAGTGCACCACTGATCCACAGAGAGATTGTTCTCTGAACTTTTGTCAACAGCTTTTGGTTGACAGTTTTGTCCAGAGCAGGCCACCAGACTGTTACTCCATACAAGAGTATGGGTCTGACTACTGCGGTATAAAGCCAATGTACGATGCGGGGCTCCAGTCCTCATCATTTCCCAATGACATTTTTGCAAGAGTATAGCGCTACCGTAGCTTTCTTTACCCCTTCGAGAATATTATAGGTTCCAATATAATTTGCTATCCAAAACGAAACCCAAAAACTTCACTTCAACTGTAAAAGTTAAGCTGAACCCATTTAAAGTGGGAGGATCGATGTGAGGAAGTTTATTTTTCCTAGAGAAGAGAACCAATTCGGTTTTGTGTGGGTTCACATTCAGCCCACAGCCATTGGCCCATAATGAAAGAGTGCCCATGGCATATTGCATAAGCTCACTAAGGGTGCCGGGATATTTACCACGGACACCAATAACAACATCATCCGCATAGGGAACCACCTTGAAGCCACCGTCCCCGTTGCCTAACTAACTAAGCGGAAAATTTACCAGTATGTTTAAGATTTGTAATGTGATCGTTTTCTGTGTTAACAAGGTAGACGTGGTGAAAGGGAGGAGGTGCTAAGGTTGTGAGAGGTTTAGGGTTGAACAGTTCTAAAAAGGTGAAAAACTGAATTTTCCTCCATTTATAATTGTTTGGCTTGTGTATCATTTAAATTCAGGAATGGAGAATGGCGGCTTTAATGCAGAGAACGTTGTGTTGACGCGCCGTTTACAGCGGAATAACACAGGCAGAGAAATTGTTGAAGCCACCAAGGGAGAAAGTTTGATGTGGGAAACATGTGTTGTTGTGGAGTGTTGTGCATGTGGAAGAGGTCAGTTTTCCACGCTCTACTTATTCTAATTTTAGTAACGAGCCTGTTTGTTTTGATTTTTTTATAATAAGTTAGATTGTTTGATAGTAGGATGATTTGTAGTAGTTAGTCCGGCAATAGGCATTGATGGATTATAAATGGAAATATTCCATCCCTTTACTTTTTGCTTACGACGTAACAGTTTTTGCTTGATATGTATCAGGTTGTCTCGTGAGTCCATTTATTCTGGTTTTTTCTAATACGTTAGATTGTTTGAGGTGCATTATCTAGTTGTCCACTTTTGATTGGTCCAATAATAAACTTGTAGGATTGACCAAGTATTTGTTTGGCTGACCAATTATAAGGGTTTCGGCCCCGATCGATGGCACCGATTTTTGTGTTTTTTTGTTTTGTTTGAGAACTGAAATTGTTATGGGTGAGCTAATTATTATAATTATATAATCTGCCAAAAAAGTGGAATGGGTGGACTCGAGTGATAAACTGATTTTTGTTGCATGTGCAACATTGAAGGAGTCTGTTGTGTATGGCGTAGTTTTAAGAATGATTGATGCATCTGGTTTGATTTTTTTTTTTTTTTTTTATATACATATTTTAATTGGGTGCAGAGCGGACTTATTAACGGTCCTAGCTCCTTTTAACTGTCAGAGCTTCTGCACCCAATGCGCGATCCTTCAAGTAAAGATTAATAGCTACCTTAAATTTATTCATTTTGTATTCCTCCGGAAATTTGAAGTGTATTAGCGAATTCCACTTTTTTGATGTTCGATATACAAATTCGCGCTTAATTTCTTCAGTTCGAGGTTTCGGGAGCTTCACCGTAAACCTATCTGCATTGGTTGTTCCTCTTGTTACTCTTGTTGTTGTAACGAATGGTGGTATTTTCTTCGATAGTTCTGCAGAACATTTACCATGTAAGCATCTGTAGAAGACGCAGAGTTCTGCAACATCTCTGCGATGCTGTAAGCTGTCTAGTTCTTGGGTAAGTCTGTGATTCCGTATTATTCGGATAGCGCGGCGTTGAACCCTGTCCAATAACTGGAGGGTGGTACCAGACGCACCTCCCCAAACTTGACAGCAATACTCGATACATGGTCGGATGAAGGTTTTATATATCTGGAGAACTTGATGCGATTTAAAAAACCTTCTGCATCTATTTAGGAACCCGAGTTTTTTTGAAGCTGATTTAGCCAATGCAACAATGTGTTCATTCCATTTGAGTTTGTTACTTATTTGAACACCAAGCAGTCGAATTGAGTCGCAACCCACAAGGATATGGTTTTTTACCACAAATGGGTAGTCGTTGCGACTTTTTTTACGTGAAAATGTGCATATTTGTGTCTTTTTCTCGTTAAATTGCACTAAGTTGTTGTTACCCTACTCAAATATTGTACTTAAATCGGAATTAAGAGAAGTTACGACTTCTGACCGTTTATTATTTAAATCTGTAATGCTAGGCTCCGCCTCGAATGAAATAGAAGAATGCAATGTGGCATAATCTGCAAAGCTCTGGATAGGGTTTACAGTGCTATCCAGCAAATCGTTGATGTATAGCAAAAACAGGGTCGGTGACAAAGGTAATCCCTGAGGGACTCCGGCATTTGGGGAGTGCTGATTTTTCGGTCATTGAGATAGCTTTTAATCCACCTGGTGGTCATCGAGTCCAGCCCGTATACCACAAGTTTACAAATAAGATTCTCATGCCATACCTTATCAAAAGCCTTGGATATATCCAAAGCGATTGCAAAGGCCTCTCCGTGGTGTTCTAAGGCGAGATTCCATTTGTTTGTGACGTACGTCAGGAGATCGGTCGTGGATCGGCTTTCATGAAAGCCGTATTGTCTATCCGAAATTAGTTTGTTAACTTCAAGATATTTAACTATATGTTGATTGATGCATTTCTCAAAGACTTTAGCGACGGCTGACACAATTGATATTGGCCGGTAGTTTGAAGGGTCAGTTTTGTCACAACCCCGTTTCAGCACGGGTTGCACCATTGCACTCTTCCAGGCGTTCGGGTAGTCGCCTTGCTTGTATGAAAGTAGGAAAATTTTAGATAATATTGGAGCCAATTCATGGCAAACTCCTTCAATATTCGAACTGGAATTCCATCAGGTCCGGTGGCCTTGTTTACATTCATTGACTTCAGATTAGAAAAGACAATTTCTTCCGAGATGGTGACGGGGCTCATTTTAGAACCACAATATGGAACTAATGGAGGCCTAATTCCATCTGGGACAACTAATGTCGAGTTCGATTTGAAGATGCTTGCCAATAAGTCGGCTTGTAAATATGGATCCACCACCAAAGCGCCGTCAGCACATTTCAATGCTGAAACAGATGTTTTCGAAATATTTGCAACCGATGCGACCATGTGGTAAAAGTTGCGATCGGAGATTTTCAGCTCGGAAGCCACATTGGCTTTCTTGCTGTCTGCTCTTTTCGCTTCGCTACCACAGGTTTGTTTGCAGGTGTTCCGTATCGTTTTGTATTCCTCATAAGAAATTTTGTTGCGTTTATATTTTTTGTGTGCCGATTTATTTTGTTTGGCAGCTTTGGTGGCTTCTTTTGAAAATATTTTAAAATTTTGATTGGGATTGGAAAAAGATGAGGGGATAAATTTATTCATTCCATGTAAGACGGTGTCAGTAAAACTGGAAACGGCGTCGTCTATGTTGTTGTTATGTAGGCAATGGCGTTCCCAAGGGAAGTGTTGAAAAAATGACCGTAAACCATCAAAATCAGCCTTGTTAAAATGCCAAAGACGCCTTGGCTGCTGCCTAAATTCTGGTGGTGTTTCGACAGATATTTTTGTGGTTATTAAGTTATGGTCAGAATTTCCAATTCCAGTTTCGACATGGGCCTCCATGGAATGAGGGATTGATGTCAGACAGAGATCCAGAATATGAGATGATTGAGAGGTGTGTTGGACTGCCAGGGAGTGCTCTACGAGTATGTATATTTTCGCCTCTGGTGATGGGGTGGGCAAGTAAATGGACGCTTTTGGGAGCGGTATTGTTCGAGGATTCGGATAGGCTAATTGTTTCCTCTGTGTTATGATTTTTTCCAGAGTAATTGTAGAAGATTTTTTTATTAGAAATTATTCGAGACTTTTGATGTTCAGGGTTATTCCAGATTTATCAAAGTGTTTCGGCTTTCGAATGGTGTGAAATTTTCGAGAGCTTTCAAGATATTTCAATATTCAGAGATTTATTTCAGTTTGTTTGACAAACGATGTTATAAGTTATATAATATCCGAGATGTTGAGGCTTCGAAGTTGTTCGAGGTTGTTGAACATTAATACGGGTTACATGAGTTTTAGTTTGTACGACTGTAAGTTTGGCTCAGGGATAAGGGTTGCTTGTCGTTGACTTGCGTTTTGTGATGTTGAGATGATGAGATTGTTTGAGTTTTTCAAGGTATTGAGCTTGTCGAAATTTGCTTGGCGTGGGCTTGCGTAACTTTGAATTACTGAATGCCTAGGATATTGCTCGAGATTCTCGAATTAATTTACATTTACATTGCGTCGAGTTACTGGAACATGGGTTTCGAGATTTTCAGGATTTCTCAAATGGCTCAAGCTTTACAGGTTTTTTAAAGATTGTCTTGGTTATTCGTATCTTGGGTTCGTTGAAGTTATTCTTAATTGGCTGCAAGGTGTTGAGTTGCTTGGTGTTGGGTTGCGTGCTATTTCGTATTGCTCGACCTTTTTGAGACAAGTTTGTTGATACTCTGGGTTTTTAAGTTTTGGAGGTGCGATTTTTATTTTGTTTGGCAAGTTAAGCTTTGGCTGATTCTTTTAATTTGGTTCTTATATCACTTTTTCAATCAGCTCAAGTAACAGCTCATACTGATTTGGTTAGCAGTATCAATATCTTCAGTATTTTACTTATCAAAATAAATTTTATTCAGTACAGCATAACCGATTTTATTATAAAAATGTTAAATTCGATTTCCCTTTTTTTCGGGTTGTCTTATGGACCGGCGTGTTGTCGTGGAGAAGTAAAACTTTACTTTCAAACTTTACCATGTCATTTCTCCCGGACTGTAGCCTTCAATTTGTTTAAAATGTCTGCCTAATAATGGCTTGTGATTGTGGTCTTTTGTGGCATATAATCAATTAACAAAATTCCTTCTTGCTGGCCATAACCTTCCCACCTTAAGTGGGTTAAGCCTGAAACTTCTTTGGGGAAGGTTCATCACATTTTTTCCATTGCATGGATTCTTGTTTGGATTCCAAATCCCAATGATGAATCCATGTTTCTTCGCCCATCACGATACAAATTTATGAAATTCTACACGCATTTTTTTCTGTTTCGGGGTTAGCAAACCACCCATCTTGCACCAAATTTTGAAAGATAAAGATGATCATGCAGAATCGTCAATGTGCTTCTAATGAAAAGTCTGAGATTTCTCTTAGCGTGATGGAATTCTGTGGTCTCATGATTCTCTACACTTTTAAATAATTTAACCCACTTCGTTACATATCGTCCATATTCACCATAAACGTATGACATATAATCAAAAACAAATTTAGCGGTTTTTTCATCTTTACAAAAAAATTATTTACCGCACGATATTCAGTTTTATTCATTTTCCATTTCTATTTAAATACGTTTGCGATAACTGACGTCCAAACATAATCTAAACAAAATAAAACAAAAGTTGTTTCTAGATGTTTCCTGTTGTTTAACAAAAAGTAAATATGGGTTTCTCTTTCACCGCAAAATTTCATACTGATGCAGCCCTCGTATGGTCAATTAGCCTGTAACTTGGCTGTTGCTTGACCGATTATGATGAAATATGACAGGTACGATGGAAATGGGATTCTTAAATGATTTTCAGATAAAATTTTTGAATTTGGTCAACCACATTCTTCGGCCTATTTCTTCACCGATTTTGATGAAATTCGACAGGTACGATGAAAATGGGATTATATGGCCAAATATGGCCAATTAGCCTGTAACTTGACTATTTCTTAACCGATTTTAATTAAAATCAATGATGGAGATAATGGTGAAGGTGCGATATTGAATTAATAAAAGTATATTTGGTGGGAAAAGAAACTGTATTTCCTGGAAAAATTTAATTTTAAAATGAAAGATTTAATTCTGAGATCTTCTGGAAAATGTAGATTTTCATTATATTTTTAAAATTAAATGTTAATTTTGCAGAATTTAAATTTTTGTTTTCAAGCACATATATTTGTATTAATTCCGGCGCGTGCCGCGAAGATTTCATTTTAAATTAAGAAAGGAAATCTCCAACTTCCAGCATATTTCAACACAAAATCGCACTAGGCATTGTGATGATATTCGGTTCGATATTGAATTACTCCCACTTCCGATACATTTATCATAAATATAAACATTTTGGTAGCGATCATATTGAACGAAGAAATCAATTCGTTTGTATGTAAGCATTTGTTTATAAATCAATATTTACACGCAAATGTCAAAAATTTAGTTTATTTTTATAAAAATGGACCGGATCAAATTATACCAGCGGAACTTCAAAACAACTTAGTAATTATTCTTCCCTACCTGGAAGCTATATTCAAAGGGTGTTTGAAGCTGGGCTATATTCCTAGGTACTGGACGGAGATCAATGTGGTGTTCATACCGAAAGCGGGGAAAAGCTCACATGTCTATCCTAAGGACCTAAGACCAATAACTCTATCATCCTTTCTTTTGAGAACCTTGGAAAGGCTGCTGGATGTATAAATCAGAGATAAAATAGGTGCCAGGAAGTCGGCACCGTCTCAGCATGCGTTCACAAAGGGGAGATCTGTGGACACTGCTCTGCACGCCTTGGTGTGTACGATTGAGAAATCGATTAATTCGAAGGAATTTTGTTTGGTGGCCTTCCTGGATATAGAGGGCGCCTTTAATAATGTGAAAGCGGAGGCAATCAAGGAGGGATTGTCATTTTTGGAGGTGGACGTTCCTCTGAGAAGGTTAATTAATTATATGCTGGAAAGCAGGATTGTTAGCTCGAAGTTGGGGTACTCCACCATCAAGAGGCGAGAAACTAGGGGAACCCCGCAGGGCGGGGGGGTCCTGTCCCCTCTTCTCTGGGATATAGTGGTAAACGGATTACTACTAGAATTGGAGAGAGAGGGTATTGAAGTTATCGCTTACGCAGAGGACGTAGCTTTAGCTGTTACCGGGAAATTCCTGGGCACGATTGTAGACGTAATGCAGAATGCGCTTACTATCGTTACGAAATGGACTGGCAAATGTGGACTTAGTATTAATCCGTCCAATACAGAGCTGGTACTCGTCACTAAGAAATACAAAATCCCGGTAGTTGTCCCTCCTACCTTAATTGGCACGAGACTTGCTTTTACTGATAGAGCTAGATATCTGGGCATTATCTTGGATAGTAAGGTTAGTTGGAAGCCCAACATGTTGGAGAGAATAAACAAAACTACTATAGCTTTGTACTCCTATAGGAACGCCATTGGTCATAGATGGGGTCTGAAGCCGGAGCTGGTACACTGGCTCTACACCGCTGTAATGAGACCTGTACTCATGTACGGGGTGGGTGTTTGGTGGTCAGCTCTGGACAAGGTAACTTATAAAAATAAGATTGAGAGAGTGCAAAGAACGGCCTGTATGCTTGTTAGCGGGGCATTGAGGTCGACACCGACAAGTGCCTTAGAGGTTATGTTGCACCTTCTTCCGGTCGACATTTTTGGCAAACAGATGGCGGCAAATACGGCTGTATGACTTGCAGCCGTCTCTCAGTGGAGGTGTCTACATTAAACCTACTCTACGCTTCGAGAAGCGATTTCGAACCTCCTTCCCTTCAAGGGAATCCTGGAAGGATAGACCGTTATCGGAAACCGAAGCGTTGCAATTCTTCACAGATGGCTCCAAGCTAGACGGCAAAGTGGGAGCTGGAGTATTCTGTGACAAATTAAATGTAAACATTTTTATTCGTCTCCCTGATTACTGCAGCGTGTACCCAGCTGAAGTCGTAGCGATTGAGGAGGTCATGACGTGGTTGAAGCATAATGTGTTTTCCTCAGACGATATCACAATCTATGTGGACAGTCGAGCGGCGATCCGGTCGTTAGAATCGGTGTCTTTGGCGTCACGGGTGGCGTTGAGTTGTCACTCATCTCTAAATGAGATGGGTGAGCATTTCAATATCCAGGTAATCTGGGTCCCAGGTCACTCGTGCGTCATGGGGAACTGCAGGGCGGATGAACTTGCTAGGCATGGTACGACTCTCCAGCTGCAACCGGAAAGGGTAAGTCTGGGAAGGCCTATCACAGCGCTGAGACAAGCACTTGGGAAGCAGGCGCTATCCTCAGCGGGTGAAAGGTGGTCTAACACTCTCACCTGTAGAGTTGCAAGACAAGTTTGACCAAAGCTGGACTTGGGGCGCACTAGGGCATTAATATCCTTACGCAGATGTGAATTAAGAACGGTCGTAGGAATTCTCACAGAACACTGCCTTTTTGGAGAACATGCAAGAAGGCCGGGTCTGGAGGCAAATGACTTCTGCAGAAGCTGCTTGGACAAAGAGGAGAAAGAGACGTTGGTCCCCTTCCTTTGCTCGTGTCCAGCATTGGCTCTCAGAAGGCACAAACACTTAGGTAAGTTCAGGATGGACTGCCTCTCGGATCTCGAAAACATTAAAGTGCGGGACGTCTTACGCTACATAAGTAGCTCGAAATGGTTCCAATAAAAGGGGAGATATTCTGTGGTATCACAATGGACCGTCACCGGTCTAAGTGTGCATAAGCAGCCAATCCAACCTAACCTAACCTAACCTATAAAAATGGATGAACAATATGCCTACTAAGA
The DNA here is from genome assembly GCA_958295665.1 of Tipula vernalis. NCBI lineage: Eukaryota > Metazoa > Arthropoda > Insecta > Diptera > Tipulidae > Tipula > Tipula vernalis. The sequence goes on along the minus strand of OY282559.1, from coordinate 11,407,473 downwards.
TTTCAAATTTATTTTAGCAAAGGCACCAACCAGTTAAGTTATTTTCTGCAGAAAGTATGGTAATATAATTTCATTACTTTATGTTTTCTGTCATTTTATAAGGTATTTTGACCCAAGACTCGAACCACAATGTAGTTTACCCTAAATTTCGCGTTTAAAAAAATGGCATTTTCAAATGGTTAGTCTCTACTAAACTTGTTCCCCAATTTTCGTCAATGAGCATAGAACGCCCCCTCCACGACCAAACTCCTTTTTTTCTTGCAGCCACTCCGTTTTTTGTGCACTGAACGTCTCTATATATTGGGATTTTACCCCCGCGCCTTTTAGATATCATTGTATTTCGTTCCTTGTATAGTCGCCTCCTCGAACAGTGCCTGAATCCACGATCCATATATTTGTTCTGACATTTGATGTTGCATTCACTACACTATTAACAGTAAAAACATGTCACTCGCTTTAAGCTGTAACAGATTTACGGTTTCCTTACTAGTCGACGTTACCGACGTAGATGAGTGTTTTGCCTCTCAGTTCCTGTAATCTTTAGGATCCTTTTTAAAATGCCCCTTTTTATTGCCGAAAAACATTGAGATCATTGCAACGAATTGGCGTCTCTATGCCTCGAGTAATTTCGAATGAACTAAACTTTTACAGTCAAATATTTTTCCTTTCTAGCTTCTAACGCATATAGTAATCTAATCACCATAACTTTTTGGTAGGCTGTTAAAAGTAATTCCGACACACCATGTTAACGACATGCTCTTCTCCCTCAGAGCAGCTAGCTTCATATTTCCTTCGACTAATTTGAGATTACAAATTTTTCCCATTATTAATTACTTTAATTGCGCATCTTCAATTGCAACGCTGATAAACGCAAGTGTTGAAATTAATTTTTGCTGCTATACTTTTGTGACTGGGTTGGTGCATCATTTGAATTTGGATAATTTGAATTATTTAACTTCTCTAGTGAAAGTTTTTTGCCTTCTGACATGGAAAACGTTATGCTTACATTTTGTCCTAACCTGAAAAGGAATATAAAGTTAAAGACAAATGCCTCGGTTCCATTATGAAAAATTTAATGACTGCAAGTTCTCCACTAAAACCAACACAAATGTCTTATACAAGCCATGCGGTTCTCTCATATGACAGATATCATAAAACAAATGTTTTGATTGTCTTGTGTCATTTTGTTAATGAGTTTTGTACCGATGTATATTTTTAAATCCAATCTATTGGAACAGCGCGTCTTGTATAGACATTTGTGTTGGTTTTGTTTCCTTATAATACGTTTTTTCAATACTTTGCCATCACACTAGCACAACTAACCATCACAACTTTTTTGTAATAAAAATGTTTACTGATAAAGTTGGTGTTTGCATTTATTTTATTTACTATATCACCGTATTGCTAAGTTGTACACCAAAGCTAAATTAGGCAGTGGTACAAATGTCAATTTCATAGCAATGTCATTTAGCAACGCAATTTTAGCTGGCTGAACTATATTCGCATGTGTCGCGTTTATAACGTTGCTGCTGTCGTCATTTCGGTTTAGCATTGCTAATTTAGCTGTGTTATAAACCAAACAAGTCATATTTACAGCAGTCAAATTTCGCTACTTCCAACAAATTCATTGCAACATGTCGAGGTATGGACTTGTTTCTCTCAAAAAAGTAAGGACCGATAATATATTTTACCAATATTGCGCACAATAAAGTTACCTTAGCGGAATGTAACTACTTTGACAAGTCCATCTGTTGAGGTATTGCATTGAGGTCAAAGTGCGGCTTATACGACATAAACAAACAAGAAACAACTGATGACGCTCATCAAAACTACGACTTACTAATTATTCTCAAAAACTACACATAAAAAAAATTAAAAAATTATTTAGATTGCTTATTATTGTTTAAAATGCTTTTTATCAACTATTTATTATCATACCACGGCAGATTTCTTGACCTAAGTGCAATTTCGAAGTAAGTAATTTTTTTTCATAGGACAAACTAGTCGCACATTTAAGCACAGGACAATCCAAAACGTAATCTAGGTGACATATTATGGTATGGCCGCTGTTAAGATGCAAGTATTGATTAAATTATGAACGGGGTTAAAAACGTGCTTGACTAAATCAAAATGTTCGAGATTATATGGTTTTGTAAACTTGTGTTTTCTTTGAAAAGTGTTATAAATTTAGCATTTTTTGTATTACCAGCCCTCAATTTATTGTTAACACTATTCTAAATAAAGCGGGACATTTGGTCCCTTACAAATATAATGTCAAACTACACTAACGTGTTTTTTTTACATTCGTTCTTATGCTGTATAAGTTTTTATTTCAACAGTCGGCAATTTTTCAACAGGTTATGGGTTCAACAGGGCCCAGAAGACGACAAAGTGATTGAAATAATTATTAACAAGTAATAATTAATTAAGTTCGTGTTTGTCGCGATAAATTAAAAAAAAGGAAACCGTAGAAATTCAATACAAGAAAAAATAAACGTGTGTCGTTTTATATATAGAATTGAGTTTTGTGTGTATGCGTGTGTCGCTTAACGGTTTCGCAATAGCACAATAAATAGTGAACGATAGTGTTTGGAACGGCATAGAAAAATTGCATGGTAGTGAGAATTATCATACATGGCAATTTTCAATCAAAAATTTGCTCGAATTGAACGATTATAGTAAATGCATCGAAACGGGAACAAAAACTGAAACAGATGAAACAAAAAAAAAGAAAAGCAAAAGCCAGAATTGAACTAAGTATATTCGTACACGTTGCGAATTCAACCTCAGCAGCTGAAACATGGAAGATATTGAAAGATTTATATGAGGATCGCGGTCTTTCGCGCCGTATCAGTTTATTACGCAATAATAGGTGTATAGTTGGTGACAATACGTTTGGAATGTTGTGATTCCATGAACGATTATATTTCACAAGCATTTGAAACTGCGAATAAATTAAACAGTATCGGTTTTTCTGTGCCAGATGAGTGGCTTGGTAGCATTTTGTTGGCTGGTTTACCGAATGATTTTGCTCCTATGATAATGGGGTTTGAAAGTAGCGGCATAACAATAACGGGAGATTCAATCAAATCGAAATTACTAGATTGCGGTTATGGTTCGAAATCGGTTGGTCAAGGATCAGCGTTCTTTGGAAACAGTGGTAGCAGCAATAAATCAAAATCATCGTCAAAAAGCAATGTGTAGTGTTTTAATTGTGGTAAACGTGGACATATGGCTAAAGATTCCGTTCGCCGAAAAGTGAGAATAAGTCACAGCCACAATATAATAAAAATATTAAAAACCAAAGCCCACAAGCAAAAGTTGCATTTTTATCACCGGTTCAGGATTCGGTTCAAGTTACAAGTGCAGCATATTTTTTGAAATCATCCGAAATTACACAAATTACTTCGGCAAATTCAAGTAAAGTTCCAGTTAAAGGTGTCGGTAAAATACAAGTGCGTGTAAACGAATTCGAGATAGATTTTAATAATGTTTTGTACGTTCCTGGTTTATCTGCGAACTTGTTGTCAGTAGCACAAATAATAAAAAATGGTAATGAAGTCATATTTGATCAAAATGGATGTGACATTAAATCAGATAATGGTGTATATCGACTTCAGGTGCAACAAGCTGGGTCATATAAACTTTGCGAACATGTGTAAGATGAATAATGGTTTAGTAAATGGCATCAATTTTAATGATAAAAATGAAATTGAAATTAAAAATTGTGAGGTTTGCAAAGAAGGGAAGCAAACTCGAAAATCATTTGCTAGTAGCACAACGCGCGCCGATAACATTTTAGATTTGGTTCATTCAGATTTAATGGGACCAATGGAAAATAAATCAATCGGTGGTGCTAAATTCATACTTACGTTTAAAGATGACCATTCAAGAAAGATTTTCGTGTATTTTTTAAAAGAAAAGTCTGAAGTGTTCGATCGATTTATTGAGTTTCAAGCTGTAGTTGAAAAAGAAACGGGAAGAAAAATTAAAGCATTAAGATCAGACAATGGCACAGAGTACATCAATCAAAAGTTCGAGAAGTATTTTAAGATGAATGGTATCAAACATCAAACATCAGTTGCGTATACTCCCGAGCAAAACGGTATCGCCGAAAGAACAAATCGAAAATTGGTGGAAAAGGCTATAAATGTATGTTGATTGATTCGAAGTTGGATGTTTCGTTCTGGGCTGAGGCTATTAACATGGCAACATATATAATAAATCGATCAGCAAATGCCATATTAAATACAACAACTCCAGAAGAAGTTTGGTCAGGCAATAAAGTTGATGTTAGTCATCTTCAAGTATTTGGTAGTTCGGTCAAGGTGCACATCCCAAAGCAAAAACGAAAAAAATGGGATAAAAAGTCAAAGAAATTGATCTTCGTGGGATTTTCTGAAGGTGCAAAAGGCTATCGTTGTGTCAATCCGATCAGTAAGAAACTTGATATCACTCGAGATGTTGTGTTTATAAACGAAAGGGGTTCTGATCAAGTTGTTGTAACAGAAGATTCAGGTGATTTAGAATTAAAGGAGGTATCAAATGAAATGAGGGACAACGAACAAAGTGTTCCCACAATCAACAATGAACTCGTTACCACTACTCCTGCAAAATCAACTAGTGAGCCCATCGAAAGTGAATTTGAAGAAACATTGGTTCCATTGGACAGTTCAATTGAAACGATATATGATGACGCAAATGATAAAACCTATGAACACAGTGGTAGTGTTACACCACAACAAACAGTTCGAAGAACAAGTCGTACACCAAAGCAAAAAAAATTTGATGGATATGTTACATATGGTGCCTGTGGTTTACTTGCTCAAGTAGATGAGCCGATAACACATAATGAGGCGTTGAATAATGAAAACTGTGAACAATGGAAATCGGCCAAGCAAGAAGAAGTTAGTTCGTTAGTCGAAAATGGAACTTGGCAGTTGGTCGATTTGCCCAAAAATCGCAAACCAATAAAATCAAAATGGGTGTTTAAACTCATTCTGGAAATGTTTCTAGATTTAAAGCAAGATTGTTGCGAAAGGTTGCTCGCAGGTCTATGGAATCGATTATGAAGAAGTGTATTCACCAGTGGTACGTTACTCATCGATTCGTTTTGTCATTGCACTTGCTGTCAAAAATTGTTTGAAGATTGATCAGATGGATGCAGTGTCAGCATTTTTGCAGGGTGATTTAAATGAAGACATTATATGGTTCAACCGGAAGGCGTTCACGATGGTACAAATAAAGTCTGTAAGCTAAATAAGGCGATATATGGTCTTAAACAAAGTGGGCGAGTATGGAACGAGAAATTAACAAAGATGTTAAAGAAATCAATAAATGATCCGTGTGTGTTCTTTAATGATGATCTGTCTGATCATTACGATCTATGTTGATGACCTCCTAATTTTTTGGAAAAACCAAGTCATGTTGAACAAATTGAAAGAGGCGTTATGCAATGCATTTAAGGTGAAAGACATGGGCATTGCAACTACATGTATTGGTTTGCATGTTACGTACGAGAATAATGGAATTGCCATTGATCAAAAATCGTATATATCAGAAGTGATTGGTCGATTTGGTATGGCAAATTCAAAGCCAGTTGCAACACCCAGTGATCCATGTCAAAAGTTGTCTATTACAATGTGCCCAACAACTGAAGAAGAAAAAGAAGAAATGACGAAAATTCCTTATCAGTCATTAGTTGGTTGTTTGTTATTCATTGCACAAGGAAGTCGGCCAGACATTGCATATGCAGTAAATGATGTGAGTCGTTTCAACTCGAATTACGGACGACCACACTGGACCGCTGTAAAGAGGATATTAAGATATCTAAAAGGAACATTAGATTACAAATTGCGTTATTCAAAATCCGATGTAAAGCATTTAACCGGGTATTGCGATGTAGATTGGGCATCAGACCTCGACAAGAGACACTCTTGTACTGGTTATGTTTTCCAACTAAGTAATGCTGCTATAACCTGGAATAGCAAACGGCAAAGTACTATCGCACTTTCGAGTACGGAAGCTGAATACAAAGCCGCATCATGGGCGGTTAGAGAAGCGATTTGGCTACAAAATTTTGGTCGTGAATTAGATCCAGACATCGCTCAACCAGCTCATATTCAGATGGACAATCAAAGTGCCATCAATTTATCAAAATCGGATGGCTACAATCAAAGAACGAAACATATAGACATCAGGTATCATCATTTGCGACAGAAAATTGAAGATGGTACAATCAATTTAACTTATGTTTCAACCGACGAAAACACAGCAGATGTTCTTACCAAGGACGTTAGTGGATCAAAGACGAAATTATGCTCAGAAAAGATATGGGATTGAATTATTGAAGCAATAAAAAAAAAATTAAATGTAACACAAAATGACATTCAATTCATATTCAATTTTTTTATTGAGTGAGCGTGTTATAAATTTAGCATTTTTTTGTATTGCCAGCCCTCAATTTATTGTTAACACTAATCTAAATAAAGCGGGACATTTGGTCCCTTACAAATATAATGTCAACGACACTGAAGTGTTTTTTTTACATTCGTTCTTATGTTGTATAAGTTTTTATTTCAACAGTCGGCAATTTTTCAACAAAAAGCTACTCGCCTGTCAAAAATAGAATAAATTTAATACTTTTAACTAAATAGTTTTCCTAACTAATTTTTGCCGTCCGTACACACTACTTCAATGAATTACTTGCATTTTGGCTAATACTACTTGTAGTCCTGTGTGAACCTTTCTTAAAAAAAAGCACAACGATTCCATTTAAAAATGTTATTCGTGGATTTTGGTATTTTTAAATCAGAAGGGAATTAAGTATATCAGTAAACGTCAAACGCTCAAACTACAAAATTAATTAGAATTTTTCACTCTTCTTAGTTGATCTCGATTTCTAGACACAAAAGTTTTGTACATAACCTTGTAAAAAACATAAAAACCAGAATTCAGAATTATCGAGTTAAAATAAAAATGATTTAAAAAATTAAAAAATCTGGATGGCATACATCAACCTAGGCCAGTTTGATTGAAATTCTGTATCGCTCTAAAAATCTTCCGCATATCACAACAATAAACAAACACCGGACTTTTTATTGAATATATTCATTTCTATTTATACAATTTGATTATTAATAGAATACACAAGTAGTAGAGATAGAGTGAAAATTGTGAAAATATATTAAATTGCTGCGTTGCTGCATCCTTTGTGTCACTCATTTCCTACACCTCTCAATTTTCAATTATGATCTCCAACAATTCAACTTGTAATAGAATTTTTTTTTGTGCTATCGAAGTATTTTTCTATATTATAGCTAACATACTATTTCTAGCGCTTATATATAGTGAGGGAAGTAAGTTTGGTTTAACGATAAAAGTTAATGTTTCGATTACATTTTCTACTGCGAGTATGTTAAAAACTATATCATGAAGGAACTAATTGATTTATAATTATGTGTTTTTTTTTTAGACTAACTAAGCAATTTTTACAATTTTAAAGTTTATAACTGTACACATTTATATACATACATATATGTACGAGTATGTACTTGCATATTGTCAATGTTAATGGGAATTATTTTTATTTGCTTACAGACCGTTCAAGTACTAAAGCAAAAACATTCGACCCTGTATGGAATGAATATTTTATACATGAAGTTCATAATGCCAAAAATATAGGATTGACGGTGTTTCACGATGCGGCCATACCACCGGATGATTTTGTAGCAAATTGCAATATAGCGCTAGAGGATTTAACACATCGTGATAAAGAATCACCGGATTTTTGGGTAAGTGGAACTTATTATTTTTATTTTAGAGTTTGAAATAGATTATGCGAATTTTTATTATCCGCGAGTGGTTTTCATTTATTAATGGTTTAAAATTATTTAGTTGATCGGTCAAATACTATATGCTTAAATTCAACATAGGCTTAGTTTTCAAATTATGAGATGTAATTTGTATAATTTAAATATTTAACTAAATCACAAGCTTTGGTACACTTTCGCGATTAAAGAATATTAGGAGAAAAATGCGTCTGGTCACCTCTGGCGACACATTAGAAAGGACGGTTTCGAATCAAATCTACGTAAAATGTATTATCGAACCAGAGACTCCCCATAATTTCCTGCTCAGAATCTGATTATTCAGTTAGATCGCTCCACACCGATGATTATGACAGACTTTGACGTTGTATGTTGATACAATTTTGACACTTTCCTTGAATTTTTTTGAAAAGCACGTCCATTTAGGAGTTGATATTGTTGTTTTCGAGACCGATTTTAATATACCAATCTGTGCTGGTTTTATTTTGTGGACTTTTGACCGGTATAGTTTCCTCGCTCGGACTTTCGAAACCTTAACGTAAAGTAATTTGTCAAAGTTTCACGGAAGATGAACGGATCGAACGAGAGTGGAGGAACCAACCCTATTATCGGTTTTCCATTAATAGTGCTGAATTATTTTCCACGGGTTTCAGGGTTTTTGATTGGTCATTAAATATTTGATAGAGTAATTCCATGGTTTTCCCGCAATAACCTATAGATTTCAGATTGGACTATTACCAATACTTAAAACATCTTCGCAAGTGAACATGTCCATGACTGCAATGAAATAGGACGTCGTCTTCTTAACCCCGTTCTTTGAAGAGCATTTGTTTTGGTTTGAAACTTTTTTTAAACCCACTTGGAGCCGTTGCTTGTTGGGCTGTTTTTAATTTACTCTTATTATTTTCTACAGAATTTCAACCTACATGACCGTAGAGGAGCTATTCTTTCTGTAAAAATTGTTAATATTTTTATTCTCTGTATCCCCTCTATAACCCAGATAGTTTAACCAATCTAACTGAAACTTTATATTTAACCTTTTTTCATAAATTGGGAAGCCTCAGGTTCACAGTATAAGAAAGAAGTATAAGGCCACAGAAAAACTATTAAATACAGAATGTTTCCAAAAAATACAAAATAATAAATTATTAAGAAATTTGCATAATAAATTTCTCAAAATTCCCTGTTCGTAAAAGAAAGTCGTGTGTTGGCCACACCTCCAATTTTTTATTTTTACCTGTGTCGCGATTTTTTGAGATTATTAGGAGCTTTCCTTAGCAGTTCTGTTGGAGTTGACCCCTAAAATGACCCCTACACGATGAGAGAAAGCTTTTAACTATCGTAAATACTCGGATAATCTTATCATAGCTTTCATATTTGCTAATCAGATCATTTATTAAGGAATTTTGCGATCTTGGTCTCGTTGTAATCATAACTTGAAGGCGGCTTCGTTGTTCGAGATTGGTTTGGGAATTCGAGGGTTGATATTTTGGCCATTTGGTTTCTTCGTATTTTAGGAACTCTGGACCATTCCACCATAAGTGATGGTGTTTTAACTCTTGTGGTGATAAGCCTCGAGTGGCGCAATCCGCTGGATTTTGTTGCGATGAGACATGCCGCCAACAAATTCTCTCAGTTAGTTCCAATATTTGGCTGGTTCGATTAGCAATATACGTTTTCCACTTTCTTGGGGGTGCAGATAGCCAGTCTAGGACTATGGTAGAATCTGTCCAGATGAATATGTGAGGCTCTGTAATATCCAACACCGATTTAATTTTACTTACTAATTTAGCTAGCAGAAGCGCTCCATTTAGTTCTAATCGAGGCAGAGATACATTTTTAATTGGGGCCACCTTAGTTTTGGCGATTATTATCTTCGTGGTGATAGCTCCATTTGCATGGCTTCGCAAATATACAACGGCGGCATAAGCAACTTCGCTGGCATCACAAAACCCGTGCAATTGGAAATTGCTGTCGGTGCTATTAAGCCATCTAGGAATCGTTATTTGAGACACGTCATTAATTTCTTGTCTAATATTTAACCATTTTTCCATTTGTTCTTTTGGTAAGGGATCATCCCAGGTCAAATGGAGAAGCCATAATCCTTGGAACATACATTTAATCTTTATAACGAATGGTGATATTAATCCTAGTGGATCAAAGATCCGACTGGCTTCCGACAGGATAGCACGCTTTGTTAGAGACGGAGTTGGGTTAAGTCTAACTTGATAGGTGAACGCATCCTCGATGGGTAACCATTGAAGACCCAAAATCTTTACGGTGTCAGGATGTTCGTCGAATGATTTTGCTCCAATTTCCTCTACTTCTGCACCAACTTGTGTACACTGGCTTAAGAATTCAGATGAATTAGATGCCCATTTTCGAAGTAACAGTCCTGATTTTTTCATAATATTGGAAACTTCTCTCCCTAATTGAATCGCTTCTTCTAAAGTATTCGCTCCCGACAGCATATCATCCATATACATATCCCGTTCAATAGCGCTGGATGCTCTGGGATATTGGTCTCTGTTATCCATTGCAATCTGTTTAAGAACTCTAGTTGCTAGATAAGGTGCCGACGACATTCCGTATGTTAGTGTTTGTAACTCGAAAGTTTTGACTGTTTCTGTTGGATTAGTTCGCCATAATATTCGTTGGAATTTTCTGTCGTCTGGGTGAACCCATATTTGGCGATACATTTTCTCTACATCCGTGGTGAAAACCGTTTGGAACAGGCGAAATCGGATTAAAATATCAGCTAGGGGGTTTTGAATGGTTGGTCCGACAATTAGATGATCATTCAAGGAACATCCTGACGAATACTTTGCCGATGCGTCGAACACCACTCGCAATTTCGTCGTTGTGCTCGATTCCTTCAAAACAACGTGATGCGGTTAATATGTCAATCCTTGCAAATTGTTTGGCGTTTCAATTTCTTTCATGTGACTCAGCTGCATGTATTCATTCATAAATGCGTAGTACAATTGGCACAGTCTTTCATCTTTGTCAAGTTTTCGTTCTAGTGAATATAACCTTTTTAAACAAAGATTTCGGGAATCACCAATATTTAGAGGATTTGGTTTAAACGGTAACCTTACTTCATATCTCCCATCTTTGCTTCGTTTAGTGGTGGTGGTGAATAGTTCTTCGCAGTATTGATGCTCTGGCATCGGCTTTATAACATCATGGTAGATCTCTTCGGTTTCCCAAAATCTCTTTAACACTACGTCAATATTATTTTCTGAGTCGGTATTCGTAATGGCATTACATGAACTAGTGATTTCTAAATTACTGTTGCCTGTAAGAACCCATCCTAAATAGGTGTTTTGAGCGAATACCGTTCCTTGGTCGTCGTGTAATTTTTCTTCTTTGATCAATTCAAAAAATTTGTCGGCTCCGATTAATAAATCGATCCTCGTAGCTGATGTTATACTGGGATCAGCCAGTGGTTCATTTCTCAAACATTTACAGGAAGCTGCTGCACTATCCGTAATCGGCCGGGTTTAGGTGATGAAAGGAATGACATAGGCAATGATCGGCAATTCAAATGTTGATTTGAAGTGAGGCTTGATGGTAAAAGACGTTATTCCTTTGGTGGTTATGGCTCCTTGGTTTGCAACTCCCTGGATAGTTATTCTGCCATTTCGTTTTTGCAGACCTAATTTTTGCGCGCATGTTTCAGTAATGATCGAAGTCTGAGAGCCAGAATCTAATAAAGCTCGACAGTGGTAGTATTGGCCATTGACATCCGCTATTTTTACTAGCGCTGTAGGAAGTATAGCTAACTGAAATTCATTATTAATATGTGCACAGATAGAATTAAGAGGATCCGAACTCTTAGATGGGCATTGAATACTGGTAGATGGTGTTAAATCCTGTTGGCCACTAACAAGTAATGAAGTATTAGTGACAGGCTTTCTTTCATCAAAATCGGTAAGATGTACAAGGGAATGATGGCGTTTTCGACAGTGGTGGCATTTAGCCTTTGATGTACATTTATAAACCGAGTGAGATCGACTGAAACAATTAAAACAGCGGTTTTCCTTTTTAATCCACTCGCGACGGTCATTAATATTCATTTCCTTGAATTTGTTACATTGATAAAGTAAATGATTTGTTCCTTCACATAATGGACAAGAACTAGTACTAATCATAGCTTTGGCATTCGGTTTCATCAAATTTGGCACTCGTTTTGTATAGCTACGTAATGAATCGAAAGCATCAGCACGTTTCATGAGAAATTCAAGCAACATATCGCAATTAGGAACGTCTGTATCAACGCTCTCAATAGCCCATTTCTCCTTAGTTTCGTCATCCAACTTTTGTAGTAAAAGATATATCAGCCAAGGGTCACGCCCTTCAGCTTCAGCACCTATGGCTTTTAGGCCCCGAATCACTTCATCTGCAGTGTCCATTAGCCTTTTTATATTTTGGGCGGTTGGGTTATGGATTGTCGGTATTTGCATAAATGTTTTTATGAATGTTTGGATAATGTGTTTTTTACGATCGTATCGCTTCTTTAATTTGGACATAGCTTCAATATAGTTGGCGTCAGAAACGGTTAAATGTTTAAGTAGTGCCGCTGCTTCTCCGCGTAAAAGGCCCTTCAAATACTGAAACTTCTGCGCAGGGTTAAGATTCAGGTTTTCGTGAATTGTCGAAGAGAACAAGTCATAAAATGACTGCCACTCGGTGTAGTCGCCATTAAACGTCGGTATCTGAATTTTTGGCAGCTTAATGTCTACATTGCCCATCTTGGAGGTATTGGCACCGGTTTCTTCGAAATCAACAGAAAAATTATGTCCTGCAGTTAAACTGGCCTTCCGTAACCATTTATTTAGCGTCGCGATCGTGCAATAGTACTTGTCTTCGAAATCATCCCTCTGACTGGCTTCCTCGCAATTTACTTCGAATATTGCGTCTTCGACTGCACCAAATTCAGTAAGTAGGTTTTCGGCGCGCCTTAATCTCACCTTTAATTGCTCATAATCGACTTCAACTGCTGTTAAGGAATTCGCATAATTGTACAGCTTAGTAAGTGACCCCTTTACATTGCTTCGTTTCCTCGTTAACGCCTCAAGATTCGCCATTATGGTTAAGTACAATTAAAAAAAAATATTATGTCACTGCACTATTCTTATTCCTACACTTAATGGACTTGATAGTTTACGGTTAGCTATGGAGATAGCTCGACTTCCAAGCAACCAGTCACGTGTTATACAGATTATTCGAGATGTGACCTTGACAACCGTTCTCAAGTTCCACGCCTTAATTACTCGATAGATTGTTCACCGTAATATTTAATGTTCTTAATAAAATATAAAAGGTGGTAACTTACGGTTTAGCTATGATCTAATGTATACCATATGGTTCCAAATTCCAATATTAAATGATTTCCCTCGAATTCCCAATAATAATCCGTCCCATATAATAATCAACTGGAATCCAATTGTGTTTGCAGCTGAGTGAATAAAATGAATCCAATAGGCAGGAACTATTTTCCCATGTATGTTGCAATGGTTCGATTTCCCACGTAGGATCCGGCTCGAAGGACCAATAGATACGCCGCTGAGGAATATTCCAGTTGAAGGCTTACGAATTATTTTGGTTTTCTTTCAACTAGACTAAGTAACCTTTATTCAGTTGGTTTTTGGTTGAAATTTAATCTCCAATTTGTTTATAAATTAATTTAAGAAACGTTTTGGAGATTAAATTTCAACCAAAAACCAACTGAATAAAGGTTACTTAGTCTAGTTGAAAGAAAACCAAAATAATTCGTAAGCCTTCAACTGGAATATTCCTCAGCGGCGTATCTAAGTTCTATATTCCAAATTTCAATTATTAGAGAGGTTAAAGAGGCTCTCGCCTTTGAATAATTCACCAATTCTAACTTCCCGCTTCTTTGGTGGATAAGTATTGATTACTTCGTTATATGTATATTAGGTCGTCCCTAAGCCTTAGGTTGCTTTGGTCACTTCTTTAAATATGATCTTACATCCCAGTTAGCTAGTCTATGTGTCTTACCAATCAACAGGTACATGGCAGAAACGCAGGAAAAGAGAGATTGTTTATGCTTAGTACAACTGGCTAAGATCGTCATACTAAACTTCACATCAAATAAGTGAAACGGTAAAGTGAGTAAACGTTTATTCTTGGAGGAAAGACATAAGCTCGCTTCTCGCCTTTTGTCCAAAATCCGGCAGCTGTGTAGTTTAGTGTGATGCAGTTAGTGCTTAAAAACAAAAATGACTAAATACAAGTTGGCTATAAGGAACACAGTAGGCTAAGCCCAATATAAAGCAGCTAGATCTCTGCTGTAGGGATTTTTGATTGATCACAAGAAAAACATAATGGTAACATCAGAAACAAACTTAACCATAAAGAAATATTTTAACATCATTGGATATTTAATCTATTCCTTTAGGCTTTCAGATTGCAAAGCATATAAACGTACAGATGAATTAATTGAACTATGTCTAAAACACTAAAAATATGACGAACCAACTCGAAACAATGAATTCCACCTATGGAATTGGGAATTTTATTATTATTATTATTGGAGGGCCATGCGGGCGATCAGCCACCTCGCACTGCGACCTAAAAGATCTATTGTGCTGGACCCTGCTTAATTATCCGTCCAGTCAATATTCAGGTTCTTAATGAACCTGACAATACTGCCTCCCGGTACGTGATACATACTATCTGGGCTTATTCCTCTCCCCCCTAGATGTTTACTACACCATGTAGTTCCGCTAGAAAGACGGTAGCATTGGAGCCCAAGGACTTCGAGAGGACTGTCCGCATATTTTGGACTGATTAACCTATCAGCCATTCATCCATCGGCATATGCTGTTCCACCTTAGATTAGGGTTTTTTGTCAAGGTTTTCTCCTTTAGCGCCGTACTTTAGCCTGCCAAATGGCCTTAGTTACCAGTGGTTGCCACGAGGAGGCAGCACGTACACTTGCGAATCGTGAACATGTTACCCCTTACACAATTGTACCCATCACGCAGCTGCATAATGACATGACCAGAAAAGCTCATGCGATGCGCACCCTACTGGAAGGTTACGGAGCTGGCAGATTAATCTACTCAGCGTGGAATTGGGAATTGATTGGTTGTGGCTCTTTAGCGTATTTTGGTATTCTTTTTCCAAAGCATACTGAGTGACTGGTTGGTATTTTGTTCATATTTTGGGAGAAAATAATTCCCAACCAAATTTTTAGGGACAAATATACACAAAAATTGTTGTGAAATGGAACTAGTTTGTCCCAAAATTTAGCATGGTTTATAAAAAATAATACCAAAATACACTAAAAAAATCACAATAAATCATTTCCCAATTCCCTGGGAAAACTAGAATAGTGCCACTGAACATTACCGTGTCCCTACTGTGAAGCCTTTCGAACGAATTGAATTTTGCGTACAATGATTTTGATATATGGTATGTCGATGTATGGGGTAACTAGTGAAATGGTGCAATTCTCTTAACCATTCATCTAATAAATTTATCGATAAAAAAAAACACTTGATTTAATATAATTGGCTAAGTAGTAGTATTGCAGAAATCAAACAAGCATCTGTCAAAGAAATGAAAATTACGCCAAAGGAACAAAGGAGGAAAATCCGAAAATTTCGGTGTGCAATTTTAAACACAAGGAATACGTTAATTCAGTTTTTGGCCGTTACGTTAATTCATTCGGCGTTAATTCGGGATATTGGCCTACATGTTTGACAGCAGTAAAAACTAACCGGTTTAAGAAAATGCACAGTAATGGTGATAATTCGCAATGCGCTGACGTTTTTTGTGGAAATGTACATAAGTTGACCAATTTAACTTGAACATGAAATGGATTTTTAATGAAAATAAAACGGTGGAGCAAAATATAATTCAGCCTACTTCTAAAACTATCCGCTCTTTATGCCTCTCAAACTAATTAAATTTGTAACTCGGTCTACACAACTCTCCACAAAATCACAAATATTCTTCGCGTCGAGCATCGTACGTATCAGCGAAATAAAGCATTTTTCATTTTTAGCTATGTAGCTAAATTACGTACGGCTACATCAAATTTAAACGATAATTATGTATCTTAGCTCAGCAGCATACTGAGCCTTAGAGTAAAGTCGAACAAGTGAACAATTTTGCTTGAAACTTTTGCTCATCAAGTTGATGGGTTCGTTGACATCGCATTTCATAATTTTTCTACCGATTCCATTTTAAATTAAGGTGAACAACTTACATACTACTTCTGTAACTATCTAACTCTCGCAGAAAATTCCAGTTTCGCGCCCCGCCAATCTAAATCATCCAAAATTAGCCCACCAAAAAATTGATATGAAAAATATTTCGTTAATTTAGCATTTGTTTACCAATCAATAAGTCTACCATAAACCTTATTCTTACGTTTGAACTTTGTACATAAAATAAAGAAATATGAAAATTTCTAGCATTCTGAATTATATCAAAAAAATTGAAACCTTAAAGTGTCTCAAAAATTCTAGGAAACCCTAAAAAAAACGAAATAAATCTAAATTTGTTGTGTGTGAACACTTACTATGGAACACGCCTCTATTTTCCACTGTTTTCATTACATAATTTTTGTAATGCTTAAGAAGGAAACGGAAACATGCGTTAGTGTATTTCGATTTAATTTTGTTTCTTAATCTCTGATTTGACTTCGAAAAATCTGGCGAAATTTTAACGACACTAAATTTTAGGTGGATGCCATTTTTTTAACGTAGGAGCACGAAAGAAAAAGAAATTATTTTCAAGGAATGCGATTAACTAAAAGTAAAACAGAGCCACCATACCCAAGCATGGATCCTCTTTTATTTTCGACTGTTTTAAGAGTTGGTATTGACCTTATTTGGATAGAAAAAGAAAAATCGAAACCAACATTAAACTCTTCTTCTTTTCCTTCTTATGCATTTCAAAAACTATGTATCGGAAAAAGTCGAGAATACCCGACGCATTTCGAATAATTTCAAAAACCTAGGAATATCGATAACCTTAAAAAATCTTCAAAATCTATTAAATTAATGTTTCAAATTAATAGATTCATAAATATGTAGAAGTATTGAAGATCAAGCAACCCAAATCTATCGAATGTTCGAAATTCTCGAACAATCTCGAAAATGTCGAAAGCCTAGGGAATTTACAACAATCTCGATTACTCTCGAAACTTTATTGATTTCGAATAACTTTAATATTTTTATCAACAGATCTGGATACTAATGAATAATTTCGAAAAATCTGTAAGCCGCCTGTAAATGCAATTTTATCACATCATTTGTGAAAGCCAGTAACTTCAAAAAATATTCCGCTAAGAGTTACTTCGAAATTATCCATTACTTTGAATACAGGCCTCTAGGATTCTCAAATAATATCGAATAATCCAACGAATAGTTTCATTAACTTGAAATTTCGAAAATCGCTAATGTGAGGCAACTCAGTTCCCTGGAAAATCTCGGAAAATTATAAAAAGTCGTCAAAAATACAAAGTCGGAACATCGCAAGGCGTTGAAACTATCCTACCGATGCAAGGAATTTGCATGTTTCTTATATTTGGTTTTGGCTAAATTGTTTTGTTATAGCTGATTTATACCATCGACACACTGCGATTTAATAAAATCGATTTAGAGAATTTTTCGAGTTGAGTCCTAGAATGTCCACCTCAATCTTTAACTAATCGGTTTTTTTTTTTGCAAGGAGCGCTTGAACGAGCTTCAGCTGAATCGGATTTATTAAGCTGCTGTCTGTCTAGGGTATTACATTCAATCTTTTTGTTCTATTATAAAATAATAGAAACATGAAGAAAAGTGCAAATACATGTTATCCATATAACTAGAAAAATGAGACAGATATTTATCGTATACCATATGCGTAAAATCGTATGTAAAACCTTTTATCATATTGTTTGAATCCTAAATTTTTGTATGTCCAACCTTAGATTTGAACTGGAAAAAAACTAAATATTTCGCTTTCATTCAAAATATATTTCCATATATCGGAAATGAAAGAATCCAGTAAATGAGAAGCTCGTATACCGCAATTATAGCAGGAACTCATGACCTCCAAACCTCCAAACTTCCAAACCAAGTAACTCTCTTTCCTAGCTATTTAACGTACGTATGATTTTTATTCCGGATGTTCTCGGTGGATTCATTGTGAAAGAGACACTAAAAATTAACCACATATTCAAGTTGTGATTGGACATAATCATAATTAAAAGTATCTTGATCATCTCCAATCATATACAGCTCCAATACACCACTTAATAAAACCAAACAGGGAATTAACCTTACTTATTGATGTGCTGTGTAAGCTTACATCTTTGTTTCGGATAATTTTCATAAAAATAAGCCATTTCAAAACAGGTCTTTGGAATGGTAAGGTCTGCATTTAATAATGTTTAATTTAAGAAGGTTTGTACATTAAGCCTCTGAAATAGAGTATGATCTCTGACGGTGTCCAACATGGGATCCTTGCGGTGCTGCAGAGCTAGCTTGAATTAATTTTCAATGTACTTAAGTACAGCTTACTTAAATCAATTTGCTTAATATCATTTCATTAATTAATTGAAAAAGGCAATAAGATTTGTTCTAGTTAATTTACTTCCTCACGATAATAAAGTTACGTTAGATTTGAGCGAAGAAGAAATACAAATTTGAGTAACTAGAATAACAATGTAAGTAATCGTACAGAATTTTAAATTTTTAAATTTTTATATGATTTTTAATATGTTCCGAGGATTGTAGTAAGAGAATTCAATCCAGTTTCGAACTGATGAGCTTATGTTTATGAAAAAATCAATCTTCTCATCAGGCCGCGGCGACATGACTGATTATACCACAATTTACATTCTATATATACAGAATGTATTGTGCATTTAAGTACTAGCGAATCATACTAATACAGATGAAAATCTCTTACAATTAAAAAAGTAAAAATTTGCTTACACAGAAATAGAGCTGTGTTGTGAATATCGTGAAGAGGAAAATTGTAAGAGATTTTCATCTGTATTAGTATGATTCGCTAGTACTTAAATGCACAATACATTCTGTATATATAGAATGTAAATTGTGGTATAATCAGTCCAGTCGCCGCGGCCTGATGAGAAGATTGATTTTTTCATAAACATAAGCTCATCAGTTCGAAACTGGATTGAATTCTCTTACTACAATCCTCGGAACATATTAAAAATCATATAAAAATTTAAAAATTAAATAAATAGAACTCTGTCTATTAGTCGGTATCGTTAAATTATCGTTCGTAAATACTAATATACTTCTAGTGTTAATAAAAACACATTTAAAAAGGTCTAATCACCGGTAGCTTTTAACATTCAACAAAATATTGAAAAAAGTAAGAATTTTAAACACCAAACAAACTCCCATTAAAGGCAAATAATTAATGTTCTGTTGTTTTCTTGGCTTGTGTAGAAGCCTGTGACGAATTTTAACACGACGGACTAATTTACAAAACTACAAGGCTTCCACAGTAGAATAAAGGCATTGATTTTTTTTTTATTGTTGGAAATATACGGTGTCCTTATTCAATATCAAATCGGTGGCAAATACTTAAAGTGCTTAGATTTAGTGTTTTTGGTGTATTGTCTGTGAAGCGACACGAATAATCACTCAAAAACAAATCGTCCAAAAAATGTTCGTTTTTTTTGGCGATCGTGCATTATGCCGAATTACCCCAAAAAAAAAACGAATCGCAAAAACAAGAAATTCAAAATCACCCAAAAACCTAAAATGTATAATCGTTCCAATAATTTATGGGCGATTGTGCTTACTTTAAAATGTGGGCAAATCGTCCAAAATATTGAAAAAGTAAAACCGAATTTGCACCCGAACGTAAACATTTAAGTCAATAGCCGCCGACCGCTGGTTTTATTGCTCTTTTGTATTGGGTTTCATTTTCAAATAATTAGAAAAATAAAGTCCTTAAATCTTATTTCCTAAAAAATAAAGAAATATCACCGCTGGGCTTTGCCTCAGCGGCTGCTAACTTAAATTTTCTTGTTCGTGCAAAACGATAAAAGCCTTAAGTAATTGACGTTTGCAAGAAGATTAGCCCCGTTTGATTTTTCTGTCTGGGTTATGTCTCTGAGAGGGACATACATATAGGGCAGGCACACGCTTGAATATGCATCCCAGGTAAGTTCTCCTTATCATGTCTCACACATTAATAGGCTTGAACTGGTCCAGAGACGTTTTTGCATTAAGTCACATATCTTGGTACTGATCCGCTTAGGCTTTCTAGTTATAGGACTTGACTTAACTTTCAAGCAATTGGCGACACCTTATTCATTAATTAGATTCTTCGTGGAAATATTGTTGCTTCAAGCATATTGCAGCTCATTAATTACTTCGGTCTAAAAAGACCAAAGCATTGAAATCCCGTAAAAAATGATCAAAAATTTGGTTGGTCCAAAACCACTTTTCTCGACGTTTTGAAAGTCCCTGAGTCTAAAAAAGCAAAAACAAAAAGGCCGTCCGTCTGTCTAGATGTCTGTAGAATTTTTTTTTACCAATCTGTTCCTATGGTCAAGGCTGTGTGTCAAGGGGGTCGGGTACCTGCCATACGAATTGACCCAAAATACCTGGTTATAGAATATTTACCAATTTTTTTATATGTGCTGGTTTGAGTATTGAGTTGGGCATTGAGTTTGGGGTTGAGTAGAAGGTTAAGTCAGGGGTAAATTTGCGGGTTGAGTTGAAGTTGAGTTGGACTTAAGTTGGGGTTGGATTAAGATATAGTGAGCAGTTGGCTAATTTTTATATATGCTGGTTTGAGAATTGAATTGAAATAGAGTTTTCGTTTGGATAGAGGGTTGAGTTGGGGGCCGTTTGCGGGTTGAATTGGGGTTGAGTTGAGGTTGGATTAGTGTTTAGTGAGCAGTTGAGCAATCTATATAAGTGAGTGTTTGTATGTATGTATATATAACATATGTTTATGATTTTTAGATTAAGTTCTGGAATATGGCCAAGTATGAGGGAACTTGCCTATTTCTCAGCCAATTGTGCATTGGAAATGTGATTCTAAAATGATTTTTGGAAGAAGTTCTTTAATATGGCCAAGTACGATGGAACTTGCCTATTTCTCAATCAATAATGATGAAATTCGGCTTGCGCATTGGAAATGGAATTTTAAAATGATTTTTGGATAAAGTTATGGAATATGGCAGTGATGGAACTGGCCTATTTCTCAACCGAATATGATGAAATTTGACATGTGGGTTGGTGCACACACACACAGCTTGATAATCTTTTTTTTTTTTTTTTTTTTTTTTTTTTTTTTATAGTGGGGTGAGCTATTACTAACCCTGTGCACCGCGACCATTAAGGTCTATTGTGCATCCCCAGATGGTTTTAGATAAAGTGGAGGTTCAAGTCCTTGATAAACGCAACCATCTCATGCATATCCAACGGGCCGGCGTTAGGCCACTGTATTGTGTATGCATGGAGGAATTTAAGTCTTTTATGGATTATAGCATCACCCGTAAATAGTAGATGTTCGGATGTTTCCCTTTCCAGGTTGCAGAATCTACAACGGTCTGTAGAGGACTTTCCGATTTTCTCCAGATGTCCATTAAAAGGGCCATGTCCTGTTAAATACCAAATGAGGGACTTCAAAGACTGTCTGTCCATCTTGGTTGCCTGATCTAGACGTCTAATATCATAGCTTAGTAGTTTCTTGGTCTGTCTCATTCCAGTGGACGACTCCCAGTATATCTTCATTTGTCTCAGTTCCCAATTCCTTATGCCATTTGCCAGATGGCTCTTGGAGTAACCAATACTAGGCTCGGGGCCAACGAAAGAGCACTCCGCTGCCTCCTTTGCACAGCGGTCTGCCGCCTCGTTTCCCTGTATATCAGAATAGCCAGGGGACCACAAAAGGGTTACTTTATTCTCCCTGCTGAGTTCTAGAAGGTTGCGATAGCAACTCCAGATAATCTTTGAGTAGAAGACAGATGCTCCTATGGCAAGCAATGCCGCCTGGCTGTCCGAGATCACGTAAATCTCGGTTTTCCTATATTTTTTGTGAGACATCTCTGCTTGGAAAGCTGTGGGGGTTTTACCCAATGGGATACAGAGTTCGAGACCCGGCTCGATTATACCCGCACCTGTGCCCACCCCTGATTTCGAACCGTCAGTGTACCATATGGAGGCGTGACGGGGTAGTGAGGAGATGATACTCCCCGCTTGTTCTCTGTCGGGTATCTCTATCGTGAAATTCCTCCGGCAGTCAATAGTTTTAACCATCACGTCTGATAGTTGAATTATTTCCTCGTTCAAATCCAATTTCTGTAGGATACTATTATGTCCTGGTTTAATGGTTTTAATTTGAGACGTTATTTTTAGATTGACTGCTCTTGAACCAGCTACTTTTTTAAGGTGCAAGTGTAGTGGTGAGAGCCCTAGTAGCTTCTCAAGAGCAGCTGTAGGGCAGGTTTTC
The DNA here is from genome assembly GCA_958295665.1 of Tipula vernalis. NCBI lineage: Eukaryota > Metazoa > Arthropoda > Insecta > Diptera > Tipulidae > Tipula > Tipula vernalis. The sequence goes on along the minus strand of OY282559.1, from coordinate 11,385,175 downwards.
ATTGCTCCCGTTACACTTAAACAAACTAATCTCTGAATCCTATCCAATATAGAGCAGGCACCACTTTGCTCTGTCTTAGGCCACCACACAAACGCCGCATAAGAGATTATTGGTCTTACGATGGTTGAGTATAACCAAAGCGCCATTTGGGGATTCAGACCCCACGTTTTGCCAATCATCCTTTGGCAAGAGAAATGCGCCCTATTTGCCTTGTTTGTGATATATTTTAGAAACGGGTTCCATGTCAGTTTCTGATCAAGTATCACTCCCAGGTACTTAACCTCTGCCGCCATCTGGAGAATTTCCCCATTTAGAGACAGAGGTGGGAGAATTGTTTTCCTCCGATTTGTAAAGAAAGTGCAAATAATTTTGCTGGGGTTCACTCTAAGGCCCGTCTCAATACACCAGTCGCTTACCAACTCGAGAGTATATTGCATACGTTCCGCTATTGTACTCTCGAATTTCCCCCCGACCATTAAGACTTAATCATCCGCATAGGTGATATTCGAGAAGTGAGAGTTTCTTAATCTTCTAAGTAGTTCATCCATCACGAGTAGCCACAAAAGGGGTGAGAGAACTCCCCCTGGGGACAGCCCCTAGTAGCCGCAATCGTGATGGTTTTATTACCGAAGGAGGCCATTATCCTCCTGTTCCTACGCATATTAATTATCCACCCTATGGTGGAGGAGTCTATTCCCCTTGCCTGTGCTTGTTCTTGAATCATTTCGAACCTGGTATTGTCAAAAGCCCCTTGAATATCAATGAAGGAGCATAACAAGACCTCTTTATTCGGAAGTGTATCTTCGATGTTTGTTGTCAGCTCGTGAAGCGCTGTTTCTGTCGATCTCCCAGTCTGATATGCATGTTGGCTGGGGTCTAAGGGATGCCTTAGGAGGGCATTGGATCTAATATGTAGGCCCAGTATCTTCTCCATGGTTATCAGAATAAATGATGTGAGGCTAATGGGTCTATAAGACCTGACGTCCTCTGCAGATCTTCTTCCAGTTTTCGGGATAAAAATCACCCGCACCTCCCTCCAGCTTCTTGGAACATATTGCAAGCTGTAGCTGGCTCTAAGGAGTCTAATTAAATAAGGCAACAAAATTTCTAGGCCTTGCTGTAAGAATGCAGGATATATAAAATCCCCTCCCGGCGATTTAAAGGGACCAAAGGAGTTAACGGCCCATCTTATTTTTCCGGGAGTGAATATATCTTTTAAAAGCCTGTAAGCTTTCCTTGGAACCAAGTAGGGATGCACGCTGTCTGCATCGAGGTCTACCTGGCCTTCAAGGACCGGACACTCTGGGAAGTGGCCTCTCACCAGGCATTCGAGAGTTTCCTCCCTGGATGTGGTTGTCTCTCCATTCGATTTCCTTACGGATCCCAACGAATTTCTGTGGTCCAAGGAGAGTGCCTTCTGGAGTCGACAAGCCGCAGGCAGCCTATCTATTTTCCCACAAAAGTCTCTCCAGCTCGACCTCTTGCTTTTCCTAAGAGCGACATTATACTGGGTAAGAGACATTCGATAGGTTGTCCAATCGTTTGTCCTCTTAGCCCTGTTGAAGAGTTTTCGAACCTCACGTCTTTTGGTTTCCAGGGTATGGTTCCACCAAGGAACGTCCCTTGTCCCCCTGATACGAACCAGGGGTCAACTTGAGTGGTAGGCATCAATGATTGCCTCGGTTACATTGCTTGAAACTCTATCAAGATCCTCAATAGAGTTGATATTGGTCTGTAGACCGGTTAAGTTATCACAAAGTCTTTCATTGTAGACTGGCCAATTAGTACGTTTTGGTATTCTTACCACCGACTCGTTTTTTGAAGGGGTTTTAATATCAAACCTGATATACATGTGATCCGAGAAGGATGCTTCCTTTGATACATGCCAATCCAGAATTGTACCAGAGGTACCCATGTCAGACAGGGTAAGATCTAGCACCTCCTTCCTGACTGCATTCACAAAGGTCGCGTCGTTCCCTTTATTATTAATGATAATATTATTTGTTAAACAAAATTCAAAAAGTTGCTCACCTCTGATGTTGGTGTCGCTGCTTCCCCAGACTGTGTGGTGTGAATTTGCATCGCAGCCGATGATGAATTTTTGGTGATGAGTCGTGCAATAATTAACGAATCTCTGTACCGGTTCTGGAGGTGGGTCGTTTTCGTCCCCGGGAAAATATGCCGAGGCACAGTTGAGCGTGCTTCGACCTCCTTTGGGTAGGAACGTCTCTATCGAGATCGCTGTTATGTCCCTGGAAATAAATTCATTAATGGAGAATATGTTAAGTGTCGAGCGACAGAGAATTGCTGTCCTCGGCCTATCCTCTTCCGTGTTGTAAATTAGCTTACCTGTTTTACTCGGCAAACCTTTGATTTTTCCATTGTGTGCCCACGGTTCCTGAATGAGCGCTATGTCCCAGTTCTTTGTTAAGAAAAGGCGGCTTAGATTACAAGTGGCCGCCTTGGATCTATGGAGATTTATTTGCACAAATCTCAAGGATGTGTGGTTGTTGAACCATGCACCATCTTACTGTACCTTATCCTTGGGCTCTGAAAAGCCTTGTTCTCCCTTTTTAGGGTGTGATTGTGCCACCCTGCCCCTTGGGCTTAAGCCGTGGCTTTTCCCCTTTTTACCTTGGCTCGGTCTTGGCCTTGCCACACCTGATGTGCTAGGCCTATTTGTCCCGCCATGCTCTGAGGTATCTCTAGCGCGTACCACGTCTTTCGCCGCTGCCACCTTTGGTGGTTCCGGTCCTAGTTTTTTCCTTCTTAGGGCGAAAGTGTACGGCGCCGAACATCCAATTTACTCTATAGTTGGAGCTTTTGACGATCTCCGTTGTTTTGTGAGAAACGGACATGGTCACCTGGAGGAGGTCGCCCTCCCGCTCCTTCCTCGCCACAACCCTCCAGTCCGCTCCTCTCAATTCTTTATTTTGAATTGCTAATCGGCGAAGTATCTTTTCATCCGTCTCCTTGCCGCAACGGCCAGAATTGATCATTATAAAGGGTATTGTCTTCTATAATGGCCCCAACAAATCTTTCAATATTTTTTCCCCAACCAACTACAAGTTTTTTTGTTAACTAATAAACAATCAATCTGATGGTTATGGCATCACACGATGTCCAATTATATTGGTCAACGGACGGCTAATTTTTGTGACACAGTTTAATTAGGCTATTCCGTTGTGGCGTTGAAATATTTTATTATCTTAACCCTTCAATCGCGGGCAATGTGTAATTCGCCTTGTAAAGATTTTGTAAAATTTAGCGGACCACGCTATTATCTGATTCTTATAGAAAGAGAAATAACGGGAAACGATTGTTGCAGCTTGTTGATTTTATTTCTCGTTCTGCACTTGTGTATACTTTTAACTTTGTACCTTACATTTCAAATATCATGTGTTCATTATTTCAAAATCATCGGCGTCATGAAACACCAGATTATAATCCTCTAGTAAATATTGACTAATACGGCGACGACGACAACGACTACAAGTATAAATTAAGATTTCTTGGGTATAAAATTAGAGAAGTTCATATCGCTGATTATTACGATGTTGTGGATATGTGTAATGATAATATGATGGTGGCAATGTGATAATGATGATAATTAGATGATAATAATATATTTGTGTGTTTTTTTATTTTATTTGATTGAGATAAAAATGTTTTTGTTTTGTTTTCTAATTAAATTTTTTGTTTTTAATTTTTTTAGGTGGATTTAGAACCTCAAGGGAAGATACACGTAAAAATTGATCTAAAATGGCAAGGTAGGTTTAATTTAAATGAGTATACCAGTATAAATTATTGTGTTATGTAATCGCTTTATTTGGTCGTGTCGTGCGCACGGAATCACCTGAATATCTTTGGCTAATTAAAATTTGTTAAACGGAACTAATAAATAAAATCGCGGGATGGTGATAAATTTGGACAGAAGGAGAGAGGTGTTGTTTGAATAATGACAATCGCTTTTTCTGTCACATTTATTATCGCATTGTTCACTTGGTGATCTAAATTTTAACCTCGAAAACTCTATTGAGATAGTTTTATCTAGACATTATCTGGTCGATTCTGTAATAACCTTTTATGCAAACATCCGGATCAAAGTTTTAATGTAAAACGATTGTTTTACCAAATAAAGTGATTTTATTATTCTAAGCGCTAAATTACCACTTTAAGCAATTTATTTTTTGTTTTACTTTATTTAGATCAAAACAATTCCCAAACGGGTACAACTTCAAATGCGGTTGCCGGTGGTCGAGAATTCAAAGAAAGATCTGGTTTCAATCGTCGGCGAGGTGCTATGAGACGGCGTGTACATCAAGTAAGTGTTGAAAAATTGCAATTTTATAGGTACACTCATTTAAATATAATTTGACCTAACCCTAAATCTCTAGGTAAACGGACACAAATTTATGGCAACATTTTTGAGGCAGCCAACATTTTGTTCTCATTGTCGTGAATTCATTTGGTAAATAACTCAATGTGTTTTTTATTTACATTTTCAATTTAATTTTGGGTGCATGACTATTAATTTGTTTTTTTTTTATTTTATCTTTATTTTTGGGGCAATTTATAATAAATTAATAATTAAAAATAATAATAAATTTTGTATGGAGTAAAATTGCTCTTTCACAGTATTCACATGATATTTTGTGTCTTGCCTTGTATGCCAAGTATATTCGGACAAAAATAAAATAATTTTTAACAGTAAATTTTAGTAAGGTAAGACGCGAAAAATTGAAAAATCGTTTATTACCTATAAACAAAAATATGCTAAGGTTAGACAGTATTTCCACTGTTCGATTCATCAATCCCGCAAATCCGCCTTTGCAAATCGCCATAATCAAAATTCCGATACACAATTCTAAATTTATTCACATTCATACAGAATTCAATTTGAACTAAATGTGGAATTCAGATTTGAAACTCAAAATAAATGAAAATTTGAAATTTACATTTTTTAATTGTGTCAGTAATTACAAGTCTAATTGTTTAAAAACAATAAAACTTATCCTTAATATTTATGACGACGTTTCAATAAATTTTTTATCTTCTTCAGGTGTACATAGGTTAGGTTAAATTAGGTTGGAGTGGCTGCTTACGCACACTTAGACCGGTGACGGTCCATTGTGATACCACAGGATGTATACCCTTTTACCCCTATTGGCACAATTTCGAGCTATTTATGTAACGTAAGACGTCCCGCACTTTACTGTTTTCGAGAACCGAGAGGCAGTCCCTCCTGAACTTACCTAAGTGTTTGTGCCTTCTGAGAGCCCATGCTGGACACGAGCAAAGGAAGTGGACCAACGTCTCTTCCTCCTCTTCGTCCAAGCAGCTTCTGCAGAAGTCATTTGCCTCCAGACCCAGCCTTCTTGCATGTTCTCCAAAAAGGCAGTGTCCCGTGAGAATTCCTACGACCGTTCTTAATTCACGTCTGCGTAATGATATTAATGCCCTAGTGCTCCCCAAGTCTAGCTTTGGCCAAACTTGTCTTGCAACTCTACAGGTGAGGGTGTTCGACCACCTTTCCCCCGCCGAGGATAGCGCCTGCTTCCCAAGTGCTTGTCTCAGCGCTGTGATAGGCCTCCCCAGACTTGCCCTTTCCGGTTGCAGCTGGAGAGTCGTACCATGCCTAGCAAGTTCATCTGCCCTGCAGTTCCCCATGACGCCCGAGTGACCTGGGACCCAGATTACCTGGATATTGAAATGCTCACCCATCTCATTTAGAGATGAGTGACAACTCAACGCCACCCGTGACGCCAAAGACACCGATTCTAATGACCGGATCGCCGCTTCACTGTCCACATAGATTGTGATATCGTCTGAGGATAACACATTATGCTTCAACCACGTCATGACCTCCTCAATCGCTACGACTTCAGCTTGGTACACGCTGCAGTAATCAGGGAGACGAATAGAAATGTTTACATTTAATTTGTCACAGAATACTCCAGCTTCCACTTTGCCGCCTAGCTTGGAGCCATCTGTGAAGAATTGCAACGCTTCGGTTTCCGATAACGGTCTATCCCTCCAGGATTCCCTTGAAGGGAAGGAGGTCCGAAATCGCTTCTCGAAGCGTAGAGTAGGTTTAATGTAGTCAAGATTTGCCATCCTTCAACGATCTAACAATAGTAGAGTGTCCTATACTAAGACACCTCCACTGAAAGACGGCTGCAAGTCGTACAGCCGTATTTGCCGCCGTCTGTTTGCCAAAAATGTCGACCGGAAGAAGGTGCAACATAACCTCTAAGGCACTTGTCGGTGTCGACCTCAATGCCCCGCTAACAAGCATACAGGCCGTTCTTTGCACTCTCTCAATCTTACTTTTATAAATTACCTTGTCCAGAGCTGGCCACCAAACACCCACCCCGTACATGAGTACAAGTCTCACTACAGCGGTGTAGAGCCAGTGTACCAGCTCCGGCTTCAGACCCCATCTATGACCAATGGCGTTCCTACAGGAGTACAAAGCAATAGTAGCTTTGTTTATTCTCTCCAACATGTTGGGCTTCCAACTCAGCTTACTGTTCAAGATAATACCCAGATATCTAGCTCTATCAGTAAAAGCAAATCTCGTGCCATTTAAGGTAGCAGGGAGAACTACCGGGATTTTGTATTTCTTAGTGAAGAGTACCAGCTCTGTCTTGGACGGGTTAATACCAAGTCCACATTTGCCAGCCCATTTCGTAACGATGATAAGCGCCTTTCTGCATTACGTCTACAATCGTGCCCAGGAATTTCCCGGTAACAGCTAAAGCTACGTCATCTGCGTAAGCGATAACTTCAATGCCCTCTCTCTCCAATTCAAGTAGTAACCCGTTTACCACTATGTTCCAGAGAAGAGGGGACAGAACTCCCTCCCTGCGGGGTTGAATATACTTCTGATTAGAATCTACTATTTTGAGCAGAATCAGCCATTGTACTATCGACATCTCTATTATTATCCGTACTACTACTAGGGTGTTTTCTATTTGTTTCGTTTGACGTTTTGTGATTTCGACTATCCATTCTCATATGAAATAATGTGTGATGTTTATAACCACAAATTTCACATTTTTTTGCTTTACAAGTTATAACTAAATAACTGTCGCTCAAACAATTCAAACATCTACCTAAAGATCTTATTTTTCCATACCTTTCCTCAGGACGTAAATTCAAAAAACTGAACACAATTTTCTAAAGAATGACTACCACTACACATCGAACAAACCATTTTTGTATTTACTTCATTTGGCCTTGAAACCGACATGAAAGTTTTAGAAGATTTAGACATTTGTCCTTGACCGATTTTGTTTAGGTCTATTGGAACGGCGATTATTTTCCACTACATTCAAAGCCCTACAACGGGATTGCAAAAATTCAGAAAGTTCCTTCCAAGTAGGGAGCCTTTTTTTATCAAGATGGGATTCCCAGGCCTTTCGAACATCATCATCTAACCTATAAGTTACAATACTACATCATATCCCACTGATCAACATTCTGCTTTAGTTTTTGTAATGCACGCAAATTGAGCTCAGTGCGATCAATCAGATTTTGCATATCTGTACCAGATGATTTATTGACGTACCGTAATTTAAATAATTCACTAATGTGTTTCACTTAATTATCCGTCCAGTCAATATTCAGGCTCTTAATGAATCTGACAATACTACTGGCCGGTACAAGATACATACTATCCGGGCTCATTGTTCTCCCACCTAGATGTTGCAGTCTTTGCTGGAAAATGGCTGGGCAATGGCACAGAACATGTTCCGCTTCCAGACCGCAGAAGCGGCATCCATCTGTCGTACTTAGGCCCATCTTCTTTAGGTGATACCTTAAGGGGACATGACCTGTGAGGAAGCCAGTAAGCAGCCTCAACTCAGGTTTCCTAAGTTCAAGACACTCCTTAACCCTGACAGACGAAGGTGATATAAATTTCTTCGCCTGCCGTAAACCTGGAATTCTGCGCCAGTAGGAGGACTTCTGAACATCCTCCCAGCGTTTTACCGCTGCTCTAAGGTGTCCATTAGTGACACCGCAGAAGGGTTCTGGTCCAATAAATGGAGAGGCAGAACCCTCACGGGCGAGGCCATCAGCTGCCTCGTTTCCTTCGATTCCAGTATGACCTGGCACCCACATAAGTGTTACCTTATTTGAGCCTGCCAGACGTTTAATAACCTTCAGACAATCCTATACCAGCCTTGACTCAACGGTACAAGACCTAAGAGCTTTTAAGGCCGATTGGCTGTCTGATACAATATAAATCTTTGCATCGTTTAGGCCTTTTGCTATGCCTATCCTAGCGCAAAGTTCTATAGCATGTACTTCTGCCTGAAAAACGGTAGCATTGGTACCCAATGACTTCGAGAGGGTAGTGCCACTCCCGTGTATTCCTATCCCCGCCCCATTTTCCGTTTTTGATCCATCTGTAAACCATACCATGGACCCTCGCTCAAATGATGGTCCACCTGCCCTCCACACATCCCGGTCAGGTAACCTAACACAGAATGATTTGTGGAAGTCCAGTTTAGCTGACATACAGTCGGAAGGCATTCCTATGGTAGGGTCTGTCTGAAATTCCTTAAGGATTTCTAGATGACCCACCATATTGCCTGGTTTGATATTTCCTTCCGCCTGCATTTTCAGGGCCATACTTGCAGCATCCTTTTTAATATGCAGGTGTAACGGGTGTCAGTCCTAGAAGTGTCTCCACCCCCGCGGTTAAACATGACCTCATTGAGCCCGTAACACCGATGCAGGCTACACGCTGAACCTTATTCAATAAAGTTTGCGTTGTCTTCTGCTCAGTTTTAGGCCACCATACAACCGATGCGTAGGTGACCATAGGCCTAATAATTGTAAGAAATGACCAGTAGATCATTTTTGGTTGTAGTCCCCAAGTACGCCCATAGAGTCTTTGACAGGCCCAGAGAGCCTTGATGGCTCTATTTTGAACTTTCAACAAATGTTGGTTTCAGTTCAGTCTTTGATCTAGGATAACCCCTAGATATTTAACCTCGCTGGAAAAAGGCACAGTAGTACCGTTTAACGAGGGAGCTGTAAGCGCAAGCTTTTTCCTCCTCGTAAAAGGAACAATGACAGTTTTGCTTGGATTGACACTGAGTCCTTCCTGGTAACACCGCTGCCATATTATATTGAGTGCATTTTGCATGCGATCAGAAATGACCTCATCAAACTTGCCTCTGATTATGATAGCCACATCATCCGCATAGCCCTGGACATCAAACCCATGGCTACTCAGAAGGACCAGTAGTTTGTCAATAACCAATAACCACAAAAGAGGAGATAGTACGCCTCCATGGGGACAGCCCTTTACGGCCTTGATGGTTACTGATTCGCCACCTAGTCTGGCAGTAATATCACGACGTTCCAGCATGGAACGGATCCACCTAATTGTAGAAAGTGGAACCCTTTTTCCCATTGCTGCCCTCTCTATAGATCCATAGGAGGTATTATCAAACGCCCCCTCAATGTCCACAAAGGCACAAAGGGCAATTTCTTTATATTTCACTGCTTTTTCAATCCTCGTGACTAGCCCGCTAAGGACCATAACCGTGGATTTACCAGTTTGATACGCAAACTGGTCCCGATGCAGCGGATTCCGTCCAAGGACCACACTTCTTATTTGATAGTCCAGGATTTTTTCCATCGTCTTCAAAAAAAACGATGTGAGGCTAATTGGCCGATATGCCCTGGCCTGGGTGTCTGGACGACACCCGCCCTTTGGTATAAAGACCACATTTACTTTCCTCCACAGTTTCGGAATTTAGTTAAAAGCATAACTTGCCCGAAACATCTGGATCAAGCTGGGGAGTATTTCCTCAATACCTTTTTGAAGTAAAGCTGGAAAGATACCATCCCCTCCAGCGGATTTGAAAGGTTTGAAAGACCCAATAGCCCATCGCACCTTGCTGGGTTTGAACATTTTCCCAGAGAGACTCCAGATCCTACTGTGAGGCGCATAGGCCACCTCACTTGAGAGATCATGCGAGTCCTCTTGGGCTCCTACCACTACTGAATCCGGAAAGTGGGTCTCTAGCAGTACCTCTAAAGTTTCCTTCTGGTTTTCAGTGAACCCCCCATCTTGCTTCTGGAGAAGTCCTAAACCATTTGAATGATCCCAGGAAAGGACTTTCTGGAGACGAGCTGCAGAGGGCAATTCATTGATTCCCTCACAGAAATTCCTCCAGGTAGCCCTCTTGGATCTCCTTAGTTCGAGATTATATTCCGTCAAGGCCATCTTATACTCGCCCCATTCACCGGTGCGTTTAGCCTTGTTGAATAATCTTCTCGATTTTTTCCTCAGTTTACCCAGCGTCCCGTTCCACCAAGGGACCATCTTTGTGGACTCTCTTCGCTTAACTGGGCAGCTGTTCTCGTAAGCCAAGTGTATAGAATTATGCAGCTGGTTTGAACAGATCTCCAAACCCTCTGGAGACTCTATGTTCCCCACAACCGAGGGCATTTCTGATTCGAGTGAGACTCTATAAGAGTCCCAGTCGGTCAGTTTTGGAATTCTGATTTCCTGCCGCTGCATGGTCTCAGCCGCCAAATCGAATCTGATGTGCAAGTGATCCGATAATGAGGCCTCTTCAGACACATGCCAGATTTTGACCAAGTCGCTAAAATGCGGACTAGCAAGTGTCAGATCTAGGACCTCTTGCCTAATCGCATTTATAAAAGTAGGTTTCCTTCCCCTATTGACAATGTCTACATTATTTGAGATCAGAAATTCAAAAAGGTACTCACCCCTGTTATTGATGTCGGTGCTTCCCCACACCGTGTGGTGCGCGTTTGCATCGCATCCTATCAGGTAGGCCAGCCCATTGCGTTTGCAGTGTGCTATGAGCCGCCTAAAGTCAAGTGGAGGTATTAACTCTGAGTCTCCAGGAAAGTAGGCGGAGGCCATTATAGCCTCCTGTTTGCCTCTTTCACCTATAACCTCCACCATTACTGCAACCAAGTCCCTGGAGATGAACTCTGAAATGGGAATAAAATTAATTTGCGAACTGGCCAACACAGCCGCTCTTGGACTCTGAGTTCCGTTATGATAAATTAACTTACCCACTTGATTTGGTATACCTCTAATCTGGTTACCAATCACCCATGGCTCCTGGATTAGAGCCATGCCAATGTTTTGGCAGATAAACCTACGACAAAGGACGTCCGAAGACGCCTTTGCATGATGCAGGTTTATCTGCAGGCAGGCGATGTGTGCCTTCAATTTACCGAAGGCCCCTTCTGAAGGCCCTGCTCAGCCTCCTTTTCAGCACCGCCACCATGGCTGACCAGTGTCCTCCATCGCCGTTCTGCTGGCCCCCGCTCCCCGAGAGCCTCCAGGCCTAACCAGTGGCTTGCACGGGGAGAGCCCTTGTGAGGCCTTCCCCCGCGGAACCCCTGACGCCTTCCTCTCTCTTTCCCGCCTTCTCCTCACCTGTCTCCTGGAGAGGGCGGTCACCCGGCGGTCTTAGCTACAGGTGCCGCTACCGTAGCTTCTAAAGGCTTCACCACTTGGGTCTCGCCGACAGAAGCCGGTTTAGCTTCACTCTGACCACCCTTGGGATGCAATTGTACAGTCCCAAACTTAAAGTTGACCTTAAAGCCAACCCGCTTGAGCTTCTCAACTGAAGAGTGGTCCATAGAGAACGTGAAAAAGGCCGAAGAGCCTTTCGCCTCTCTCCTGATCACTCTCCAATTGATCGCCTGCATACCCTCATTTTGGCTTTTTATAAAACCACAAAGCTTTTCCGTGGGCAATTCAGCACTGTTTGGGATGGTGCCGAACACAATCCTGGCTCGAGGCAGGTTTTCCGCCTCGGCCACGATCAGCTGCGCACCCTCCCATGGCTTGATACTGCCTATAGCCTCCCTGAGCCACTGAACAGTGGCCCGGTCGGCACAGGTTAGTACCAGCCAACCAGGCCGAAGCTGACTGCCAAGGAACTTAGGTTTAAGCTCCTTGGCCTCTTGCTCTAGCACTTTATCTAGGATGCCCTCCTGGACAGCCTTAAGCTGCTCTCCAGTGAGGACAACCTCTGGAAAACCAGTGGGCAAGATCCCAACGATCTCCGACTCCGCAGCCTGCCTGAAGCGAAGTCCAGACCGGACCGCAGAACCCGAGACCGTCGGGACAGATTCTTCTCCCCTGGCCTTTTTTTGTGCCGGTGGAGTACTTTCATCCGAGCGGATCCTCTTTGACGGTGGGGCCTCTGCGGGAGCACAAGACTCCCTTTGTGGCCGCATCGCCAGAAGCCTTGTCTCGCTTCCGGGCGGTTTGCCCTCAGCAAGAAGCCTCCTGTACCGCTTCTTCGCGGCCCCACACATTTTCACGCGAGGAGCCGCGGAAGGTTTGTCAGTGATGCTGACAGTTCCTTTCGGGTCCTCCTCGACTTTGCTCCCCCCTGCTTTCACAGAGGCGATACCCCCACTTACGGGGGCCGAGTTCTCATCTCCTGAGGTGTCCATGTCGGAGTTGAGAACTAATTTCTCAATCCCCGAACGGAGCTCCCCATCCGATAGACCACTCATCGAGAGTCCCACAGCGGCAAGAGGGCCGAGGTCCTCGAACGCCACCGCGGAACTATCGCTGGTGCATGACGCTTTAGGAGCGTCATCATCCTTATTATTTTTACTGAGTTTAAACATTTTGTTCCCACGAGTTGCTGGGAAAAGAAAGTCGCCTGTGGGACACCCAGCTTTACCACAGGAAGGCTAAATAAAACTGGAGGGCGCCTGGTATCCAGAGTCCGCATACTTTGGACTGATTAACCTATCACCCATTCATCCATCGGCATATGCTGTTACACCTTAGATTAGGGTTTTTTATCAAGGATTTCTCCTTTAGCGCCGTACTTTAGCCTGTGCCAGATGGTCAAAAGTACCAAAGGGCCTCAGTTACCAGTGATTGCCACGAGGAGGCAGTACGTACACTTGCGAATTGTGACCAGATTACCCCTTCCACAATTGTACCCATCACGCCAGCTGCCTAAAACATGACCAGAACAGCTCGCGTAATGTGCACCCTACCGAAAGGTTACGGAGCTGGTAGATTACTCTACTCAACTTTGATCCCTCCATCCAGTAGACGCCAAATCACCCTACTAAAGAAATTAAAATAAATACCTTTACTTTTGTTGCCAAAAAATATTGAAATTGATGAATCAAACTACAAAATGATCAAGTATCCAACATGCCTATTTTAAATTCCAACTATTTCCATTATAGTAGACCAAATATGGACGTCTTCTTTTATAGATGAAACTTTTCTTCTCCAAACCAAATCAAACAAATTCCACCAGATTGCTACTATAAATATCTGGCTCGAGCTGGACTGACTTTTTTATGGACTGTATTTCCACTAAAATCCAATAATCCTTTTTTTTTTGTTTTTCTTTTAATAAAAATGCCCCTATTCAGCGTAATTATTCAAACAATAATACTCAATCCACCGTTTATTTCAACACACACTAGATTGAGATTTTTACATTCATAATTTTTAGTACAAAGCATTTTAATATTTACATGCAACCACCCACCACTCGACAAATGTCTTAATTCAGAATTTGGAAAATATATCTTCATTCGCTGGATCTGAAACCTGTGTTTGCCTTGCTAGTTATTTAAAAATTTCAAGATTTGTTTTGAAGTTATCATTTATATCCCTCATAAAATTTATTAAAATTATAGCTTAAAAATTTCCAATTTTACGGATTTTTTTTTTTTTTTTTCTTTGAATTAGAATTAAGTTTCCGAATAAAAATGCTCAATTATATCGTTCAAAGGCTTATTTAACGCACTTTAGAAATGTTAAATTTTGCGAATGTAAAGAGAACAATTAAAACCATTTTCTGGTTAAAAATTCGCGATCTTAATCATACGATCATTCGACAGCTAAGAATTTTCGGTTTTAATCGCGATCATTCTGGTTAAAAATTTGCGATCATTCGATCTTTGAGTAGCTTTGTAAATTCACGAGTAATCAAAACTTATAACGTGTTTCGCGACAATTTCAGATTTTCATAATTTAAAAACGTGTGTGTTTCTTGTTAAAAATTCGCGATCTTACTATCGTTCAAAAGGGCAAAAAGTATAAATCGAAAGTCAAACATAATCGTTTCATGATCGCTAACAAAATGTTTTTTTTTTTGTCGGCAGGGCATGATTTTTAAGGTATCATACATAAATTGAAACTATTAAGGACTTCTTTTAATTGATCGATCGTGCATTTTTAGTTTCAAACAAGCATAACTGAAACTCTAAAATTTCGATTTTACAAATTTGTTTACTTGTGGCACTTAATTTTGTAAATGAGGCGGTAAATCGTTAGGCGTGATTTGGAAATTATCTGGGTGTTATTAAACAAATATTTTCAAATAATATTTTTTTAGTTAAATTGAACCAGATGTTGTGTTCTATTTCTCTCTAAAATATTTTCTAAGTTTTTTTCCGCTATTCATACATAACCGATAATGACAATTGATTTATAATTAATAGACATAATAAAAAAAAAAAATCGTTGGAATTTGGATTTATTGAACCAAAAATAAATAAATTCAACCAACCCTGTTATTCGGTAGGACTGATAGGAAAAAAATGCAACTACCAGGTACGCACTTGTAATAATGACAGATGTTGAACAAAATCTAAACATTTTAAATAGCCACAAACTCGACGTAAAATTTGTATTAATATGGTATGTAGATGTTTTTGACAGAGTCTCTAGAAACGCAAACTTTTGGTTGTATTTTTTGCCATTATCCCTCAGACATTTTTTTTTTTAGTTTAGTTAATGAAAATGAAATATAAACCAAACAAAAAAACAATATTGGAAAATTGATGTTTTCATTTTGGAACTGTTTTTCTTTTCATATTTATTTTTTGAAAAGAAAACAAGAATGAATAAAATTGCAATGGTGACCTAAATAGTTTTCTTATGAGAGCGAGCAATTGGAATTTTCGTTAACGATTTAATATAAATAATTAGAATACAAAAATACAAATAATTGCAATTAAGATTTATAGGATTGTCTTGTGGAAAAATGTGTAACTAGTTGTATTATTTTTAACGGAAGGTAGAATTACGCGGGATGACATAGATATGATTAACTCGTTTGACCCTATTTTGATAAAACACATTAGTGATACTATGGAAAGAGCAAAACTACTGTGAATATAAAAACAAAAACTATTATTGGTCTAACAACTCGCACAACAACTTATTATGAATTGGGGTTTCATTTTTTATTTTTTACTTTTAATTTAATTATAATTGATTTAATTAACATTGCATTAAAATATATAAATTATTACAAAGTTTATTCTTGTCTGATTTAATTAATCGTTTTGACGAGACAAAAATTAAGTTTTAGAGAAACGGAGATCTCGCGTTGTTAATATGATTTGGACGATGACGAAAAAATGGTTTTAGTAATAGTTGATCTATACGCAACAATTATGAGGAACATGGCAGATGTGATAGATCGTGGAGGAAAAAGTAACCCAAAAACAATATCAAGTTGCCAAAAAAGTGGGATAATTTAAATCTAATTGTCAAATCAACTGGCACCGTTGAGCATGTGCCTACTGCCTACATGATCCAATTACTGAAAACATTTTCTTGTCATGTCCACTAAATATATGGCAGATTTATATTTTCGTTTCATCAAACCTGATTACATTAAATCAAATCTCCGTTATTAACTCGTAGTAAATTGAATTAGCCCCCCGCTAAAACACCAAACTTGAGTCAATTTTACTAAAAACAAACCTTAACAACAACAACTAAATCACACTTTTTGCACTGTTGTTTCTTTTTTTTTTAATTTACAGGGGACTTGGTAAACAGGGCTATCAATGTCAAGGTACGTCAATAATCTCTTATCTTAGTCTAATCTCCATAATCTTTACATACAAAAAAATAGTAAACCCGGGGTATTTGTTGTAACAAATTTAATGTTTTGTTTAAAAAAAAAAAGAAATAATTTTCTTAACGGGGGGGGATAGATAATTCGATATTGCGATAATGATTTTCCGGGAGGTCCAAATTACATTATACTTGGATGGGTTTGACAAGGCGTAGTTTAGTGCACACAAACACATATACACACACATAATACATTATCGCAATATCGATAAATGAAGTGGAAGATTTGTTTTTGTTACGTAAATTGCATGCAATTTTGTGTTATTGTAACCTAAAGTGCTAATTAATTACTGTGACCCACCACCCCCTTATTATTTTAGTATGTACGTGTGTTGTACATAAACGGTGTCATCGATCGGTCGTTACAAAATGTCCCGGAATGAAAGAGGAACAATCACAAACCCGTGATGTAACACAACAATCGCAACGTTTTAATGTTAATGTACCGCATCGTTTTACGGTACACAGCTATAAACGTTTTACATTTTGTGATCATTGTGGTTCACTGCTGTACGGTTTGATACGGCAAGGATTGCAATGTGAGGTGTGTAATATGAATGTGCATAAACGATGTCAAAAAAATGTAGCGAATAATTGTGGCATTAATACTAAAATAATGGCTGAATTACTAAGTGAAATGGGAATATCGCCGGATAAGCAGGCTCCGCCGCGACGATCGAGAGTAAATATTTATGAACGATTTCGATTACCGATATTAGGAGCCTACAAAGCTAATTAAATTTTCATTTATCGTTTGTAGTACAATCAATCGACTGAAGGTAGCGGTGATCGTTCCGAAAATAATTCTGGACTTGATAGTGACTCAGATCGTTCGAAATGCGATGATGCAAAAGATCCGAATTCGCAAAATGAACGATCCGGTTTGGATCAAACATTAAGTCAACTGTCGAGCGGTCGGCTTGGTCTAAGCGATTTTAATTTTATCAAAGTGTTGGGTAAAGGTTCATTCGGTAAAGTAATGCTGGCTGAAAAGCGGGGCACTGACGAGGTGTATGCGGTCAAAGTATTGAAAAAAGATGCGATCATACAGGACGATGATGTTGATTGTACAATGACTGAGAAGAGAATTTTAGCTTTAGCCGCTGGACATCCATTTTTAACAGCATTGCATTCCTGTTTTCAAACACCAGTATGGGAAAATTATTTTTTGATATTACGCCATTTACATTTTGTACATTTTTCGTTTTTTCGTTTTTTTTTTTTTTGTAGGAACGTTTATTTTTTGTTATGGAATATGTTAATGGTGGTGATCTCATGTTTCAAATTCAACGCGCGCGAAGGTTTGATGAACCAAGGGCCGCATTCTACGCAGCTGAAGTTACGTGTGCACTACAATTCCTTCATCGAAACGGTGTCATATATCGTGATTTGAAATTGGATAATATTTTATTAGACTCGGAGGGCCATTGCAAATTGGCCGATTTTGGTATGTGTAAAGAAGGAATTCGAGACGGGGTCCTTACCACGACATTTTGTGGGACACCCGATTATATTGCACCAGAGATTTTACGTGAACAAGAATATGGACCATCTGTAGACTGGTGGGCGCTGGGCGTTCTAATGTATGAAATGATGGCTGGCCAACCACCATTCGAAGCGGATAATGAAGATGATTTATTTGAAAGTATTATGAATGATGATGTTTTGTATCCGGTTTGGTTATCTAGGGAAGCTGTGTCAATACTCAAAGGTTACATATGCAATTCATCATTTTCGATTTCTGTACTAATTTCTATTATTTTCCATAGGTTTTATGACAAAGAATCCATTACGTCGATTAGGTTGTACCGGAAATGAAAATCAAATTCGAACTCATACATTCTTCAAAGAATTCGATTGGGAGGCACTTGAGGCTCGAAGGGTTCGACCACCATTTAGGCCTAGAGTTGTAAGTGCCTTAATTTTCAAGAACTAGCTACCATATATCTAAAATAATTTTTGTTTTTCTAAATTTTCAGAGAAGCCCACGTGATGCACTAAATTTTGATACAGAGTTTACGAAGGAAGAACCTGTGCTAACACCCATTGCACAGGATATCGTAAGAGCAATACATCAAGAAGAGTTTGCCGGCTTTTCTTTCGTAAATCCGGATTACGGTCCCGAGCGTCGTCTAACAGCTGGAAATGTTTAAATTCAGGTTTGGTTAATTTTTGTTTAAAATTTTTTTTTTTTTGCGATATGGCTTTTGGTGATACAGATTATAAAAGTATCGCGCACTTATATAGGATGTAAACCGATTTTTTCCCTCCTTTATATTAATTTATACACGTTTCGTCCAAATGTGTCCGGTTACCAAAAGATCCCAAAGAAATGGAAGTTTACTTCCACCAAGTATTTTAATTTTAATTATGTTTTGCTATTAAAAATGTATTCCATTAGGTTCTAAAACTCTATTAATTCTATTCCAATCCATTTCTTTATGGTCTTGACATTATACTAAATTAGATCTAACTAGATGCTGGGTGGACACGATTCTATCATTCTATCTTCTAACTTCTGGCAGATTAGATTTTACACAGCACTTCTTCCTAAATTATTCTTCGGTCTCAGTTTCTAGGAAATTTTTCTTTAAATAAAAATTTATGTTCTTTCTCTTTGTAATTCTTTGAAAAAGCCTGTTTCTCCATCCCCATATTTCAAATAATGCCTAAAACAACGCCTACCATTTACATAATCTGACTACAAAGCCTGACTAAGATCTATCGACAAAGCCATATTCGAAAAATTATATTTTGTACACAAAATCACACACAAAAACACACCCAAAAATTAATGAATTAATTAATTAATTCCAAATTAATTAATAATTTTTAAGAAAATTTATAGATATATATTTACAACAAAAAAAATTATTGCATGTCACGTTTTTATATCAAAGTTATTTAATTATTATGTTTTACAAAACAAATTTTATTTATTTTATTAATTTAATTTATATATTATTGTTGTTGTTGTCTTTTTTTTTTTTTTTTTGTATAATTGTATTTTATTTTGTTATCTAATTTGTTATTTATTGTTGTTGTTGAGTGTGAATTATATTTTACTGCCATTTTGTTCAGCGATCCTAAGAGATGAATCTTAAAATATACAAAAGTTATATTCTATAATTTGAGGCAAATTGTGATATTTTTTTACTTGCCTTTTTTACCAATTTCATCAAATTGTCTAATAAATTGCGAACTCCAGGCATTTTGTGCCGAGCTTAGGTAGTCATCATTGAATAACCATCAACTAGTTGGACCAATCAAATTGTCTAATTCGTGACATTCAGATCTTATTAATAATTTTATTACATACAGGAGGCTTCCTTAGTTTACATTAAAATCTTTCAAGCTAAGATGCTTTTCTTTGTTGATTTAGTTTAGAAAAAGCAATATTTGCCAAGAAGGTTTACGTAAAATATCAGTAATCAAATAAATGTCATCTCCGAATTACGCCGTAGATAGGTACAACGTAAGACAAAACGACGTAAGTAAACACAAATTGAGAAATTAATATAAACATAGAAACTGTAATTTAATTACTTTCTTTAGAAAGTAAATGACGCTTAAAGCAAAAATACCAACAAATACCTGAATACCAATAAATTGGGCTCTTCAGATAGTCAAAATTTAGTGAATTTTATAGGGTTGTGCAATACAGTAATACTAAAGGTTTAAAGAGAATGTAACCATTCCGTCCGTTCCGTTTTATTAGAACTGTCAATTTGAATTAAAAATGGAAAAATGGACACAACGAACCAAGGTGAAATAAGCGGAGCGGACACTAAACATAAATTTAAAATTTTGCGGACGACAAAACCTCAAACAAAGATGATAACAAAGTTTTAAATAATCCGAATACAATCCGTGTAAAATAAGGTTACTGAAACTAGATGACCTGGCTGGCCGGTCGTCTCGGAAATAGTTTGAAATTTTTGACGATCAAATGATTTGAATCACACAGCATTTCTCTTATTTGTCGATAAAATGAACGGGGTGCGCCTTGTTTTATAGCGGCATTCAGATTCCCATTCTCACCCAGATCATTTGGATAATTCATCCCTTGTAACTTGTGTCTGTAATGTAAACTTAATATGTGTCAAAATATTGCATATTACTCACGAATTGCTCCTTATGATGACAAATTATTTGATGTGGCAATTTGAAGCGAAGAAAAACTTTATCAAAACTTTGTCGAGAAATTGTATTCTAACTTCAAATTACACCTCTGAGTTATCCAGAGCCATCTGGCCAACCTACCAGACAGAGATTGAACCTATAAAAGCCATTTCAATGGTTGATGATCCGAACAAAACAAAATTTCTGAACTCGTGTTTCTCTTTGACTGAATAGCAGAGAAGAATAGCACCTAGTGATATTAAAAGGTTTGGATCTAATCGGTAACTTATACGTTTATTAACTTGAATCTCAATTTTAGTTTAGCATGTAATATCACTCCTACCAGATTTAAATATAGGAGCTATAACTGATTCCAAATATTAGGAAACACTCCTCTTGAAAGACTCTTACTAACCAAATAAAATAATGGTACAGGCAAAGAAAGCGCACACTTATTCTAAATCCATGGGACGATACATTCAGGACAGCACTACATAATTCCAGTTTAATCAAATTTCCGCGAGTTGGATTGTAGGATATGAATTATAGCGAACATCAATGATACTTGACATGTTAGATATATCAGAGTTATCAAAAGACAACCGAAATGTTCAATAATTGAAATAAAGCTGTCCAATCAACATTATGGAAAAAGTGGTTTAGCGACGCTACATCAGCATTCCTAAAATAAAATTTAAAATCCTGTCAATAAAATTACAAAAATCATAATCAAAAATATAAAATTTAATTAAAAGTTGCTTGTGATGTATTCCTTTGAAGGAGGACTCATTAAAAATACTATTGAATTGCCGCTTTCCAAAATTCGCAAAACTTTCTGATACAAAGCTAGAAGTGATATCAGCGGATGATCCCATAAACTCGTCATCGATCCAGCACCAAGAGCCTTTTGGCAGATTAAACTTGCCCACAATCAACACCTAATCAGTTTCTTTAAATAGTGGTTGAACATCATTGGCAATAAATTAAATAAATCCTTGGTAAACGGCAGAAGTATGTACTATCAAACGGTATATAAGACTGGCACTATAAAGAGCCAAAAAGAAGAGCATTAAACAACAATTGACTCACCATAGTCACAATTCGGGCTGATCTGACCAAATTCCACGCGACGATCACACCACCACCAGTGACCTCTCTAATATTTGAATCGCGATCACGACGAAAAACGGCTATTGTTGTGGTAATATATGTGAAGACTATTATTGCTGGGATTATTTGATGGAAGGGTTGGAATTATTTGGTGGGCATAATATTATGGAGTTTAGGTCGAAAGAAAACGTTACTATTAATATTTTATTCCTATAATGCCTGGTCCATTTCATATTTAGCTTTACCTCCATCCAATAAATGATAGGCATAATCCAAGAAATTAACATCTTGTATTATTTGAAATATTTTTGATTGACCAACTTCAACATCTTTCTTTCTTTGAAGGTTACGCGGGTAGGACTTTAGAGTATTATACACTTTTTATACCTTAGAATACACTTATACCACGTTTACATTAGTAGAATAAAAGTATGTAGCAAAAAAGTATCGTCATGTGAACTCAAATTTAAATATTTAAATATTTTATCACATACTTTTTTGATATTTCGGTAAAGTATGTATCAAAAAAGTATTAGTATATTACGTTGTAATGTGAACTCTAACTAATAACTATATGTTAATGTCATTCGTATATTTGTTGTCAAAACAAAAATTTATACGTTTTTCATTGTAGTTTACAATTTCGGGTGTTAATCAAATAATTTGCTGACAAATCTAATAGAGTTTGACAAGAAATTCACAAAACATAAACTGAATTGAATACAGAAATCTATCTGTCAAAACAACAAACTTTTATAATATGCGTTCACACTACAAATCGCAAAGCTAATGTGAACTGCAGCGGAAAAATAATTAAATAGCAGAAAAGTACATACATATTAGGTACGTATAATGTAAACGTGGTATTATACTTCCTTTGAAAAGCCTGGTTAAACAATTTATTTTGATACTCAAAAATATGTTTTGTCTTGCCACAATATTTTATTTTTTGCCCTTAATTTAATTATCTGGAAAATAATTAATAAAAACAAACAGAATCACCGAACATTTTGTTACAGATTATTTATTATTCACATCACATTTATAATTACGAAAATACATTTTAACTAATTATTAAATTAAACAAAAATACAAAATCCTTGAAAATAGACGAACAAAATAATTTGAATATTGACATACCACATTTTGTGGTGAATATAATAAACACACAAAATACTAGAATCTATCTTCAAAATGAATCTCGACTAAAACCGGTAGATAACAATTTGGCAGTAAAATATTTTATCGGTTATTAAGTATTATTTTTTATTTTTTTATTGATTATTACGAATTTAATTTATTTATTACTTGAAAAGAAATATATTTTATGTAATTGTTTATTTTATTTCCTCCAACAAAAATACATAAATAAATAAAATAAAAGTCTCTAGAAAATCGCTATTATATAGACGCTTTAAGTGTTCTAAAAATAAAATAACAAACATAGTTTATTCTATAAAAAAAAATATAAATTATATATAATTAAATAAAATGTATTATTATTATTTTTTAGAATAAATAAGTATGTATGTATATATATATATATATATATATATATATATATATATATATACATTAAAAATTAATGTATAAATATATAAAATATAAAAGCCATTTTGGTCAGTAACGTACTACACAAACCCGAGTTTTTCTTTTGGCGATCCAACCATTTTACCAATAATGGATGGATCACATTTTTTATATATTATTTTATTTAAAAGATGGAAATTTATATATTTTATAATAAACTACTAATTATTTAAAACTCTCAAATGATACGCACAAAAAAAAAAAAAAAACGATTCAAATATAAATAAATAAATAAATTAGAATTATTATTATTAATTATATATATTTAACACTTGATGTGTTTTTTATGTATATTTTGAAGATTACTACAGAACACGTGTCGAAATATTAAAAAAAAAAATTAGTGATCTTCCGAGTATTAATTAAACACAATATAGCATATCATTATAAACAAAACAAAAAAAAAAAAAAATCTCAATATGGCCAAAAGAATAAATATATTTATGCACTTTTAATTAAAAAATTTCCATCTTTTAAATTTTTTGAACCTAGTCAAATTTTATTTTATAGGTATACAACATATACACAATAAAAAAAAAACTGAATGCTAATATAAATGAATTTTATAAAAATTCTCGTCTTAAATAAAAATTAATATTAAAATTAAATTGTCGAAATAATAAACAGAATTCCCACCGGCCGTTTTCTTATATTTTTTATCACACACTATAAACAATAATTAATTAATAAAATTATACACAAACACATCTAAATAAATTCCTTATTAAATTAATTTTAATATTAATTTTTATTTAATTAATCAAAAAGCCAAAGCTATAAACTTATAAAATATATTTTAGATTTAAAATTTTTAAAATTAAAATTATATTTTTAATTTAATTTTATATTTTATTTTACAAAACATAAAAAATACCGTCCACACACACACACACACACACACACCACACACATACATAAATATATAAAAACGGATATTTTATTATTTTAAACCTAGTAAAAAAAAAAAATAGAATAATGATGGCCCAAATTTAAAATTGTTTCGATTTTATATTATTACAAAATTTTTTACAGGTTTTACGAGAGTTTTTTTTTTTTTAATATTATGCAATCGCGCGCGAGCTGTGAATACAAAATATAAAATTAAATAAATTTTTATATAAATTTATACATATGTATATATATGTATATATATATATATATATATATATATATATATATATATATATATGTATATAAATAAATTTTATGCTAGTCAGTCACAACTAAAAATATAATTTTAATTTTAGAAAATAATATTTTTGTTTAAAAGAAAAAAATTATAAAATAATAATTAAAAATAAATTCATTCCAAAGAAATATAAATTATATTGTATATTTTTTAAACAAAAATATTTATTGATTAATATATATATATATATATATATATATATATATATATATATATATATATATATATATATATATATATATATATATATATATATATATATATATATTTATATATATATACATATATGTATAATATATATTAATTTGAAAGAATTTTTTTTTATTAATTAAATTAATTGAATACTCAAATTTATTATTTTTATTAATAAAAGGATAAATAATTGTTAATAAAATAAGCAAATTCTAAATATAATGTACAAAAATCCATGTAATACACCAAAAATACAATATTTATAATTTTAAATATTTATCCTTTTTATTCATTTTTAATAATGTTTCTTTCAAATTACATATAAATATATAATTCTTATAAAAAAATAATAAAAACCAGTAAAAAAAAATTATATGTTTAGTATTTTTAAAAGTAACAAGAAAAAAACACAAAAATAAACACTTAAAAAAATGGTCTATAAAGTAATAAAGAACAATTCAATTTAAAAATTAAACTTTAGTAAATTAAAATTAGAAACTATATTTAAGTAAATAAAGTAAATTAGAGAAACAAAAAAATTCTTCACACACACATTTTATTTAACAAACAAAAAAAAAAAATATTTTTTTTATAATTTGTAATTAAAAAAAAAATATTTTTAATTAAATTAAAAATAAAAAAAATTATATAAATATATACTTGATAAAAAACAAAACAAAAAAATTAGATTTTTAAGTGTAATCCAAAAACAAAGAAAACAAATAATAAATAAACAAAAAAAAAAAATTAATTATAAAATAAAAAAATTATAAAAATAATAAAAAAATTTTGATGTTTGTATTTAAAAAAAAAATAAAAGGTAAAGAATATCCAAAAAAAAAAAAATTGTATGAACAAATAAAAATCATAAGTAATTTAATAAATAAAATATATTATATATATATATATATATACATAAAAAGAAATATATAAAAATTAGAAAAACAAAAAATTAAAATTTTTTCTATTTAATTTCCACACAAAAATAAAAATCGCTAAATTAATTAATTAATATTTTGACGTATAAAGCAAAAAAATTAATTAATTAATTTATAAATTATACATACATAATTATATAGTACCATATGATGGAGCCGCCATAAATAAAATGTTAAATAGGAAAAAATTTATTTTGAATTTATTGAAAATAAAAATAAATTAATATATAAATAAATAAATGAAACAAGAAAACAAAACAAATAAAAAAAGTAAAACTCACTTTAAAACAAAAAAAAAAAAAAATATTATTTTAAAAATAAAAATTAAAAATAAAAGCTTGTAGTTTTTATTACAATTAGTATTCATGAAATTCGTCGCCGGTCACTTTATAGTAGAATACTTCATTTCAGTCGAAAATTTAAATTCCTGATTAATTTTATTAAACAGCAAAAATTTTTAGAAATTTGAACTTTATAGTTTTGGATTTGTTTAATTTTTTGCTGTACATGTAGTTAAAAATACTACATGTACAGGATGGTCCCAATGTTTTGTAAAAACGATAAATAACGCCATTAGGCGTAAATTTCGAAGGGACATTTACGAATTAAACAGTTTATCGATTTGAAAAAATGATTTTGTGTTTATTAGAGTAAATATCGAAATTATAAGTCTTATAAAATTTTAATCAAAATTCAATTTTTTCGACCTGAAATATAACGGTAAAATATTAAATGACTTATTAAACTAAGTTCCCCAGGGTTTAAACATTTTTCTCTTTTTTTTTTTTTTGCTCAAAACAAAGCTTAACCAATCAACTATCACGTACTCAAATATAAATGTAGTTTAGGTGATTGGTGATCACTAGACATTTGACAGTTCGTCGAGTATTGCCATTATTTCGTAATCTTCCAAACTTTCTGGTATTCCTGTACCTTTTTTCGGGCTTTCTTGCTATTCTTTAATCTATGAACTTCCTCTGTATGTATGAACCACCGGACCATTGGTACTGATCTCAAATCATCCTCAGTGCAGTTACTTCCGTCAGGGAATACTAGAGAACTCAAACTATATATGTTGCGGACAGTGAGACTTCTCCGTAGCCGAAACTTCCCGGTCCTCGAAGTACTTTAAACAATAAGTAGTGCTGACAGCCTATAATTTAATTGGAAGCCCGAGTAGACGAAATTAAACATCCGGTTTTGTCTTTTAATTTTTTGTTTTGAGTTTTGTGAAAAAATTTCATTCGAGAAGTCTTACGAAGAAGACCTCAAGTTACTTGTAACGAGTGAAAATTAATTAAATTTTCAACATTACTAAGTACAATAATAAATATAATTTTGACCATCAATGGTTTGAGTTTTATTTTATTTATTAAAAGATTTAAACGTTCGAAATATTAGTTCGTCGATCCATGGTTCCATTTTTATGGGACGTCAATTCGAATCTGTGGAATTAGTAACTGTGGTAAGGCCGAAATATTGCAATGTATTCTTCTCCAAAAGTCGGCACGTGGTCATATGCTGTTGGATGATTTTACTACATAATTACTGCACGTAAACAGCACAAGGTTTTTTTTTATCAATTGGCTAAATCGAACTTGCTGCTAATTAACCACATCTATAAAATCCGCAAATTGTTTGAATCGTCGATTTGCAGCTGGGAAGATTACTAATTTGGCTCCTACGATTAGTCATTTCAGTGTAGCCACAATAACTGACGAGGTACCAAAGAGAATCATTCTCTTCGAAGTAGTGCACATTTTTAATCTTGTAGGAGTGAGTGTAGGCAATTATGAGACAAAATGAACACGTTAAAATATTTAAATTATCACAACGACCATTACGTAATTTAATTATAACCGACAAACCAAGACAAATTACAAACCGTAAATTAAATTTACCGTAAAAAAAAAAAAAAAAAAATTAATTCACCACGCCCAATATTCAAACCATATTGGTAGTAGAATTCACAATACGCATGATAAAATTCTCATTCGGCTGACAGCTGTCAAAGGAAGTAGATATAAAATAGTAACACCGCTTGTATTCATACATATAATTAGAATCGTCAGTCATTAAATTAAGCTTAAATCGATTAAATTTTGTGTTCCATACATAAATTACGTGTGAAGAATTTAATTAAGGTGACGTGTGTTTACATTTTTTTTAAATTTTTGTATTGTTATGTTGGTAGTTAGTGTAAACAAAATTAGGGGTTGTCTTGTTCAAATAATCAAATCATATTAAAATATCTATAGTAATTATGATTAAATCGCTACTATATTTGCCTAAATATGAAATGTTTATGTATTTCGGAATTTATTTATTCTACTTGATTTATGCCATTTATAATATTTTTATATTGCGAGAAGGTTTGTATCTTACCTACCTTTTTTTTATATGTATATATATATTGCTTGTTGTAATGTTCACTAATAGATGGCATTTATAGAAATAAAAACGAATACGTTGTACGATGGATTTACAAGTGGATGGACATTTTTGGGCCGGCCACGGGATAATATGGATTTTGAAT
Organism: Tipula vernalis; assembly: GCA_958295665.1. NCBI lineage: Eukaryota > Metazoa > Arthropoda > Insecta > Diptera > Tipulidae > Tipula > Tipula vernalis. The sequence goes on along the minus strand of OY282559.1, from coordinate 11,357,567 downwards.
GGGAACGCTGGAAAATTTTTATATTTAATGCAATTCCTTGGTATGCATTTCATGCCATTTTATCGGAATTGGCACGGATTTACAGTAAAAAGGTATGAGTTAAGTTCTTGACGAAGTACGACATTAAACTGAATTCTACATATTTACAGACTTTACCCTTGGTGCACGCAATTATTGGAAATCTTTACATCTACTATAACTTTAATGTATTCGTTCTACTTTGTTTTATGTTAAAAAATATACTGTACTTTTGGATAACAACGAAATTCCGCTCCAATCGATGTATTTGGCTGGTCACCGTACTTTGGTTGTTCGGACTGAATATCATTAAGTTGCCCTTGATAAGGGATTTCCTGGAAACGATGTTCGATGGTAATTTTGTGTTATCGGGTGATCGTGGATACGAAATTATTATCATGTTCGCATGGAATTTACTGAAATGTATCAGTTTTAGTTTCGATAAAATCAAATACGAAGAGACTCGGGCCGAAGGAGAAAATATTTATAAACTGGTTGATTTTCTTGGGTACACGTATTATTTTCCAACGATTTTCCTTGGGCCCCTTATGATTTATGAGCGGCATAAAACTAAAATCATGAATTGGGATGGTATGGTGGATTTACGGACACGTGTCACTCAGCTCGCCAGTAACTTGCTGACGTGTGCCTTTTGGTTGATTGTTACCGACTTCTGTTTACACTACATTTATATTAGTAATCTGTTGTGGAATCCTGAAATGGTGGAGCAGCTAAATCCGTGGGCCCTGTACGGAATGGGCTACATCATGGGACAATTTTTTCATCACAAGTATATTGTGGCTTATGGTTTAGGGATCGCATTCGCTAAATGGGATAATATTGATACGCCCAAAAAACCGAAATGTATCGGCCGAATCCATTTATACTCGGACATGTGGAAATATTTCGATCAAGGGCTGTACGAGTTTCTCTTCATCTACATTTACAAGAATCTCATTAAATCACGTGTCTCATTCCTGCAAAGAATTCTTGCCAGCTTCATGACATTCGCTTTCATTTTTCTGTGGCACGGGTTCTATACGTACGTCTTAATTTGGAGTATTTCGAATTATGTGTGTCTTGTAATCGAGATTGCAGGCAAAACTATTTCACGCACCGAATTGTATAAGAAATACTTTTTCAAAAATTTCACTGAGTTACGTGTGATTAGTGTGCTTGGTTCACAACTCTTTATTCCATCGGCGATTTCCAATTTTTACTTTTTCGCCGGGACCGCAGTCGGTAACATTTTGGTACGAAAAACATTTTTCGAGAATAGCCTGATCAATTATATCCTGTTGAGTATATGTTGCACAACGATCTACCATACGTCCGAATTTGTAAAACGTTACGAAAAGTATCATGAGAATTTAATAAAAAAAACTAAAAAATGAGATCGACATTTATTGTTTTAAATTTAATCAAGCTCATTACCACTGCCTGCGACATGTCGATTATCTAATATGATTTCCTCGATGTTTAGCTTAATGTCATTCGAGATCCCGGTATTACGCACATCCAAACAATAGAGCTGGAGATTTTGTTTGTTTCGAAGTGCTTCTAGGATACGTTCACCTAGTTCCTGGTAAAATAAAGTAGAACATTAGACAGGAAAATGAGCTGTGCATCATGGTTCGACGACATACATTTCCTAATCGGTTTGTGGACAGGTCTAGTGATTGCAGTGTTTGATTGTTTTTCAGCAGATATAAAAGCAGCGCTTCGATCGTTTCGTCGATTGAGCAGCACGCCAAGTTAAGTTCTTTGATCGGAAGATGTGCAACCGCGCTGAAAATAGCCGATGTTCCATCCGACGTTAACGGATTTAGACGCATATTCAACGTCCGTATCGGCCGCGTTTTTATAACTTCTGCTAGCTCAAGCGCACCTTCCTGAGCTGCATACAAACAAATAAAAAAAAAAAAATGAAATGTCTACCGAGTTCCACTATGATATAACGGCTACTTACAAATAAAATTATTAATCAAATTAATTTCCTGTAAATGCATAAAAGCATCTCGCCCTAGCCCATCCAAAAACGATACTAAACCAATATCACCCGCTCGACAATGCGGCAAATGGATAGACTCCAAATATGGACACCCTTTTTCAAGCGCTCGACCAATCAATTTTAACATGAATGGTTCCAGTTTTGTGCTGCACAATCGAAATTCTCGCAGCTCAAAACATTTTTCTAGTCCACCAATGAAACTTTTGACATCATTTTGTGAAAGATTCGTACATCCCAAATAAAAATTCGTCCCAATATTTTTGATATCGAACGTCAAATCCAATTTACGCAATTCATTTAAATTCGAAAGGATTAAATTCATTGGCATATGATCGTTATGATGATCACTATGACTACCCAAACCAGTTCCCCCTTCCATAGTAGTCGGCTGAAGTTGTTTTATACGCAGCTCATCAATGTAAGGTCCACACAGCTCCAAAAATGTACTAATCACTTCAGGATCGTAATCGTTCGGTTTCATTTCCTCAACCGTCTCGGACAAATATTTCTCGAGAAAGATTTTAATCCATGGCTTTTTATTTGCTGTAGTCAAATTTCCCGTTATGTTATTGGTGCAAATTTTCCATTTATCGTAGTAAGAGCGTGTCCAAAAAATATCATCTTTAATGTGGCCACAAATTTCGGATAGAGGGAAATTAACATTGAGAATGTCAAGGAGATAGTTGCGATCTTCGGGAAATTCAAGTTCTTTGAATATTGGTTTGGCTGTAAAGGAGAATTATCTTAATAAATTATGTCTAAACTCGTCGTCTGTGTAGGCATTACTTACCCAGCCAATTTTCCGCAATCGTTTGAATACACAAACATTTTAATGAGTCAGGATTGTTACAATCCCATTCAAGATTAAAACTGTTTAGATCTTTGTTCGTTGAATTTTTACAATTTTTTACATTTATGTACGCCTTAAATGTGTTCAACGGGATTGTATTCGGGAAACGCATTTTTTTTTTCACTTCACATTTGGTTGTTTATCACCGTACAAGTGGATGTTTGTTTCGAAATGATTTGTTTAATCGATAAGTATCCATTTTCCTCAACTGTTTCAAGTATCGGTTGTAATCGGGTAACAATAAAATTTGCGTCTAAGATAAAAAAAAAAAAATTGTATCCAAATCTCAAACCAAAAAACCTTACAAATGTCGAAATAGTATACGAATTTGTCCCCACATTGGGCGCCACAATTAATTAATCAAAACCAAATAATTTTACAATAAAAATACATTTATTTAATTAAATTAATAATAAATTTTTCGTTGTCATATTATTTTTATAAAAAAGAACAAAGCATACATAATTTAATTACAAATACAACTTATCATAAATACCTATATAAATTTATAAAAAATTTGTTTGAATTAAATTTAATTTGTTTTCTGGATCTGCCTAAATATCTAGTATCACAATTTATTTATTTTTATAAAATATATTAAGTATAAATAAATTAGTTCCGTTTACAATAATATTTACTATAAATATTATAACACGTGTGGACGCAAATTTTTTTTTTTTTTTTATAAAAAATTTGCGTGCAATCGGTTATGTTTACAAGCTAAATTGACTAGAGTGTTACTCATTTTTATTAAATATAAATAAATATATAAAATTTACAAAATTATAAATAATAAATTATACTTAAAATAACTACAATGTGAAATCGCAAATAAAATGGCCGCGAACTTTATATTTTGAGGTTATTTGTACATTTTAAATATATAAGAACACGTGGTGGATTTCTTTTAATTCGATTTGATTGTCTTAAGTCTTAATTAATTATATTTGATATGACTAGATTGGAATGTACTTAACGAAATATGGACTAGAAAGCTTATAAACTAAAATATTGGGCAACTTTGAATATTCGACTGGGCTTATAACGTATATGTATAAGTTTGACTAGATTTTGGTTGATTTCGTATAGCTGAATGACTAGACATTATTTAAGCTAAATAATAAATAAACTAGACTAGATTTGTTCCCATGACTTAGTTAAACCTCTGACGGTTTCTTATGGTACACACACAAACACACAAAATAAATAAATAAAAATTGCTTTGGTAGACCCCGGGCCTGCATTTTAGTACGAATTTTTTTACGGTTCGATTATAAATTTGATATGTTGTGGGTGCGCGCGCTTTGACTAGATAATTTGGTTACGTTACACAAAACAATAAAAATTAATTCTTATTCGCTATTATTATACATAAACGGAACTAAAATATAATTCTTAAACTATAAACTTAAATCTAAATTCTGTAAGCAGTCTCATTACCTCGTCGTATTATGTGTAAGCTAACAAAAAAAAAAAAAAAATCAAAAATCAAAGATAAAACAAATTTTATACCATTGTGGTCCGGTGTAAAAAGGCAGCGATTTAAACTGATAACGCTTGCGTATGTTTTATAACTGAGGCCCCGTTACGTAGATAGGCGAGTGCAGCGGCCGCAATATTTTCATCCTCCGTCAATGTATCGCTCATCAAACGGAATTTTTTGTGCGGATGCATAATTCGATGATCACTTGTATCACTGGCACTGTCATCATCCATATCATCATAATTATCCGAATTACTACTTGAGACGGACTTGAGTCGAGTGGTGCTCGGTTCAATATGAAAAATCATCTGAGTCGAATAATTTACGTTATTATTAACAATATGCGTGGTGATATTACTCGAATTATTCGAATCGTTTGATTCGGCGGAAAATTCTTCAGTTTTACGATGTGTCGCCTGATGTTTACGCAGATAGGCTTGCCGTTTGAAAAATTTCCCACACTCATTACATTTAAACTGTTCACTCACTGTCGATGTTATTTCACTTGTTTTATTTACGGCATTGTTGTTATTTAGTTGATCCCTTGGTTTATGCCAACGGCGATGTGATGCTAAATTGGCTGGACAATTAAAACGTTTGCCACATTCAGGGCATCGATATTCGAGAAGGACGATACACGAACAACGATGACGCGCCAATCCAAAGGCATCTTCGAAAACAATACGACACAATTTACAAATATAAGCACCGATTACGTTCGTGATTTGAGCTAATTCAGCTTTTGCTTCGTCCGTCACCTCAACGATATTGTACTGTGGATCTATGTCGCCACATTTTTCGATCATGCTGTCATCAATTTCGTCCAAACTGCGAATTATAGTGCCCGAGACGGGTGATGATTTGTGTTCGTCGAATTTTAATTTGCGTACAGCTTTGTGTTGTTTCTTGGTGGCTGAATCTTTACGCGATTTTGTACTTTGCTGTTTTGATGTTTTGACGGGCGGTGTTGATTTTATCGGCTTTTTAGGTGTAATCTCGACGACGACACTTTTTGGCAAATCGCCCGGCTCAAGTTTAACATCAAAATTTTCATCGTTGCGATACCGTTTCTTGAGTGGCGATGATAATAATGGCAATTGTGGCGTTATCGGCGGTGTTATAATTGTATCGCCTGCACTTGTATCACCAGCACTTGTAATTTTCACTGATAAATCCAAGGGACGTTCAAACGGTTTCTTATTCTCAGGCTCAACAACAACAACTTTTTTAACAAAATTCTCCGCATATTTCACTTTGTACTCCGGTTTTAGATTATCAATTGTTGTCAAGAGGCCAATGAGTTGATTGGTTTGCGATTGTTCTGTAAGCTGTTGCGGCTGATTTGTTGTTTGGAATTGATAATTTTGATTGAAAATTTTCGCGTACATTCTAATACCATTACGAGTTTTTTTCTTAGTTGAAAGCACAAAAAGTTCACGCACACAAACACACGCACACACTAAAAACTAAAACAAAAAAAAAATTTAAAAACTTAAAACTTTAAAATTTTATTTTATATAACTAAATGTTCTTTCCACTTCTAATGCTTGTTTTAGAATGACAAAAATTCAATTGGATCATTAGAATTTATATCAAAATTTCCCCTATTTGTAATTACGTTACACCCGAATACTCGACCAATCTACGTTTGCGCATCAATCACCACCGGTTTTTTTTTTTTGGTTTATTGTTTTGTATCTCGTTTTCTCGGCCTCTCTCTCTCTCGCACGTGCTCTACTCCAATATTGTAAAGGGGATTCAATCCAATTCTTGTTGAATTTGTATTGGCACGCGACCTCAACATTTACAATAATAAATGCACGTGCTCTCTTTTTTTTAGTTTCCAAAAAGATTTTTTTTTTTTGTTTTTTGTTATGTCCCGATTATAATTATTATTCCTTGTTTTGTTAAAGGAACATACATAGGCATACATAAAATAAAAAAAAAAATTGCAGCCGGTCGATTTTGTTTTGTTACATACTCATATATTTTGATGTGTACAAACAATGTGTTATGAGTTAAGGGTGGTTTTCCATTTAAAAACACGAAGCTTTATGCTATCCTCCTGTATATAGGATTTATACGATCGAATTTAAAGGTACAGTAATCATAGGATTTTTCTATCCATATGCTGTTGTTTTGTATGTTGTGATTCATGTTTTTATTTTTGTAGGAAAATATCTGAGTCACTGTGCTTTACAATTTATTTGGGTTGATGACTCGATTTTTTTTTAGTTACATATTTGTTTATTTGAGTAACGATCGAAGTCCTATATACATAATTATCGAAAAGGTTTCTTGCTGTCAATGAACTTGGATCATGGGTTCGATGTACTAATGGGTTTATGAAGTCCTTTAAATGTTTATTGTATAACATTTTAAGAATTTTTGAAGCTCATTTTCTCGAGATGTTAACAGTTTGCTGAGAGTAGGTGAAAAAGTTAAGGCTGCAACAATTTCACCAACAAACTAACGTCTTTTAGGCTAGCTAGGCATCATCCAACGAACTGAACATTGGCTAAGATACAATTGACCAATCATTCATTAATCTGAACCCAAATCGATTACAGGAATGAATACCGAAGCATAAATAACAAAAGACACATTGACAAGGACCTGAAACGAGAGTTAGAATACACAACTTCCTGTAGTAGCTGTATTAAACACTATTCCATATGTTTACTTTATTTAATAAAAGTAATAATTTATTTTAATTTAACTAAATTTTGATTTAAAGCTTTTACACGCACAAAATCTATCTTTATTTAGAAGCAAGATGAAACATCGGCGGGCATCAGACAAGCTCAATCAATTAACTTAATAATTTCCAAGTGTAAACACATTCAAACAATTTTTTCTTTTCACAAAAATTTAAGTTTCCAAAATTTTCATTGATTAAACAAGATGGAAAATGAAAATCAATCAATACCCCTAAATGACACTATATGAATCATCAAAGACACATTTTGTATTCAATTATCGACGTAAGATGTTTGTCACTTCAAATGACGATTGTCGCTTTAATCGATTAAGAGAATAACAAAATTTTATTGTCGATGCAAGTAACACGACTATATTAGGTCCCTCTTTCCTTAAGGAAGGATTATTTATTAAGAAGAGATCTATTTATTTCTAAAAATATAAATAAGAATTTAAGCAAATTGAAAACGTTTCCTAATACCAGGTGTGTAAATATGAAACCGGAAGGTTTTAGTAAAAAGTACACGTTCATCGTATGATAATGGTTAAGAGTATTTTATTCAAAGTATTGCCCATTATAGTTATACATTTTTCACATCTTTCTCGCAATGCTTGGATGACACGCCAAAAAAATTGTTCTTCATTTGAAGCAAACCAGTTATCGAGCCATTTTCGTACATTTTCGTAGGAAGTGAAGTGCTCCTCAGCAAGGCCGCGCCCCATCGATGCGAATAAGTGATAATCGGACGGAGCCAAGTTTGGCGAGTAAGCCGCATGTGAAAGTGACACATTCAATTGATCCACGAGTTGTGTTTGCGTTTGAGCGTCATCCTCAACCAACAATGCTTGCAATTCACTGTCTTCAAACTTTGTAGGTGGTCTTCCATGTTCTTCGTTTCACCACTTTGAATTTATTAAACCTCTCATAGCATTGTGATTTACCAAGAGCATGCTCACCGTAAGCTTCGATAAGCATTTGATGTGATTCTGGAGCAGTTTTCTTCAAATGATAACAAAAAATCATTGATGTCCGCAAATCGTAATATGTAGGCACAAAACTTGACATTTTTAACATGTAAAAAATATACGTTATTGTATGAAACTTGTATGGTTATGAAGTGGATGTTGTTGACAGGTGTCAAAAAAAAACAATGGCGCCGATACGATAACGCGATTTGTCGAAAGCTAATTGACAGGTGGCGCCATTAATTGGCAAATTCCGGTTTCATAAGAAAGAGAATGGAACAATTATTGAAAAATCACGATATCTTCAAATTCAATATAAACAAGAATCAGTATGCAAACATCATCGATTTGAAAGAGGAACCAACAGAAATGGAAAAATGTGATGATAATTCTTATATGAAATAGCCGACAGCATTAATAAATCGCCATCAACATCAAATAACAACAACTTTCCGAAAAGCGAAGAAAAAAGTGGATTAATAGTAACAACAACGAATAAAGTTAAGGGTCTTCTCTCCCCCTTAAAATCTCAAAACACCGATTTGAAGAATTAGCACAAATGGAAGAAGAGCTAGAAGATCAGGACTGTCCGAGTGAACCACAAAATACATTTGAAGCAGTAAAAAAGGCAATAAAGGAAAAAAACTTCGTCCCGATAAAGAATATAAGAAGAGCAACTATAAAGGTGAAAATATGACCAGTGTAAAAAAAACTTAAATCCAGAAGGAAAATTGGTGAAACCACCGCCAATCCACATCCATAAACAAATAATAAACAATACAGTAGGCGCATTTTATTTGACCATTTACAACAACAATGCCATGAATATTTTTTAGTTATTGTAACAGTTGTCTGTCATGTACATTCAATTAATTTTGACATAACAAAAATTGTTGTTTGTTTGGTGATTGTGATTTTTTAATTTAAGGCCCAGTGTCTAACGTAAATTACAAAATAATTGTTGTAAATCAAAAATGTTTTGAGTCACATGTTTAGCCGTGATTTTTTATTTTTGTTTTTCGAAATTCAGCGGGGACACGATTTCGAAATGAATACCAATTTGAATTTGGTCAAATAAAATGCGCCTTAAGACTGATTTACATTCAAAAAATTTCGCAGATGCAGATGTCAAATCAAAAATTCGTTTTCTTTACACATAAAAACTAAATTTAAACAAAAAATGTTATGGTTATCTTTTATTACTATATTTATAGAGAATATCACTTTTATTTATTTATAACTTTTGATCAAATTTATATATATTTTTTATTTTAAATTTTATCTCGACTCTTTGGTCGTTAACACTCGAATGAATGTCATTCTTCTTTTTTTATGACAGCAACTCATCAACCGGTAAATGTGATGTCATGACAGCAAATTATCAACCGGTGATGTTTGCATTCAGCGTAATCACGAGCAGTGTTGTACAATCAAAACAGTGTGCCCCCACAATGTCATAAACCAATGCAAATGACTGGTTTTCTTATTTATGTAACCTTATTATAGTTATTTATTCACGCATAGACGATTTTACAGAAAAAAGATGAAACTCGACATCTGCAAAAAAAAGCAGACGAGGTTTTTTGGGTTTGTTTCTCGGGTTTCAATTGACTTTTTTAAGCAGATGATTGTTTTTTCTCTTTTTGTCTTTGTACTTTTTCCTATGTTGTGTTTCAATTTTTTTGCAGACGTCGATTGTCGTTGAATGTAAATCAGTCTTAATTTATACTGCGGTAATTCCTGCTTGCCTTGGTAGAATTGAAATTTTTTTTTGAAGATTTTGCCAACATCGAGGTGACTTTTATTAGAAACAAATTTTTCTGATGTACCAAGAAAGCAGAATTACAAACATAATAATTTTTTTCAAAAACTGAAAAATCTTCGGGCAAAATCATCAAAAAAAAAATGTAATTCTAACAGGCAAGCAGAATCTCAAACACAAATGATTCTGCTTACTACCTCGGCTACCACATCATATATAAGTTTTTTGTATTTTTATAATTTACAATGGTTACAGGATGAGAATTTAATGCGGTATCGAAAAGAAAATGGTAGGTACATTTGAGGTAAGAATATATTTCGAAAACCAACATATACTAAAGATACATGTTAAACCGAAAGTGATCTGACTGAAAACATCCGAGATAAATTCAACATGTAAACGGTGACTTGACCGAAAGTTATCTGAAAGTAGTCTGAGTTCGGTCAACTTTAATTTGGTTGGTTGAGTCACTTTGTGTGTTCAGTTAAACATGTAAACTTTAAATTAGTTGAATTCACAGATTTTTTTCATACTGTTAAAAAGGCAAAAGGTTTTTATACATATTCGAAGTGTTTTTCAAATTATTTTTAATAATTTAAATGTAATTTTAGAACAAAGTGACATTTGAACTGTCAGTTCAGATCAAATAAAAAAGCCCCATGTAACCACCAACCCAAATTTTCAGTCAGATCACTTTCAGATAAAACTCAGTCAGATCTCTTTCGGTTTAACATGTATCTTTAGTAATAGTTGCAAATAAGCAACGAAAAATTTATCAGCATTCTGTTTATAACAAGAAAACTGTTTATATAAGAAACACTTTGTACTAAATGTTGTACGTATGCCCTAACAGAGACATTTATTTTGCTCTGCACGATTGCATAAAACAAACAAATTTATATCAACTTCTATATGATGTGGTAGCGGAGGTAGTAAGGTGATGGATTGGAGTGACGAAGGTCTGGAGTTCGAATCCAAGCAAAAAACTTCAAAGTAAAAATTTATTTTTAGATGAAAAAAAATTGGGGATAATTCGAGAAGATTATCGGAATCGAGATCGCTGCAAAAAAAAATTGGTAAAATTCGTGTAAATAAAAAAAAAACAAATTTTGCTTAAAAAAAAAAATAAAGTCGGAAGTTTCAAGAATCGAACTTCAGACTTTTCACACATCACTCCTTCATCTTACCACCCAACCACTCATCTCTATTTACTTACTCATTTTTTCGTTTAAATACTGATAAAATCGCACTTCGTGAAAAATCGCATAAAATTTTTTGTTATTTTACCAGGAGAACAGAATTTAAAAAACAACATAATTGTCAGCAACGTGACATTATTTTGTATCAAAGCGTGCCACTTCAAGTTATGTGACACTTGAACATACAAAATAAAGTCACATTGCTGACAATTCTACCTTCTTGTAATTTCTGTTCGCCTGTTAAAATGACAAAATTTTTTTGCGATTTTTGATGAAAAAAAAAAAATTTTTTTTTTTTATATTTCTGCTCACCTGGTAAATAAAAATTAACTTTTTTTAATTAAAAAGGCAATCAATAACCTCTACCTAGTCACCCAAATAGAAAATTTGGAGCTTTTTATTACAAAAAAAAAATCCTTCAGTTGCGAGGATCGAACTCGAGAACTCTATGGTTTTAATCTGCTCTCTTACCATAAGAGAGCAGATTAAAACGATTTAATGTCTGGGGTGGTGTGGGTGTTTTTATAAGTAAAACTTTTATAAATTTCACGTATCAACATTGCAATTGGAATTCAGCGGATCTTCTTGTTTTAAATATTCAACTAGCTAAACGAAACTTTACCTTTATTTGTTTATATCGTTTTCATAATGGTAACATCATTTCATTTTGTGATGATTTGGAAAGGTTGCTGTGTTCACTTAATAACAAAAATATTGTTATCTTAGGGGATATTAATATCAACCTTTTAAATACTAGTGAATCCTTCAACTACCAAACAATGCTTGCATTCTATGGTTTTGTCAGTCTTGTAAATGAGCCAACAAGGTTGAAGACATGTTTGGATCACGTTTTTGTTAAAAATGAAAATTTATTCAAATTTGATATTTGTAACCTGCCGATGCATTTTTCTGACCACAATTTGATCAAAGTTAATATTTCTTCCTCATCCATCAGGCAACCAGTTTATCTGTTAATACTTCGAATCAATCAAGAATTTGTTACGATAAACTCAATAATTTTCTAAAGTTTGAATGTTGGGATTCTGTTTATAGCGAAAGGATTTGCAGTTTAGCTTTTGCAAAATTTTTGTTTATACTTAACTCGCATATTGCCGCATCAAAATTCATTATTGCTCCTCCTAAAATAAATAAGTTAAAGCCATGGATGAGTCCTAATCTATTATTTAAAATTAACAAATTAAAAAATTTTTCTCATAAACTAAGATGTCATCCAAATAATATTAAATTAGCAAAATTTGTTAAAAAACTTTCGGGAAATATTAAAGCGGATGTAAAAATCGTCAAAAATAACTATTACAAAAGCAAATTTGATTGGGCTAGTAAGAATTCAAAGCACACATGGAAAATAATTGATGAAGTTTTAGGACGTAATCGGATGTATAAACAAATACAACAAATTTACCAAGCCGATACTAATAGCATTCTCACGTCCCCAAAATCGATCTCTGATGAATTCTGCAAATATTTCGTAAAAGTTTCGCAAGGATCAACCTCCAATTTTAATGTAATTACTAGTGATGTTACTTCAATTGAATTTAAAAAGTATATTTATGGAGCTGATAGAAACTACAGTTCATCTTGTTTCTTTGAGCCTATATCTTCTTCGGAAATCCTATCTGAGATAAAACAATTAAATAACAAAGGGTCCAAGGGCTTTGACGGCATTAATAATTTTTTAGTTAAAATATGTTCATGGTATTTGGTTGATGTTCTGCAATACCTATATAATCTTAGCTTGAACAGCGGTCAATTTCCAGATGATTTAAAAATAGCTGTTGTGATCCCGATTTTTAAGAAGGGTGATGAATTACAACCAAATAATTACAGGCCGATTTCGCTTCTAAGCACTTTCTCCAAGATTTTTGAGAAACTAGTTAAGCATCGGTTAATTTGTTATTTGGATAAGATTAAATTTTTAAATAAAAATCAATTTGGGTTTACTGCCGGTAAATCAACTGAAGAAGCTCTTTTGCACTGCTTGAGTGAGATTTATAAACATATTAATGATACTCGGAGACCCATAGCTTTTTTTGTCGATATCGCAAAGGCGTTTGACACTGTTGACCATGGAATGCTTTTATTGAAGTTAGCTAAAATTGGTATTAGAGGTAACATTTTTGATTGGTTTGCAAGTTATATTGAAAATCGTCGTCAGGTGGTAAAAATAGGTGAGGTAACTAGCTGCGAAGGTTTAATAAGTTGTGGCGTTCCTCAAGGATCAGTTCTGGGGCCATTATTATTTTTAATCTACTTTAATTCGATCTTCGGTATTGATCTATTAGGACACGCCACAGCCTTTGCTGATGATCTGGCTTTGAGCTATGGTACGAATAGCGATGTCGACACTAAATTAATGCTTGAAAACGACTTAATCAAACTAAGTAAATGGTTTTATCATCATCGGCTCGCTATAAGCGTTAAATCAAAAGTTATGCTATTTGGGAAGAATATCACTAATTCTTCGGTATACCATTTAAAATACCATGTCCATCCCTGTGATACAATCATTTGCTCGTCTCAGTGTTTTGCACTTGAATTTGTTAACGAGTTTAGATATTTGGGTTTAACAGTGGATGCTCAACTAAATTGGAAGTCTCATCTCAATGTCACTAGGAAAAACGTACTTGGTGCTATACATAAATTCTATAATCTTAAGAAATTATGCCCAAACAGTACTCTGCGGAAACTATATCACGCCATAGTTGAATCAATAATAATGTATGGAATATCCAGTTGGGGTGGCACTTATTTTAGTAACATTGAAGGTCTATATATTTCCCAGAAAAGTATTATTAAATTAATATACCACCTTCCTCAAACAACACCATCAATTCCTATGTTTCGACAACTAAATTTGCTACCACTTAGATATCTTTACATATACAAAGTTTTGAAAATGTTTTTTATCCGTAGTAACAGTTTTCACAATCGGATTACACAGGTGTATAATACAAGAAATCCAAATTACTATAATGCTGATTTCCGTTGCAATTGTGAGAAGTTTAGAAGATTTTATCTTTATATGGCACCGTATTTTTTTCATATTTTACCTAAAGATATAAAAATTCTAACGATTGGACGTAAACATAAATTTGAGAGGGACGTTCGAAATTGGCTGCTCAACATAGAAAATGTTGAAAGATTTTTCTGAAATTAACATTATATAGCTTCGGGTAATTTCACCAATTAAAGCTGTTATCGTAAACATTAAACAATTGTAAATTTAAAGGCAACTAAGTGTAATTATTATTTTTTTCCATATATACATATATAAATAAGAAAACTATTGTGTAATATATATTTAACTCAATGTGTCCAAAGATTTTATAGAATAGCATGTTGAAATTATTTATTTGCTCCACCACAGATTTTCATCTAAACGGAGCTTTACTTTGTTCAACTATAATATGTTAATTAGTTTATAATTTGTTTGTATTATTATTAAGTTATAAGTTGAAATAAAGAAATAAATAAATAAAAAAAAAATTTCTGCTCACCTGGTAAATAAAAATTAACTTTTTTGAATTGAAAAGGCAATCAATCTCCATACATAACTCTAGCAACCACCCATATAGAAAATTTGGAGCTTTTTATTTCAAAAAAGAAATCCTTCAGCCGCGAGGATCGAACTCTTACCATAAGAGAGCAGATTAAAACCATAGAGGTCTCGAGTTCGATCCCCGCACCTGAAGGAAATTTTTTTGTAATAAAAATCTCCAAATTTTCTATTTGGGTGATTGCTAGAGTTACGATTGCCTTTTTAATTAAAAAAAATTAATTTTTATTTACCAGGTAAGCAGAAATTTAAATTTTTTTTTTTTTTTTTTCACCAAAAATCGCAAAAAAATTTTGTCATTTTAACAGGCGAACAGAAATTACAAGAAGGCAGAATTGTCAGCAATATGACTTTATTTTATATGTTCAAGTGTCACATAACTTGAAGTGGCACGCTTTGATACAAAATAATGTCACGTTGCTGACAATTATGTTGTTTTTTAAATTCTGTTCGCCTGGTAAAATAACAAAAATTTTTATGCGATTTTTCACCAAGTGCGATTTTATCAGAAACGAAAAAATGAGTAGAATTTTAGATAGAGATGAGTGGTTGGGTGGTAAGATGAAGGAGTGATGTGTGTTTGGAGTTCGATTCTTGAAACTTCCGATTTTTTAAGCAGAAATTTGATTTTTTTGTTATTTACACGAATATTTAGTACAACTAATCGGTAAGAAATGGCTGATCAGTTTTCAAATTAATAATTAATTTTCTAACTTTCCAGGTTGCACGTAAATCTTTTTAAATTAAATTTTATTTTCGCAACTAATTTTCTGCGTTCCATTTACCATCTAAACCCAAGTACTTATTTGTACTTTGCCACGACAAATGGAACGCAGCAAATAAGAACGAGTAGCGAGAAACGAGTAAGATCCACATAGGCGAGTAAATTATCTGTTCACATTTACGAGCGATAAAAGTCAGTTTCACGTACATATGTCAATATAATTAAACAAAACAAAAATTTCAATATTTTTATTACATTTTAAATTTATTACATTTTAATGGTTACCATACGAGCAAAACTTTTATTGGTAACTTATTTATTAATAAAAAATAAAAATAATAAACGACGCAGGTGTTGGATCCATCCATATTTAAAAAAACGCCCAACTTTGGGGCTTTACCATAAAATTATAAAAGAGTTGGAGAAATATCCAGATCTATACTACAAATACTTCAGAATGAGTCAACAAAATTTTGATAAATTGTTTAATATCCTCAAGAGCACGCTGGAATCGAAGCCATCCAGTTTTCGTGAGTGTGTTTCAGCGCGAGAAAAAGTAGTCATTACGATAAGGTACCTGTAACATCTCAATATAACATAGCGATTTTGTAAACGCTTGCTTACACTTTTAGATTTTTGGCAACTGGATGGTCGTTTCGGGATCTAGCATTTCATTTTTGCTGGGGACATTCCACCATCGGAAAAATAGTTCGGGACACTGTTAAAGCTATTAATGAAATTATAATGCCCTTAGTAATGCCTTCTACTCTTTATGAAGAAGATTGGTTGGAAATCTCAAATGGATTTTTGAATCGTTGGAACTTCCCAAACTGCCTCGGTGCTGTCGATGGCAAACATGTCCAAATCGTATCATTTGCCAACAGTGGCAGCATTAACTTTAACTATAAAAAACACTTTTCAATCAATCTCCTTGCATTAGTTGATGCAGACTATAAATTTATTTATATTGATGTGGGTGCATATGGTTCGAAGGCGGATGCGACCGTATTCGCTAACAGCAATTTTGGAAAGCTGTGGCTGCAAAATAAATTAAACGTACCTCGTTCACGTCCACTTCCAGGAACCAATGCAAAAATGCCGTTTGTTATTGTAGGCGACGAGCCATTTGCTCTCAAATGGCTAAAAAATAAAAAATAATTTTTAATTATAGGTATACATGTATCTAAAGGAAGTATTGCATATTGTATAACTAAAACTTAATTCTCCAGGTTGAGCCGGGCTAGGCGGATTGTGGAAAATACTTTTGGCATATGTTCCCAAATATGGCGGGTCTTATTGAAAAGGATACAATGTAGCGAAGATCTAACTAAGCTTATAGGAACTTGTTGCTGTGTTTTGCACAACTATTTAAGAATATCTAAATTTAATTGGCCCGCACCCGCTTGCTGTATCAACAACGAACAAGATGGAGAGGACATATCCAGCGCGAGAGCAGTCGATATTCGAGAATCGTTTGCTAATTGGTGCCTTGCTGAAGGCGATGTTCCTTGGCAGCATAAACGTAATTTCGCGTGACAAGCGATATGACTACGGGAATCGGACCCTATATATATTTTTAATTAATTTCAAATTCCACTTGATGGAATAATTCTAAAATTTTTATTTGGAGAATCGATCTTTTCTCGACGCTTAAATTTTCCATGCGTTTGGCCAAGCTTTCCAAAAACAGTTGCGACTCCGACTGCCGTGGATTTTCTTTACCCGCATCTTTCTCCAAAAGTGAAAGAAGTTTTTCTTCTAGCGGTGAATTCTTTTGCTTCGGCTCTGATGGAAGCCTGGCTATATTATCTGTTGATTCAGAAAGTATTTCGACGTCGTTTTCCGAAAGGGCCTCGCTTTGTCCGTTTATGTTCGAAATAGTCCTAAATAATTTTTGTATAAATTAAATACATATTACTTTAGATACAAATAATAGTTATTTCATGATCTCACCTGGGTGTCTCAAAAAACGGAACAAGAAAATACATGACATCGTAGTACTGCCATTTGGGTTTTTTTACTGCCCCAATTCCACTGGGGATATTTTTCGACGCCCGCAACAGTTGGAAAAAGGTATCTCGCAAATTTTTCCACTTGGATTTGCAGTCATCAACTAAAATTAAAAGAAATTTTTCATTTTATTTTTCTATTCATATTTTGTGACATTCAAAATTTCCGATATAGCTGCCCATGCTTGATTCTTTATCAAGCGGTTTTTGTAATCCGGATGCTTTTTAAGTACTTTTCATACCAGGCGCCTCGGCTTTGAGCTTCGCAAATAAAATTTTTTTATTTCCTTTTTTAACTATGTAAATTTGTTTTATTCGATTGATACCGTTTAATTTTATAGTAATAAATTCAATTTGTTGAAAAATAATTTATTTTTAAGTGATAATTAAAAAAAAAACAAAATATATTATAATGAAGTTATCTACAAAGCCAAGGCAATGCGTTCCACACTCGACTGCGAGATTTTAAAGCAGTACAAAGCGAATTGCTTTGTCAACATAACCTACAAATCACATTTTTTGAACAAATATTTCATACTTACCAAAAAATCTAGCTCATATGTACGTTACAAATTTAAAATATCTCAGTTCTTGCGTGTTTCACGTGTAAAATAGACCTAAATAAAATATTTGATAGCAACCGAATGTTCAAAGCCAACGCCACCGGTATGAAAGGGTCTCAGCTTCGCATTTGTAGTAACTAAATATTTCGAGGCGAGGCGCCTGGTATGAAAAGTACTTTACTGTAAAGGCATTGGTATCCTTCTACTTCCAAAATGAGCATTTCTTCAAACTCGGTATCCATTTTTTTATTTTTTTTTTATTTATGTAGTTCAAGCACAAGAACCAGATCACAGTACTACAAATCGCGTTTAATTTTATAGGTTATGTTAAACGTCAATCGCAGAAAAAATCGACGAAATTTTATACTAGTACTAGAGAAATATTTGTGGAAAACGAGTGGAACGTATTTCAAGTTGACAGCTATCGTTCATAATTTTTAATTTGCGGCGATAAACAGATATTTGGAATTCAAATCTGTTTGAACTTATTTTTTATTTTGAATAAATGTAAAATTTATAAACTGTGCTTAGTTTAAATCATACTATTTGCATTAATTTGCCAATTTTCTTTCATAATTTAGTAAAAAATAATCTAATCGTTCTCGTCACTCGTTCTCAATGTGTACCGGCCTTAAGTGTCATTAATAAAAGGAATCGAAATAAATGATTTTGAAATAAAGCAAGTCAGTAGCGAGAAACATTCGGTATTAACACGAAATCTGGAGGAATACCATAAAGTTAAAAATATTTTGGACGAAGTAGACACAAAAATATTTTTCTTGTACAGCTAAAGGTTTCAAACCGAAAACTATATGGTGCTAATGGACCTAAATGAAGAAGAAAATCTGAACAAAATAAAAGCGGAAATTGAAAGAAACGGCGAAATACGTATCACAAATATATTACAGCCGACGACAAAACGAGCTTTGGAAGAAAAAAAAAATTGCCTTTGATTTGTTGAATTTACACTGTGTAGAAAAGCAATTGAAGTTGCTGTATGAATGTGTAAGACGTAGTGATGTGATAAGAAAGACCGTGTGAATAGTGAAGACGCAAATAAATATTGTATTGGATGCAATGTGGTGAATTTTATGTAGATGTCGCCTAATCGAGAAATGTTGTTGTTGAAAGTGAACTAAGCGAATTTATATCAAGATAAACACAGTTTCAAACTCTAGGTTCGCCAAAGTATCATTGTCTGTGCCATTTTCAATCGACGTTAAATCGGCTAAGTAGCCTATTAAATAAACAGCCATACAATAGAAATGCTAAGGTTAACCATTTCTCGATTCAAACTTTATACAAACAAAGTTAAAGTATTTTATTAATTATACATTATTTTGATTAGATTGTATGAAATGGCGACAACAGGACTAGACAAATTTAACACACATCCACACATATACACAAAGTAAAAGTAAAACTTACAAAATGGGTAGCAATTACTATACTCAAATAGTCGATTGTGGATAGCTGCTAACCCTTTTTGTATATATGTACATAATCGATCGTGATTTTGTTGTTGTTACAAATTACTAAATGCCATTTCGTGTTTAAACTTTTTGATATATACACAAACTCTATATAAAGTCTCCCGGTATTGCCCGATGTATTAATTATTCTAATTCCATTCTCTACATTTAAATATATACGTAAAGTCATATGTACAGTTTGAAAGGTAAAAACAAAAAAAATTGGAAAAAGCGGAATTTTCATTTCATCTAACCCTCACCTTCAAATTTTAGTGCATTACATACATACATACAAGAAAAACAGAATTGTTGAGAGGCAACAACAATTATCTTAAGAAATTTCACTTTCTTTGGCGCGGATAATCAAATAAAAAAATTGCATTGCATGCATATTTCCATTGTACCTCCTCAAAAACAACCAAGCCCAACATGAATTTCAGTATAACACACAAAAACCAATTCATTAAATTAATTTATGGATCCATATCAAACAACCCCCCTTAAAACAAAAAAAAATACTTTAACAAATTTTCTAACCACAAAAACCCTTCAAATTCAACTTGCGTGATACAACATTTTTTTTTTTTTGGTTGTGCGGTGGTAAACAAAACCAACAACAAAAAAAAAAAAATATTTATTGGAATTCGAAAATGCATTCGACGGTCGAACGAACCAATATATGTATATATGTACACTCATATCAACAACATGATTATAGTAATTTTGTAAAAAATAAAAACGTTCAACCCCTAAATCGTGTAAATGGTCATTTTGATGGTCTATTTGCTGTCTAAAAAAAAAATTGGAATCCCCCTTGTCGATTCAAAGAATTTATTTTGGAAACGGAAATTCTGTTCAACATGGAAACCAATAAAATGCGCTTACAACGAAGGAATTCAATAACCCCGTCTTGAATGATAATGAATGGTTTCATGTAAATCGATTGATATATGTTTTGGTATTTTTATGGGAATATTCATTGTTTTAAATCGGAACTTCAGGCCCCTATAAGTTTCCAAATTCAACCGTGTGATTACGTAACTAAACAAGTCCTCGTAAACAAATCTGATTGTGATTTAAATTTTCTATTTTCAAACTGTTCATTGTTTGTAAAGTCAAACTACTTCTCAATCTCAAACCATAGATAAGAGAACCGTTAAACAAATGAATTCCAATGTAATCAAATTGTATTGGTTTTGTAAATGTATCCCAGATTATAGATGTTTCGTTTTTTGCTTTGTCAACAAAAATTCCACAATTACTTCACATTAACCCAACACAATTATTACAGAATCACTATAATTCACTTAAAAGCACTTTCACAATTATTTATCACACTATAAAATTCTCACTTTATCAAACGCACTATTTAAGCTACACCCTTTCAATTCAACTTCATTCGCCTTTTTATATGTCGAAACCTCGTTTGAAAATAATCGCGAATCTTCCATTATGAATATTCGAGTTCAATAATAATTCGCCTAAATGTTGATTATGCATAACGTTTAGCCAGGACAATATTTTAGTACAAATTATGTCATTTGCTACGTTCCATCAAATAGCGTTCCATTTAATATGGCAAAGTGAGGTGATTTGGGAATGGAACGCATAAAAAGAGCCACGAAAGTAAAATTTAACTAAAAATATTGACGAAAGTGGGAAAATTATTTATTAATTAATTAGCAGTTCGTAGGGATTAGTTAATAATTGGTAACGATGCTGCTCTAAATTCCAAAACAAGCTACATGTAAAATATGGTCATAAGTACTTGAGATTATTTGCAAAATTAAATGGAACGCAGAACTTTTAACCCTTGACTTGACGCTATAACTAATTGAAGCGTATCATAATTTGACAGTTTTTAGTACTTCAGTTAATTCTCCTATTTATGAGCACATTTAAGGATGACCGTATTTGGTCAAAAACACTTCCCGGAGAAGCTCGAATTGTTGCCAGAAGATACAATTTCAAATGATTTAGTTCAAATTGTTTAAAAATATTTGGAGTTTAATCAGTCTCCGTATCTTATTGTCACCCTGTAGATGGGGGTAAGTTACTCCGACAGGGGTAAATATGTTTTTGTTAGAAATAAAGGCACAATATTGCGTCTGTGGAAACAGAAAGTTAAGCAGAATGAAATAGTTGGATTTCTAAAGTTTGCTGTGTATATTGTGAAAAGTTCTTTAACACCAAGAATATAATTACAGGACATTTTATCAAACTCAGAGAGCGGCTCTCTGAATGCTATTCAGTTCTTGATTAACATAGTAACGGTTATGCTGCGTGTCCCTTAATTGTAACGTTTGTGATGTACCGCGGGATAGCATTGTTGTAGGTAAATATTGTTTGGGGAAGTAACAAGAAAGAACCAAAACCCTCGATCTTACGCATCCTATAAATCTTATGAGTTTTATGGACCTTATGAATCCTATATGCATCTTATGAATCTTATGGATCTTATAAATCTTGTGAATCTTAAGGATCTTATGAATCTTATGAATCTTATGAATTCCAGAATCACTATTATTCACTCAAAACACTTTCATAATTATTTATCACATATAAAATTATCTGCAGCCTAGCAATACAACTTCAATCACTTTTTATATATCAAAACTTCGTTTGAGAATAATCGCGATTCTTTCATTATGAATATTCGAGATCAATAATAATTCGCCTAAATGTTGATTTCGCATAACATTTAGCGTTGACAATTTTTTAGTATAAATTGGGTAATTGCGTTCCATTTAACATGGCAAAGTGAGGTGATTTGGGAATGTTGCTTCAAAACTCGATTTACATTCTCAAAACTATATTTTTTTTTCTATTTCTGCAATCTTTTCTGGGTCTCAAGGCACTCCCAACTCTTTCGCACTTCGCTTTTAACGTCCTACCTTACGCAGTAGCCAAATCGAGGACATACGGCTATATGCCCGTTTTAGGTAGACCACCTGAACATTGCATTGCTTTATGCTAGCCTATTTAGTACTGTCAAGAAAGGTGGGTCGGCCCATTCTCAAACTATTTGCCAAAACCTAAAATTGTTGAAATTGTTATAAGTAGATCAACATTTAGGCGAATTATTATGATACTCTGGACTGATACTCTACGGGATGATTAGTGTTGGCAGCAGTGACAACACTAATATAAAATAAAACAGAGTTCAGTGGATGTACAAGGAAGGAGTGATTGCATCATCTTTTAAATAAAAAACAAGAGATGTGATGATTCATCTAACTCATAAAGAATAAAGGCGAACATTAGATTTACAAAGTGCATTTTTAATTAATAATATAAATTTAAGTTACCGGAGTGGTAATAAAGTGGCGACGAGGAGTCAAAATGACGGACGTTTTGGTTAAAGAATTTTTGGAGCAACTAAAAATTCAAAAAGACGAGTCCGAAAGACGTGAAATGGCATTCCAAGACCAAATCCAGCGACAACATATCCAATTGCAAGAATTAATTGGAAAAATAAGGAATATTCCTGGAAATTCTAATGTGGAGCAACGCATGGAAAGTTTGGCGAATAGTATGCAAACTTTTCGCTACGACCCAGAAATTGGTCAAACATTTGAGAGCTGGTACAGACTCGACAAGGAGTTATTCATAGAGGATGCAAAGGAGTTCGATGGCGCAGCCAAAATTCGCCTTTGTCTACGAAAATTGGATGCATCAGTACATACAAAGTTTAAGGATATGCTTCTCCCGAAGGAGCCAAAGGACTTCACATTCGATGAGATCATCCAGAAACTCAAAGATACGTTCGGTAGAATGGAATCCATTTTCACCACGCGGTTCAAATGTCTGCAGACGACTATGGATGACAGCACAAATTTTTCAACATACAAAGCACAAATAAATCGCAGATGTGAAGATTTTCAATTAGAGAATCTGTCCACAAACCAGTTTAAGTGCCTTATTTTTGTATGTGGGCTAAAATCATCTCGTTTCGCTGAAATCCGCACGCGTCTACTATCAAAGCTTGACGGCGACACTGCGGATGAACACACTCTTGACAAACTTGAGGCAGAAATACAACGTATGCTCAGTTTAAAAATAGATACGGCGATAATTGGTGGAACTACAAAGGCATTGTCATCAGCCATACAGGCGATTAAACAACAAAACAATCGTCAAACAATGGCAACACAAAATGCACAACAAGTAGGTGGAAAACATTCCCACATATCGCCTGCGCCAATCACGAATCATTCCCAGCCACAAACACGGGTTGGCTCTGTGGTGGCATTCACTACTCATATAACTGTCAGTTCCGCACGTACAAGTGTACGCAATGTCACATGATCGGACACAAGGAAGGGTTCTGCAATTTTGCCAATAAACCTCGGAATTCAAAGAAAAAAAAAAACACCGAGGACAATTCAAAACCAGTGTAATTCGATCTATCAATGATGATGGTGATCAAGCCGAGACGTATAGTGACCGAAAATATGTCACTGTGAAGATAAATGGATGTGAAACCATATTACAGATTGACACAGCTGGAGATTTCACAGTTATCACCGAACAAGTATGGCGTCTCCTACAACTAGACCGAGCGACAAGAAAGTCAACTCAGCATCATTGGGCCCTGTCCCCATTATTGCAGAATTTGACTGTGAAATGGGGATACCAATTACCGGGCAAGTATTATTTGGGAAATGTTATGTGACCAATATTAAAGGCCTCAATATTTTAGGTATCGACTGGATAAAAGCATTTGGACTTTGGGATCAGCCTATCAGTTCTATTTGTAATGTGATACGCGATCAAGCCAGCAGTCGTGATAAGTTTATAGCAGAATTGCAACAACAATTCCGAGTTGTTTTCAGCGACAATCAAGGCTTGTGCAATGTCACTAAAGCTCATATATAACTGAAGTCTCATTCGCCGCACTCGAAAGTGTCGAACGCGAATTGGAGCGTCTACAGAAACTAAACATAATAACGCCAGTTGAGTTCTCAAAGTAGGCAGAACCCATTGTTGCAGGTAAAATAACCAAACGGCCGCGTACGAATATGCGCCGACTATTCCACGAGTCTAAACGCCAGTATTGAAACAAAAGCCCATCCACTGCCAACTCCAGAGGAAATGTTTTCCCAACTCGCAGGCAATACTGTATTCAGCAAAATAGATCTGTCAGATGCGTATTTGCAGATCGAAGTCGACGATGAATCGAGGCAGATACTGACAATAAATACACATAAAGGTTTATTCACATTCAATCGACTAGCGCCGGGCAGTTTCCAGAAGATCGTGGATGCAATGATAGCGGGCCTCGAAGGCACAGTGGCCTACTTCGATGACATTCTCGTACACGCAATAGACGAGAACACACACAAACAAAATGTCAAGCGCCTGTTTCAACGTTTAGAGAAATATGGTTTCCGGGTAAAACTCGAAAAATGCGATTTTTACACACACACCAAGTTAAATACCTTGGTGTAATCATTAATGCCAAAGGTATCACAACAGACCCATCGAAAATTGCTGCAGTAACTTCGATGCCGGTCCCTCAGAACATAAATCAGCTTCGTTCATTTCTGGGAGCTATACATTTCTATAGCCTACGTTCACCGTTAGATCATCTCTTGAGAGCGGATGTTAAGTGGGAATGGTCTCATGAATGCCAACAGGCATTCGAAAAGTTCAAACAATTCTCACATCAGAATTGCTTCTAACACACTACGACCCAGCTCTACAAGTAAAAATATACGCTGACGCTAGTAACACTGGAATTGGAGCGTCAATCAACTATGCCTACGACAACGGAACGGAAAAAGCTATCGCGCATGCAGCACGCGCACTCACAAAAGCCGAGCAGAATTATAGCCAAATCGAGAAAGAGGGGTTAGCTCTCATATACGCTGTAAAAAAATTCCACCGCTACGTATATGGTAGAAGTTTTATTCTCAGTGAATTTTTTTGCTTTTGTTTGGAAATCCAGAAAATCTAGTAACAGATAACGGCACCCAATTCGTAAGTGAGAAATTCAAGTCATTTTGTGAGTCACGAGGAATAAATCATATCAAAACTCCACCGTATCACCCAATGTCGAACGGCCGAGCGGAACGATTCGTAGATACATTAAAAAGGACACTAAATAAATCAGAGGGGGGAAGGATCAAACAAGGAAAACTTAACTAAATTCCTCCATATTTACCGTTCAACACCTAATCGACGAGCTCAACTGTCTAAGTCACCTGCACAACTGTTTTTGGGACGAGAAATTCGAAACGAGTTGAACTTGTTGAAGTCAGTTCCAGAATCCAGCACAGAACGAGATACGCAACAAGAACGTCAGTTCAACAAACATCATGGAGCTCGTGCAAGACAATTTGAGGTTGGAGATAAAGTTTATGCTAAAATCTACCATCATAACAAGATGTCCTGGGCTCAAGGTAAAGTCATCAAGCGAATTGGACAAGTGATGTACCTTGTTGGCCTGATCAAAACAAACCGTTTAGTTCGATTATCTGTGAACCAACTAATTCGTCGGTACACAGAGAATGACGACAGGATCAATGAGGATCAACTTCCTTTAGATTTGTTAATAGCACCAACCAGTGACATGTCATCAGCTAACACAAATCAGTCACCAACGCAACCATCAATAGAACCGCCAATAGAATCAGATAGTAATGAATAGGGCTATGATTTTCGGGTTAAAACCTTTCCGCGGTGGAACAAGTTTGGTGAATTTGGATAACATAGCAACTTGTTTCATAAAATTTCCTTTCATTTGGCATCGGTTTGTTGGCACCTTTTTTTACCTTTTTCGTGGTTTAAAACCTTTTATAGGTTTCCAAACTTTTCCACCTTTTTTCAACCTTTTTTTCCAGTTTTAAGGTTTAACTTAGCATTTTAGCGAATATTTTGCCTAAATTTTGGGTTTTGAACGGCAAATAGAAAGTTACGAACGAAAATTTTACATTAAATTTTCAGCACATAAATTTGTACAAGTGTAAACGCATTTTAAAATAATTCCCTTCAAAATAAATATAAAAAATGAAAAGGAAATTTTCACATTAGTGGCAATACTATTTCAATTTTTGTTTTGTTTTTTTGGTTAGCCGCCATGACAGGAAATTTGACATTATGTGTTTTTTCTTCATTTCGTTTCCGATGTGGTGTTATTGTTTAAATGAAATTTATTTTCTGGTTTATTTTACGAACTCAACTGTTTAAATACTTCTCATGTGTATTAATAAAAGCAAATCAATTTAAATTATACTTCACCAATAAATTATTCGTGTAAGTATGTGTTTTATTTTGGTATGCATCTAAAAACTCTTGTGTGCTACGATTATATATAATTTCAGATGAAATTATGCCGAAAGTCAAAATTTCAAATAGAAGTCGCTTAGAGGGTTTTGTAAAAGAGTACAATGTATTCAAAACTGACGGACAAGTGTTATATTGCAAATTTTGTAATGTAACAATAGTTGCAGATAAAAAATCTCAATTGGTGCAACATCTAAGTTCCACTAAACACAAGGAAAATGCCAGAAAAAGTGACGGGAGTTCAAATCAAGATGCGATTAATCCAAATCTAACGTACAAAAATTTTTGCATAAACCTATGCAAAATGCTAGTTTCTTCCGATATACCACTTAATAAATTAGCAAATCCCCATTTTGCTGAATTTATTCACAAATATACAAACTTCAAAGTTCCAGATCAAACTACATTAAGAAAAAATTACATAAAACTTCTATACGGCGAAACCATGTTGAACATAAAAAGTATAATACGAAACGGATATGTGTGGCTGTCAATAGACGAAACCACCGATGTTACAGGAAGATACGTGGCTAATGTTGTAGTAGGCATATTAAATCCGGACGAGCTGAGAAGTCGAAAAAGGTATCTGTTAAACGTTGCAGTGTTAGATAAAGCCAACGGTTCAACTATAGCTAGGCTATTCGACGATTCGGTAAAACTTTTGGGCGATGAGTTCAACCGTGACAACATTTTACTATTTTTATCTGATGCGGCTCCTTATATGGTCAAAGCGGCTTCTGCAATTAAAATTTTCTACCCAAAAATTTTGCATGTTACATGCTTGGCACATGGAATTCATCGGATTGCTGAAAAAATAAGATCTTTATACCCAAATGTTGACAAGATGATTGCGTCGGTGAAAAAAATATTTCTAAAAGTTCCATCGAGAGTCCAAATTTTTAAAGAAATTGAACCGGAGTTGGCACTTCCGCCGAAGCCAGTAATCACAAGATGGGGTACTTGGATTGAAGCTGTGGAATACTATGCCACAAATTTTGAAAAAATAGAAAATGTTTTATCGAAACTAATAGACGACGACTCTGCAGCTCTTGAAACTATTAAGGATTTGTTTGCTAGGTCAAAAACGACACTAAAAAAATGATTTAATTTTTGTCTCATCTAATTACGGCTTTTTCAGTTCTTCAATTGCTAAACTAGAGACGGCGGGATTACCCCTAATTTCTCAAATTGGCATTGTGGAACAAGCCTTAAGAAAAATCGAAACGGTAAAAGGTCCAACTGGTAATCAAATAAAATCAAAAATAGCCGATGTAATGCAAAAAAACAATAACTTTAAAATCCTTCAATTGATTTCAAATATTTTAAGCGGTAATGCGGATTCAACTCATCACCACAACTATACAAATGTGGAAGTATTGGCATTTAAGTATGCCCCAATTACATCTGTGGACGTTGAGCGGACATTTTCAATGTACAAAAATTTATTACGCGCCAACCGACAGAGTTTCACTTTTGAAAATTTACAACACCACTTCATTATTTATTGTAACGAAGCCTTAAATTCCTAAAAGTAACCTAGCTTTAATTAATTTAAAAAATTAGAAAATCTATGAAATTTTTGTTAGTAACCGCAATAAAAGTGAATGAGCAGGATTTATTATTTATTTTTAATATTTTTATTTATTTGTTTTTTATTTGTTAAGTTTAAAAACTCCCAATCGCCTATTGGATTTCGATTTATCTAATTAAAAGTGGGAGATGTTGGCAGCAGTGACAACACTAATATAAAATAAAACAGAGTTCAGTGGATGTACAAGGAAGGAGTGATTCCATCATCTTTTAAATAAAAAACAAGAGATGTGATGATTCATCTAACACATAAAGAATAAAGGCGAACATTAGATTTACAAAGTGCATTTTTAATTAATAATATAAATTTAAGTTACCGGAGTGGTAACAATTAGTAAGTGAATAAACAAACAAGTCGATAGCCAAACCACAACTTATTATTTTCTACGTACTCGTTGAAACCGTTTTGAGCTGTTGATGAAGCGCTGTATACTCTTGACGTCCATCAGGTTATTTAAAAGAAGTGCTCGTAAAAATTTTAGTCTGTTTTGGGCTAAACGGGAGTAGGTACAAAGAAGATTGATTACTGTTCCACCTTTTCCTCGTTTTCACAAATGCGACATTAGTCATGTGAAAAGAAACCAAGTCACAGTGCCCTGTAATCACTCCGACAACAATCCCGTCTTGTCGCCGTTGAAGTAAGATCTGCTGTTTAGATCTCGCCAAATCTAAATTTGGCCATCGTCATTCACCAACTTACTAGCTTCTTCCTGAAGCGGCAGTTTATATGATGCAAGAGGCATTACAATATTCCATCTGCTATTTGTGATATGGCTGATGGTGCTAAGACGGGTATGCTCATCGGTTATGTTTTCTGTACTATTGAAATGCCCCGGCACGTGTTTTAATCTCAGCCAGACTAAGTTTATAACGCCTGGTTGCCGTTAGCCAGTCCTTTCTGGAGGGGACACATTTAGAAACTTTACATCAAAAGATAATGACGGTTGATTGTGTTATATCATTTGAATTGGTTGTTTCATGTTCTTTCCGCCAAAACTCCAGATAGTGAGATAATTTGAGATGTCGTACTGTAAAGAAAAACAGCTCAATAGATTCGTGCAAAGATTAGATGTATTTTCGGAACAAATGAGAAAAAAGAAAGGTGGTATAAGTATAAGGCTTGAGTGATACAAAAAAAAAAAAAATAACCGAAATTTACCAACTGTAAAAATTCCCATTTCCCACTAATCTACCATAGATAATTCCTTTAGACCGTTATACGCTCGTTAACCGTATAAACGGAAATTGAAAACCAATATCATATTTTTCCAAACAATACAAAATGATCAGACAATTTCTTAAATAATTACCTATACCGGTGTGTGCTGATCTCACACATCTCATTCAATTCCCCCATCAACTGTTGTTTATACATACCTCTATAACACAATTTTCTACCCTTGTTGCTGTGACTAGTTTCCATATTGTTTACTTACTTTTCTAGTCTAAATGTAATTTTCACGGTGCCAATAAAAAATTTAAAAAAAAAATGTGTGCGAGTTCATAGACAGGGAAAGAAAGGTATAACGAAGAGTTTATTGACCGGATTCCTATATGGTTTACGTTTTTTTTTTTTTTTTATGAAAACATACAAAAGGTGGTCGGCTTCGATTTTCGAGCCAAACATAAAAAAAAATCTTCTTCAATGAATCGGAATACAACTACAATGCAGCTGATATAAGTTGGTAAATTACTTTGATCACGAATCTAAACATACATATCGACATAAATTATAATAAATGTACGGATTTAAGGGGTGGTTTAAGTTAATGCGACAGCATCGTCGATTATGTGCTCCGTAAAAATGGACTTTAATCAAGAAATGAAATCATGAATTAAATTAACTATTTATACTATAATTACAGTAGATCGGTATAACCCTTTATTACTAATTCACAAACCCCATTTTATAAATATTTACCTCAAAGAAAATCCACCTTTACTATATACTCTTACGTTGAATGTCTTAATACTACTTGTTATACTCGTATATTATACGATTATTAAACACAATAGAAAACACTTTGCGTAAGGCAGAGTAATATACGGCATACCCGAAATGTCTTTGAATGCGACCCTAATTTTATTTTTTTAAGATATTATTATGAGAAATACAAAAGAACACCTTCTTATTTGTTTTGCTTATCAATTTCTTAAAGGAGGAGTCATTTACAAGACGATTACTTATTTATTTTATTATGTTGGTACGGTGGTACATACACGCTTATTATACTCGTATTTATACAAGGGGAATAAAATTACAAGAACAATAATTTATGTATGTGATACATTTGTGCAAATCAAAATTTGTACAGCCATATACAACCCTTTTATAAATTTGTAAACGAAAATTATAAACACTTTGGTTGGAAAGCAGCTGCCGAATAAAAATCAGATATGTCAACGCACACAGAGAACAATAGATAAAATTACAGCAGTGAAGAAATATCCGATAGGAATGTACGTTATGTAATCGCGTATATGCCTACGGCACGGATACACAAATTTATAACGATAAAATAAAAATCAATCAGCCTTTTACAATTATCAAGATTTCATTTCCATCGTACATGTCGAATTTCATCAAAATCATATGTCATGAAGTTTGAAATCGTTTTTTTTTCAGTCACTTTAGAGCCTTATAGAGAAGAAGAGGTTTCGCTTCATACTAACAATCAATAACAATAACTTAAAAGAACGAACATCATACTTTGAAAATGTCTTGATTTTGCACATTTCACAAACAAATAAAACAAACGACTGTTCTCCGTGTCAATTTGAAATTGGAACTGAAGTTGTGCGATTCTAACATTTGTCTTTTAACATTGTATAACAGATTTAAAGTGTTATACGTTCAAAATGATACGAAACCATAAAATATTTTAGGAGTTTGTGGTTTTTAGGGTTTACGAACGCGGTTTGATTTTATTAAATTCCTAATGAAACAATAATCTTTAGCCCCCACCGCTAGAGACGTATACATATTATTATGAGAAGCGATGCACGATTTATCTATCATTTGTCTTTAAAAATATTTGGAGCTCAATTTCAGAGCTACAAAATCAAAAATCTGCAATTGTGCTCCGATTCCGATGATTGATACCTCTATCGATAGGCAATGAGACCTGTAATTGTCATGCCAATGATCATTTGGATCGTTAGAATATTTCTACACATTTTGTAGAAAATTCAATTTTATTGAAAATCACCTGGACTATAGACCACAAAATCAGAGCTACAAAATCAAAAATCTGCAATTGTGCTCCGATTCTGATGATTGATACCTCTATCGATAGGCAATGAGACCTGTAATTGTCATGCCAATGATCATTTGGATCGTTAGAATATTTCTACACATTTTGTAGAAAATTCAATTTTATTGAAAATCACCTGGACTATAGACCACAAAACCAGAGCTACAAAATCGAAAACCTGCAATTGTGCTCATGACAACGGTTATTTGGATAATTCGAAAATTTCTACACATTTTGTAAATTCAATTTTATTGAAAATCACCTGGACTATAGACCACAAAATCAGAGCTACAAAATCAAAAATCTGCAATTGTGCTCCGATTCTGATGATTGATACCTCTATCGATAGGCAATGAGACCTGTAATTGTCATGCCAATGATCATTTGGATCGTTAGAATATTTCTACACATTTTGTAGAAAATTCAATTTTATTGAAAATCACCTGTACTATAGACCACAAAACCAGAGCTACAAAATCGAAAACCTGCAATTGTGCTCATGACAACGGTTATTTGGATAGTTCGAAAATTTCTACACATTTTGTAGAAAATTCAATTTTATTGAAAATCACCTGGACTATAGACCACAAAATCAGAGCTACAAAATCAAAAATCTGCAATTGTGCTCCGATTCCGATGATTGATACCTCTATCGATAGGCAATGAGACCTGTAATTGTCATGCCAATGATCATTTGGATCGTTAGAATATTTCTACACATTTTGTAGAAAATTCAATTTTATTGAAAATCACCTGGACTATAGACCACAAAACCAGAGCTACAAAATCGAAAACCTGCAATTGTGCTCATGACAACGGTTATTTGGATAGTTCGAAAATTTCTACACATTTTGTAGAAAATTCAATTTTATTGAAAATCACCTGGACTATAGACCACAAAATCAGAGCTACAAAATCAAAAATCTGCAATTGTGCTCCGATTCTGATGATTGATACCTCTATCGATAGGCAATGAGACCTGTAATTGTCATGCCAATGATCATTTGGATCGTTAGAATATTTCTACACATTTTGTAGAAAATTCAATTTTATTGAAAATCACCTGGACTATAGACCACAAAACCAGAGCTACAAAATCGAAAACCTGCAATTGTGCTCATGACAACGGTTATTTGGATAGTTCGAAAATTTCTACACATTTTGTAGAAAATTCAATTTTATTGAAAATCACCTGGACTATAGACCACAAAACCACAGCTACAAAATCGAAAACCTGCAATTGTGCTCATGACAACGGTTATTTGGATAGTTCGAAAATTTCTACACATTTTGTAGAAAATTCAATTTTATTGAAAATCACCTGGACTATAGACCACAAAATCAGAGCTACAAAATCGAAAATCTGCAATTGTGCTCCGATTCCGATGATTGATACCTCTATCGATAGGCAATGAGACCTGTAATTATCATGCCAATGATCATTTGGATCGTTAGAATATTTCTACACATTTTGTAGAAAATTCAATTTTATTGAAAATCACCTGGACTATAGACCACAAAACCAGAGCTACAAAATCGAAAACCTGCAATTGTGCTCATGACAACGGTTATTTGGATAGTTCGAAAATTTCTACACATTTTGTAGAAAATTCAATTTTATTGAAAATCACCTGGACTATAGACCACAAAATCAGAGCTACAAAATCGAAAATCTGCAATTGTGCTCCGATTCCGATGGTTAATACCTCTATCGATAGGCAATGAGACCTGTAATGGTGATGCAAATGATCATTTGGATCGTTAGAATATTTCTACACATTTTGTAGAAAATTCAATTTTATTGAAAATCACCTGGACTATAGACCACAAAACCAGAGCTACAAAATCGAAAACCTGCAATTGTGCTCATGACAACGGTTATTTGGATAGTTCGAAAATTTCTACACATTTTGTAGAAAATTCAATTTTATTGAAAATCACCTGGACTATAGACCACAAAATCAGAGCTACAAAATCGAAAATCTGCAATTGTGCTCCGATTCCGATGGTTAATACCTCTATCGATAGGCAATGAGACCTGTAATTGTCATGCCAATGATCATTTGGATCGTTAGAATATTTCTACACATTTTGTAGAAAATTCAATTTTATTGAAAATCACCTGGACTATAGACCACAAAATCAGAGCTACAAAATCGAAAATCTGCAATTGTGCTCCGATTCCGATGGTTAATACCTCTATCGATAGGCAATGAGACTTGTAATGGTGATGCCAATGATCATTTGGATCGTTAGAATATTTCTACACATTTTGTAGAAAATTCAATTTTATTGAAAATCACCTGGACTATAGACCACAAAACCAGAGCTACAAAATCGAAAACCTGCAATTGTGCTCATGACAACGGTTATTTGGATAGTTCGAAAATTTCTACACATTTTGTAGAAAATTCAATTTTATTGAAAATCACCTGGACTATAGACCACAAAACCACAGCTACAAAATCGAAAACCTGCAATTGTGCTCCGATTCCGATGATTGATACCTCTATCGATAGGCAATGAGACCTGTAATTATCATGCCAATGATCATTTGGATCGTTAGAATATTTCTACACATTTTGTAGAAAATTCAATTTTATTGAAAATCACCTGGACTAGACCACAAAATCAGAGCTACAAAATCAAAAATCTGCAATTGTGCTCTGATTCCGATGATTGATACCTCTATCGATAGGCAATGAGACCTGTAATTGTCATGCCAATGATCATTTGGATCGTTAGAATATTTCTACACATTTTGTAGAAAATTCAATTTTATTGAAAATCACCTGGACTATAGACCACAAAATCAGAGCTACAAAATCAAAAATCTGCAATTGTGCTCCGATTCCGATGATTGATACCTCTATCGATAGGCAATGAGACCTATAATTGTCATGCCAATGATCATTTGGATCGTTAGAATATTTCTACACATTTTGTAGAAAATTCAATTTTATTGAAAATCACCTGGACTATAGACCACAAAATCAGAGCTACAAAATCAAAAATCTGCAATTGTGCTCCGATTCCGATGATTGATACCTCTATCGATAGGCAATGAGACCTGTAATTGTCATGCCAATGATCATTTGGATCGTTAGAATATTTCTACACATTTTGTAGAAAATTCAATTTTATTGAAAATCACCTGGACTATAGACCACAAAACCAGAGCTACAAAATCGAAAACCTGCAATTCTGCTCATGACAACGGTTATTTGGATAGTTCGAAAATTTCTACACATTTTGTAGAAAATTCAATTTTATTGAAAATCACCTGGACTATAGACCACAAAATCAGAGCTACAAAATCAAAAATCTGCAATTGTGCTCCGATTCCGATGATTGATACCTCTATCGATAGGCAATGAGACCTATAATTATCATGCCAATGATCATTTGGATCGTTAGAATATTTCTACACATTTTGTAGAAAATTCAATTTTATTGAAAATCACCTGGACTATAGACCACAAAATCAGAGCTACAAAATCAAAAATCTGCAATTGTGCTCCGATTCCGATGATTGATACCTCTATCGATAGGCAATGAGACCTGTAATTGTCATGCCAATGATCATTTGGATCGTTAGAATATTTCTACACATTTTGTAGAAAATTCAATTTTATTGAAAATCACCTGGACTATAGACCACAAAACCAGAGCTACAAAATCGAAAACCTGCAATTCTGCTCATGACAACGGTTATTTGGATAGTTCGAAAATTTCTACACATTTTGTAGAAAATTCAATTTTATTGAAAATCACCTGGACTATAGACCACAAAATCAGAGCTACAAAATCAAAAATCTGCAATTGTGCTCCGATTCCGATGATTGATACCTCTATCGATAGGCAATGAGACCTATAATTATCATGCCAATGATCATTTGGATCGTTAGAATATTTCTACACATTTTGTAGAAAATTCAATTTTATTGAAAATCACCTGGACTATAGACCACAAAATCAGAGCTACAAAATCAAAAATCTGCAATTGTGCTCCGATTCCGATGATTGATACCTCTATCGATAGGCAATGAGACCTGTAATTGTCATGCCAATGATCATTTGGATCGTTAGAATATTTCTACACATTTTGTAGAAAATTCAATTTTATTGAAAATCACCTGGACTATAGACCACAAAACCAGAGCTACAAAATCGAAAACCTGCAATTGTGCTCATGACAACGGTTATTTGGATAGTTCGAAAATTTCTACACATTTTGTAGAAAATTCAATTTTATTGAAAATCACCTGGACTATAGACCACAAAATCAGAGCTACAAAATCAAAAATCTGCAATTGTGCTCCGATTCCGATGATTGATACCTCTATCGATAGGCAATGAGACCTGTAATTGTCATGCCAATGATCATTTGGATCGTTAGAATATTTCTACACATTTTGTAGAAAATTCAATTTTATTGAAAATCACCTGGACTATAGACCACAAAATCAGAGCTACAAAATCAAAAATCTGCAATTGTGCTCCGATTCCGATGATTGATACCTCTATCGATAGGCAATGAGACCTATAATTGTCATGCCAATGATCATTTGGATCGTTAGAATATTTCTACACATTTTGTAGAAAATTCAATTTTATTGAAAATCACCTGGAATATAGACCACAAAATCAGAGCTACAAAATCAAAAATCTGCAATTGTGCTCCGATTCCGATGATTGATACCTCTATCGATAGGCAATGAGACCTGTAATTGTCATGCCAATGATCATTTGGATCGTTAGAATATTTCTACACATTTTGTAGAAAATTCAATTTTATTGAAAATCACCTGGACTATAGACCACAAAACCAGAGCTACAAAATCGAAAACCTGCAATTGTGCTCATGACAACGGTTATTTGGATAGTTCGAAAATGTCTACACATTTTGTAGAAAATTCAATTTTATTGAAAATCACCTGGACTATAGACCACAAAATCAGAGCTACAAAATCAAAAATCTGCAATTGTGCTCCGATTCCGATGGTTAATAGTTCTATCGATAGGCAATGAGACCTGTAATTGTCATGCCAATGATCATTTGGATCGTTAGAATATTTCTACACATTTTGTAGAAAATTCAATTTTATTGAAAATCACCTGGACTATAGACCACAAAATCAGAGCTACAAAATCAAAAATCTGCAATTGTGCTCATGACAACGGTTATTTGGATAGTTCGAAAATTTCTACACATTTTGTAGAAAATTCAATTTTATTGAAAATCACCTGGACTATAGACCACAAAATCAGAGCTACAAAATCAAAAATCTGCAATTGTGCTCCGATTCCGATGATTGATACCTCTATCGATAGGCAATGTGACCTGTAATTGTCATGCCAATGATCATTTGGATCGTTAGAATATTTCTACACATTTTGTAGAAAATTCAATTTTATTGAAAATCACCTGGACTATAGACCACAAAACCAGAGCTACAAAATCGAAAACCTGCAATTGTGCTCATGACAACGGTTATTTGGATAGTTCGAAAATTTCTACACATTTTGTAGAAAATTCAATTTTATTGAAAATCACCTGGACTATAGACCACAAAATCAGAGCTACAAAATCAAAAATCTGCAATTGTGCTCCGATTCCGATGATTGATACCTCTATCGATAGGCAATGAGACCTGTAATTGTCATGCCAATGATCATTTGGATCGTTAGAATATTTCTACACATTTTGTAGAAAATTCAATTTTATTGAAAATCACCTGGACTATAGACCACAAAACCAGAGCTACAAAATCGAAAACCTGCAATTGTGCTCCGATTCCGATGGTTAATACCTCTATCGATAGGCAATGAGACCTGTAATTGTCATGCCAATGATCATTTGGATCGTTAGAATATTTCTACACATTTTGTAGAAAATTCAATTTTATTGAAAATCACCTGGACTATAGACCACAAAATCAGAGCTACAAAATCAAAAATCTGCAATTGTGCTCCGATTCCGATGATTGATACCTCTATCGATAGGCAATGAGACCTGTAATTGTCATGCCAATGATCATTTGGATCGTTAGAATATTTCTACACATTTTGTAGAAAATTCAATTTTATTGAAAATCACCTGGACTATAGACCACAAAACCAGAGCTACAAAATCGAAAACCTGCAATTGTGCTCATGACAACGGTTATTTGGATAGTTCGAAAATGTCTACACATTTTGTAGAAAATTCAATTTTATTGAAAATCACCTGGACTATAGACCACAAAACCACAGCTACAAAATCGAAAACCTGCAATTGTGCTCATGACAACGGTTATTTGGAAAGTTCGAAAATTTCTACACATTTTGTAGAAAATTCAATTTTATTGAAAATCACCTGGACTATAGACCACAACATCAGAGCTACAAAATCAAAAATCTGCAATTGTGCTCCGATTCCGATGATTGATACCTCTATCGATAGGCAATGAGACCTGTAATTGTCATGCCAATGATCATTTGGATCGTTAGAATATTTCTACACATTTTGTAGAAAATTCAATTTTATTGAAAATCACCTGGACTATAGACCACAAAATCAGAGCTACAAAATCAAAAATCTGCAATTGTGCTCCGATTCCGATGATTGATACCTCTATCGATAGGCAATGAGACCTATAATTGTCATGCCAATGATCATTTGGATCGTTAGAATATTTCTACACATTTTGTAGAAAATTCAATTTTATTGAAAATCACCTGGACCATAGACCACAAAATCAGAGCTACAAAATCAAAAATCTGCAATTGTGCTCCGATTCCGATGGTTAATACCTCTATCGATAGGCAATGAGACCTGTAATTGTCATGCCAATGATCATTTGGATCGTGAGAATATTTCTACACATTTTGTAGAAAATTCAATTTTATTGAAAATCACCTGGACTATAGACCACAAAACCAGAGCTACAAAATCGAAAACCTACAATTGTGCTCATGACAACGGTTATTTGGATAGTTCGAAAATTTCTACACATTTTGTAGAAAATTCAATTTTATTGAAAATCACCTGGACTATAGACCACAAAATCAGAGCTACAAAATCAAAAATCTGCAATTGTGCTCCGATTCTGATGATTGATACCTCTATCGATAGGCAATGAGACCTGTAATTGTCATGCCAATGATCATTTGGATCGTTAGAATATTTCTACACATTTTGTAGAAAATTCAATTTTATTGAAAATCACCTGGACTATAGACCACAAAATCAGAGCTACAAAATCAAAAATCTGCAATTGTGCTCCGATTCCGATGATTGATACCTCTATCGATAGGCAATGAGACCTGTAATTGTCATGCCAATGATCATTTGGATAGTTCGAAAATTTCTACACATTTTGTAGAAAATTCAATTTTATTGAAAATCACCTGAACTATAGACCACAAAATCAGAGCTACAAAATCAAAAATCTGCAATTGTGCTCCGATTCCGATGATTGATACCTCTATCGATAGGCAATGAGACCTGTAATTGTCATGCCAATGATCATTTGGATCGTTAGAATATTTCTACACATTTTGTAGAAAATTCAATTTTATTGAAAATCACCTGGACTATAGACCACAAAATCAGAGCTACAAAATCAAAAATCTGCAATTGTGCTCCGATTCTGATGATTGATACCTCTATCGATAGGCAATGAGACCTGTAATTGTCATGCCAATGATCATTTGGATCGTTAGAATATTTCTACACATTTTGTAGAAAACTCAATTTTATTGAAAATCACCTGGACTATAGACCACAAAATCAGAGCTACAAAATCAAAAATCTGCAATTGTGCTCCGATTCTGATGATTGATACCTCTATCGATAGGCAATGAGACCTGTAATTGTCATGCCAATGATCATTTGGATCGTGAGAATATTTCTACACATTTTGTAGAAAATTCAATTTTATTGAAAATCACCTGGACCATAGACCACAAAATCAGAGCTACAAAATCAAAAATCTGCAATTGTGCTCCGATTCCGATGGTTAATACCTCTATCGATAGGCAATGAGACCTGTAATTGTCATGCCAATGATCATTTGGATCGTGAGAATATTTCTACACATTTTGTAGAAAATTCAATTTTATTGAAAATCACCTGGACTATAGACCACAAAACCAGAGCTACAAAATCGAAAACCTGCAATTGTGCTCATGACAACGGTTATTTGGATAGTTCGAAAATGTCTACACATTTTGTAGAAAATTCAATTTTATTGAAAATCACCTGGACTATAGACCACAAAACCACAGCTACAAAATCGAAAACCTGCAATTGTGCTCATAACAACGGTTATTTGGATAGTTCGAAAATTTCTACACATTTTGTAGAAAATTCAATTTTATTGAAAATCACCTGGACTATAGACCACAAAATCAGAGCTACAAAATCAAAAATCTGCAATTGTGCTCCGATTCCGATGATTGATACCTCTATCGATAGGCAATGAGACCTGTAATTGTCATGCCAATGATCATTTGGATCGTTAGAATATTTCTACACATTTTGTAGAAAATTCAATTTTATTGAAAATCACCTGGACTATAGACCACAAAATCAGAGCTACAAAATCAAAAATCTGCAATTGTGCTCCGATTCCGATGATTGATACCTCTATCGATAGGCAATGAGACCTGTAATTGTCATGCCAATGATCATTTGGATCGTGAGAATATTTCTACACATTTTGTAGAAAATTCAATTTTATTGAAAATCACCTGGACTATAGACCACAAAACCAGAGCTACAAAATCGAAAACCTGCAATTGTGCTCATGACAACGGTTATTTGGATAGTTCGAAAATGTCTACACATTTTGTAGAAAATTCAATTTTATTGAAAATCACCTGGACTATAGACCACAAAACCACAGCTACAAAATCGAAAACCTGCAATTGTGCTCATAACAACGGTTATTTGGATAGTTCGAAAATTTCTACACATTTTGTAGAAAATTCAATTTTATTGAAAATCACCTGGACTATAGACCACAAAATCAGAGCTACAAAATCAAAAATCTGCAATTGTGCTCCGATTCCGATGATTGATACCTCTATCGATAGGCAATGAGACCTGTAATTGTCATGCCAATGATCATTTGGATCGTTAGAATATTTCTACACATTTTGTAGAAAATTCAATTTTATTGAAAATCACCTGGACTATAGACCACAAAATCAGAGCTACAAAATCAAAAATCTGCAATTGTGCTCCGATTCCGATGATTGATACCTCTATCGATAGGCAATGAGACCTATAATTGTCATGCCAATGATCATTTGGATCGTTAGAATATTTCTACACATTTTGTAGAAAATTCAATTTTATTGAAAATCACCTGGACTATAGACCACAAAATCAGAGCTACAAAATCAAAAATCTGCAATTGTGCTCCGATTCCGATGATTGATACCTCTATCGATAGGCAATGAGACCTATAATTGTCATGCCAATGATCATTTGGATCGTTAGAATATTTCTACACATTTTGTAGAAAATTCAATTTTATTGAAAATCACCTGGACAGACCACAAAATCAGAGCTACAAAATCAAAAATCTGCAATTGTGCTCCGATTCCGATGGTTAATACCTCTATCGATAGGCAATGAGACCTATAATTGTCATGCCAATGATCATTTGGATCGTTAGAATATTTCTACACATTTTGTAGAAAATTCAATTTTATTGAAAATCACCTGGACAGACCACAAAATCAGAGCTACAAAATCAAAAATCTGCAATTGTGCTCCGATTCCGATGGTTAATACCTCTATCGATAGGCAATGAGACCTGTAATTGTCATGCCAATGATCATTTGGATCGTGAGAATATTTCTACACATTTTGTAGAAAATTCAATTTTATTGAAAATCACCTGGACTATAGACCACAAAACCAGAGCTACAAAATCGAAAACCTGCAATTGTGCTCATGACAACGGTTATTTGGATAGTTCGAAAATGTCTACACATTTTGTAGAAAATTCAATTTTATTGAAAATCACCTGGACTATAGACCACAAAACCACAGCTACAAAATCGAAAACCTGCAATTGTGCTCATAACAACGGTTATTTGGATAGTTCGAAAATTTCTACACATTTTGTAGAAAATTCAATTTTATTGAAAATCACCTGGACTATAGACCACAAAATCAGAGCTACAAAATCAAAAATCTGCAATTGTGCTCCGATTCCGATGATTGATACCTCTATCGATAGGCAATGAGACCTGTAATTGTCATGCCAATGATCATTTGGATCGTTAGAATATTTCTACACATTTTGTAGAAAATTCAATTTTATTGAAAATCACCTGGACTATAGACCACAAAATCAGAGCTACAAAATCAAAAATCTGCAATTGTGCTCCGATTCCGATGATTGATACCTCTATCGATAGGCAATGAGACCTATAATTGTCATGCCAATGATCATTTGGATCGTTAGAATATTTCTACACATTTTGTAGAAAATTCAATTTTATTGAAAATCACCTGGACAGACCACAAAATCAGAGCTACAAAATCAAAAATCTGCAATTGTGCTCCGATTCCGATGGTTAATACCTCTATCGATAGGCAATGAGACCTGTAATTGTCATGCCAATGATCATTTGGATCGTGAGAATATTTCTACACATTTTGTAGAAAATTCAATTTTATTGAAAATCACCTGGACTATAGACCACAAAACCAGAGCTACAAAATCGAAAACCTGCAATTGTGCTCATGACAACGGTTATTTGGATAGTTCGAAAATTTCTACACATTTTGTAGAAAATTCAATTTTATTGAAAATCACCTGGACTATAGACCACAAAATCAGAGCTACAAAATCAAAAATCTGCAATTGTGCTCCGATTCTGATGATTGATACCTCTATCGATAGGCAATGAGACCTGTAATTGTCATGCCAATGATCATTTGGATCGTTAGAATATTTCTACACATTTTGTAGAAAATTCAATTTTATTGAAAATCACCTGGACTATAGACCACAAAATCAGAGCTACAAAATCGAAAATCTGCAATTGTGCTCCGATTCCGATGGTTAATACCTCTATCGATAGGCAATGAGACCTGTAATTGTCATGCCAATGATCATTTGGATCGTGAGAATATTTCTACACATTTTGTAGAAAATTCAATTTTATTGAAAATCACCTGGACTATAGACCACAAAACCAGAGCTACAAAATCGAAAACCTGCAATTATGCTCATGACAACGGTTATTTGGATAGTTCGAAAATTTCTACACATTTTGTAGAAAATTCAATTTTATTGAAAATCACCTGGACTATAGACCACAAAATCAGAGCTACAAAATCAAAAATCTGCAATTGTGCTCCGATTCTGATGATTGATACCTCTATCGATAGGCAATGAGACCTGTAATTGTCATGCCAATGATCATTTGGATCGTTAGAATATTTCTACACATTTTGTAGAAAATTCAATTTTATTGAAAATCACCTGGACTATAGACCACAAAATCAGAGCTACAAAATCAAAAATCTGCAATTGTGCTCCGATTCCGATGATTGATACCTCTATCGATAGGCAATGAGACCTGTAATTGTCATGCCAATGATCATTTGGATAGTTCGAAAATTTCTACACATTTTGTAGAAAATTCAATTTTATTGAAAATCACCTGAACTATAGACCACACAATCAGAGCTACAAAATCAAAAATCTGCAATTGTGCTCCGATTCCGATGATTGATACCTCTATCGATAGGCAATGAGACCTGTAATTGTCATGCCAATGATCATTTGGATCGTTAGAATATTTCTACACATTTTGTAGAAAATTCAATTTTATTGAAAATCACCTGGACTATAGACCATAAAATCAGAGCTACAAAATCAAAAATCTGCAATTGTGCTCCGATTCTGATGATTGATACCTCTATCGATAGGCAATGAGACCTGTAATTGTCATGCCAATAATCATTTGGATCGTTAGAATATTTCTACACATTTTGTAGAAAATTCAATTTTATTGAAAATCACCTGGACTATAGACCACAAAATCAGAGCTACAAAATCAAAAATCTGCAATTGTGCTCCGATTCTGATGATTGATACCTCTATCGATAGGCAATTAGACCTGTAATTGTCATGCCAATGATCATTTGGATCGTTAGAATATTTCTACACATTTTGTAGAAAATTCAATTTTATTGAAAATCACCTGGACTATAGACCACAAAACCAGAGCTACAAAATCGAAAACCTGCAATTGTGCTCATGACAACGGTTATTTGGATAGTTCGAAAATGTCTACACATTTTGTAGAAAATTCAATTTTATTGAAAATCACCTGGACTATAGACCACAAAACCACAGCTACAAAATCGAAAACCTGCAATTGTGCTCATGACAACGGTTATTTGGATAGTTCGAAAATTTCTACACATTTTGTAGAAAATTCAATTTTATTGAAAATCACCTGGACTATAGACCACAAAATCAGAGCTACAAAATCAAAAATCTGCAATTGTGCTCCGATTCCGATGATTGATACCTCTATCGATAGGCAATGATACCTGTAATTATCATGCCAATGATCATTTGGATCGTTAGAATATTTCTACACATTTTGTAGAAAATTCAATTTTATTGAAAATCACCTGGACTATAGACCACAAAACCACAGCTACAAAATCGAAAACCTGCAATTGTGCTCATGACAACGGTTATTTGGATAGTTCGA
This sequence comes from Tipula vernalis, assembly GCA_958295665.1. Taxonomy (NCBI): domain Eukaryota; kingdom Metazoa; phylum Arthropoda; class Insecta; order Diptera; family Tipulidae; genus Tipula; species Tipula vernalis. Next base: position 11,313,364 of record OY282559.1, on the reverse strand, counting down.
AAATTTCTACACATTTTGTAGAAAATTCAATTTTATTGAAAATCACCTGGACTATAGACCACAAAATCAGAGCTACAAAATCAAAAATCTGCAATTGTGCTCCGATTCCGATGATTGATACCTCTATCGATAGGCAATGAGACCTGTAGTTGTCATGCCAATGATCATTTGGATCGTTAGAATATTTCTACACATTTTGTAGAAAATTCAATTTTATTGAAAATCACCTGGACTATAGACCACAAAATCAGAGCTACAAAATCGAAAATCTGCAATTGTGCTCCGATTCCGATGGTTAATACCTCTTTCGATAGGCAATGAGACCTGTAATTGTCATGCCAATGATCATTTGGATCGTTAGAATATTTCTACACATTTTGTAGAAAATTCAATTTTATTGAAAATCACCTGGACTATAGACCACAAAATCAGAGCTACAAAATCGAAAACCTGCAATTGTGCTCATGACAACGGTTATTTGGATAGTTCGAAAATTTCTACACATTTTGTAGAAAATTCAATTTTATTGAAAATCACCTGGACTATAGACCACAAAATCAGAGCTACAAAATCAAAAATCTGCAATTGTGCTCCGATTCTAATGATTGATACCTCTATCGATAGGCAATGAGACCTGTAATTGTCATACCAATGATCATTTGGATCGTTAGAATATTTCTACACATTTTGTAGAAAATTCAATTTTATTGAAAATCAACTGGACTATAGACCACAAAACCAGAGCTACAAAATCGAAAACCTGCAATTGTGCTCATGACAACAGTTATTCGGATAGTTCGAAAATTTCTACACATTTTGTAGAAAATTCAATTTTATTGAAAATCACCTGGACTATAAGACCACAAAATCAGAGCTACAAAATCAAAAATCTGCAATTGTGCTCCGATTCCGATGATTGATACCTCTATCGATAGGCAATGAGACCTGAAATTGTCATACCAATGATCACTTGGATCGTTAGAATATTTCTACACATTTTGTAGAAAATTCAATTTTATTGAAAATCACCTGGACTATAGACCACAAAATCAGAGCTACAAAATCAAAAATCTGCAATTGTGCTCCGATTCTAATGATTGATACCTCTATCGATAGGCAATGAGACCTGTAATTGTCATGCCAATGATCATTTGGATCGTTAGAATATTTCTACACATTTTGTAGAAAATTCAATTTTATTGAAAATCACCTGGACTATAGACCACAAAATCAGAGCTACAAAATCGAAAACCTGCAATTGTGCTCATGACAACGGTTATTTGGATAGTTCGAAAATTTCTACACATTTTGTAGAAAATTCAATTTTATTGAAAATCACCTGGACTATAGACCACAAAATCAGAGCTACAAAATCAAAAATCTGCAATTGTGCTCCGATTCTAATGATTGATACCTCTATCGATAGGCAATGAGACCTGTAATTGTCATGCCAATGATCATTTCGATCGTTAGAATATTTCTACACATTTTGTAGAAAATTCAATTTTATTGAAAATCACCTGGACTATAGACCACAAAATCAGAGCTACAAAATCGAAAACCTGCAATTGTGCTCATGACAACGGTTATTTGGATAGTTCGAAAATTTCTACACATTTTGTAGAAAATTCAATTTTATTGAAAATCACCTGGACTATAGACCACAAAATCAGAGCTACAAAATCAAAAATCTGCAATTGTGCTCCGATTCTAATGATTGATACCTCTATCGATAGGCAATGAGACCTGTAATTGTCATGCCAATGATCATTTCGATCGTTAGAATATTTCTACACATTTTGTAGAAAATTCAATTTAATTGAAAATCACCTGGACTATAGACCACAAAATCAGAGCTACAAAATCGAAAACCTGCAATTGTGCTCATGACAACGGTTATTTGGATAGTTCGAAAATTTCTACACATTTTGTAGAAAATTCAATTTTATTGAAAATCACCTGGACTATAGACCACAAAATCAGAGCTACAAAATCAAAAATCTGCAATTGTGCTCCGATTCTAATGATTGATACCTCTATCGATAGGCAATGAGACCTGTAATTGTCATGCCAATGATCATTACGATCGTTAGAATATTTCTACACATTTTGTAGAAAATTCAATTTTATTGAAAATCACCTGGACTATAGACCACAAAATCAGAGCTACAAAATCGAAAACCTGCAATTGTGCTCATGACAACGGTTATTTGGATAGTTCGAAAATTTCTACACATTTTGTAGAAAATTCAATTTTATTGAAAATCACCTGGACTATAGACCACAAAATCAGAGCTACAAAATCAAAAATCTGCAATTGTGCTCCGATTCTAATGATTGATACCTCTATCGATAGGCAATGAGACCTGTAATTGTCATGCCAATGATCATTTCGATCGTTAGAATATTTCTACACATTTTGTAGAAAATTCAATTTTATTGAAAATCACCTGGACTATAGACCACAAAATCAGAGCTACAAAATCGAAAACCTGCAATTGTGCTCATGACAACGGTTATTTGGATAGTTCGAAAATTTCTACACATTTTGTAGAAAATTCAATTTTATTGAAAATCACCTGGACTATAGACCACAAAATCAGAGCTACAAAATCAAAAATCTGCAATTGTGCTCCGATTCTAATGATTGATACCTCTATCGATAGGCAATGAGACCTGAAATTGTCATGCCAATGATCATTTGGATCGTTAGAATATTTCTACACATTTTGTAGAAAATTCAATTTTATTGAAAATCACCTGGACTATAGACCACAAAATCAGAGCTACAAAATCGAAAACCTGCAATTGTGCTCATGACAACGGTTATTTGGATAGTTCGAAAATTTCTACACATTTTGTAGAAAATTCAATTTTATTGAAAATCACCTGGACTATAGACCACAAAATCAGAGCTACAAAATCAAAAATCTGCAATTGTGCTCCGATTCTAATGATTGATACCTCTATCGATAGGCAATGAGACCTGTAATTGTCATGCCAATGATCATTTCGATCGTTAGAATATTTCTACACATTTTGTAGAAAATTCAATTTTATTGAAAATCACCTGGACTATAGACCACAAAACCAGAGCTACAAAATCGAAAACCTGCAATTGTGCTCATGACAACGGTTATTTGGATTGTTCGAAAATTTCTACACATTTTGTAGAAAATTCAATTTTATTGAAAATCACCTGGACTATAGACCACAAAATCAGAGCTACAAAATCAAAAATCTGCAATTGTGCTCCGATTCTGATGATTGATACCTCTATCGATAGGCAATGAGACCTGTAATTGTCATGCCAATGATCATTTGGATCGTTAGAATATTTCTACACATTTTGTAGAAAATTCAATTTTATTGAAAATCACCTGGACTATAGACCACAAAATCAGAGCTACAAAATCGAAAACCTGCAATTGTGCTCATGACAACGGTTATTTGGATAGTTCGAAAATTTCTACACATTTTGTAGAAAATTCAATTTTATTGAAAATCACCTGGACTATAGACCACAAAATCAGAGCTACAAAATCGAAAACCTGCAATTGTGCTCATGACAACGGTTATTTGGATAGTTCGAAAATTTCTACATATTTTGTAGAAAATTCAATTTTATTGAAAATCACCTGGACTATAGACCACAAAATCAGAGCTACAAAATCAAAAATCTGCAATTGTGCTCCGATTCTGATGATTAATACCTCTATCGATAGGCAATGAGACCTGTAATTGTCATGCCAATGATCATTTGGATCGTTAGAATATTTCTACACATTTTGTGAAGATTCAATTTTATTGAAAATCACCTGGGCTATAAGACCACAAAATCAGAGCTACAAAATCAAAAATCTGCAATTGTGCTCCGATTCTGATGATTGATACCTCTATCGATAGGCAATGAGACCTGTAATTGTCATGCCAATGATCAGTTGGATCGCTAGAATATTTCTACACATTTTGTAGAAAATTCAATTTTATTGAAAATCACCTGGACTATAGACCACAAAACCAGAGCTACAAAATCGAAAACCTGCAATTGTGCTCATGACAGCGGTTATTTGGATAGTTCGAAAATTTCTACACATTTTGTAGAAAATTCAATTTTATTGAAAATCACCTGGACTATAGACCACAAAAACAGAGCTACAAAATCAAAAATCTGCAATTGTGCTCCGATTCTGATGATTGATACCTCTATCGATAGGCAATGAGACCTGTAATTGTCATGCCAATGATCATTTGGATCGTTAGAATATTTCTACACATTTTGTAGAAAATTCAATTTTATTGAAAATCACCTGGACTATAGACCACAAAATCAGAGCTACAAAATCAAAAATCTGCAATTGTGCTCCGATTCTGATGATTAATACCTCTATCGATAGGCAATGAGACCTGTAATTGTCATGCCAATGATCATTTGGATCGCTAGAATATTTCTACACATTTTGTAGAAAATTCAATTTTATTGAAAATCACCTGGACTATAGACCACAAAATCAGAGCTACAAAATCAAAAATCTGCAATTGTGCTCCGATTCTGATGATTGATACCTCTATCGATAGGCAATGAGACCTGTAATTGTCATGCCAATGATCATTTGGATCGTTAGAATATTTCTACACATTTTGTAGAAAATTCAATTTTATTGAAAATCACCTGGACTATAGACCACAAAACCAGAGCTACAAAATCGAAAACCTGCAATTGTGCTCATGACAACGGTTATTTGGATAGTTCGAAAATTTCTACACATTTTGTAGAAAATTCAATTTTATTGAAAATCACCTGGACTATAGACCACAAAATCAGAGCTACAAAATCAAAAATCTGCAATTGTGCTCCGATTCTGATGATTAATACCTCTATCGATAGGCAATGAGACCTGTAATTGTCATGCCAATGATCATTTGGATCGTTAGAATATTTCTACACATTTTGTAGAAAATTCAAATTTATTGAAAATCACCTGGACTATAGACCACAAAACCAGAGCTACAAAATCGAAAACCTGCAATTGTGCTCATGACAGCGGTTATTTGGATAGTTCGAAAATTTCTACACATTTTGTAGAAAATTCAATTTTATTGAAAATCACCTGGACTATAGACCACAAAATCAGAGCTACAAAATCAAAAATCTGCAATTGTGCTCCGATTCTGATGATTGATACCTCTATCGATAGGCAATGAGACCTGTAATTGTCATGCCAATGATCATTTGGATCGTTAGAATATTTCTACACATTTTGTAGAAAATTCAATTTTATTGAAAATCACCTGGACTATAGACCACAAAATCAGAGCTACAAAATCAAAAATCTGCAATTGTGCTCCGATTCTGATGATTAATACCTCTATCGATAGGCAATGACACCAGTAATTGTCATGCCAATGATCATTTGGATCGCTAGCATATTTCTACACATTTTGTAGAAAATTCAATTTTATTGAAAATCACCTGGACTATAGACCACAAAATCAGAGCTACAAAATCAAAAATCTGCAATTGTGCTCCGATTCTGATGATTAATACCTCTATCGATAGGCAATGAGACCTGTAATTGTCATGCCAATGATCATTTGGATCGTTAGAATATTTCTACACATTTTGTAGAAAATTCAATTTTATTGAAAATCACCTGGACTATAGACCACAAAACCAGAGCTACAAAATCGAAAACCTGCAATTGTGCTCATGACAGCGGTTATTTGGATAGTTCGAAAATTTCTACACATTTTGTAGAAAATTCAATTTTATTGAAAATCACCTGGACTATAGACCACAAAATCAGAGCTACAAAATCAAAAATCTGCAATTGTGCTCCGATTCTGATGATTGATACCTCTATCGATAGGCAATGAGACCTGTAATTGTCATGCCAATGATCATTTGGATCGTTAGAATATTTCTACACATTTTGTAGAAAATTCAATTTTATTGAAAATCACCTGGACTATAGACCACAAAATCAGAGCTACAAAATCATAAATCTGCAATTGTGCTCCGATTCTGATGATTAATACCTCTATCGATAGGCAATGAGACCTGTAATTGTCATGCCAATGATCATTTGGATCGCTAGAATATTTATACACATTTTGTAGAAAATTCAATTTTATTGAAAATCACCTGGACTATAGACCACAAAATCAGAGCTACAAAATCAAAAATCTGCAATTGTGCTCCGATTCTGATGATTGATACCTCTATCGATAGGCAATGAGACCTGTAATTGTCATGCCAATGATCATTTGGATCGTTAGAATATTTCTACACATTTTGTAGAAAATTCAATTTTATTGAAAATCACCTGGACTATAGACCACAAAATCAGAGCTACAAAATCAAAAATCTGCAATTGTGCTCCGATTCTGATGATTAATACCTCTATCGATAGGCAATGACACCAGTAATTGTCATGCCAATGATCATTTGGATCGCTAGCATATTTCTACACATTTTGTAGAAAATTCAATTTTATTGAAAATCACCTGGACTATAGACCACAAAATCAGAGCTACAAAATCAAAAATCTGCAATTGTGCTCCGATTCTGATGATTGATACCTCTATCGATAGGCAATGAGACCTGTAATTGTCATGCCAATGATCATTTGGATCGTTAGAATATTTCTACACATTTTGTAGAAAATTCAATTTTATTGAAAATCACCTGGACTATAGACCACAAAATCAGAGCTACAAAATCAAAAATCTGCAATTGTGCTCCGATTCTGATGATTAATACCTCTATCGATAGGCAATGACACCAGTAATTGTCATGCCAATGATCATTTGGATCGCTAGCATATTTCTACACATTTTGTAGAAAATTCAATTTTATTGAAAATCACCTGGACTATAGACCACAAAATCAGAGCTACAAAATCAAAAATCTGCAATTGTGCTCCGATTCTGATGATTAATACCTCTATCGATAGGCAATGAGACCTGTAATTGTCATGCCAATGATCATTTGGATCGTTAGAATATTTCTACACATTTTGTAGAAAATTCAATTTTATTGAAAATCACCTGGACTATAGACCACAAAACCAGAGCTACAAAATCGAAAACCTGCAATTGTGCTCATGACAGCGGTTATTTGGATAGTTCGAAAATTTCTACACATTTTGTAGAAAATTCAATTTTATTGAAAATCACCTGGACTATAGACCACAAAATCAGAGCTACAAAATCAAAAATCTGCAATTGTGCTCCGATTCTGATGATTGATACCTCTATCGATAGGCAATGAGACCTGTAATTGTCATGCCAATGATCATTTGGATCGTTAGAATATTTCTACACATTTTGTAGAAAATTCAATTTTATTGAAAATCACCTGGACTATAGACCACAAAATCAGAGCTACAAAATCATAAATCTGCAATTGTGCTCCGATTCTGATGATTAATACCTCTATCGATAGGCAATGACACCAGTAATTGTCATGCCAATGATCATTTGGATCGCTAGCATATTTCTACACATTTTGTAGAAAATTCAATTTTATTGAAAATCACCTGGACCATAGACCACAAAATCAGAGCTACAAAATCAAAAATCTGCAATTGTGCTCCGATTCTGATGATTAATACCTCTATCGATAGGCAATGAGACCTGTAATTGTCATGCCAATGATCATTTGGATCGTTAGAATATTTCTACACATTTTGTAGAAAATTCAATTTTATTGAAAATCACCTGGACTATAGACCACAAAACCAGAGCTACAAAATCGAAAACCTGCAATTGTGCTCATGACAGCGGTTATTTGGATAGTTCGAAAATTTCTACACATTTTGTAGAAAATTCAATTTTATTGAAAATCACCTGGACTATAGACCACAAAATCAGAGCTACAAAATCAAAAATCTGCAATTGTGCTCCGATTCTGATGATTGATACCTCTATCGATAGGCAATGAGACCTGTAATTGTCATGCCAATGATCATTTGGATCGTTAGAATATTTCTACACATTTTGTAGAAAATTCAATTTTATTGAAAATCACCTGGACTATAGACCACAAAATCAGAGCTACAAAATCAAAAATCTGCAATTGTGCTCCGATTCTGATGATTAATACCTCTATCGATAGGCAATGACACCAGTAATTGTCATGCCAATGATCATTTGGATCGCTAGCATATTTCTACACATTTTGTAGAAAATTCAATTTTATTGAAAATCACCTGGACTATAGACCACAAAATCAGAGCTACAAAATCAAAAATCTGCAATTGTGCTCCGATTCTGATGATTAATACCTCTATCGATAGGCAATGAGACCTGTAATTGTCATGCCAATGATCATTTGGATCGTTAGAATATTTCTACACATTTTGTAGAAAATTCAATTTTATTGAAAATCACCTGGACTATAGACCACAAAACCAGAGCTACAAAATCGAAAACCTGCAATTGTGCTCATGACAGCGGTTATTTGGATAGTTCGAACATTTCTACACATTTTGTAGAAAATTCAATTTTATTGAAAATCACCTGGACTATAGACCACAAAATCAGAGCTACAAAATCAAAAATCTGCAATTGTGCTCCGATTCTGATGATTGATACCTCTATCGATAGGCAATGAGACCTGTAATTGTCATGCCAATGATCATTTGGATCGTTAGAATATTTCTACACATTTTGTAGAAAATTCAATTTTATTGAAAATCACCTGGACTATAGACCACAAAATCAGAGCTACAAAATCAAAAATCTGCAATTGTGCTCCGATTCTGATGATTAATACCTCTATCGATAGGCAATGACACCAGTAATTGTCATGCCAATGATCATTTGGATCGCTAGCATATTTCTACACATTTTGTAGAAAATTCAATTTTATTGAAAATCACCTGGACTATAGACCACAAAATCAGAGCTACAAAATCAAAAATCTGCAATTGTGCTCCGATTCTGATGATTAATACCTCTATCGATAGGCAATGAGACCTGTAATTGTCATGCCAATGATCATTTGGATCGTTAGAATATTTCTACACATTTTGTAGAAAATTCAATTTTATTGAAAATCACCTGGACTATAGACCACAAAACCAGAGCTACAAAATCGAAAACCTGCAATTGTGCTCATGACAACGGTTATTTGGATCGTTCGAAATTTCTACACATTTAGTAGAAAATTCAATTTTATTGAAAATCACCTGGACTATAGACCACAAAATCAGAGCTACAAAATCAAAAATCTGCAATTGTGCTCCGATTCTGATGATTAATACCTCTATCGATAGGCAATGAAACCTGTAATTGTCATGCCAATGATCATTTGGATCGTTAGAATATTTCTACACATTTTGTAGAAAATTCAATTTTATTGAAAATCACCTGGACTATAGACCACAAAACCAGAGCTACAAAATCGAAAACCTGCAATTGTGCACATGACAACGGTTATTTGGATAGTTCGAAAATTTCTACACATTTTGTAGAAAATTAAATTTTATTGAAAATCACCTGGACTATAGACCACAAAATCAGAGCTACAAAATCAAAAATCTGCAATTGTGCTCCGATTCTGATGATTGATACCTCTATCGATAGGCAATGAGACCTGTAATTGTCATGCCAATGATCATTTGGATCGTTAGAATATTTCTACACATTTTGTAGAAAATTCAATTTTATTGAAAATCACCTGGACTATAGACCACAAAATCAGAGCTACAAAATCAAAAATCTGCAATTGTGCTGAGATTCTGATGATTAATACCTCTATCGATAGGCAATGAGACCTGTAATTGTCATGCCAATGATCATTTGGATCGCTAGAATATTTATACACATTTTGTAGAAAATTCAATTTTATTGAAAATCACCTGGACTATAGACCACAAAATCAGAGCTACAAAATCAAAAATCTGCAATTGTGCTCCGATTCTGATGATTGATACCTCTATCGATAGGCAATGAGACCTGTAATTGTCATGCCAATGATCATTTGGATCGTTAGAATATTTCTACACATTTTGTAGAAAATTCAATTTTATTGAAAATCACCTGGACTATAGACCACAAAATCAGAGCTACAAAATCAAAAATCTGCAATTGTGCTCCGATTCTGATGATTAATACCTCTATCGATAGGCAATGAGACCTGTAATTGTCATGCCAATGATCATTTGGATCGCTAGAATATTTATACACATTTTGTAGAAAATTCAATTTTATTGAAAATCACCTGGACTATAGACCACAAAATCAGAGCTACAAAATCAAAAATCTGCAATTGTGCTCCGATTCTGATGATTAATACCTCTATCGATAGGCAATGAGACCTGTAATTGTCATGCCAATGATCATTTGGATCGCTAGAATATTTCTACACATTTTGTAGAAAATTCAATTTTATTGAAAATCACCTGGACTATAGACCACAAAATCAGAGCTACAAAATCAAAAATCTGCAATTGTGCTCCGATTCTGATGATTAATACCTCTATCGATAGGCAATGAGACCTGTAATTGTCATGCCAATGATCATTTGGATCGCTAGAATATTTCTACACATTTTGTAGAAAATTCAATTTTATTGAAAATCACCTGGACATAGACCACAAAACCAGAGCTACAAAATCGAAAACCTGCAATTGTGCTCATGACAACGGTTATTTGGATAGTTCGAAAATTTCTACACATTTTGTAGAAAATTAAATTTTATTGAAAATCACCTGGACTATAGACCACAAAATCAGAGCTACAAAATCAAAAATCTGCAATTGTGCTCCGATTCTGATGATTGATACATCTATCGATAGGCAATGAGACCTGTAATTGTCATGCCAATGATCATTTGGATCGTTAGAATATTTCTACACATTTTGTAGAAAATTCAATTTGATTGAAAATCACCTGGACTATAGACCACAAAACCAGAGCTACAAAATCGAAAACCTGCAATTGTGCTCATGACAACGGTTATTTGGATAGTTCGAAAATTTCTACACATTTTGTAGAAAATTAAATTTTATTGAAAATCACCTGGACTATAGACCACAAAATCAGAGCTACAAAATCAAAAATCTGCAATTGTGCTCCGATTCTGATGATTGATACCTCTATCGATAGGCAATGAGACCTGTAATTGTCATGCCAATGATCATTTGGATCGTTAGAATATTTCTACACATTTTGTAGAAAATTCAATTTTATTGAAAATCACCTGGACTATAGACCACAAAATCAGAGCTACAAAATCAAAAATCTGCAATTGTGCTCCGATTCTGATGATTGATACCTCTATCGATAGGCAATGAGACCTGTAATTGTCATGCCAATGATCATTTGGATCGTTAGAATATTTCTACACATTTTGTAGAAAATTCAATTTTATTGAAAATCACTTGGACTATAGACCACAAAATCAGAGCTACAAAATCAAAAATCTGCAATTGTGCTCCGATTCTGATGATTAATACCTCTATCGATAGGCAATGAGACCTGTAATTGTCATGCCAATGATCATTTGGATCGCTAGAATATTTCTACACATTTTGTAGAAAATTCAATTTTATTGAAAATCACCTGGACTATAGACCACAAAACCAGAGCTACAAAATCGAAAACCTGCAATTGTGCTCATGACAACGGTTATTTGGATAGTTCGAAAATTTCTACACATTTTGTAGAAAATTCAATTTTATTGAAAATCACCTGGACTATAGACCACAAAATCAGAGCTACAAAATCAAAAATCTGCAATTGTGCTCCGATTCTGATGATTAATACCTCTATCGATAGGCAATGAGACCTGTAATTGTCATGCCAATGATCATTTAGATCGTTAGAATATTTCTACACATTTTGTAGAAAATTCAATTTTATTGAAAATCACCTGGACTATAGACCACAAAACCAGAGCTACAAAATCGAAAACCTGCAATTGTGCTCATGACAACGGTTATTTGGATAGTTCGAAAATTTCTACACATTTTGTAGAAAATTCAATTTTATTGAAAATCACCTGGACTATAGACCACAAAATCAGAGCTACAAAATCAAAAATCTGCAATTGTGCTCCGATTCTGATGATTGATACCTCTATCGATAGGCAATGAGACCTGTAATTGTCATGCCAATGATCATTTGGATCGTTAGAATATTTCTACACATTTTGTAGAAAATTCAATTTTATTGAAAATCACCTGGACTATAGACCACAAAATCAGAGCTACAAAATCAAAAATCTGCAATTGTGCTCCGATTCTGATGATTAATACCTCTATCGATAGGCAATGAGACCTGTAATTGTCATGCCAATGATCATTTGGATCGTTAGAATATTTCTATACATTTTGTAGAAAATTCAATTTTATTGAAAATTTTTGTAGAAAATTCAATTTTATTGAAAATCACCTGGACTATAGACCACAAAATCAGAGCTACAAAATCAAAAATCTGCAATTGTGCTCATGACAACGGTTATTTGGATAGTTCGAAAATTTCTACACATTTTGTAGAAAATTCAATTTTATTGAAAATCACCTGGACTATAGACCACAAAATCAGAGCTACAAAATCAAAAATCTGCAATTGTGCTCCGATTCTGATGATTAATACCTCTATCGATAGGCAATGAGACCTGTAATTGTCATGCCAATGATCATTTGGATCGTTAGAATATTTCTACACATTTTGTAGAAAATTCAATTTTATTGAAAATCACCTGGACTATAGACCACAAAATCAGAGCTACAAAATCAAAAATCTGCAATTGTGCTCCGATTCTGATGATTGATACCTCTATCGATAGGCAATGAGACCTGTAATTGTCATGCCAATGATCATTTGGATCGTTAGAATATTTCTACACATTTTGTAGAAAATTCAATTTTATTGAAAATCACCTGGACTATAGACCACAAAACCAGAGCTACAAAATCGAAAACCTGCAATTGTGCTCATGACAACGGTTATTTGGATAGTTCGAAAATTTCTACACATTTTGTAGAAAATTCAATTTTATTGAAAATCACCTGGACTATAGACCACAAAATCAGAGCTACAAAATCAAAAATCTGCAATTGTGCTCCGATTCTGATGATTGATACCTCTATCGATAGGCAATGAGACCTGTAATTGTCATGCCAATGATCATTTAGATCGTTAGAATATTTCTATACATTTTGTAGAAAATTCAATTTGATTGAAAATCACCTGGACTATAGACCACAAAATCAGAGCTACAAAATCAAAAATCTGCAATTGTGCTCCGATTCTGATGATTGATACATCTATCGATAGGCAATGAGACCTGTAATTGTCATGCCAATGATCATTTGGATCGTTAGAATATTTCTACACATTTTGTAGAAAATTCAATTTGATTGAAAATCACCTGGACTATAGACCACAAAACCAGAGCTACAAAATCGAAAACCTGCAATTGTCCTCATGACAACGGTTATTTGGATAGTTCGAAAATTTTTACACATTTTGTAGAAAATTCAATTTTATTGAAAACCACCTGGACTATAGACCACAAAATCAGAGCTACAAAATCAAAAATCTGCAATTGTGCTCCGATTCTGATGATTGATACCTCTATCGATAGGCAATGAGACCTGTAATTGTCATGCCAATGATCATTTGGATCGTTAGAATATTTCTACACATTTTGTAGAAAATTCAATTTTATTGAAAATCACCTGGACTATAGACCACAAAATCAGAGCTACAAAATCAAAAATCTGCAATTGTGCTCCGATTCTGATGATTGATACCTCTATCGATAGGCAATGAGACCTGTAATTGTCATGCCAATGATCATTTGGATCGTTAGAATATTTCTACACATTTTGTAGAAAATTCAATTTTATTGAAAATCACCTGGACTATAGACCACAAAATCAGAGCTACAAAATCAAAAATCTGCAATTGTGCTCATGACAACGGTTATTTGGATAGTTCGAAAATTTCTACACATTTTGTAGAAAATTCAATTTTATTGAAAATCACCTGGACTATAGACCACAAAATCAGAGCTACAAAATCAAAAATCTGCAATTGTGCTCCGATTCTGATGATTAATACCTCTATCGATAGGCAATGAGACCTGTAATTGTCATGCCAATGATCATTTTGATCGTTAGAATATTTCTACACATTTTGTAGAAAATTCAATTTTATTGAAAATCACCTGGACTATAGACCACAAAACCAGAGCTACAAAATCGAAAACCTGCAATTGTGCTCATGACAACGGTTATTTGGATAGTTCGAAAATTTCTACACATTTTGTAGAAAATTCAATTTTATTGAAAATCACCTGGACTATAGACCACAAAATCAGAGCTACAAAATCAAAAATCTGCAATTGTGCTTCGATTCTGATGATTGATACCTCTATCGATAGGCAATGAGACCTGTAATTGTCATGCCAATGATCATTTAGATCGTTAGAATATTTCTATACATTTTGTAGAAAATTCAATTTGATTGAAAATCACCTGGACTATAGACCACAAAATCAGAGCTACAAAATCGAAAACCTGCAATTGTGCTCATGACAGCGGTTATTTGGATAGTTCGAAAATTTCTACACATTTTGTAGAAAATTCAATTTTATTGAAAATCACCTGGACTATAGACCACAAAATCAGAGCTACAAAATCAAAAATCTGCAATTGTGCTCCGATTCTGATGATTGATACCTCTATCGATAGGCAATGAGACCTGTAATTGTCATGCCAATGATCATTTGGATCGTTAGAATATTTCTACACATTTTGTAGAAAATTCAATTTTATTGAAAATCACCTGGACTATAGACCACAAAATCAGAGCTACAAAATCATAAATCTGCAATTGTGCTCCGATTCTGATGATTAATACCTCTATCGATAGGCAATGAGACCTGTAATTGTCATGCCAATGATCATTTGGATCGTTAGAATATTTCTACACATTTTGTAGAAAATTCAATTTTATTGAAAATCACCTGGACTATAGACCACAAAACCAGAGCTACAAAATCGAAAACCTGCAATTGTGCTCATGACAGCGGTTATTTGGATCGTTAGAATATTTCTACACATTTTGTAGAAAATTCAATTTTATTGAAAATCACCTGGACTATAAGACCACAAAATCAGAGCTACAAAATCAAAAAGCTGCAATTGTGCTCCGATTCTGATGATTGATACCTCTATCGATAGGCAATGAGACCTGTAATTGTCATGCCAATGATCAGTTGGATCGCTAGAATATTTCTACACATTTTGTAGAAAATTCAATTTTATTGAAAATCACCTGGACTATAGACCACAAAATCAGAGCTACAAAATCGAAAACCTGCAATTGTGTTTATGACAGCGGTTATTTGGATAGTTCGAAAATTTCTACACATTTTGTAGAAAATTCAATTTTATTGAAAATCACCTGGACTATAGACCACAAAATCAGAGCTACAAAATCAAAAATCTGCAATTGTGCTCCGATTCTGATGATTGATACCTCTATCGATAGGCAATGAGACCTGTAATTGTCATGCCAATGATCATTTGGATCGTTAGAATATTTCTACACATTTTGTAGAAAATTCAATTTTATTGAAAATCACCTGGACTAGACCACAAGATCAGACCTACAAAATCAAAAATCTACAATTGTGCTCCGATTCTGATGATTAATACCTCTATCGATAGGCAATGAGACCTGTAATTGTCATGCCAATGATCATTTGGATCGTTAGCATATTTCTACACATTTTGTAGAAAATTCAATTTTATTGAAAATCACCTGGACTATATATAGACCACAAAACCAGAGCTACAAAATCGAAAACCTGCAATTGTGCTCATGACAACGGTTATTTGGATAGTTCGAAAATTTCTACACATTTTGTAGAAAATTCAATTTTATTGAAAATCACCTGGACTATAAGACCACAAAATCAGAGCTACAAAATCAAAAATCTGCAATTATGCTCCGATTCTGATGATTAATACCTCTATCGATAGGCAATGAGACCTGTAATAGTCATGCTGTAGAAAATTCAATTTTATTGAAAATCACCTGGACTATAGACCACAAAACCAGAGCTACAAAATCGAAAACCTGCAATTGTGCTCATGACAACGGTTATTTGGATCGTTCGAAATTTCTACACATTTAGTAGAAAATTCAATTTTATTGAAAATCACCTGGACTATAGACCACAAAATCAGAGCTACAAAATCAAAAATCTGCAATTGTGCTCCGATTCTGATGATTAATACCTCTATCGATAGGCAATGAGACCTGTAATTGTCATGCCAATGATCATTTGGATCGTTAGAATATTTCTACACATTTTGTAGAAAATTCAATTTTATTGAAAATCACCTGGACTATAGACCACAAAATCAGAGCTACAAAATCAAAAATCTGCAATTGTGCTCCGATTCTGATGATTAATACCTCTATCGATAGGCAATGAGACCTGTAATTGTCATGCCAATGATCATTTGGATCGTTAGAATATTTCTATACATTTTGTAGAAAATTCAATTTTATTGAAAATTTTTGTAGAAAATTCAATTTTATTGAAAATCACCTGGACTATAGACCACAAAATCAGAGCTACAAAATCAAAAATCTGCAATTGTGCTCATGACAACGGTTATTTGGATAGTTCGAAAATTTCTACACATTTTGTAGAAAATTCAATTTTATTGAAAATCACCTGGACTATAGACCACAAAATCAGAGCTACAAAATCAAAAATCTGCAATTGTGCTCCGATTCTGATGATTGATACCTCTATCGATAGGCAATGAGACCTGTAATTGTCATGCCAATGATCATTTGGATCGTTAGAATATTTCTACACATTTTGTAGAAAATTCAATTTTATTGAAAATCACCTGGACTATAGACCACAAAATCAGAGCTACAAAATCAAAAATCTGCAATTGTGCTCCGATTCTGATGATTAATACCTCTATCGATAGGCAATGAGACCTGTAATTGTCATGCCAATGATCATTTGGATCGTTAGAATATTTCTATACATTTTGTAGAAAATTCAATTTTATTGAAAATTTTTGTAGAAAATTCAATTTTATTGAAAATCACCTGGACTATAGACCACAAAATCAGAGCTACAAAATCAAAAATCTGCAATTGTGCTCATGACAACGGTTATTTGGATAGTTCGAAAATTTCTACACATTTTGTAGAAAATTCAATTTTATTGAAAATCACCTGGACTATAGACCACAAAATCAGAGCTACAAAATCAAAAATCTGCAATTGTGCTCCGATTCTGATGATTAATACCTCTATCGATAGGCAATGAGACCTGTAATTGTCATGCCAATGATCATTTTGATCGTTAGAATATTTCTACACATTTTGTAGAAAATTCAATTTTATTGAAAATCACCTGGACTATAGACCACAAAACCAGAGCTACAAAATCGAAAACCTGCAATTGTGCTCATGACAACGGTTATTTGGATAGTTCGAAAATTTCTACACATTTTGTAGAAAATTCAATTTTATTGAAAATCACCTGGACTATAGACCACAAAATCAGAGCTACAAAATCAAAAATCTGCAATTGTGCTCCGATTCTGATGATTGATACCTCTATCGATAGGCAATGAGACCTGTAATTGTCATGCCAATGATCATTTGGATCGTTAGAATATTTCTACACATTTTGTAGAAAATTCAATTTTATTGAAAATCACCTGGACTATAGACCACAAAATCAGAGCTACAAAATCAAAAATCTGCAATTGTGCTCCGATTCTGATGATTAATACCTCTATCGATAGGCAATGAGACCTGTAATTGTCATGCCAATGATCATTTGGATCGTTAGAATATTTCTATACATTTTGTAGAAAATTCAATTTTATTGAAAATTTTTGTAGAAAATTCAATTTTATTGAAAATCACCTGGACTATAGACCACAAAATCAGAGCTACAAAATCAAAAATCTGCAATTGTGCTCATGACAACGGTTATTTGGATAGTTCGAAAATTTCTACACATTTTGTAGAAAATTCAATTTTATTGAAAATCACCTGGACTATAGACCACAAAATCAGAGCTACAAAATCAAAAATCTGCAATTGTGCTCCGATTCTGATGATTAATACCTCTATCGATAGGCAATGAGACCTGTAATTGTCATGCCAATGATCATTTTGATCGTTAGAATATTTCTACACATTTTGTAGAAAATTCAATTTTATTGAAAATCACCTGGACTATAGACCACAAAACCAGAGCTACAAAATCGAAAACCTGCAATTGTGCTCATGACAACGGTTATTTGGATAGTTCGAAAATTTCTACACATTTTGTAGAAAATTCAATTTTATTGAAAATCACCTGGACTATAGACCACAAAATCAGAGCTACAAAATCAAAAATCTGCAATTGTGCTTCGATTCTGATGATTGATACCTCTATCGATAGGCAATGAGACCTGTAATTGTCATGCCAATGATCATTTGGATCGTTAGAATATTTCTATACATTTTGTAGAAAATTCAATTTTATTGAAAATTTTTGTAGAAAATTCAATTTTATTGAAAATCACCTGGACTATAGACCACAAAATCAGAGCTACAAAATCAAAAATCTGCAATTGTGCTCATGACAACGGTTATTTGGATAGTTCGAAAATTTCTACACATTTTGTAGAAAATTCAATTTTATTGAAAATCACCTGGACTATAGACCACAAAATCAGAGCTACAAAATCAAAAATCTGCAATTGTGCTCCGATTCTGATGATTGATACCTCTATCGATAGGCAATGAGACCTGTAATTGTCATGCCAATGATCATTTGGATCGTTAGAATATTTCTACACATTTTGTAGAAAATTCAATTTTATTGAAAATCACCTGGACTATAGACCACAAAATCAGAGCTACAAAATCAAAAATCTGCAATTGTGCTCCGATTCTGATGATTAATACCTCTATCGATAGGCAATGAGACCTGTAATTGTCATGCCAATGATCATTTGGATCGTTAGAATATTTCTATACATTTTGTAGAAAATTCAATTTTATTGAAAATTTTTGTAGAAAATTCAATTTTATTGAAAATCACCTGGACTATAGACCACAAAATCAGAGCTACAAAATCAAAAATCTGCAATTGTGCTCATGACAACGGTTATTTGGATAGTTCGAAAATTTCTACACATTTTGTAGAAAATTCAATTTTATTGAAAATCACCTGGACTATAGACCACAAAATCAGAGCTACAAAATCAAAAATCTGCAATTGTGCTCCGATTCTGATGATTAATACCTCTATCGATAGGCAATGAGACCTGTAATTGTCATGCCAATGATCATTTGGATCGTTAGAATATTTCTATACATTTTGTAGAAAATTCAATTTTATTGAAAATTTTTGTAGAAAATTCAATTTTATTGAAAATCACCTGGACTATAGACCACAAAATCAGAGCTACAAAATCAAAAATCTGCAATTGTGCTCATGACAACGGTTATTTGGATAGTTCGAAAATTTCTACACATTTTGTAGAAAATTCAATTTTATTGAAAATCACCTGGACTATAGACCACAAAATCAGAGCTACAAAATCAAAAATCTGCAATTGTGCTCCGATTCTGATGATTAATACCTCTATCGATAGGCAATGAGACCTGTAATTGTCATGCCAATGATCATTTTGATCGTTAGAATATTTCTACACATTTTGTAGAAAATTCAATTTTATTGAAAATCACCTGGACTATAGACCACAAAACCAGAGCTACAAAATCGAAAACCTGCAATTGTGCTCATGACAACGGTTATTTGGATAGTTCGAAAATTTCTACACATTTTGTAGAAAATTCAATTTTATTGAAAATCACCTGGACTATAGACCACAAAATCAGAGCTACAAAATCAAAAATCTGCAATTGTGCTCCGATTCTGATGATTAATACCTCTATCGATAGGCAATGAGACCTGTAATTGTCATGCCAATGATCATTTGGATCGTTAGAATATTTCTATACATTTTGTAGAAAATTCAATTTTATTGAAAATTTTTGTAGAAAATTCAATTTTATTGAAAATCACCTGGACTATAGACCACAAAATCAGAGCTACAAAATCAAAAATCTGCAATTGTGCTCATGACAACGGTTATTTGGATAGTTCGAAAATTTCTACACATTTTGTAGAAAATTCAATTTTATTGAAAATCACCTGGACTATAGACCACAAAATCAGAGCTACAAAATCAAAAATCTGCAATTGTGCTCCGATTCTGATGATTGATACCTCTATCGATAGGCAATGAGACCTGTAATTGTCATGCCAATGATCATTTGGATCGTTAGAATATTTCTACACATTTTGTAGAAAATTCAATTTTATTGAAAATCACCTGGACTATAGACCACAAAATCAGAGCTACAAAATCAAAAATCTGCAATTGTGCTCCGATTCTGATGATTAATACCTCTATCGATAGGCAATGAGACCTGTAATTGTCATGCCAATGATCATTTGGATCGTTAGAATATTTCTATACATTTTGTAGAAAATTCAATTTTATTGAAAATTTTTGTAGAAAATTCAATTTTATTGAAAATCACCTGGACTATAGACCACAAAATCAGAGCTACAAAATCAAAAATCTGCAATTGTGCTCATGACAACGGTTATTTGGATAGTTCGAAAATTTCTACACATTTTGTAGAAAATTCAATTTTATTGAAAATCACCTGGACTATAGACCACAAAATCAGAGCTACAAAATCAAAAATCTGCAATTGTGCTCCGATTCTGATGATTAATACCTCTATCGATAGGCAATGAGACCTGTAATTGTCATGCCAATGATCATTTTGATCGTTAGAATATTTCTACACATTTTGTAGAAAATTCAATTTTATTGAAAATCACCTGGACTATAGACCACAAAACCAGAGCTACAAAATCGAAAACCTGCAATTGTGCTCATGACAACGGTTATTTGGATAGTTCGAAAATTTCTACACATTTTGTAGAAAATTCAATTTTATTGAAAATCACCTGGACTATAGACCACAAAATCAGAGCTACAAAATCAAAAATCTGCAATTGTGCTCCGATTCTGATGATTGATACCTCTATCGATAGGCAATGAGACCTGTAATTGTCATGCCAATGATCATTTGGATCGTTAGAATATTTCTACACATTTTGTAGAAAATTCAATTTTATTGAAAATCACCTGGACTATAGACCACAAAATCAGAGCTACAAAATCAAAAATCTGCAATTGTGCTCCGATTCTGATGATTAATACCTCTATCGATAGGCAATGAGACCTGTAATTGTCATGCCAATGATCATTTGGATCGTTAGAATATTTCTATACATTTTGTAGAAAATTCAATTTTATTGAAAATTTTTGTAGAAAATTCAATTTTATTGAAAATCACCTGGACTATAGACCACAAAATCAGAGCTACAAAATCAAAAATCTGCAATTGTGCTCATGACAACGGTTATTTGGATAGTTCGAAAATTTCTACACATTTTGTAGAAAATTCAATTTTATTGAAAATCACCTGGACTATAGACCACAAAATCAGAGCTACAAAATCAAAAATCTGCAATTGTGCTCCGATTCTGATGATTAATACCTCTATCGATAGGCAATGAGACCTGTAATTGTCATGCCAATGATCATTTTGATCGTTAGAATATTTCTACACATTTTGTAGAAAATTCAATTTTATTGAAAATCACCTGGACTATAGACCACAAAACCAGAGCTACAAAATCGAAAACCTGCAATTGTGCTCATGACAACGGTTATTTGGATAGTTCGAAAATTTCTACACATTTTGTAGAAAATTCAATTTTATTGAAAATCACCTGGACTATAGACCACAAAATCAGAGCTACAAAATCAAAAATCTGCAATTGTGCTTCGATTCTGATGATTGATACCTCTATCGATAGGCAATGAGACCTGTAATTGTCATGCCAATGATCATTTAGATCGTTAGAATATTTCTATACATTTTGTAGAAAATTCAATTTGATTGAAAATCACCTGGACTATAGACCACAAAATCAGAGCTACAAAATCGAAAACCTGCAATTGTGCTCATGACAGCGGTTATTTGGATAGTTCGAAAATTTCTACACATTTTGTAGAAAATTCAATTTTATTGAAAATCACCTGGACTATAGACCACAAAATCAGAGCTACAAAATCAAAAATCTGCAATTGTGCTCCGATTCTGATGATTGATACCTCTATCGATAGGCAATGAGACCTGTAATTGTCATGCCAATGATCATTTGGATCGTTAGAATATTTCTACACATTTTGTAGAAAATTCAATTTTATTGAAAATCACCTGGACTATAGACCACAAAATCAGAGCTACAAAATCATAAATCTGCAATTGTGCTCCGATTCTGATGATTAATACCTCTATCGATAGGCAATGACACCAGTAATTGTCATGCCAATGATCATTTGGATCGCTAGCATATTTCTACACATTTTGTAGAAAATTCAATTTTATTGAAAATCACCTGGACTATAGACCACAAAATCAGAGCTACAAAATCAAAAATCTGCAATTGTGCTCCGATTCTGATGATTAATACCTCTATCGATAGGCAATGAGACCTGTAATTGTCATGCCAATGATCATTTGGATCGTTAGAATATTTCTACACATTTTGTAGAAAATTCAATTTTATTGAAAATCACCTGGACTATAGACCACAAAACCAGAGCTACAAAATCGAAAACCTGCAATTGTGCTCATGACAGCGGTTATTTGGATCGTTAGAATATTTCTACACATTTTGTAGAAAATTCAATTTTATTGAAAATCACCTGGACTATAAGACCACAAAATCAGAGCTACAAAATCAAAAAGCTGCAATTGTGCTCCGATTCTGATGATTGATACCTCTATCGATAGGCAATGAGACCTGTAATTGTCATGCCAATGATCAGTTGGATCGCTAGAATATTTCTACACATTTTGTAGAAAATTCAATTTTATTGAAAATCACCTGGACTATAGACCACAAAACCAGAGCTACAAAATCGAAAACCTGCAATTGTGTTTATGACAGCGGTTATTTGGATAGTTCGAAAATTTCTACACATTTTGTAGAAAATTCAATTTTATTGAAAATCACCTGGACTATAGACCACAAAATCAGAGCTACAAAATCAAAAATCTGCAATTGTGCTCCGATTCTGATGATTGATACCTCTATCGATAGGCAATGAGACCTGTAATTGTCATGCCAATGATCATTTGGATCGTTAGAATATTTCTACACATTTTGTAGAAAATTCAATTTTATTGAAAATCACCTGGACTAGACCACAAAATCAGACCTACAAAATCAAAAATCTACAATTGTGCTCCGATTCTGATGATTAATACCTCTATCGATAGGCAATGAGACCTGTAATTGTCATGCCAATGATCATTTGGATCGTTAGCATATTTCTACACATTTTGTAGAAAATTCAATTTTATTGAAAATCACCTGGACTATATATAGACCACAAAACCAGAGCTACAAAATCGAAAACCTGCAATTGTGCTCATGACAACGGTTATTTGGATAGTTCGAAAATTTCTACACATTTTGTAGAAAATTCAATTTTATTGAAAATCACCTGGACTATAAGACCACAAAATCAGAGCTACAAAATCAAAAATCTGCAATTATGCTCCGATTCTGATGATTAATACCTCTATCGATAGGCAATGAGACCTGTAATTGTCATGCTGTAGAAAATTCAATTTTATTGAAAATCACCTGGACTATAGACCACAAAACCAGAGCTACAAAATCGAAAACCTGCAATTGTGCTCATGACAACGGTTATTTGGATCGTTCGAAATTTCTACACATTTAGTAGAAAATTCAATTTTATTGAAAATCACCTGGACTATAGACCACAAAATCAGAGCTACAAAATCAAAAATCTGCAATTGTGCTCCGATTCTGATGATTAATACCTCTATCGATAGGCAATGAGACCTGTAATTGTCATGCCAATGATCATTTGGATCGTTAGAATATTTCTACACATTTTGTAGAAAATTCAATTTTATTGAAAATCACCTGGACTATAGACCACAAAACCAGAGCTACAAAATCGAAAACCTGCAATTGTGCTCATGACAACGGTTATTTGGATAGTTCGAAAATTTCTACACATTTTGTAGAAAATTAAATTTTATTGAAAATCACCTGGACTATAGACCACAAAATCAGAGCTACAAAATCAAAAATCTGCAATTGTGCTCCGATTCTGATGATTGATACCTCTATCGATAGGCAATGAGACCTGTAATTGTCATGCCAATGATCATTTGGATCGTTAGAATATTTCTACACATTTTGTAGAAAATTCAATTTTATTGAAAATCACCTGGACTATAGACCACAAAATCAGAGCTACAAAATCAAAAATCTGCAATTGTGCTCCGATTCTGATGATTAATACCTCTATCGATAGGCAATGAGACCTGTAATTGTCATGCCAATGATCATTTGGATCGCTAGAATATTTATACACATTTTGTAGAAAATTCAATTTTATTGAAAATCACCTGGACTATAGACCACAAAATCAGAGCTACAAAATCAAAAATCTGCAATTGTGCTCCGATTCTGATGATTGATACCTCTATCGATAGGCAATGAGACCTGTAATTGTCATGCCAATGATCATTTGGATCGTTAGAATATTTCTACACATTTTGTAGAAAATTCAATTTTATTGAAAATCACCTGGACTATAGACCACAAAATCAGAGCTACAAAATCAAAAATCTGCAATTGTGCTCCGATTCTGATGATTAATACCTCTATCGATAGGCAATGAGACCTGTAATTGTCATGCCAATGATCATTTGGATCGCTAGAATATTTATACACATTTTGTAGAAAATTCAATTTTATTGAAAATCACCTGGACTATAAGACCACAAAATCAGAGCTACAAAATCAAAAATCTGCAATTGTGCTCCGATTCTGATGATTAATACCTCTATCGATAGGCAATGAGACCTGTAATTGTCATGCCAATGATCATTTGGATCGCTAGAATATTTCTACACATTTTGTAGAAAATTCAATTTTATTGAAAATCACCTGGACTATAGACCACAAAATCAGAGCTACAAAATCAAAAATCTGCAATTGTGCTCCGATTCTGATGATTAATACCTCTATCGATAGGCAATGAGACCTGTAATTGTCATGCCAATGATCATTTGGATCGTTAGAATATTTCTACACATTTTGTAGAAAATTCAATTTGATTGAAAATCACCTGGACTATAGACCACAAAACCAGAGCTACAAAATCAAAAATCTGCAATTGTGCTCCGATTCTGATGATTGATACCTCTATCGATAGGCAATGAGACCTGTAATTGTCATGCCAATGATCATTTGGATCGTTAGAATATTTCTACACATTTTGTAGAAAATTCAATTTTATTGAAAATCACCTGGACTATAGACCACAAAATCAGAGCTACAAAATCAAAAATCTGCAATTGTGCTCCGATTCTGATGATTAATACCTCTATCGATAGGCAATGAGACCTGTAATTGTCATGCCAATGATCATTTGGATCGCTAGAATATTTATACACATTTTGTAGAAAATTCAATTTTATTGAAAATCACCTGGACTATAGACCACAAAATCAGAGCTACAAAATCAAAAATCTGCAATTGTGCTCCGATTCTGATGATTGATACCTCTATCGATAGGCAATGAGACCTGTAATTGTCATGCCAATGATCATTTGGATCGCTAGAATATTTATACACATTTTGTAGAAAATTCAATTTTATTGAAAATCACCTGGACTATAGACCACAAAATCAGAGCTACAAAATCAAAAATCTGCAATTGTGCTCCGATTCTGATGATTAATACCTCTATCGATAGGCAATGAGACCTGTAATTGTCATGCCAATGATCATTTGGATCGCTAGAATATTTATACACATTTTGTAGAAAATTCAATTTTATTGAAAATCACCTGGACTATAAGACCACAAAATCAGAGCTACAAAATCAAAAATCTGCAATTGTGCTCCGATTCTGATGATTAATACCTCTATCGATAGGCAATGAGACCTGTAATTGTCATGCCAATGATCATTTGGATCGCTAGAATATTTCTACACATTTTGTAGAAAATTCAATTTTATTGAAAATCACCTGGACTATAGACCACAAAATCAGAGCTACAAAATCAAAAATCTGCAATTGTGCTCCGATTCTGATGATTAATACCTCTATCGATAGGCAATGAGACCTGTAATTGTCATGCCAATGATCATTTGGATCGTTAGAATATTTCTACACATTTTGTAGAAAATTCAATTTGATTGAAAATCACCTGGACTATAGACCACAAAACCAGAGCTACAAAATCGAAAACCTGCAATTGTGCTCATGACAACAGTTATTTGGATAGTTCGAAAATTTCTACACATTTTGTAGAAAATTAAATTTTATTGAAAATCACCTGGACTATAGACCACAAAATCAGAGCTACAAAATCAAAAATCTGCAATTGTGCTCCGATTCTGATGATTGATACCTCTATCGATAGGCAATGAGACCTGTAATTGTCATGCCAATGATCATTTGGATCGTTAGAATATTTCTACACATTTTGTAGAAAATTCAATTTGATTGAAAATCACCTGGACTATAGACCACAAAATCAGAGCTACAAAATCGAAAACCTGCAATTGTGCTCATGACAACGGTTATTTGGATAGTTCGAAAATTTCTACACATTTTGTAGAAAATTAAATTTTATTGAAAATCACCTGGACTATAGACCACAAAATCAGAGCTACAAAATCAAAAATCTGCAATTGTGCTCCGATTCTGATGATTGATACCTCTATCGATAGGCAATGAGACCTGTAATTGTCATGCCAATGATCATTTGGATCGTTAGAATATTTCTACACATTTTGTAGAAAATTCAATTTTATTGAAAATCACCTGGACTATAGACCACAAAATCAGAGCTACAAAATCAAAAATCTGCAATTGTGCTCCGATTCTGATGATTGATACCTCTATCGATAGGCAATGAGACCTGTAATTGTCATGCCAATGATCATTTGGATCGTTAGAATATTTCTACACATTTTGTAGAAAATTCAATTTTATTGAAAATCACCTGGACTATAGACCACAAAATCAGAGCTACAAAATCAAAAATCTGCAATTGTGCTCCGATTCTGATGATTAATACCTCTATCGATAGGCAATGAGACCTGTAATTGTCATGCCAATGATCATTTGGATCGTTAGAATATTTCTACACATTTTGTAGAAAATTCAATTTTATTGAAAATCACCTGGACTATAGACCACAAAACCAGAGCTACAAAATCGAAAACCTGCAATTGTGCTCATGACAACGGTTATTTGGATAGTTCGAAAATTTCTACACATTTTGTAGAAAATTCAATTTTATTGAAAATCACCTGGACTATAGACCACAAAATCAGAGCTACAAAATCAAAAATCTGCAATTGTGCTCCGATTCTGATGATTAATACCTCTATCGATAGGCAATGAGACCTGTAATTGTCATGCCAATGATCATTTGGATCGTTAGAATATTTCTATACATTTTGTAGAAAATTCAATTTTATTGAAAATTTTTGTAGAAAATTCAATTTTATTGAAAATCACCTGGACTATAGACCACAAAATCAGAGCTACAAAATCAAAAATCTGCAATTGTGCTCATGACAACGGTTATTTGGATAGTTCGAAAATTTCTACACATTTTGTAGAAAATTCAATTTTATTGAAAATCACCTGGACTATAGACCACAAAATCAGAGCTACAAAATCAAAAATCTGCAATTGTGCTCCGATTCTGATGATTAATACCTCTATCGATAGGCAATGAGACCTGTAATTGTCATGCCAATGATCATTTGGATCGTTAGAATATTTCTACACATTTTGTAGAAAATTCAATTTTATTGAAAATCACCTGGACTATAGACCACAAAATCAGAGCTACAAAATCAAAAATCTGCAATTGTGCTCCGATTCTGATGATTGATACCTCTATCGATAGGCAATGAGACCTGTAATTGTCATGCCAATGATCATTTGGATCGTTAGAATATTTCTACACATTTTGTAGAAAATTCAATTTTATTGAAAATCACCTGGACTATAGACCACAAAATCAGAGCTACAAAATCAAAAATCTGCAATTGTGCTCCGATTCTGATGATTGATACCTCTATCGATAGGCAATGAGACCTGTAATTGTCATGCCAATGATCATTTGGATCGTTAGAATATTTCTACACATTTTGTAGAAAATTCAATTTTATTGAAAATCACCTGGACTATAGACCACAAAATCAGAGCTACAAAATCAAAAATCTGCAATTGTGCTCCGATTCTGATGATTAATACCTCTATCGATAGGCAATGAGACCTGTAATTGTCATGCCAATGATCATTTGGATCGTTAGAATATTTCTATACATTTTGTAGAAAATTCAATTTTATTGAAAATTTTTGTAGAAAATTCAATTTTATTGAAAATCACCTGGACTATAGACCACAAAATCAGAGCTACAAAATCAAAAATCTGCAATTGTGCTCATGACAACGGTTATTTGGATAGTTCGAAAATTTCTACACATTTTGTAGAAAATTCAATTTTATTGAAAATCACCTGGACTATAGACCACAAAATCAGAGCTACAAAATCAAAAATCTGCAATTGTGCTCCGATTCTGATGATTAATACCTCTATCGATAGGCAATGAGACCTGTAATTGTCATGCCAATGATCATTTGGATCGTTAGAATATTTCTACACATTTTGTAGAAAATTCAATTTTATTGAAAATCACCTGGACTATAGACCACAAAATCAGAGCTACAAAATCAAAAATCTGCAATTGTGCTCCGATTCTGATGATTGATACCTCTATCGATAGGCAATGAGACCTGTAATTGTCATGCCAATGATCATTTGGATCGTTAGAATATTTCTACACATTTTGTAGAAAATTCAATTTTATTGAAAATCACCTGGACTATAGACCACAAAATCAGAGCTACAAAATCAAAAATCTGCAATTGTGCTCCGATTCTGATGATTAATACCTCTATCGATAGGCAATGAGACCTGTAATTGTCATGCCAATGATCATTTGGATCGTTAGAATATTTCTACACATTTTGTAGAAAATTCAATTTTATTGAAAATCACCTGGACTATAGACCACAAAACCAGAGCTACAAAATCGAAAACCTGCAATTGTGCTCATGACAACGGTTATTTGGATAGTTCGAAAATTTCTACACATTTTGTAGAAAATTCAATTTTATTGAAAATCACCTGGACTATAGACCACAAAATCAGAGCTACAAAATCAAAAATCTGCAATTGTGCTCCGATTCTGATGATTGATACATCTATCGATAGGCAATGAGACCTGTAATTGTCATGCCAATGATCATTTGGATCGTTAGAATATTTCTACACATTTTGTAGAAAATTCAATTTGATTGAAAATCACCTGGACTATAGACCACAAAACCAGAGCTACAAAATCGAAAACCTGCAATTGTCCTCATGACAACGGTTATTTGGATAGTTCGAAAATTTCTACACATTTTGTAGAAAATTCAATTTTATTGAAAATCACCTGGACTATAGACCACAAAATCAGAGCTACAAAATCAAAAATCTGCAATTGTGCTCCGATTCTGATGATTGATACATCTATCGATAGGCAATGAGACCTGTAATTGTCATGCCAATGATCATTTGGATCGTTAGAATATTTCTACACATTTTGTAGAAAATTCAATTTGATTGAAAATCACCTGGACTATAGACCACAAAACCAGAGCTACAAAATCGAAAACCTGCAATTGTCCTCATGACAACGGTTATTTGGATAGTTCGAAAATTTCTACACATTTTGTAGAAAATTCAATTTTATTGAAAACCACCTGGACTATAGACCACAAAATCAGAGCTACAAAATCAAAAATCTGCAATTGTGCTCCGATTCTGATGATTGATACCTCTATCGATAGGCAATGAGACCTGTAATTGTCATGCCAATGATCATTTGGATCGTTAGAATATTTCTACACATTTTGTAGAAAATTCAATTTTATTGAAAATCACCTGGACTATAGACCACAAAATCAGAGCTACAAAATCAAAAATCTGCAATTGTGCTCCGATTCTGATGATTGATACCTCTATCGATAGGCAATGAGACCTGTAATTGTCATGCCAATGATCATTTGGATCGTTAGAATATTTCTACACATTTTGTAGAAAATTCAATTTTATTGAAAATCACCTGGACTATAGACCACAAAATCAGAGCTACAAAATCAAAAATCTGCAATTGTGCTCCGATTCTGATGATTATACCTCTATCGATAGGCAATGAGACCTGTAATTGTCATGCCAATGATCATTTGGATCGTTAGAATATTTCTATACATTTTGTAGAAAATTCAATTTTATTGAAAATTTTTGTAGAAAATTCAATTTTATTGAAAATCACCTGGACTATAGACCACAAAATCAGAGCTACAAAATCAAAAATCTGCAATTGTGCTCATGACAACGGTTATTTGGATAGTTCGAAAATTTCTACACATTTTGTAGAAAATTCAATTTTATTGAAAATCACCTGGACTATAGACCACAAAATCAGAGCTACAAAATCAAAAATCTGCAATTGTGCTCCGATTCTGATGATTGATACCTCTATCGATAGGCAATGAGACCTGTAATTGTCATGCCAATGATCATTTAGATCGTTAGAATATTTCTATACATTTTGTAGAAAATTCAATTTGATTGAAAATCACCTGGACTATAGACCACAAAACCAGAGCTACAAAATCGAAAACCTGCAATTGTCCTCATGACAACGGTTATTTGGATAGTTCGAAAATTTTTACACATTTTGTAGAAAATTCAATTTTATTGAAAACCACCTGGACTATAGACCACAAAATCAGAGCTACAAAATCAAAAATCTGCAATTGTGCTCCGATTCTGATGATTGATACCTCTATCGATAGGCAATGAGACCTGTAATTGTCATACCAATGATCATTTGGATCGTTAGAATATTTCTACACATTTTGTAGAAAATTCAATTTTATTGAAAATCACCTGGACTATAGACCACAAAATCAGAGCTACAAAATCAAAAATCTGCAATTGTGCTCCGATTCTGATGATTAATACCTCTATCGATAGGCAATGAGACCTGTAATTGTCATGCCAATGATCATTTGGATCGTTAGAATATTTCTATACATTTTGTAGAAAATTCAATTTTATTGAAAATTTTTGTAGAAAATTCAATTTTATTGAAAATCACCTGGACTATAGACCACAAAATCAGAGCTACAAAATCAAAAATCTGCAATTGTGCTCATGACAACGGTTATTTGGATAGTTCGAAAATTTCTACACATTTTGTAGAAAATTCAATTTTATTGAAAATCACCTTGACTATAGACCACAAAATCAGAGCTACAAAATCAAAAATCTGCAATTGTGCTCCGATTCTGATGATTAATACCTCTATCGATAGGCAATGAGACCTGTAATTGTCATGCCAATGATCATTTGGATCGTTAGAATATTTCTACACATTTTGTAGAAAATTCAATTTTATTGAAAATCACCTGGACTATAGACCACAAAATCAGAGCTACAAAATCAAAAATCTGCAATTGTGCTCATGACAACGGTTATTTGGATAGTTCGAAAATTTCTACACATTTTGTAGAAAATTCAATTTTATTGAAAATCACCTGGACTATAGACCACAAAATCAGAGCTACAAAATCAAAAATCTGCAATTGTGCTCCGATTCTGATGATTAATACCTCTATCGATAGGCAATGAGACCTGTAATTGTCATGCCAATGATCATTTGGATCGTTAGAATATTTCTACACATTTTGTAGAAAATTCAATTTTATTGAAAATCACCTGGACTATAGACCACAAAATCAGAGCTACAAAATCAAAAATCTGCAATTGTGCTCCGATTCTGATGATTAATACCTCTATCGATAGGCAATGAGACCTGTAATTGTCATGCCAATGATCATTTGGATCGTTAGAATATTTCTATACATTTTGTAGAAAATTCAATTTTATTGAAAATTTTTGTAGAAAATTCAATTTTATTGAAAATCACCTGGACTATAGACCACAAAATCAGAGCTACAAAATCAAAAATCTGCAATTGTGCTCATGACAACGGTTATTTGGATAGTTCGAAAATTTCTACACATTTTGTAGAAAATTCAATTTTATTGAAAATCACCTTGACTATAGACCACAAAATCAGAGCTACAAAATCGAAAATCTGCAATTGTGCTCCGATTCTGATGATTAATACCTCTATCGATAGGCAATGAGACCTGTAATTGTCATGCCAATGATCATTTGGATCGTTAGAATATTTCTACACATTTTGTAGAAAATTCAATTTTATTGAAAATCACCTGGACTATAGACCACAAAACCAGAGCTACAAAATCGAAAACCTGCAATTGTGCTCATGACAACGGTTATTTGGATAGTTCGAAAATTTCTACACATTTTGTAGAAAATTCAATTTTATTGAAAATCACCTGGACTATAGACCACAAAATCAGAGCTACAAAATCAAAAATCTGCAATTGTGCTCCGATTCTGATGATTGATACCTCTATCGATAGGCAATGAGACCTGTAATTGTCATGCCAATGATCATTTAGATCGTTAGAATATTTCTATACATTTTGTAGAAAATTCAATTTGATTGAAAATCACCTGGACTATAGACCACAAAATCAGAGCTACAAAATCAAAAATCTGCAATTGTGCTCCGATTCTGATGATTGATACATCTATCGATAGGCAATGAGACCTGTAATTGTCATGCCAATGATCATTTGGATCGTTAGAATATTTCTACACATTTTGTAGAAAATTCAATTTGATTGAAAATCACCTGGACTATAGACCACAAAACCAGAGCTACAAAATCGAAAACCTGCAATTGTCCTCATGACAACGGTTATTTGGATAGTTCGAAAATTTTTACACATTTTGTAGAAAATTCAATTTTATTGAAAACCACCTGGACTATAGACCACAAAATCAGAGCTACAAAATCAAAAATCTGCAATTGTGCTCCGATTCTGATGATTGATACCTCTATCGATAGGCAATGAGACCTGTAATTGTCATGCCAATGATCATTTGGATCGTTAGAATATTTCTACACATTTTGTAGAAAATTCAATTTTATTGAAAATCACCTGGACTATAGACCACAAAATCAGAGCTACAAAATCAAAAATCTGCAATTGTGCTCCGATTCTGATGATTGATACCTCTATCGATAGGCAATGAGACCTGTAATTGTCATGCCAATGATCATTTGGATCGTTAGAATATTTCTACACATTTTGTAGAAAATTCAATTTTATTGAAAATCACCTGGACTATAGACCACAAAATCAGAGCTACAAAATCAAAAATCTGCAATTGTGCTCCGATTCTGATGATTATACCTCTATCGATAGGCAATGAGACCTGTAATTGTCATGCCAATGATCATTTGGATCGTTAGAATATTTCTATACATTTTGTAGAAAATTCAATTTTATTGAAAATTTTTGTAGAAAATTCAATTTTATTGAAAATCACCTGGACTATAGACCACAAAATCAGAGCTACAAAATCAAAAATCTGCAATTGTGCTCATGACAACGGTTATTTGGATAGTTCGAAAATTTCTACACATTTTGTAGAAAATTCAATTTTATTGAAAATCACCTGGACTATAGACCACAAAATCAGAGCTACAAAATCAAAAATCTGCAATTGTGCTCCGATTCTGATGATTAATACCTCTATCGATAGGCAATGAGACCTGTAATTGTCATGCCAATGATCATTTTGATCGTTAGAATATTTCTACACATTTTGTAGAAAATTCAATTTTATTGAAAATCACCTGGACTATAGACCACAAAATCAGAGCTACAAAATCAAAAATCTGCAATTGTGCTCCGATTCTGATGATTAATACCTCTATCGATAGGCAATGAGACCTGTAATTGTCATGCCAATGATCATTTGGATCGTTAGAATATTTCTATACATTTTGTAGAAAATTCAATTTTATTGAAAATTTTTGTAGAAAATTCAATTTTATTGAAAATCACCTGGACTATAGACCACAAAATCAGAGCTACAAAATCAAAAATCTGCAATTGTGCTCATGACAACGGTTATTTGGATAGTTCGAAAATTTCTACACATTTTGTAGAAAATTCAATTTTATTGAAAATCACCTTGACTATAGACCACAAAATCAGAGCTACAAAATCGAAAATCTGCAATTGTGCTCCGATTCTGATGATTAATACCTCTATCGATAGGCAATGAGACCTGTAATTGTCATGCCAATGATCATTTGGATCGTTAGAATATTTCTACACATTTTGTAGAAAATTCAATTTTATTGAAAATCACCTGGACTATAGACCACAAAACCAGAGCTACAAAATCGAAAACCTGCAATTGTGCTCATGACAACGGTTATTTGGATAGTTCGAAAATTTCTACACATTTTGTAGAAAATTCAATTTTATTGAAAATCACCTGGACTATAGACCACAAAATCAGAGCTACAAAATCAAAAATCTGCAATTGTGCTCCGATTCTGATGATTGATACCTCTATCGATAGGCAATGAGACCTGTAATTGTCATGCCAATGATCATTTGGATCGTTAGAATATTTCTACACATTTTGTAGAAAATTCAATTTTATTGAAAATCACCTGGACTATAGACCACAAAATCAGAGCTACAAAATCAAAAATCTGCAATTGTGCTCATGACAACGGTTATTTGGATAGTTCGAAAATTTCTACACATTTTGTAGAAAATTCAATTTTATTGAAAATCACCTGGACTATAGACCACAAAATCAGGGCTACAAAATCAAAAATCTGCAATTGTGCTCCGATTCTGATGATTAATACCTCTATCGATAGGCAATGAGACCTGTAATTGTCATGCCAATGATCATTTGGATCGTTAGAATATTTCTACACATTTTGTAGAAAATTCAATTTTATTGAAAATCACCTGGACTATAGACCACAAAACCAGAGCTACAAAATCGAAAACCTGCAATTGTGCTCATGACAACGGTTATTTGGATAGTTCGAAAATTTCTACACATTTTGTAGAAAATTCAATTTTATTGAAAATCACCTGGACTATAGACCACAAAATCAGAGCTACAAAATCAAAAATCTGCAATTGTGCTCCGATTCTGATGATTGATACCTCTATCGATAGGCAATGAGACCTGTAATTGTCATGCCAATGATCATTTAGATCGTTAGAATATTTCTATACATTTTGTAGAAAATTCAATTTGATTGAAAATCACCTGGACTATAGACCACAAAATCAGAGCTACAAAATCAAAAATCTGCAATTGTGCTCCGATTCTGATGATTGATACATCTATCGATAGGCAATGAGACCTGTAATTGTCATGCCAATGATCATTTGGATCGTTAGAATATTTCTACACATTTTGTAGAAAATTCAATTTGATTGAAAATCACCTGGACTATAGACCACAAAACCAGAGCTACAAAATCGAAAACCTGCAATTGTCCTCATGACAACGGTTATTTGGATAGTTCGAAAATTTTTACACATTTTGTAGAAAATTCAATTTTATTGAAAACCACCTGGACTATAGACCACAAAATCAGAGCTACAAAATCAAAAATCTGCAATTGTGCTCCGATTCTGATGATTGATACCTCTATCGATAGGCAATGAGACCTGTAATTGTCATGCCAATGATCATTTGGATCGTTAGAATATTTCTACACATTTTGTAGAAAATTCAATTTTATTGAAAATCACCTGGACTATAGACCACAAAATCAGAGCTACAAAATCAAAAATCTGCAATTGTGCTCCGATTCTGATGATTGATACCTCTATCGATAGGCAATGAGACCTGTAATTGTCATGCCAATGATCATTTGGATCGTTAGAATATTTCTACACATTTTGTAGAAAATTCAATTTTATTGAAAATCACCTGGACTATAGACCACAAAATCAGAGCTACAAAATCAAAAATCTGCAATTGTGCTCCGATTCTGATGATTGATACCTCTATCGATAGGCAATGAGACCTGTAATTGTCATGCCAATGATCATTTGGATCGTTAGAATATTTCTACACATTTTGTAGAAAATTCAATTTTATTGAAAATCACCTGGACTATAGACCACAAAATCAGAGCTACAAAATCAAAAATCTGCAATTGTGCTCCGATTCTGATGATTAATACCTCTATCGATAGGCAATGAGACCTGTAATTGTCATGCCAATGATCATTTGGATCGTTAGAATATTTCTATACATTTTGTAGAAAATTCAATTTTATTGAAAATTTTTGTAGAAAATTCAATTTTATTGAAAATCACCTGGACTATAGACCACAAAATCAGAGCTACAAAATCAAAAATCTGCAATTGTGCTCATGACAACGGTTATTTGGATAGTTCGAAAATTTCTACACATTTTGTAGAAAATTCAATTTTATTGAAAATCACCTGGACTATAGACCACAAAATTAGAGCTACAAAATCAAAAATCTGCAATTGTGCTCCGGTTCTGATGATTAATACCTCTATCGATAGGCAATGAGACCTGTAATTGTCATGCCAATGATCATTTGGATCGTTAGAATATTTCTACACATTTTGTAGAAAATTCAATTTTATTGAAAATCACCTGGACTATAGACCACAAAATCAGAGCTACAAAATCAAAAATCTGCAATTGTGCTCCGATTCTGATGATTGATACCTCTATCGATAGGCAATGAGACCTGTAATTGTCATGCCAATGATCATTTGGATCGTTAGAATATTTCTACACATTTTGTAGAAAATTCAATTTTATTGAAAATCACCTGGACTATAGACCACAAAATCAGAGCTACAAAATCAAAAATCTGCAATTGTGCTCCGATTCTGATGATTAATACCTCTATCGATAGGCAATGAGACCTGTAATTGTCATGCCAATGATCATTTGGATCGTTAGAATATTTCTATACATTTTGTAGAAAATTCAATTTTATTGAAAATTTTTGTAGAAAATTCAATTTTATTGAAAATCACCTGGACTATAGACCACAAAATCAGAGCTACAAAATCAAAAATCTGCAATTGTGCTCATGACAACGGTTATTTGGATAGTTCGAAAATTTCTACACATTTTGTAGAAAATTCAATTTTATTGAAAATCACCTGGACTATAGACCACAAAATCAGAGCTACAAAATCAAAAATCTGCAATTGTGCTCCGATTCTGATGATTAATACCTCTATCGATAGGCAATGAGACCTGTAATTGTCATGCCAATGATCATTTGGATCGTTAGAATATTTCTACACATTTTGTAGAAAATTCAATTTTATTGAAAATCACCTGGACTATAGACCACAAAACCAGAGCTACAAAATCGAAATCCTGCAATTGTGCTCATGACAACGGTTATTTGGATAGTTCGAAAATTTCTACACATTTTGTAGAAAATTCAATTTTATTGAAAATCACCTGGACTATAGACCACAAAATCAGAGCTACAAAATCAAAAATCTGCAATTGTGCTCCGATTCTGATGATTGATACCTCTATCGATAGGCAATGAGACCTGTAATTGTCATGCCAATGATCATTTAGATCGTTAGAATATTTCTATACATTTTGTAGAAAATTCAATTTGATTGAAAATCACCTGGACTATAGACCACAAAATCAGAGCTACAAAATCAAAAATCTGCAATTGTGCTCCGATTCTGATGATTGATACATCTATCGATAGGCAATGAGACCTGTAATTGTCATGCCAATGATCATTTGGATCGTTAGAATATTTCTACACATTTTGTAGAAAATTCAATTTGATTGAAAATCACATGGACTATAGACCACAAAACCAGAGCTACAAAATCGAAAACCTGCAATTGTCCTCATGACAACGGTTATTTGGATAGTTCGAAAATTTTTACACATTTTGTAGAAAATTCAATTTTATTGAAAACCACCTGGACTATAGACCACAAAATCAGAGCTACAAAATCAAAAATCTGCAATTGTGCTCCGATTCTGATGATTAATACCTCTATCGATAGGCAATGAGACCTGTAATTGTCATGCCAATGATCATTTGGATCGTTAGAATATTTCTATACATTTTGTAGAAAATTCAATTTTATTGAAAATTTTTGTAGAAAATTCAATTTTATTGAAAATCACCTGGACTATAGACCACAAAATCAGAGCTACAAAATCAAAAATCTGCAATTGTGCTCATGACAACGGTTATTTGGATAGTTCAAAAATTTCTACACATTTTGTAGAAAATTCAATTTTATTGAAAATCACCTGGACTATAGACCACAAAATCAGAGCTACAAAATCAAAAATCTGCAATTGTGCTCCGATTCTGATGATTAATACCTCTATCGATAGGCAATGAGACCTGTAATTGTCATGCCAATGATCATTTAGATCGTTAGAATATTTCTATACATTTTGTAGAAAATTCAATTTGATTGAAAATCACCTGGACTATAGACCACAAAATCAGAGCTACAAAATCAAAAATCTGCAATTGTGCTCCGATTCTGATGATTGATACATCTATCGATAGGCAATGAGACCTGTAATTGTCATGCCAATGATCATTTGGATCGTTAGAATATTTCTACACATTTTGTAGAAAATTCAATTTGATTGAAAATCACCTGGACTATAGACCACAAAACCAGAGCTACAAAATCGAAAACCTGCAATTGTCCTCATGACAACGGTTATTTGGATAGTTCGAAAATTTTTACACATTTTGTAGAAAATTCAATTTTATTGAAAACCACCTGGACTATAGACCACAAAATCAGAGCTACAAAATCAAAAATCTGCAATTGTGCTCCGATTCTGATGATTGATACCTCTATCGATAGGCAATGAGACCTGTAATTGTCATGCCAATGATCATTTGGATCGTTAGAATATTTCTACACATTTTGTAGAAAATTCAATTTTATTGAAAATCACCTGGACTATAGACCACAAAATCAGAGCTACAAAATCAAAAATCTGCAATTGTGCTCCGATTCTGATGATTGATACCTCTATCGATAGGCAATGAGACCTGTAATTGTCATGCCAATGATCATTTGGATCGTTAGAATATTTCTACACATTTTGTAGAAAATTCAATTTTATTGAAAATCACCTGGACTATAGACCACAAAATCAGAGCTACAAAATCAAAAATCTGCAATTGTGCTCCGATTCTGATGATTGATACCTCTATCGATAGGCAATGAGACCTGTAATTGTCATGCCAATGATCATTTGGATCGTTAGAATATTTCTACACATTTTGTAGAAAATTCAATTTTATTGAAAATCACCTGGACTATAGACCACAAAACCAGAGCTACAAAATCGAAAACCTGCAATTGTCCTCATGACAACGGTTATTTGGATAGTTCGAAAATTTTTACACATTTTGTAGAAAATTCAATTTTATTGAAAACCACCTGGACTATAGACCACAAAATCAGAGCTACAAAATCAAAAATCTGCAATTGTGCTCCGATTCTGATGATTGATACCTCTATCGATAGGCAATGAGACCTGTAATTGTCATGCCAATGATCATTTGGATCGTTAGAATATTTCTACACATTTTGTAGAAAATTCAATTTTATTGAAAATCACCTGGACTATAGACCACAAAACCAGAGCTACAAAATCGAAAACCTGCAATTGTCCTCATGACAACGGTTATTTGGATAGTTCGAAAATTTTTACACATTTTGTAGAAAATTCAATTTTATTGAAAACCACCTGGACTATAGACCACAAAATCAGAGCTACAAAATCAAAAATCTGCAATTGTGCTCCGATTCTGATGATTGATACCTCTATCGATAGGCAATGAGACCTGTAATTGTCATGCCAATGATCATTTGGATCGTTAGAATATTTCTACACATTTTGTAGAAAATTCAATTTTATTGAAAATCACCTGGACTATAGACCACAAAATCAGAGCTACAAAATCAAAAATCTGCAATTGTGCTCCGATTCTGATGATTGATACCTCTATCGATAGGCAATGAGACCTGTAATTGTCATGCCAATGATCATTTAGATCGTTAGAATATTTCTATACATTTTGTAGAAAATTCAATTTGATTGAAAATCACCTGGACTATAGACCACAAAATCAGAGCTACAAAATCAAAAATCTGCAATTGTGCTCCGATTCTGATGATTGATACATCTATCGATAGGCAATGAGACCTGTAATTGTCATGCCAATGATCATTTGGATCGTTAGAATATTTCTACACATTTTGTAGAAAATTCAATTTGATTGAAAATCACCTGGACTATAGACCACAAAACCAGAGCTACAAAATCGAAAACCTGCAATTGTCCTCATGACAACGGTTATTTGGATAGTTCGAAAATTTTTACACATTTTGTAGAAAATTCAATTTTATTGAAAACCACCTGGACTATAGACCACAAAATCAGAGCTACAAAATCAAAAATCTGCAATTGTGCTCCGATTCTGATGATTGATACCTCTATCGATAGGCAATGAGACCTGTAATTGTCATGCCAATGATCATTTGGATCGTTAGAATATTTCTACACATTTTGTAGAAAATTCAATTTTATTGAAAATCACCTGGACTATAGACCACAAAATCAGAGCTACAAAATCAAAAATCTGCAATTGTGCTCCGATTCTGATGATTGATACCTCTATCGATAGGCAATGAGACCTGTAATTGTCATGCCAATGATCATTTGGATCGTTAGAATATTTCTACACATTTTGTAGAAAATTCAATTTTATTGAAAATCACCTGGACTATAGACCACAAAATCAGAGCTACAAAATCAAACATCTGCAATTGTGCTCC
The DNA here is from genome assembly GCA_958295665.1 of Tipula vernalis. Taxonomy (NCBI): domain Eukaryota; kingdom Metazoa; phylum Arthropoda; class Insecta; order Diptera; family Tipulidae; genus Tipula; species Tipula vernalis. The sequence continues at coordinate 11,272,214 of OY282559.1, read as the reverse complement.
GATTCTGATGATTGATACCTCTATCGATAGGCAATGAGACCTGTAATTGTCATGCCAATGATCATTTGGATCGTTAGAATATTTCTACACATTTTGTAGAAAATTCAATTTTATTGAAAATCACCTGGACTATAGACCACAAAACCAGAGCTACAAAATCGAAAACCTGCAATTGTCCTCATTACAACGGTTATTTGGATAGTTCGAAAATGTTTACACATTTTGTAGAAAATTCAATTTTATTGAAAACCACCTGGACTATAGACTACAAAATCAGAGCTACAAAATCAAAAATCTGCAATTGTGCTCCGATTCTGATGATTGATACCTCTATCGATAGGCAATGAGACCTGTAATTGTCATGCCAATGATCATTTGGATCGTTAGAATATTTCTACACATTTTGTAGAAAATTCAATTTTATTGAAAATCACCTGGACTATAGACCACAAAATCAGAGCTACAAAATCAAAAATCTGCAATTGTGCTCCGATTCTGATGATTGATACCTCTATCGATAGGCAATGAGACCTGTAATTGTCATGCCAATGATCATTTGGATCGTTAGAATATTTCTACACATTTTGTAGAAAATTCAATTTTATTGAAAATCACCTGGACTATAGACCACAAAACCAGAGCTACAAAATCGAAAACCTGCAATTGTGCTCATGACAACGGTTATTTGGATAGTTCGAAAATTTCTACACATTTTGTAGAAAATTCAATTTTATTGAAAATCACCTGGACTATAGACCACAAAATCAGAGCTACAAAATCAAAAATCTGCAATTGTGCTCCGATTCTGATGATTGATACCTCTATCGATAGGCAATGAGACCTGTAATTGTCATGCCAATGATCATTTGGATCGCTAGAATATTTCTACACATTTTGTAGAAAATTCAATTTGATTGAAAATCACCTGGACTATAGACCACAAAACCAGAGCTACAAAATCGAAAACCTGCAATTGTGCTCATGACAACGGTTATTTGGATAGTTCGAAAATTTCTACACATTTTGTAGAAAATTCAATTTTATTGAAAATCACCTGGACTATAGACCACAAAATCAGAGCTACAAAATCAAAAATCTGCAATTGTGCTCCGATTCTGATGATTGATACCTCTATCGATAGGCAATGAGACCTGTAATTGTCATGCCAATGATCATTTGGATCGTTAGAATATTTCTACACATTTTGTAGAAAATTCAATTTTATTGAAAATCACCTGGACTATAGACCACAAAATCAGAGCTACAAAATCAAAAATCTGCAATTGTGCTCCGATTCTGATGATTGATACCTCTATCGATAGGCAATGAGACCTGTAATTGTCATGCCAATGATCATTTGGATCGTTAGAATATTTCTACACATTTTGTAGAAAATTCAATTTTATTGAAAATCACCTGGACTATAGACCACAAAATCAGAGCTACAAAATCAAAAATCTGCAATTGTGCTCCGATTCTGATGATTGATACCTCTATCGATAGGCAATGAGACCTGTAATTGTCATGCCAATGATCATTTGGATCGTTAGAATATTTCTACACATTTTGTAGAAAATTCAATTTTATTGAAAATCACCTGGACTATAGACCACAAAATCAGAGCTACAAAATCAAAAATCTGCAATTGTGCTCCGATTCTGAAGATTAATACCTCTATCGATAGGCAATGAGACCTGTAATTGTCATGCCAATGATCATTTGGATCGTTAGAATATTTCTACACATTTTGTAGAAAATTCAATTTTATTGAAAATCACCTGGACTATAGACCACAAAACCAGAGCTACAAAATCGAAAACCTGCATTTGTGCTCATGACAACGGTTATTTGGATAGTTCGAAAATTTTTACACATTTTGTAGAAAATTCAATTTTATTGAAAATCACCTGGACTATAGACCACAAAATCAGAGCTACAAAATCAAAAATCTGCAATTGTGCTCCGATTCTGATGATTGATACCTCTATCGATAGGCAATGAGACCTGTAATTGTCATGCCAATGATCATTTGGATCGTTAGAATATTTCTATACATTTTGTAGAAAATTCAATTTTATTGAAAATCACCTGGACTGACCACAAAATCAGAGCTACAAAATCAAAAATCTGCAATTGTGCTCCGATTCTGATGATTGATACCTCTATCGATAGGCAATGAGACCTGTAATTGTCATGCCAATGATCATTTGGATCGTTAGAATATTTCTACACATTTTGTAGAAAATTCAATTTTATTGAAAATCACCTGGACTATAGACCACAAAATCAGAGCTACAAAATCGAAAATCTGCAATTGTGCTCCGATTCTGATGATTGATACCTCTATCGATAGGCAATGAGACCTGTAATTGTCATGCCAATGATCATTTGGATCGTTAGAATATTTCTACACATTTTGTAGAAAATTCAATTTTATTGAAAATCACCTGGACTATAGACCACAAAACCAGAGCTACAAAATCGAAAACCTGCAATTGTGCTCATGACAACGGTTATTTGGATAGTTCGAAAATTTCTACACATTTTGTAGAAAATTCAATTTTATTGAAAATCACCTGGACTATAGACCACAAAATCAGAGCTACAAAATCAAAAATCTGCAATTGTGCTCCGATTCTGAAGATTAATACCTCTATCGATAGGCAATGAGACCTGTAATTGTCATGCCAATGATCATTTGGATCGTTAGAATATTTCTACACATTTTGTAGAAAATTCAATTTTATTGAAAATCACCTGGACTATAGACCACAAAACCAGAGCTACAAAATCGAAAACCTGCATTTGTGCTCATGACAACGGTTATTTGGATAGTTCGAAAATTTCTACACATTTTGTAGAAAATTCAATTTTATTGAAAATCACCTGGACTATAGACCACAAAATCAGAGCTACAAAATCAAAAATCTGCAATTGTGCTCCGATTCTGATGATTAATACCTCTATCGATATGCAATGAGACCTGTAATTGTCATGCCAATGATCATTTGGATCGCTAGAATATTTCTACACATTTTGTAGAAAATTCAATTTTATTGAAAATCACCTGGACTATAGACCACAAAATCAGAGCTACAAAATCAAAAATCTGCAATTGTGCTCCGATTCTGATGATTGATACCTCTATCGATAGGCAATGAGACCTGTAATTGTCATGCCAATGATCATTTGGATCGTTAGAATATTTCTACACATTTTGTAGAAAATTCAATTTTATTGAAAATCACCTGGACTATAGACCACAAAATCAGAGCTACAAAATCAAAAATCTGCAATTGTGCTCCGATTCTGATGATTAATACCTCTATCGATAGGCAATGAGACCTGTAATTGTCATGCCAATGATCATTTGGATCGTTAGAATATTTCTACACATTTTGTAGAAAATTCAATTTTATTGAAAATCACCTGGACTATAAGACCACAAAATCAGAGCTACAAAATCAAAAATCTGCAATTGTGCTCCGATTCTGATGATTAATACCTCTATCGATAGGCAATGAGACCTGTAATTGTCATGCCAATGATCATTTGGATCGCTAGAATATTTCTACACATTTTGTAGAAAATTCAATTTTATTGAAAATCACCTGGACTATAGACCACAAAATCAGAGCTACAAAATCAAAAATCTGCAATTGTGCTCCGATTCTGATGATTAATACCTCTATCGATAGGCAATGAGACCTGTAATTGTCATGCCAATGATCATTTGGATCGTTAGAATATTTCTACACATTTTGTAGAAAATTCAATTTTATTGAAAATCACCTGGACTATAGACCACAAAACCAGAGCTACAAAATCGAAAACCTGCAATTGTGCTCATGACAACGGTTATTTGGATAGTTCGAAAATTTCTACACATTTTGTAGAAAATTCAATTTTATTGAAAATCACCTGGACTATAGACCACAAAATCAGAGCTACAAAATCAAAAATATGCAATTGTGCTCCGATTCTGATGATTGATACCTCTATCGATAGGCAATGAGACCTGTAATTGTCATGCCAATGATCTTTTGGATCGTTAGAATATTTCTACACATTTTGTAGAAAATTCAATTTTATTGAAAATCACCTGGACTATAAGACCACAAAATCAGAGCTACAAAATCAAAAATCTGCAATTGTGCTCCGATTCTGATGATTAATACCTCTATCGATAGGGAATGAGACCTGTAATTGTCATGCCAATGATCATTTGGATCGCTAGAATATTTCTACACATTTTGTAGAAAATTCAATTTTATTGAAAATCACCTGGACTATAGACCACAAAATCAGAGCTACAAAATCAAAAATCTGCAATTGTGCTCCGATTCTGATGATTAATACCTCTATCGATAGGCAATGAGACCTGTAATTGTCATGCCAATGATCATTTGGATCGCTAGAATATTTCTACACATTTTGTAGAAAATTCAATTTTATTGAAAATCACCTGGACTATAGACCACAAAATCAGAGCTACAAAATCAAAAATATGCAATTGTGCTCCGATTCTGATGATTGATACCTCTATCGATAGGCAATGAGACCTGTAATTGTCATGCCAATGATCATTTGGATCGTTAGAATATTTCTACACATTTTGTAGAAAATTCAATTTTATTGAAAATCACCTGGACTATAGACCACAAAATCAGAGCTACAAAATCAAAAATCTGCAATTGTGCTCCGATTCTGATGATTAATACCTCTATCGATAGGCAATGAGACCTGTAATTGTCATGCCAATGATCATTTGGATCGCTAGAATATTTCTACACATTTTGTAGAAAATTCAATTTTATTGAAAATCACCTGGACTATAGACCACAAAATCAGAGCTACAAAATCAAAAATCTGCAATTGTGCTCCGATTCTGATGATTGATACCTCTATCGATAGGCAATGAGACCTGTAATTGTCATGCCAATGATCATTTGGATCGTTAGAATATTTCTACACATTTTGTAGAAAATTCAATTTTATTGAAAATCACCTGGACTATAGACCACAAAACCAGAGCTACAAAATCGAAAACCTGCAATTGTGCTCATGACAACGGTTATTTGGATAGTTCGAAAATTTCTACACATTTTGTAGAAAATTCAATTTTAGTGAAAATGATTGATACCTCTATCGATAGGCAATGAGACCTGTAATTGTCATGCCAATGATCATTTGGATCGTTAGAATATTTCTACACATTTTGTAGAAAATTCAATTTTATTGAAAATCACCTGGACTATAAGACCACAAAATCAGAGCTACAAAATCAAAAATCTGCAATTGTGCTCCGATTCTGATGATTAATACCTCTATCGATAGGCAATGAGATCTGTAATTGTCATGCCAATGATCATTTGGATCGCTAGAATATTTCTACACATTTTGTAGAAAATTCAATTTTATTGAAAATCACCTGGACTATAGACCACAAAATCAGAGCTACAAAATCAAAAATCTGCAATTGTGCTCCGATTCTGATGATTAATACCTCTATCGATAGGCAATGAGACCTGTAATTGTCATGCCAATGATCATTTGGATCGTTAGAATATTTCTACACATTTTGTAGAAAATTCAATTTTATTGAAAATCACCTGGACTATAGACCACAAAATCAGAGCTACAAAATCAAAAATCTGCAATTGTGCTCCGATTCTGATGATTGATACCTCTATCGATAGGCAATGAGACCTGTAATTGTCATGCCAATGATCATTTGGATCGTTAGAATATTTCTACACATTTTGTAGAAAATTCAATTTTATTGAAAATCACCTGGACTATAGACCACAAAACCAGAGCTACAAAATCGAAAACCTGCAATTGTGCTCATGACAACGGTTATTTGGATAGTTCGAAAATGTCTACACATTTTGTAAAAAATTCAATTTTATTGAAAATCACCTGGACTATAGACCACAAAATCAGAGCTACAAAATCAAAAATCTGCAATTGTGCTCCGATTCTGAAGATTAATACCTCTATCGATAGGCAATGAGACCTGTAATTGTCATGCCAATGATCATTTGGATCGTTAGAATATTTCTACACATTTTGTAGAAAATTCAATTTTATTGAAAATCACCTGGACTATAGACCACAAAACCAGAGCTACAAAATCGAAAACCTGCAATTGTGCTCATGACAACGGTTATTTGGATAGTTCGAAAATTTCTACACATTTTGTAAAAAATTCAATTTTATTGAAAATCACCTGGACTATAGACCACAAAATCAGAGCTACAAAATCAAAAATCTGCAATTGTGCTCTGATTCTGAAGATTAATACCTCTATCGATAGGCAATGAGACCTGTAATTGTCATGCCAATGATCAGTTGGATCGCTAGAATATTTCTACACATTTTGTAGAAAATTCAATTTTATTGAAAATCACCTGGACTATAGACCACAAAACCAGAGCTACAAAATCGAAAACCTGCAATTGTGCTCATGACAGCGGTTATTTGGATAGTTCGAAAATTTCTACACATTTTGTAGAAAATTCAATTTTATTGAAAATCACCTGGACTATAGACCACAAAATCAGAGCTACAAAATCAAAAATCTGCAATTGTGCTCCGATTCTGATGATTAATACCTCTATCGATAGGCAATGAGACCTGTAATTGTCATGCCAATGATCATTTGAATCGCTAGAATATTTCTACACATTTTGTAGAAAATTCAATTTTATTGAAAATCACCTGGACTATAGACCACAAAATCAGAGCTACAAAATCAAAAATCTGCAATTGTGCTCCGATTCTGATGATTGATACCTCTATCGATAGGCAATGAGACCTGTAATTGTCATGCCAATGATCATTTGGATCGTTAGAATATTTCTACACATTTTGTAGAAAATTCAATTTTATTGAAAATCACCTGGACTATAAGACCACAAAATCAGAGCTACAAAATCAAAAATCTGCAATTGTGCTCCGATTCTGATGATTGATACCTCTATCGATAGGCAATGAGACCTGTAATTGTCATGCCAATGATCATTTGGATCGCTAGAATATTTCTACACATTTTGTAGAAAATTCAATTTTATTGAAAATCACCTGGACTATAGACCACAAAATCAGAGCTACAAAATCAAAAATCTGCAATTGTGCTCCGATTCTGATGATTAATACCTCTATCGATAGGCAATGAGACCTGTAATTGTCATGCCAATGATCATTTGGATCGTTAGAATATTTCTATACATTTTGTAGAAAATTCAATTTTATTGAAAATCACCTGGACTATAGACCACAAAATCAGAGCTACAAAATCAAAAATCTGCAATTGTGCTCCGATTCTGATGATTAATACCTCTATCGATAGGCAATGAGACCTGTAATTGTCATGCCAATGATCATTTGGATCGCTAGAATATTTCTACACATTTTGTAGAAAATTCAATTTTATTGAAAATCACCTGGACTATAGACCACAAAATCAGAGCTACAAAATCAAAAATCTGCAATTGTGCTCCGATTCTGATGATTGATACCTCTATCGATAGGCAATGAGACCTGTAATTGTCATGCCAATGATCATTTGGATCGTTAGAATATTTCTATATATTTTGTAGAAAATTCAATTTTATTGAAAATCACCTGGACTATAGACCACAAAATCAGAGCTACAAAATCAAAAATCTGCAATTGTGCTCCGATTCTGATGATTAATACCTCTATCGATAGGCAATGAGACCTGTAATTGTCATGCCAATGATCATTTGGATCGTTAGAATATTTCTACACATTTTGTAGAAAATTCAATTTTATTGAAAATCACCTGGACTATAGACCACAAAACCAGAGCTACAAAATCGAAAACCTGCAATTGTGCTCATGACAACGGTTATTTGGATAGTTCGAAAATTTCTACACATTTTGTAGAAAATTCAATTTTATTGAAAATCACCTGGACTATAGACCACAAAATCAGAGCTACAAAATCAAAAATCTGCAATTGTGCTCCGATTCTGATGATTAATACCTCTATCGATAGGCAATGAGACCTGTAATTGTCATGCCAATGATCATTTGGATCGTTAGAATATTTCTACACATTTTGTAGAAAATTCAATTTTATTGAAAATCACCTGGACTATAGACCACAAAATCAGAGCTACAAAATCAAAAATCTGCAATTGTGCTCCGATTCTGATGATTAATACCTCTATCGATAGGCAATGAGACCTGTAATTGTCATGCCAATGATCATTTGGATCGTTAGAATATTTCTACACATTTTGTAGAAAATTCAATTTTATTGAAAATCACCTGGACTATAGACCACAAAACCAGAGCTACAAAATCGAAAATCTGCAATTGTCCTCATGACAACGGTTATTTGGATAGTTCGAAAATTTCTACACATTTTGTAGAAAATTCAATTTTATTGAAAATCACCTGGACTATAGACCACAAAACCAGAGCTACAAAATCGAAAACCTGCAATTGTGCTAATGACAACGGTTATTTGGATAGTTCGAAAATTTCTACACATTTTGTAGAAAATTCAATTTTATTGAAAATCACCTGGACTATAGACCACAAAATCAGAGCTACAAAATCAAAAATCTGCAATTGTGCTCCGATTCTGATGATTGATACCTCTATCGATAGGCAATGAGACCTGTAATTGTCATGCCAATGATCATTTGGATCGTTAGAATATTTCTACACATTTTGTAGAAAATTCAATTTTATTGAAAATCACCTGGACTATAGACCACAAAATCAGAGCTACAAAATTAAAAATCTGCAATTGTGCTCCGATTCTGATGATTGATACCTCTATCGATAGGCAATGAGAGCTGTAATTGTCATGCCAATGATCATTTGGATCGTTAGAATATTTCTACACATTTTGTAGAAAATTCAATTTTATTGAAAATCACCTGGACTATAGACCACAAAATCAGAGCTACAAAATCAAAAATCTGCAATTGTGCTCCGATTCTGATGATTGATACCTCTATCGATAGGCAATGAGACCTGTAATTGTCATGCCAATGATCATTTGGATCGTTAGAATATTTCTACACATTTTGTAGAAAATTCAATTTTATTGAAAATCACCTGGACTATAGACCACAAAATCAGAGCTACAAAATCAAAAATCTGCAATTGTGCTCCGATTCTGATGATTGATACCTCTATCGATAGGCAATGAGACCTGTATTTGTCATGCCAATGATCATTTGGATCGTTAGAATATTTCTACACATTTTGTAGAAAATTCAATTTTATTGAAAATCACCTGGACTATAGACCACAAAATCAGAGCTACAAAATCAAAAATCTGCAATTGTGGTCCGATTCTGATGATTGATACCTCTATCGATAGGCAATGAGACCTGTAATTGTCATGCCAATGATCATTTGGATCGTTAGAATATTTCTACACATTTTGTAGAAAATTCAATTTTATTGAAAATCACCTGGACTATAGACCACAAAATCAGAGCTACAAAATCGAAAATCTGCAATTGTGCTCCGATTCTGATGATTGATACCTCTATCGATAGGCAATGAGACCTGTAATTGTCATGCCAATGATCATTTGGATCGCTAGAATATTTCTACACATTTTGTAGAAAATTCAATTTTATTGAAAATCACCTGGACTATAGACCACAAAATCAGAGCTACAAAATCAAAAATCTGCAATTGTGCTCCGATTCTGATGATTAATACCTCTATCGATAGGCAATGAGACCTGTAATGGTCATGCCAATGATCATTTGGATCGTTAGAATATTTCTACACATTTTGTAGAAAATTCAATTTTATTGAAAATCACCTGGACCATAGACCACAAAATCAGAGCTACAAAATCAAAAATCTGCAATTGTGCTCCGATTCTGATGATTAATACCTCTATCGATAGGCAATGAGACCTGTAATTGTCATGCCAATGATCATTTGGATCGCTAGAATATTTCTACACATTTTGTAGAAAATTCAATTTTATTGAAAATCACCTGGACTATAGACCACAAAATCAGAGCTACAAAATCAAAAATCTGCAATTGTGCTCCGATTCTGATGATTAATACCTCTATCGATAGGCAATGAGACCTGTAATTGTCATGCCAATGATCATTTGGATCGTTAGAATATTTCTACACATTTTGTAGAAAATTCAATTTTATTGAAAATCACCTGGACTATAGACCACAAAACCAGAGCTACAAAATCGAAAATCTGCAATTGTCCTCATGACAACGGTTATTTGGATAGTTCGAAAATTTCTACACATTTTGTAGAAAATTCAATTTTATTGAAAATCACCTGGAATATAGACCACAAAACCAGAGCTACAAAATCGAAAACCTGCAATTGTGCTAATGACAACGGTTATTTGGATAGTTCGAAAATTTCTACACATTTTGTAGAAAATTCAATTTTATTGAAAATCACCTGGACTATAGACCACAAAATCAGAGCTACAAAATCACAAATCTGCAATTGTGCTCCGATTCTGATGATTGATACCTCTATCGATAGGCAATGAGACCTGTAATTGTCATGCCAATGATCATTTGGATCGTTAGAATATTTCTACACATTTTGTAGAAAATTCAATTTTATTGAAAATCACCTGGACTATAGACCACAAAATCAGAGCTACAAAATCGAAAATCTGCAATTGTGCTCCGATTCTGATGATTGATACCTCTATCGATAGGCAATGAGACCTGTAATTGTCATGCCAATGATCATTTGGATCGTTAGAATATTTCTACACATTTTGTAGAAAATTCAATTTTATTGAAAATCACCTGGACTATGACCACAAAATCAGAACTACAAAATCAAAAATCTGCAATTGTGCTCCGATTCTGATGATTGATACCTCTATCGATAGGCAATGAGACCTGTAATTGTCATGCCAATGATCATTTGGATCGTTAGAATATTTCTACACATTTTGTAGAAAATTCAATTTTATTGAAAATCACCTGGACTATAGACCACAAAATCAGAGCTACAAAATCAAAAATCTGCAATTGTGCTCATGACAACGGTTATTTGGATAGTTCGAAAATTTCTACACATTTTGTAGACAATTCAATTTTATTGAAAATCACCTGGACTATAGACCACAAAATCAGAGCTACAAAATCAAAAATCTGCAATTGTGCTCCGATTCTGATGATTAATACCTCTATCGATAGGCAATGAGACCTGTAATTGTCATGCCAATGATCATTTGGATCGTTAGAATATTTCTACACATTTTGTAGAAAATTCAATTTTATTGAAAATCACCTGGACTATAGACCACAAAATCAGAGCTACAAAATCAAAAATCTGCAATTGTGCTCCGATTCTGATGATTGATACCTCTATCGATAGGCAATGAGACCTGTAATTGTCATGCCAATGATCATTTTGATCGTTAGAATATTTCTACACATTTTGTAGAAAATTCAATTTGATTGAAAATCACCTGGACTATAGACCACAAAACCAGAGCTACAAAATCGAAAATCTGCAATTGTCCTCATGACAACGGTTATTTGGATAGTTCGAAAATTTCTACACATTTTGTAGAAAATTCAATTTTATTGAAAATCACCTGGACTATAGACCACAAAATCAGAGCTACAAAATCAAAAATCTGCAATTGTGCTCCGATTCTGATGATTGATACCTCTATCGATAGGCAATGAGACCTGTAATTGTCATGCCAATGATCATTTGGATCGTTAGAATATTTCTACACATTTTGTAGAAAATTCAATTTTATTGAAAATCACCTGGACTATAGACCACAAAATCAGAGCTACAAAATCAAAAATCTGCAATTGTGCTCCGATTCTGATGATTAATACCTCTATCGATAGGCAATGAGACCTGTAATTGCCATGCCAATGATCATTTGGATCGTTAGAATATTTCTACACATTTTGTAGAAAATTCAATTTTATTGAAAATCACCTGGACTATAGACCACAAAATCAGAGCTACAAAATCAAAAATCTGCAATTGTGCTCATGACAACGGTTATTTGGATAGTTCGAAAATTTCTACACATTTTGTAGAAAATTCAATTTTATTGAAAATCACCTGGACTATAGACCACAAAATCAGAGCTACAAAATCAAAAATCTGCAATTGTGCTCCGATTCTGATGATTAATACCTCTATCGATAGGCAATGAGACCTGTAATTGTCATGCCAATGATCATTTGGATCGTTAGAATATTTCTACACATTTTGTAGAAAATTCAATTTTATTGAAAATCACCTGGACTATAGACCACAAAATCAGAGCTACAAAATCAAAAATCTGCAATTGTGCTCCGATTCTGATGATTAATACCTCTATCGATAGGCAATGAGACCTGTAATTGTCATGCCAATGATCATTTGGATCGCTAGAATATTTCTACACATTTTGTAGAAAATTCAATTTTATTGAAAATCACCTGGACTATAGACCACAAAACCAGAGCTACAAAATCGAAAACCTGCAATTGTGCTCATGACAACGGTTATTTGGATAGTTCGAAAATTTCTACACATTTTGTAGAAAATTCAATTTTATTGAAAATCACTTGGACTATAGACCACAAAATCAGAGCTACAAAATCAAAAATCTGCAATTGTGCTCCGATTCTGATGATTGATACCTCTATCGATAGGCAATGAGACCTGTAATTGTCATGCCAATGATCATTTGGATCGTTAGAATATTTCTACACATTTTGTAGAAAATTCAATTTTATTGAAAATCACCTGGACTATGACCACAAAATCAGAGCTACAAAATCAAAAATCTGCAATTGTGCTCCGATTCTGATGATTAATACCTCTATCGATAGGCAATGAGACCTGTAATTGTCATGCCAATGATCATTTGGATCGTTAGAATATTTCTATACATTTTGTAGAAAATTCAATTTTATTGAAAATCACCTGGACTATAGACCACAAAACCAGAGCTACAAAATCGAAAACCTGGAATTGTGCTCATGACAACGGTTATTTGGATAGTTCGAAAATTTCTACACATTTTGTAGAAAATTCAATTTTATTGAAAATCACCTGGACTATAGACCACAAAACCAGAGCTACAAAATCGAAAATCTGCAATTGTCCTCATGACAACGGTTATTTGGATAGTTCGAAAATTTCTACACATTTTGTAGAAAATTCAATTTTATTGAAAATCACCTGGACTATAGACCACAAAATCAGAGCTACAAAATCAAAAATCTGCAATTGTGCTCCGATTCTGATGATTAATACCTCTATCGATAGGCAATGAGACCTGTAATTGTCATGCCAATGATCATTTGGATCGTTAGAATATTTCTACACATTTTGTAGAAAATTCAATTTTATTGAAAATCACCTGGACTATAGACCACAAAACCAGAGCTACAAAATCGAAAATCTGCAATTGTCCTCATGACAACGGTTATTTGGATAGTTCGAAAATTTCTACACATTTTGTAGAAAATTCAATTTTATTGGAAATCACCTGGACTATAGACCACAAAATCAGAGCTACAAAATCAAAAATCTGCAATTGTGCTCCGATTCTAATGATTAATACCTCTATCGATAGGCAATGAGACCTGTAATTGTCATGCCAATGATCATTTGGATCGTTCGAATATTTCTACACATTTTGTAGAAAATTCAATTTTATTGAAAATCACCTGGACTATAGACCACAAAATCAGAGCTACAAAATCAAAAATCTGCAATTGTGCTCCGATTCTGATGATTGATACCTCTATCGATAGGCAATGAGACCTGTAATTGTCATGCCAATGATCATTTGGATCGTTAGAATATTTCTACACATTTTGTAGAAAATTCAATTTTATTGAAAATCACCTGGACTATAGACCACAAAATCAGAGCTACAAAATCAAAAATCTGCAATTGTGCTCCGATTCTGATGATTAATACCTCTATCGATAGGCAATGAGACCTGTAATTGTCATGCCAATGATCATTTGGATCGTTAGAATATTTCTACACATTTTGTAGAAAATTCAATTTTATTGAAAATCACCTGGACTATAGACCACAAAACCAGAGCTACAAAATCGAAAACCTGCAATTGTGCTCATGACAACGGTTATTTGGATAGTTCGAAAATTTCTACACATTTTGTAGAAAATTCAATTTTATTGAAAATCACCTGGACTATAGACCACAAAATCAGAGCTACAAAATCAAAAATCTGCAATTGTGCTCCGATTCTGATGATTGATACCTCTATCGATAGGCAATGAGACCTGTAATTGTCATGCCAATGATCATTTTGATCGTTAGAATATTTCTACACATTTTGTAGAAAATTCAATTTTATTGAAAATCACCTGGACTATAGACCACAAAATCAGAGCTACAAAATCAAAAATCTGCAATTGTGCTCCGATTCTGATGATTAATACCTCTATCGATAGGCAATGAGACCTGTAATTGTCATGCCAATGATCATTTGGATCGCTAGAATATTTCTACACATTTTGTAGAAAATTCAATTTTATTGAAAATCACCTGGACTATAGACCACAAAATCAGAGCTACAAAATCAAAAATCTGCAATTGTGCTCCGATTCTGATGATTAATACCTCTATCGATAGGCAATGAGACCTGTAATTGTCATGCCAATGATCATTTGGATCGCTAGAATATTTCTACACATTTTGTAGAAAATTCAATTTTATTGAAAATCACCTGGACTATAGACCACAAAACCAGAGCTACAAAATCGAAAACCTGCAATTGTGCTCATGACAACGGTTATTTGGATAGTTCGAAAATTTCTACACATTTTGTAGAAAATTCAATTTTATTGAAAATCACCTGGACTATAGACCACAAAATCAGAGCTACAAAATCAAAAATCTACAATTGTGCTCCGATTCTGATGATTAATACCTCTATCGATAGGCAATGAGACCTGTAATTGTCATGCCAATGATCATTTGGATCGTTAGAATATTTCTATACATTTTGTAGAAAATTCAATTTTATTGAAAATCACCTGGACTATAGACCACAAAATCAGAGCTACAAAATCGAAAACCTGCAATTGTGCTCATGACAACGGTTATTTGGATAGTTCGAAAATTTCTACACATTTTGTAGAAAATTCAATTTTATTGAAAATCACCTGGACTATAGACCACAAAATCAGAGCTACAAAATCAAAAATCTGCAATTGTGCTCCGATTCTGATGATTGATACCTCTATCGATAGGCAATGAGACCTGTAATTGTCATGCCAATGATCATTTGGATCGTTAGAATATTTCTACACATTTTGTAGAAAATTCAATTTTATTGAAAATCACCTGGACTATAGACCACAAAATCAGAGCTACAAAATCAAAAATCTGCAATTGTGCTCCGATTCTGATGATTAATACCTCTATCGATAGGCAATGAGACCTGTAATTGTCATGCCAATGATCATTTGGATCGTTAGAATATTTCTATACATTTTGTAGAAAATTCAATTTTATTGAAAATTTTTGTAGAAAATTCAATTTTATTGAAAATCACCTGGACTATAGACCACAAAATCAGAGCTACAAAATCAAAAATCTGCAATTGTGCTCCGATTCTGATGATTGATACTTCTATCGATAGGCAATGAGACCTGTAATTGTCATGCCAATGATCATTTGGATCGTTAGAATATTTCTACACATTTTGTAGAAAATTCAATTTTATTGAAAATCACCTGGACTATAGACCACAAAATCAGAGCTACAAAATCAAAAATCTGCAATTGTGCTCCGATTCTGATGATTAATACCTCTATCGATAGGCAATGAGACCTGTAATTGTCATGCCAATGATCATTTGGATCGTTAGAATATTTCTACACATTTTGTAGAAAATTCAATTTTATTGAAAATCACCTGGACTATAGACCACAAAACCAGAGCTACAAAATCGAAAACCTGCAATTGTGCTCATGACAACGGTTATTTGGATAGTTCGAAAATTTCTACACATTTTGTAGAAAATTCAATTTTATTGAAAATCACCTGGACTATAGACCACAAAATCAGAGCTACAAAATCAAAAATCTGCAATTGTGCTCCGATTCTGATGATTGATACCTCTATCGATAGGCAATGAGACCTGTAATTGTCATGCCAATGATCATTTGGATCGTTAGAATATTTCTACACATTTTGTAGAAAATTCAATTTTATTGAAAATCACCTGGACTATAGACCACAAAATCAGAGCTACAAAATCAAAAATCTGCAATTGTGCTCCGATTCTGATGATTGATACCTCTATCGATAGGCAATGAGACCTGTAATTGTCATGCCAATGATCATTTGGATCGTTAGAATATTTCTACACATTTTGTAGAAAATTCAATTTTATTGAAAATCACCTGGACTATAGACCACAAAATCAGAGCTACAAAATCAAAAATCTGCAATTGTGCTCCGATTCTGATGATTAATACCTCTATCGATAGGCAATGAGACCTGTAATTGTCATGCCAATGATCATTTGGATCGTTAGAATATTTCTATACATTTTGTAGAAAATTCAATTTTATTGAAAATTTTTGTAGAAAATTCAATTTTATTGAAAATCACCTGGACTATAGACCACAAAATCAGAGCTACAAAATCAAAAATCTGCAATTGTGCTCCGATTCTGTTGATTAATACCTCTATCGATAGGCAATGAGACCTGTAATTGTCATGCCAATGATCATTTGGATCGTTAGAATATTTCTACACATTTTGTAGAAAATTCAATTTTATTGAAAATCACCTGGACTATAGACCACAAAACCAGAGCTACAAAATCGAAAACCTGCAGTTGTGCTCATGACAACGGTTATTTGGATAGTTCGAAAATTTCTACACATTTTGTAGAAAATTCAATTTTAATGAAAATCACCTGGACTATAGACCACAAAATCAGAGCTACAAAATCGAAAACCTGCAATTGTGCTCATGACAACGGTTATTTGGATAGTTCGAAAATTTCTACACATTTTGTAGAAAATTCAATTTTATTGAAAATCACCTGGACTATAGACCACAAAATCAGAGCTACAAAATCAAAAATCTGCAATTGTGCTCCGATTCTGATGATTAATACCTCTATCGATAGGCAATGAGACCTGTAATTGTCATGCCAATGATCATTTGGATCGCTAGAATATTTCTACACATTTTGTAGAAAATTCAATTTTATTGAAAATCACCTGGACTATAGACCACAAAACCAGAGCTACAAAATCGAAAACCTGCGATTGTGCTCATGACAACGGTTATTTGGATAGTTCGAAAATTTCTACACATTTTGTAGAAAATTCAATTTTATTGAAAATCACCTGGACTATAGACCACAAAATCAGAGCTACAAAATCAAAAATCTGCAATTGTGCTCCGATTCTGATGATTAATACCTCTATCGATAGGCAATGAGACCTGTAATTGTCATGCCAATGATCATTTGGATCGTTAGAATATTTCTACACATTTTGTAGAAAATTCAATTTTATTGAAAATCACCTGGACTATAGACCACAAAATCAGAGCTACAAAATCAAAAATCTGCAATTGTGCTCCGATTCTGATGATTAATACCTCTATCGATAGGCAATGAGACCTGTAATTGTCATGCCAATGATCATTTGGATCGCTAGAATATTTCTACACATTTTGTAGAAAATTCAATTTTATTGAAAATCACCTGGACTATAGACCACAAAATCAGAGCTACAAAATCAAAAATCTGCAATTGTGCTCCGATTCTGATGATTGATACCTCTATTGATAGGCAATGAGACCTGTAATTGTCATGTTAATGATCATTTGGATCGTTAGAATATTTCTACACATTTTGTAGAAAATTTAATTTTATTGAAAATCACCTGGACTATAGACCACAAAATCAGAGCTACAAAATCAAAAATCTGCAATTGTGCTCCGATTCTGATGATTGATACCTCTATCGATAGGCAATGAGACCTGTAATTGTCATGCCAATGATCATTTGGATCGTTAGAATATTTCTATACATTTTGTAGAAAATTCAATTTTATTGAAAATCACCTGGACTATAGACCACAAAATCAGAGCTACAAAATCAAAAATCTGCAATTGTGCTCCGATTCTGATGATTGATACCTCTGTCGATAGGCAATGAGACCTGTAATTGTCATGCCAATGATCATTTGGATCGTTAGAATATTTCTACACATTTTGTAGAAAATTCAATTTTATTGAAAATCACCTGGACTATAATAGACCACAAAATCAGAGCTACAAAATCAAAAATCTGCAATTGTGCTCCGATTCTGATGATTGATACTTCTATCGATAGGCAATGAGACCTGTAATTGTCATGCCAATGATCATTTGGATCGTTAGAATATTTCTACACATTTTGTAGAAAATTTAATTTTATTGAAAATCACCTGGACTATAGACCACAAAATCAGAGCTACAAAATCAAAAATCTGCAATTGTGCTCCGATTCTGATGATTGATACCTCTATCGATAGGCAATGAGACCTGTAATTGTCATGCCAATGATCATTTGGATCGTTAGAATATTTCTACACATTTTGTAGAAAATTCAATTTTATTGAAAATCACCTGGACTATAGACCACAAAATCAGAGCTACAAAATCAAAAATCTGCAATTGTGCTCCGATTCCGATGATTGATACCTCTATCGATAGGCAATGAGACCTGTAATTGTCATGCCTAAATTGTGAGATTGTCCATGAGAGTTATTTATATGTACATGGTATATAATAGACGCATCTAGTACATGTAGGATCTACATTTGTTATATTCTAAAATGTTATCCAAACGAAATAAAATATCTTCGAGTAAACTAGAATGGTCACTCTCACTAGAACACGTATACTCTACATTTTTTTACTAAGTTGATTTGCGTTTAGCACTTCACAGACTACGTGTGCTGAAGTGTGAAGCAAGTTCTAATTAAAGCAATTTTTGGTCAGCGCGTCAAGAATCGGAACTCATGACCGCGGCTTGGTAGGAAACTCTCTTAAAGACTGCCCTACATTAGAATTCGTTAATAATCACTTAATTTGATAAATTAGTAATTGGAACGATTTTTGTTTTTATAGCAATTCTTTTGTTTTCTTTGAAACATCATTTGGTATACAACACAAACCTCGTCAAATCAAAAAAAATTTTGGAACGAGTAAATATTGTAAACGCAATAATTTGTATGTTCGACATGTTTACTTTTCCCAACAAATTAGATCCGCAGCTTTTGAATGTACTTGTTCTTACTCCTTCAAGTTACATCAAGTTATCACCTCTTAGAGATAATCTCTTTAGTTCGTCTTCGATGTCTATTGTTGATTTAGTTTTAAACTGGAGGGTGATGAATGACATTTTTATCTCTTAAAAGACCACCGTTTAAACCATATCGTAATCGGAAATTAACCGATTTGGAACTATTCTCTTCTACGCTTGTTCCAATTCTTAAACCTTCCACTAGTATTCGGTCGGCTAAAGATATTGAATTTCTACTTAATAAAGCTCTGGCTAAAAATGATGTTTATCGAAAGGCGAGACGGGTGAGCTGCTTCTAGTTGTGCACTCTCCTGGTTGTGACTCTGCGGCCTCCAACATTTGTACTGCTACTTCCAGATGGGACTTAGCAAATCAAATTGTTTGGTGGTCCTTGAACCTTGGTATGGGTTCCAACCAATTTTCATAATCAAAAAAAATGCTAATAATTAAATTTCTGCTAAATAGAAATTTAAGCTGACAAACATTCCACAACACAGTTTGTCTAGAGACTATTTCAAATTAAACAAGCCAATCTGCAATATTACATCATATTATATGATTTAATTCACACTTGTCATTCACACACAATAAAAATACGCAAGCAGATAAAAATTCATCAAACAACTCCCATTATTTATAAATAATTTGCAATTTAACGGCACGTATATGGATGACATGCTGTAAAGGGATTTAACCCATCAATACAAATTGTCTAAAAGTTCCATGAGAAAATTAATTATCGAAAAGTCTACCGCCGCGCGTTTACATATATTCTCAAACACTTTGCAATAATATCGAATGTGTGGGAAAAGCAAACATTAAAAACCGTTTTTCCCGTCCGTTGTTGAGTGCGTTATGTGTTTGCTTAAAAACGTTTTGTTGTTGTTTGGGTGGAAATTTTTTTATTTTTATTTTTTGTTGTTGTTATTATTGGGTGGGGTGGAATTTTATATTTTGTGTTGTATTTTATGAGAATGCAGTTTTCCTTACCATTTTTGATATGTGGGAATAAAATTTTGGTGCGTTGTTATGAAATTTCGGGAAATTGTTTATAGAAAAGGGTGCTCGAACCAAGCAATTATAATTCCTAAGCGACTATACACTACTTATATTGGAAATTACAATTAAATTATTGTGTTTATTATGTATGTATTATATATGTATTTATAAGAGGATAATGAAAGGATACCATACTCATAAACAAAGATTCCTTAGACAAGCGGATTATCGTCCATCTTAATTCTTAACCAATTTAATTAATTTAAAAAAAAATTTTTTTGGTATTTTACAATTTTTAATGCTTTATTGTCGTGGCGACGTTCGAGTCACGTGGCTCTTTTATAATAATTTTAATATTTGTGTTTCGCACTCCTGATATGCAAAAGATTATGTGAATTGTGTGTAAAATTCTCAATGGTTCTTGGTGCACATATATGAATGTACCAGAGCCGGAATCCAGGTTTAGGTTGTACGTAGAGTGTTTGTCTGAATTTGGCAAAATGGTGGGTGTCACGACCATTAATCACGACTAATTAAATCTTGACCTTCCATCTATAACCATTGCAAACTTGAATAGTCTGTGATTACCGGGAATGTAAAGAATTCTAATTTATTTTTTCAAAGACAAAATGCGTTTTAATTAACTTGAGATTATCAAGGAAAAGGCGATTCAACAAACGACAAATCTTGGTTAATAATTATATATAAGGAAAATGCATCGCGTTAAAAAAAAAACGATCGAGAAGAGACGAACCATGGTGAATCGTTTTTGAGTGTGCTTTAACTACCTTAGAGAAGGACACATTGCCAGCAACCGCCCTGTAGAAAATTCATACCATACGTTTAACGCCTAGACATAATAGCTTACTTCACGTAGAAACAGCAACTAAAGTACCAGATAAGCCACTACCAAATACAACAACGGCTCAAACTCAAAGACTAACAGCGTATCCACAACTAACAAATGCTGATTTAAGTTTATAAACGAGTTCAAGCCTAATCGCATTTAATACATCGAATCTCGCCTTATTAAAGACAGAAAATGCTCGCATATTGTTATTACTCTGGATCTCAATCCACTTTCATCAGCAAAAGTTACTTCGGTCTAAAAAGACCAAAGTGTTGAAATCATTAATCATGTCAAAATTGACCAAAAATTGGGTTGGTCCAAAACCACTTTTCTCGACGTTTTAAAAGTCCCTGAGTTCGAAAAAGCAAAAAAAAAAAATGTCCGTCCGCCCGCCTGGATGTCTGTACCCATTGTATTTCAAGACCGGCTTATTCGATTTAAAAAAATTTCGACAATCTGTTTTTATGGCCAAGGCGGAGAATTTAAAAGCTTAAGTTAGGATTCAATTTGCGGGTTGAGTTGGAGTTGAGTTGGAGTTGAGGATTGAGTTGGGCGTTAAGTTTTCGATTGAGTTATGGGTTCCATTTGCGGGTTAAGTTGGGGTTGAGGTGGATTTGAGTTGAGATTGAGTTGAGTAGGGGTCAGCGCTTAAGTTGGGAATTTATTTGTGTTACTGGTTGAGTTGGAAGTTAGCTTGAGTTATTTTGAGTTGAGTTCATTTACGAATGTAGCTTTTCAAGTTGAATATTGAGCAGGGCGTAAAGTTGAGGGTTGCGTTGATGGTTGAGTTGTTGGGTAGGGTATTGAGTTGACGTTAAGTTAGGAAGCTATTTGGAGGTTGAGTTGGTGGTTGCGGTGGAGATTACAATAAGTCGAGTTCATATACGCATGTAGTTTCGAACCGTGTTGAGGGTTTAAGTTGTAGTTGAGTTGGATTGGAGTGAGGGGTTCGTTTAGAGATTTAGCTCGTAAGTAGCTGTCCAGTCGATTTGATTTTGGGGTTGGGTTGGCTAGTCTGGAGTTGAGTAGAGGGTTGAAATTTGGATCGAGGTAAATTGAGTTAAAGTTGAGTTAGGGTTTAGTTAGCTTGCATTGGAGTTAAGCGAGTTGCTCGGCTGCGGAATTATTTAAGAGTTGATTTGGATTAGATTAAGGGTTGATTTTGAAGTTGATTTAGGGTTGATTGGGCAATTGAGTTGAGGGTGACGTTAATTTGGTTTTGTCGTTTAGGGTTGCGTTGCAATTGAGTTGGAGGATGAGTTGTAAATTGACTTGGAGGTTGAACTGTAGATTGCTTTATATTTTAGTCAAATGATTACATGTCGAACGGTCCTTTGCAAATGTCGGAGTGTCGGGTATTTCCGAGTCAAAATCAAGGCGCCCGTTCTAATGAAACTAACATCTAGAATTCCACCGTCGAAAATAGATGCAGTAGAAAAGTTGAGTGGTCAAGAACTCAAATTATGCGATTCCACATACACAGTAAAAAATTTTCATTGAAAATTACGAGTTTTATCAAGTGGGCAAAATTTCCAAACTGTTTCATGCAAAATCACATTTAAATTGAAAAATCAATTTCCATTGAAAATTAAGGGTTATAATCCATAAATTTGCCAACAAAATCTCGTACTACGTTAAATGAAAAAACATATAATTTTACGTGAATTTTTCAAATTTGCGAATAAGTTCTTACATTTTTTTACATTAATAAATAAGTAATTGTACATTCCTACAGCATTCTTACAAGTGAAAGATGGTAAACTTTTACGTGAATAATGTATTAAAAGATTAGGTTATTATATAATATTCAGTTTAATTTAGGGCACCATTTATGTATTTAAATTGGAATAGTTGTTTTAATAAAACAAAAGAGTTTATGTTACCTACTTCATTATGATATCTTCCATCATTTCATAAAAATGGCAAATTAAAAATTTTTGTAATAATAAATGAGGCCAATATTCCTTTATCTCTGATATTGTGGGATTTTTGTTTAAAAATTTACGTTGCTGTGTAAACGTAGACTTAAAAATTTCCATAATTTCTTTGTTTAATGCATCGCTAGAAATTTCCCGACCGTAATTTTCCTTAAGCCATACTCGTTTAATGTTTCCTTCCTCATCTGATATTTGGTTGCTAGTACTAATTTTCTCAAAAAAATTTGCCACACCTTCTGACAAATTTACTTTTCTTTTTATAGATTTTGCAGGTGAGCGGTTTTGGGAAATTCTATTTAAATAATTATTGTGGTTACACATCTTAGTTGCCAAAGTTATTGGTTCTGTGCAAATAGGCTTTCCTTCTCCATCAAGTATTGCCAAACTAAGCGGATATATTTGTATTAAACGAGATGCAATTGTGCGAAACACTCTTTGAGGGATATATAATGATTTTCTTCGCATATCATTCACAACGCAATGTATAAAATCGTTATGTAAGTAATCTAAAGGTTGGCCTTGGTTAAGCAGATCCAATATTTTATCCGAAATTTAGTTCGTAGGAAATTGATAATCGGAAAATAATTTTTCAGCTTGCTTTGTGCCAATACTCTCTGATTTTCCTGAAACATCGGAACTAATGGAAGTAACTCTACCACTTGACATTGAAATAGTTGTACTAAGAGGACTTTCAGGTGCCTCAAGTTCCGATGCAGTTGTTAAATCATTTGTGGTGATCCATGTAATTATATTATTGGAGTTTTCTGAATCATTGGGAATTTTTGCATCAGATACATAGCTTACTGAATTATTGGAAGTTGACGGTGGTGGTATCCAGTTTTCAGTTTGGTCTAAAATCTGAAAAACTTCATTTTTCTGGCCAAAATGTTCTAAAACTTCCATATCCTCAACGTCGGTTCCGTCAGATTCTAGGACTAATTTAGATCCTAATAAGCCCGCAGCGTTTGCTAGAAGTGAAATTTTTTTTTTTTTTTTTTTTTTTTTTTTTTAATTTAAAATAAATTTTATTTATTTATTTTATGTAATTACAATCTAGTCTCCTGGACTAATTAGCAATTTGTTTCTGACTTAATTTACTAACTTAAATTAATCTATGGCTTCTTCCCATTGGCATTCCATAGTGTTTGGTAAATTGATGTAAACCACATCTTTTTTGTGGATTTTAGATCAGCATAATGCTGCTTAAGCTGACAATCACACCAGCTCAAAAGGTTTGGTTCTTTTAAGTCTGCGAACTAAATTCGTGATGCTTAGGAGCTGAGTTGCCTCAATGTTCACATGTTGGCGGAGCCTTTCTTCATGTCTCCGTGCTTTTTCCTGGATTTCATTTAAGATGAGATTTACTTTAAGGTCCCTAAGGAGGTCATTGTTCCTGACATACCAAGGTGCATCAACTTCTTTGGATGGCATTTTCGTTGCTCTGTTTGGTACAACCCCAAAGCTGAATACCATAAGTCCAAATCGGTTTCAATATTTGCTTATAAAGTAGAAGCTTGTCGTATGTTGATAAAGAAGAGTTCCTTCCCATCAGCCAATACATTTTTCTGTATTTAAGTCTTAATTCTTCACTTTTCTTCTTGACGTGTGCTTTCCATCGTAGTTTAGCATCCAGGGTCATGCCGAGATACTTAGCTGTGTTCGCATGCGGTATTATTTCCCGATTTATGGTAATCGGAATATGTTCGATTCGTCTGTTTGTAAAGTTGATGTGAACTGATTTAGCTTCATTTAGTTTTATTCTCCATCTTTTTGCCCATTTATATATTTGAGTTATAGCTGATTGTAACTTCTGCGTTGATTCTTCGTTGCTTTTTCCAACAGCTAAGATCGCCGTATCATCTGCAAAAGTTGCCACTGTGTTGTTTTCTAATGTAGGAAGATCATAAGTATATAGTAGGTATAAAACCGGCCCTAATACACTGCCCTGTGGAACTCCTGCATTGATTTCTTTCAATTCAGAAAATGTATCATCTAACTTAATCCTGAAGAACCTATCCTTCAAGTATGATTCTAGTATCTTAGCAAATTGCATTGGTAGAAGATTCCTTAACTTGTGGTTAAGTCCTTCATGCCACACTCTATCAAACGCTTGTGCAACGTCTAGAAATACTGTTGAACAGACTTTTTTCTCCTCTAATGATTTCTCAATTATACTGGTTATTCTGTGTACTTGATCAATTGTTGAGTGTTGGTTGCGAAAACCGAACTGATGATTTGGGATCAAGTTTTTACTCTCGATTATCGGATTTAATCTTTTTACCAGAAGCTTCTCAAAGAGTTTGGACATGACTGGCAATAGCGAAATTGGCCTATAAGACGATGTTATGTGCGGTGGTTTCCCAGGTTTTGGAATCATAATTACTTCTGCAATTTTCCATAAGCTTGGTACACATTTGTTCCTAAATACTGCATTTATAAGATTGGTGAGTTTCACCAGAGCTTTCCTTGGCAGTTCTTTTAAGATTTCTGCAGTAATAAGATCGTACCCAGGAGCTTTTTTCGTATTCTACGCATGACTTCTTTTGGTGTTGTGGGTAGGATTTCTTTACTTTCTTGCACAGCTTGTTCAGTTATTATCTCGGCTTCATACGTTTGGTCTTCATGTGGCTGGAATATTTTTTCGAGGTGTTCAGCAAATTCTCGAACTTTGTCTTCATTATTTCTAGCCCATTTCTCACCTGCTATTCTTATTGGGGGAATCTGCATTATTGATCTTTTGATTCTTTTGGTTGCTTTCCAAAGAGAATAATCAGTACTGTTATCATTAGTTAATTTTCTTAAATAGTTGCTGATTGATTCATCTTTCAATTCTTTGATCTTTCTTCTTAATTGTTGAGTGAGATTGTTCAAATGAGTTTTATCTTGGGGGGCCCTTGTTTGTTGCCATACTCTTCTCGCTCTTCTTTTTTCTGTGAGGAATTCCCTAATTTCCATAGGGTAATTGTTTGCCTTGATTTTCGTTTTAATTTCAGGAGTATTTTCCCAAGCTGATTGCTGTATATTGTTTACAAATTTGTGAACTTCTTTGTCTAATTGTTCTCCAGTCTTTAATGGAATCATTAAGTTAATTTTTTCTTCTAGCAATAGTCTAAAGCATGCCCAATTAGTGTGATTATTTACTAGGAATGGGTTTCTTTCTTTCTGAATGATTTTTTCACTTAACATTACAAGTATTGGTGAATGATCAGAGTTTAAGTCATGGCTTTCATCTACTTGTACATAATTTACAGATATTTTCTTTATTATAAAGAAATCAATCAGATCTGGTACTTTGTTTGGATCAGTTGGCCAGTAGGTTGGTTTTCCAGTTGAGAGGGTTTCACAACTGCATTTTCTGATAGCTTTTAGGAGTTCTTTACCCTTAGTCGTTGTTAATCTGGATCCCCAGTGGGCATTTTTTGCATTAAAGTCTCCTCCAAGTACAAATCGTTTTCCTAATTTACTGAGGAACTCGAGATAATCTTTTTCTTTCATTGAGTGCTTCGGTGGGCAGTAAATACTAGCAATACAAATAGAACTACTTTTGGATTTGACAATAACAGCAGTTGCTTGTATTTCTTCCGTTTCATATTTTAACTCCTCATAGTGATATGAATACTATTTCTAATTATAACAGCACTTCCTCCTTTAGCAGTGTTTCCAGGGTGAATAGTGTGATATATTTGATAATTTTTAAATTTAATGATTGATTGTCTAGTGAAGTGTGTTTCCGTGATGAGACATACATCGATTTTTTCTGTATCCAGGACCACTTGCAGTTCTTGTTGATGTTGCATCAGTCCATTGGCATTCCAACATAAGATTCTAAGATCATTGGCCATTTTTCTGTTTAGGGATGGCTTCCTTAGTGCTGTACTCTAGTTTCTGTAATCGCTCATCAAATGTATTTAGTCTGCTTAAAATTAATTTAAGTGTTTGACTTATATCGTCATTTTGAGCAGTTTTTCCTGGATTTCTGTTGTTCATCATTACTTGAGCATAAGTCATTTTACCAAATTGTCCTTGAGTAGTTCCCGTCACTCTACGATTTACTTCGGGTCGGTTCATCTTAACCGTTTGCTTCCTGAATAAACTTGGATTTTTAGCAATCACGTTCTTATTTTTGATGTTTTGCAGTTCAATAGCAACGCTGCATCCTCTGTAGTTAGCCGGATGGTTTTCTCCACAGTGAACGCATTTAGGTTGAACATTTTGGGCTTTTACACAATCTTTGGTATGATGTTTACCTAAACATTTGACACACCTAGGTTCCCTGTTGCAATATTTTTGTGTATGTCCATAGGCTTGACATTGTTTACATTGTGGTATAAGCTTAGACCTTCTTAGAGGCTGAATAACCACTTTGCACCCCAAGATGTACTTAATTTGATAAATTTTTTCGATATCTTCATCAGTATCGAAGGTCAACATAAACATGAGGTACTTTGCCTCTCCGTTTTAGCTTAATCGATGCTTCAGTTGCCTTAAATCCTTTTGCTTTCAGGTCATCAATTATTTTATCTGGTTTACACGTAGAGTGTAAGTTTTTAGCCATGACCCTAATTGGTCTGGTTTGTTTATCTTCAAACGTATGCCAAGCACGTTTTTCTTCATTTAACATTTTTGTCTTTTTTGTGTATGTTTCAGCATCTTCTAAGTTTATTTTGATGGTGTTTCCATTCATCACCTTTGCATTAAACTTATCAGTAGCAGTTATTGTTTTTATTTTTTCATAGAGTACATCGTAGTCTTTGACTTCATCTATTACTATTGGTGGTGGTGGAGGTATTTTTTTTGGTTGTTTCTGGATAATATTTGGAACATTATCATTTAATTGAGGTGGGGAGGGCGTATTATTCCGTCTCCTTTTTTTTCTCCCACCTTTAACTCTAATCCACTCAGTTTCTCGAGCTAGTTCTTCTTTATCCGTATGATACTCTTGTGGAGTTGTATTCTGGTTAGGAGTAGAACCGATGTCTTCCTTTGGCTTAAGAGCTTTAACTTCGTTTTCAAGCGTCTTCATACGCTCCTGCATCCATGCAATTGTAACATTCAGTTGCTTATTTATATTGTTGGCTTCAACTAATGCATTATTAGCTTTAACAATTCATTGTGAAGCTTTTCTTCGTTTGTAAAACGAGTGTTGTGGCTGCTGGCCTCAATGGAGGGACTATCGCCTCTTTTCGGAGAATACGCGACTTTGTTACTCCTCTGGAAGGGATGTGAATTATCCTTTTCTATTTCACTCAAATGAGCTTGTTTATTCACCAACATGTCTTGGGATTGGTTAAAATAATTGTAGTATAGCAATGGCTGGTCTCCCCCAGAATCCATGAGACCGACCTCCGAAGAGGGTGGATTTACCTGAGCAACAGGTGTACCACCTGGGGTATTAGTTTCCTTATTTGTTCTGCTCATTGCTCATTTATAGTGTATTGCACTCGCCTCTAGTATTTCGCCGATGCTTCACATCGTTGCCCGGGTGTTACCACGTGGAGGTATACTAGACACATTTGGTGGTTTCTACATAGTTGCAGCGTTGGAATATAGACCACGAGATACATGGCTATAGACGGTCAACCCCTACCCTATTGAGACGCACCCAACACCCAGAAGTGAAATAGTGGAAGATTTAGATAAATATTATAGTAAATACGAGTAGTTCAAAATTTGATTATTGTTATTAAAAGTTAATAACTTACCTTTCTTAATAAGAGATTCTATATTTTCTGTACACAAAAAAAAATGTTTTAATAGGCGTTCTCTATCCCAAATTTTAACAAATAGTCGAGGCTGCGAAGATATAATACTGTTTATCTAAAATGAAATGTAATATAGATAAATTATAATTAGTGTACCACCACAATTCAAGTCAAACGAACATACTAGAAAAATGGTATCGCCGACTGTAATGTGACAAAAAATGTTGATCCATTTTTAAATTGAACAAAAGGAAATGGAGAGGAAAGGTTATAAAAGGAAATGAAATTTAGTGATTCGTCCATGTCAGTAACTTCAAAGAGGACTAGCTTGTAATTGAACACCATTTTAAAAATATTTCCCAAATAAGCTACTTCAGAAACCATTTCGTCAGTTAAAATTGATTTTATTGTTAAACAAATAACATAACCATCTATATTATTGGTAATCGCCAGTGACTGACCAGCGAAATACTTTACGTTATTGTAAGTTAAACTATTTATTTTATATACAAACGATTCTGGAACACGAATTGAAACGGTTGTAGGTTCTAACCGTATGAAATGTTTTTTTGAAATATCGTTACAAAATCGTTGCCCTACAAGAGTCGACTGCATCATTTGATGTCGTTCTGTAAACGTTTTTAACAAATTGATGTAGTTTCTCGATTTCGAAGCAATTTGTTTAAAGTATTGGTGTTTACTTTCAAATCGAAGAGTAGAAAATTTAATTAGAGGACCAAACAATTTTATCAATTCTGGATAATGTTGTAAATAATGATGTTTAGGTCTAAGTGCCACATTTGGAAAGAGCAATACCCTCAATTCTAGATATCTATTAATAAGACCATCTAAAATATGAACTTGGGCTAGGGTAACAATATGTGACGATACAATTTGCGATATTTCTACAAGATGCAATACCATTTCTAAAACATTATCATTAGTATCTTTGATCTTGTCTAGTAAAACTAAAGGTAATAATATAAGTAAATAGTAATTTTGCATGGCATGTCCAGTAAGCTTTTTATTATTATGTTTAATTTCAGGGAAACTAACATTATATTTTAAACATTTTTGTATGCGGTCTAAATTAAGATTCAGGTAATCGAATGTGAACCAATGGTTATTTACAAAATAATGAAGTGCCAAACAAATATCAAATGCTATAATACCCTCATATAAATCGTGCGCTATACACGGAGGAAGACCAGGGTTGCTTACGTGGAAATATTGCAAAGTGTTAAAACATGAATTTTGCTTAATTCCATGAGCAGACTCCTGACATTTCAATAACTTAACATCATTGGTGTAAGAAATTTTAGATCTTAACTCCCTTCTTATGCGAAAATTTGCTTTAAAATCTTTCAAACTTAAATGGCAAAATCTACAAAAATATTCTGAGGAACTAAAATTTTCCAAAAATCCTCCTATTTGGTGAGCTCCTAAATTATCTGCACAAAATGCAATGATTGAACCTTTTGTATTTCCAATCTCTTCATCAAACATAATTCCGTCAAATTCTAGCTTTTTTAAATCTAATAATAACTTTTCACAAATTTTAGTCAATCCAAATGTTTTCACGTGGGATTCTGTACACAGTAAAGCTAGCATGATATTACTAATTTTTGATCTATTATGAGTATGCAAATTTCCAACAATGAAATAAATCGCTAGCACCTTGTGTTTAGATTTAGCTGATCCTAATGGGTTGCAAACCTCGAAGGCATCTGCATAAAATATAAGCTCGATCCGTTTTTGTTTATAAAAAAAGTTACTGCTTTTATATAAAAACCCATCAGTATAATCACAAAATTTTGAAAAATTAGTTTTTTGAATTGATTTGAACTGTAATAAAATTTGTGGATCTGTAAATAATTGTTTTAAAGTGTCGTTTATAGGAATATAATAGTAAAAACACGATTTGTGATAATTATTTACACCCAAGAAAATTTTGTGAGGTTTGACGTACGACTCAGATGTGAATTTTTGTTTTCGTTTATAGCTCGATAACGAAGTGTTGGAAATTAAACTAATCTGCGGAATTATAGAAGTTAAAAGTTCACTTTTTAGACCGCTTTGTGCATCATGCTTACTGAAAATATTTTCTACGGATTCAGTAATATTTGTTTCCAGTAAATTTGAGCAATGTGTTAAATTATCTGCGATTATTGTTATTATTCGCTCGGGTATATTATGATCACTCTTTAATCTAATTAGCAAATTTTCTGTTACATTTCTAATATCGACCATTTTGGATGGCCGGTCTTGGCATATAGCAGATGATGTTAGGATGTTTTCGGGTAAGCGTTTATTATTTTGGTTGGAACAAAAGTTTTGGGTTTGTAAAAGAAGATCATCTTGTTCTGCTTTATTATTGGACTTTTTGTTGAACAACAACTTTATTTTATGGAAACTATTAATATGGTTTCTAAACGTTTTTTCATTTTTAAATATTTTTACACACGCGCCAATTGGACAATTAATTTTCGGCATTTGAGAAGTACGCATATGTTTTAATAATTGTTGCAGCATTTCTTCTATTATTAAAGATTTAAATGAGCAGTTGCTTATATGACATTCTAAGCAATTAGTATTTTGTATTAATTTTTTTCTAATTTTTCGATGGTTTCTGTAGTAGTGAGTAGAAAAACCAATAAATTTAGAGTAAACTCGATTACAATTACTAAGCATGCACCGAAACACTACATTACACTCATTTTTATGGGATCTTAGATGGGATACATATTTTTCTTCATCAGCGCATGATGTACCACAATTGTCGCAAACATACACCATGATAAATCAAACAATCTGTAACTTAATCAAAATTAATTTTTCATTATTGACACATACAAGTTGAACTCGTTTGTTATAAAACCATTCCCTTAACATGTCTCCCATTCAGGCCAATTTTGTTCTAGACATACATTCCAAATGTTTCTCGCTACGCCAATTTTGTTCTTGGCATACATTGTACATATAATATTTAACCACGAATACTGGCGTATTATACATACAGTAAAAAATGTATCTCACTACTAAAATATTATATATTTTTTTCAATATTTTGCACATAGAATTACTTTATAAAATGTATATCTACAGCAACATTTGCGTGGGTGAATTTACAATGTAAGGCCTACGTGTTAAAAAAAACACTTTAACCTCAAACAAATTTCACTTGGATGAAAAAAATCAATTAAATAGTCCACTACCATAAGCATATCGCACATATAATATAATAGAGATACATACATACCTTTAAACTTCACCTTAATACACTTAATTAATAGTAAATATTTAATTATTTTAATTTATATAATTTATTAATTAGAATTAATCCCAAAACTCGAAACACAGCTTCACTCTTTAAAAACGTTTTGCTGAATAACACAATCACGAATGAACATGATGTTTATCCTGTTATATTCGTTTTGTTATAATTACAATATTCTCACAATTCTACGTGAAATGTCGCGTTTTTAATTTAATTGTCTAACAAATTTCAACTGGCGAGTAAAAATGTAAGCACATATGTATGTAATATTCCGGTATATTTCATCGAATTTTACATTTTGATCGAAAATTACAGAAAATCAGTAATTTTACTGAATATTTAATGTAGAATTGTTATTTTTATGCAATATTACAGCAAAAATGCTAAATTACAAGAAAAAGTTAATAAAATTTCCATTGAAAAATCAATTTTTTTTTTTACTGTGTACAGCAGACATATTCTTCGAAGTGTTGAAGTCAGATAAACTGAAATTTAGAAATCAGCTCATCGCACAAACAATAACCAAATTTGAATCGGTTGGAAGAAAAATTGGAAGAAGTTTCAACGGCTTCAGATATATCAGAATGTGAAGTGCTTATCGGAGTATTTGTCAGACTAGCATTTAATACGAAATTTTGATAGTTGAAGCACTCGAAATCAGCAGCAGTCCCCAGTTATTATCTATAGAGCATAAATTTGATAAAAATCCAGTCCTCCATGAGCAGTAGGCCAATTCATGCAAGAACACTTTAGTTCAGGACACATGGAGAAGGTAAAACTCGATGAAGTCAAATGCGACCAGAAGCAGTGTTTTTATCTACCGCATCGTGCTAATGATGGTTTGATGGTTTATCAGGTGCCAACTCAATATAGACGAATAAAAGGAAGCTTCCAATATGCTGGTTATACATGGGTTTAAATTGCGCAAGTGGAAGTCAAATTCAACAGAGCTGATGAACAGACCACATCGACCACAAAATAGTGCATCCTATAAGCGCGAAATATTGTCTCAAATAGCATGAAACTTCGATCCGTTGGGCTGAGTTTCACCCGGTGTAATAGTATTCAAAATAAGTCTACAACAACTTTGGCTCAAAAAATTAGACTGGACGGTGAACCAATCGCCTTTATTGGAATTGAAGAGTTCGAGTATAAACAGCAGTTCGTTTATAAACAGCAGTTGGTCTGAAAACAGCTAAAGTTTATCCAATTCCGCATCAATTTTGTCTGAGATTATGGTAATAAAACAAAATGCTGTTCTATACGAAAACCTTGTTCATCTAAATCTCCTTAGATTCAGCCCTGAATCAAAACGCAATTTTATAATACTAAATCGTAGCATACAAAACATCAAAAGAAAAAAAAAAATTAAATCCAATTCATCATCCCTTCCATGTATAGAATGCGTCATTTTTTCTCTACTGTAATTTTGTCGTTTAAGTTTGTTGTGCATGCAAAACTAAAAAACAAAACTTCAATATACAGTAAGGGATTTTTATGCGTGAATGTATTTAGAGCTGGATGGAAGGAAGAAATAAAAATTAATAATAAAAAGGGAAGGATTATGATCAATTTTAACAATAGAAATATTACAACAACAACAACAACACGTTCATTATAATTCCATTATACAAATATCCTGTACTCCCCTCGCCTCCTCATATTTATAGAGGGTTGTAAATAATTTTAAAATCTAAATTCTTTCTTGTCGTGTAATTCAATTCTTTAAAAATATTAAAAAAAATTTGAGGATACATATTTTTGATGAATTACTTGTATATTATCTCACAGGATTCCCCTCCGGACCTAATTAACTTGAGATTCGGTTTTATCGCTTTATTTTATACTCGCATTACATTATTTTATACAAAACAATATTCATATCCAACCCCCGCACAATTATTTGGCCATAATCCAACAAATAGTTTTTCAGTTTTATTTTTATCAGAAAAGTGAAAATACTTTTCGCTTTTTACGATCTTGAAATATTTCTATATATGTAGATCCAAACTATAAATATGCAACTAATTTAGTTGTAAACTACTATTATAGTATCGTAGTAATTTTGTAAAACATAAATCGCGTGCCCATAATTTACAAAACAACAAAAATACTAAACTAAATCGCGTGCTTGGTAATTAAACCGCGAACCAACACAATACCAATCTCTAAAACTATTCATAAGTTAACCAAATACTACGAATATACAATCCTGCTGCTTGAATTTGATTAGTTTCAAGTGAATGAAGCTTGGACAAATTTGTATGTAAACGCGTATGGTCAAAATAAAAATTGTTGTGTGTGCGCGGCGTGCGGCTTGTGCCCCATTGATTTATTGTTGATTTTTGGTTTGGAAAACTTGAGAGTGAATAAAATAATGTTTGATGTTATCTAAATATATGCAAATGACTGTGTGTTATATAGGTATATCGTAGTGATTGTATACATTTTTAACATAAAATTTGCATTTATAATGTGACTGATTGTTTTGAATATATGAGACATTTGGTGTAGCGTTGATTAGTTTGTTATAAGTGGTTTCTTAAAGTCATACATACAAATCGAGATATTTTAATGGTCATCTCTGATATTTTGCTTATGCGAACAACTACCGGCCAAATTGCAGAATACGATTATCAAAAGCAAAACAAATTCACAAGAAGTACGCAACCAAAAA
Organism: Tipula vernalis; assembly: GCA_958295665.1. NCBI lineage: Eukaryota > Metazoa > Arthropoda > Insecta > Diptera > Tipulidae > Tipula > Tipula vernalis. Next base: position 11,237,445 of record OY282559.1, on the reverse strand, counting down.
CACGAAAATACGTACAAGAAAAGGTACACTGTTAAAGATATGGTATAACGAAACAATTTCTTTTTCATGGTTCAACCTGTTCGTAAAATGCAAATCTTGAAAAAAATGTTGACGTTTCTTATGTGATTTAAAAATTGTTTTAAATTTGTTTTTTACTTTACTAAGGATACAATTAAAAAAGGAGGTAACTATACTCGGAACTAGTGAATTAATCAAATTTCATGATTTAAATTATAGAAATTGTAGAAATTCAAAAACCGTGCTTTACAAGACCCATTATAACACGCACATTGTGTTCTTATACAGGTGGAACCTGCGTAGCTATGGGTGAACAACCTGTTTTAGCAAGTGTAACCTGCACATGGTTAATAACCAAGCGGTGTATTGATCGTGGTGGGAATATTATTCCTATAGTGAAGATCACTTGTCACCCTAGTTTAGATGTAATCGCCGTTCGTGGAGTTTTTTTTCTCCACGATTCCAGCCTTGATTATTACAAAACGATCACGATTTGACGTGGATAGTCTTTTCCATCTTCTTAAACTGACGAAAGGGCAACCGCACTGTTTGATTCCTGCGCCAGCATTTCAACCAGCCAGCTGTACTGTAAAAGAAACGCAATCGCTATCTGATATTCACACACCAATAACGATAAATATTTATTTTCATTTAACTTGCCACCCTTTTCCGTATTCATTTTAATTTCAGTAAAACCGACTATGCTTCCTTGAATGAATTTCTGAACAACGCCAATTGAGACTTTCTTCACCGTGATTTTAATGTGAATGCTACTGTTCGATTATTCAAGCCTGCCTTTTAATAGGGAGAATTGAACCTTGGTTCAATAGGGAGCTGACCAATCTCAAGAAACGCGACAATAAGCTTCATGACTTATGTATATAGGTTGCGGAATGCGGAGTTTTACTCTGCTTTTAATCTAACCCCGAAGTAGAGGTTTGCTTTCCCGGCTGTTTTTAAGATCCCGGGAACAGGGAGGGAAAAACACGAATTTCCCGAAATGCCGGAAATTCTAGTAATTCTGTTAACAAATCGGTTATAATTTTCTACATTATGTTTAACCTTTCTTCAATTAGTTTTCTGTGCACGTACATTCTATAAAGTTCTGGATCAGGATTTCCAAATTCTTCTATAAAATCCAAGCCGTAGAAATATTCTAAACAATTGCGAATTCATTGTGGATTCACGAGATCTGTTGTTTACTAGGATATTTATTCTCAAGCTATTAAGCACCTCAAATCATATTTTTTTGGTTATGTTAACGATTCATTCAAACAGAAATAAATACCTAGGCCACCTTTAAGAGACTAACATTCTTGTCTGCTAATTTCAATCGTCCAAAAAACCCTCAAAAAACGAGGATTTACATTTTGTGACCGATCAGCCTAAAATTTTGTCATCACCATTTTTGGTTACTTGGGTACAACTTTCTACCCCTGGGGGGGGGCGAGTTTACAAATAATATTTACATCATGATAGAATCTGCATAGAAAATCAGAAAAATCAACAGTCATGTAATTACAGCTGGTTATTATTTAAACGAGTCAGACTGAATCAATTACTTTTTTTAACATAAAAAATTCTCCAAAAATTAATCTCTTATCTATAAGAGTTTTAGAAACATTATATAAAAAATAACGAAACTTTTGTTCTAATTTTAAATGATTAGTTTGAGTCTCGTTTAATAGATGGCATTATTTCATAATTATAGTACCAACTACAAAAAAAATAATATATTTATGAAAAAGACGGAAGTGGGAGAATAAAATTGAATAAAAAACCTTGAAGAAAGAGGACGTGAAAAATAAAAAGAGTGTGTGCGTACATTTTTTATTTCAAAGAAGATTTAAAACGTGGTTTTCGAGTAATCTAAAAAAAAGAATAATCATCGCCTATAATTATCAGATGTGGGGTAGTGTATCCAGTGCGTAATTAATTGGTAAATTTATTGCGAAGATAATTTGTAAAGGAATATCAAGTATTTTGATAATCGTGGAATAATAATAAAAGAAAGTGCGTGGAAATAAAATGTCGCTAACATTAAGTAAAATTCTACAATTTAATGTTGAGGAGTTGACTGAGCAGTTACAACAAAGGAATTTGAACGCAGAACGCAACAAATGGCAATTGCAACAAAGCTTAATCGAGTGCATGAACGAGGAGAAAAATACGGGGCAAGATGATCTTAAATCCATTTTGACAAATTTACAAATGCAGATGGAAATAATGGAGAAAAAAATTAATGTAAAGCCGGATAATCGACTTACCAATTCGGTAGGTGTAATCGAAAATCAAAGACGTGATAGTGTCAATATGCATGAGTCTTGCGACAAGTCGACAAACAGAAATAAGTTAATTTCAACAAACAAATTGGGAAATTTATTACCGGTATTTAGTGGTGAGAACGATAAATATCAAACTTTTGCAACCAAAGTACAATTGATTCTGAACACATATGACCCCGATGCCGAAGAATTTAAAATAGAAGTGATAAATAAATTCAGTGGTAAAGCAGAAGAGTGGTTCCACTCTAAACCAGAATACATAACTTATGGTTTACAGGAGATAATGGAAGAAATTAGTAAGATGTACGATAAACGTCCAAGCAAATTAGATCAAAGGCGTAAATTCGAACAACGCAATTGGAGATCGTGCGAGGAGTTTTATGTGTATTATCAAGACAAAATAGTATTGGCGAAACATTTGGATATGGAGGAAAGTGAATTGATAGATTACATCATAATGGGAATGGACAGTGTAAATCTTCAGACACAAGCTAAGATGCAGTGTTTCCAAAACAGGGAAGATCTATTTAGTGCGATGCGGAACATTACGGACAAGGAACGGGGTATCTCATTTAATAAACAAAAACCAAATATGTCAGCAGTTACTAAATCAGACGACAATTCAAAAACTAATAGTTATTTTAACAATCATAAACATCGTCAAACATCGTGCTACAATTGTGGTAAACTTGGTCATGTGTCGATCAACTGTAGTAAACCAAAAAGGCCTTATGGATCATGTATGTCGTGTGGACAATTAGGTCATCGTATGATGGAATGTCCATCATAAAAAAATGGGAGACACTCAACCGACAACATTTAAAAATACGAATGAAAGATTGTATTTATGTACGGAGGAATCTAAATCGATTAACGCGCCATCGAGCAGTTGTGAGATGTTATCTACAGGTATATTTGTTAATTTAAAATTATTTTTTAAAAACAATAGATGTATAATATTTCGCCGTTGGTTGATACCGGAAGCCCTATAAGCATTATAAAAGCTAATATTGTTCCGAATAATTCTTTTGATTTTCTTGCTGAATCATGTGGTGAATATTCTGGAATCAACCATAGTCCATTAAATATTCTGGGCAAAGTGATTTTAAATGTAGTTTGTGACGATAATTTGTATAACATAGATTTGTTTGTAGTATCGGATGGTACTATGTCGCATGATATGATAATCGGTCGGGATTTTTTAAAACTATGCGATACTAAAGTTAAGATAGGCGAACTTGAAGTTCAATTAAATTTAAATAATGTAGAAGATAATTTTGAAAAGGGAATTCTCAATATTTCGGTTAATGAGGAAAATATGAACTGTGTGGAGACTTTGCCAATTGATGCAAGTGTAGATTATGATACTAAATTAAAAATTTTGGATATTTTTGTAAAAAATTATTTCGAGAGCGGTAAGCCGCTTGAGCCAGAAACAAAGTTCCAAATGAAGATTGAATTGACTTCAAATGAATATTTTTATATGGTGCCTCGTCGACTATCCTTTGCAGAGTGTGATGTCCTTTCTGAAATTCTTCAGAATTTAGTCGCAAAAGGTGTAATTAGAAGGAGTGATTCTCCATATTGTTCTCCAATTGTGTTAGTAAATAAACGTAATGGTCATGAAAAGCGACTATGTGTGGATTATCGCGTGTTAAATAAAGTGACCATTCGGGATAATTATCCTATACCTGTGATAGAGGATCTTTTAAGTTACTTACACGGTAAAACCTATTTTACAACGTTGGATTTAAAGTCGGGTTTACATCACGTTAATATGGCTGAAGAAAGTGTTAAATATACTAGTTTCGTGACACCTATAGGCCAGTTCGAGTATGTCAGAATGTCTTTTGGTTTGAAAAACGACCCTCCAGTATTTCAAAAGTTCATAACCACAATTTTTCAGGATTTAATTTCGTCAAATCAAATAGTGGTATATATAGATGATTTGCTAATTGCAACGGAGAATATTGAAGAGCATTGTGAAATTTTGAGGGATGTTCTTATTCTATTTTCAAATAATTTACTAGAACTGAGGTTAGATAAGTGTCAAATATTAAGTAGAGAAATTAATTTTTTGGGCTACAGCGTAAATCGACAGGGTATTCGACCAAACAAGAAAAACACGGAAGCAATTCATCACTATTCGACTCCAAAAAGTATGAAAGAAACGCAACGATTTCTGGGTCTGAGTTCGTATTTTAGGAAGTTTGTAAAAGACTTTTGCCACATTGCTAAACCGTTACAGGACCTTATAAGAAAGGATAGTAAATTTGAGTTTGGTCCGAGCCAATTAGAATCGTTTAATTGTTTGAAAACTAGGCTGGTAGCTGAACCAATTTTAGCAATTTTTTCTCCGAAAGATGAAACTCAATTACACTGCGACGCCAGTGCCGATGGATATGGTTCAATACTGATGCAAAAGAAGTCCGACCAGAAATTTCATCCATTAAGTTACTTTTCAAAAAGAACAACTCCTCAAGAAACCAAATATCATTCCTATGAACTTGAGTGTCTGGCGATAGTGTACTCATTACGTAGATTTAGGATTTATTTATATGGACGTCCCTTCAAGGTGATTACCGACTGCAATGCATTGACTCTTACGCTAAATAAAAAAATAATCAACCCTAGGATTGCTCGTTGGGCATTAGAGCTACAAGAATTCGACTACTCAGTAGAGCATAGAGGTAGCGCTCATATGCAACACGTAGATGCTCTAAGCAGATCTGAGTCTATATTAGTGGTAGAGGAAAACCCTTTTGAACAGACTATGGCGATCTTGCAATATAAAGATCCAAAACTTGAAACTTTGCGTTTGGAGTTAGAAGTAAAGGAGAGTCCATTCTATGAACTTCGTGATGGATTAGTTTATAGAAAAATCTCAAAGTCGCAAATTAGATTTTATATACCGGAAGTTTTAGAGAGTCAAATTATCCGTAATGCACATGATAAGTTAGGTCATGTTGGATTGGACAAATCAATTGAGTTTATTTCACGAAATTACTGGTTTCCACGTATGAGAGAAAAGGTTAAAAACTACATAGGAAATTGTCTTAAGTGTATTATACGTATTCGGTTCCAAGTGGAAGAAAAGAAGGATACCTTCACTCCATCCCTAAGGGATGCGAACCATTTCACACCATTCATGTAGATTTTTACGGACCTTTAAATGCGACCAAACTGAAAAATAAATATATTTTATCAGTAATAGATGCGTTCACTAAGTTTGTCCGCCTTTATCCAACGAGAACCACCAATACGAAAGATACTATTAAGAGTTTAGGTAATTATTTCCGCTTTTATAGTCGTCCAAAAAGATTAATCAGTGATCGGGGAAGTAATTTTACTTCAAATGATTTCAAGTTCTTTATGCAAGAAAATTGTATTCAGCACATTCTGGTAGCAACGGCAACATCTCGTGCTAACAGTCAAGTCGAGCGAGTACATAGATCATTGACTCCAATGTTATCTAAATTGGTAGATAAAGAACGAAAGGTTGATTGGGACAATGTGTTGGATCAAGTTGAATTCGCTTTTAACAATACCATTAGTAGTTCAACGAAAGAAACGCCCAGTATGTTGCTTTACGGATTGAATCAGAGGGACCCGGTTAGTGATAAAATAGATAGACCGAACTGTAAAAGTTTTAGAAACATTATATAAAAAATAACGAAACTTTTGTTCTAATTTTAAATGATTAGTTTGAGTCTTGTTTAATAGATGGCATTATTTCATAATTATAGTACCAACTACAAAAAAATATTATACATATTTATGAAAAAGACGGAAGTGAGAGAATAAAATTGAATAAAAAACCTTGAAGAAAGAGGACGTGAAAAATAAAAAGAGTGTGTGCGTACATTTTTTATTTCAAAGAAGATTTAAAACGTGGTTTTCGCGTAATCTAAAAAAAAGAATAATCATCGCCTATATATCAAAATGAAATGAAATCAATTTGCACAATATTATGAGGGAACCAGCAAATCAGTAACAACTTTTCTTTCAGTTCAGCTGTCACTTAAGTGAAAATACATCAAAATTTTCAAAGCACACTTTTCTTAAAAATAATAAATTTTCCTATTTCACATTACAATTTTAATACTGTATTTGTCAGTTGTTACGGTTTCGGTGGCCGCGGTATTTCAAATATTCTGTATGGATTCGCTGATTACCCCTTTAACCCGAATTAAGAGTTTCGTTCCATATTGTTTACATGCAATTATAAATTCTAGGGTAATTAAACATTTCACAACAATTAAAAGTCACTTCTGGAAATTTTATTTGTTTGGTGGAAATTTTTAAATTTAATATTTATTGTGATTTTTATAATTCTTTAAGACTCCTCGCGACGCCATCTTGAATTGTTACAATTGTTTTTTTCCTTTTTGACAGGTCGAATCCCTTCTAACCATACTGCTTTCGTTGAGTTAAGTTGAATTAAGAAACATAACAAAAATCCTAAACTCGACATGATTCCATGATGAGATAATCCACGTTAATTCCGGTTAACCCCATCATGGAAACGTAGTAATAGTCTCAAATTGATTTCAATTCAGTAATCTGACAATAAAACACCACAAATCAATAACACTCACCTTTGTACATACATATAAAGCAACACTTAATTTAATTTGTTTGCACACTAAACATTTTATTCCACATGATAGTCTTCACCAACTATCAGATGGCACCCCCATTAGTTGGAAAAATAAACATTCTTCAAACTTAAATATAAAACGAAGGAGGAAATTGATAAATACCCAGCCAGATTCGTTGCTTGGTGTTTTACTGGTGAGTTAAGAATTTCGAAGAGACTTCATAGTTGTAAAATAAATTAAGAGTAATTTAGTGTACACCTTTTTCACAATCAATTTGAAATTAAAAAAAAAAAATGAAATAAATGATTTGTCCAGGTGTTTAAAGTTCGACCTCTCACCCTTACTAGACACAAAATAAAACAATTGACCATCATTTAGAAATGAGATGATTTTGGTTTTTTATTTTCGATTATTTTTAACGGAAATTCATTTTAGGGTTATTCGTTACGATACAGAAAGATGATTAAGATGCCAATAACCTATCCAGTAGCAGATGTCAAAATATGTATCTTAATGATGATGATGATGATGATGATGATGTGGCGTGGGAGTATTTTTTATTAGCATTTATAATTAAATTATGTTTATCAATAATAATTATTTTGTATGGGACAGCTGAAAAAAATTAAACACAGTATGTGTAGGTACCGCTTACGAGACCGCACGACATTAAATTATTAATTTAAATTAATCGAAATATAACACATCGCTTGGCAGGGAGGAAGATGTTTTTTGTTTTATAAAAGGGTGATATCTCTTTTATGTATCTCATCTTAGAAATTTAATACCTTTATACGTTACATAAAAGTTTACCATAGTAACCGTTATAAAAATTGTTTATTATTGTCCTGTGGTGTTAGTGATGATGATGATCCATTCTCTTAAATTCTTAAATTACATAAATTTTAAAATGTTGCATTGTTTAGAGCGGTTCGATGCGGAATATATGAGGATTATGGATTTTAGATATTTCCATTTAATACAGATGGGTCTTTGTTTGTTTAGTAATTTTAATATTTGTGTTTATTAAAATGCGTTTTGCGAATTAAATGGAGGGGTTGTCTCTAAATTGTTTTTTTTATTGAATTTCCTCATATTTATATTTTTGCTTTTGAAATTATCCTATTGTGGTTAATGCATTGTCAGAAAATGTATTTGTTAAAGTAGTGTCGGTGTCATCTTTGCATGGCCCTAACCGAGTAGCTGATCGTGTAACTGGCAAATTCCACATATTTAAATTGTCATAATATAAGACCACGGTTATTGTAATTATTGAATTGGCCGGAGATCCACTCTAAATTGAACTCCATTTCTCGTTTCTCTGTGCACTAACAACAACAAACTCTTATAATTTCTGATAAGGAGGTTTTAAAAATAACGAACAAGTCAACTTTAAATGTATCTTGATTTTTATCAATTATTCAATGGAACACCTTCTTGTGCCCCCTAAAAATGTTTTTCATAGAAAAAGGACACAGTGGACGATACTACAAGATACATAACGGGGCCACTCTGAATATGGAGTGGTTCACAGTAGAGCTAAAATTATCGCAATTAATTGGTTCATATGTTCCCTAAAATTTGTTCTGTGTTGCTCTATTGTAAGAACCAGTGTTGCCTAAGGTTAGGAGCGTTATATTCAGAATACCAAGAAGAAAAGGTTTGTTAGTTTTACCTACAGGAATCCGCTGCCAATAAAATGTTGACACAAATATTTTAGGTTTATTCACCAGCGTCAGGATCTTATATATATTTAAACTTGCCACCTTTGGAAACTTGGGAAACGGGACACTTTAGTGACTTTAAGACCTAAGTTGAAATTTAATGTTTGAAAAAAGTCAGAAAACCCACCTGTAATTGAACGAAACCTGAGGTTACCGTGAAACATCTTTTAGTCTCATTACCTGGTGAATTTATTGTAACTTGTTGTTGGGCAACTTAAATTTTCGTAAAAAATTAAATTCCCTGTTTATATAGAGAAAAAAGGCAACTTCATTTAAACATGCAAGTGAGAATATAACATATGTATATGAGGAAATGATATTACTTGTGCCTCTTCGACCAAAATCTTGACGAAGCAGAATTTTGCTTTACCGGTTTTTTTTTTTGAAACCCTAGCTGAATATTTTAAAGATTGATCATTTCATCATCAATTGATTATGTACCTTGAGTAATATCTATAAAAACCATGAATACTGTGAGATGGTCTTGTTACCGATCGTGATGCAAAACAACTTAAAGCAGTAACACAACAAGTAAATTAAACTCTTAATTATTTTTGCACGCTGCAACATCCTACAAACTTAGCTTAACTGTATCTGTACGTTTTTAATTCAATGTTATCAAATCCAACGTTAACAAAACCAATTGCAAATTCCAAGAAATATCGTAACACGAGTAATCTCGTAGGTATGTAATATTCTGAATATAATGATCTCAAAAAATTTCGAATATTCCAGAAAAATTTAGATAAACTTAAAATCTTAGAATAATTTTGAAAAATGAATAAATCAATAATCTGAAAAACACCATGCAGTATTCGCAAACCCATAAATAATCTCGATAATGACGATAATTTGAATAATTTCGATATTGCTGTGACAATTTTCATTTTGATTGCTCGATTATTTCTAAACATTTCTTAGAAAATTCAATTTTATTGAAAATCAACTGTGCTATAGCCCACAAGTTTTTGGGCGGCAAAAATCCAAAATGGTCCGATTACGATGGTTGATACCTCTATCAATAGGTTTCGGGACCTGTAATTGCTGTGACAATTTTCATTTTGATTGCTCGATTATTTCTAAACATTTCTTAGAAAATTCAATTTTATTGAAAATCAACTGCGCTATAGCCCACAAGTTTTTGGGCGGCAAAAATCCAAAATGGTCCGATTACGATGGTTGATACCTCTATCAATAGGTTTCGGGACCTGTAATTGCTGTGACAATTTTCATTTTGATTGCTCGATTATTTCTAAACATTTAATAGAAAATTCAATTTTATTGAAAATCAACTGTGCTATAGCCCACAAGTTTTTGGGCGGCAAAAATCCAAAATGGTCCGATTACGATGGTTGATACCTCTATCAATAGGTTTCGGGACCTGTAATTGCTGTGACAATTTCCATTTTGATTGCTCGATTATTTCTAAACATTTCTTAGAAAATTCAATTTTATTGAAAATCATCTGTGCTATAGCCCACAAGTTTTTGGGCGGCAAAAATCCAAAATGGTCCGATTACAATGGTTGATACCTCTATCAATAGGTTTCGGGACCTGTAATTTCTGTGACAATTTTCATTTTGATTGCTCGATTATTTCTAAACATTTATTAGAAAATTCAATTTTATTGTAAATCAACTGTGCTATAGCCCACAAGTTTTTGGGCGGCAAAAATCCAAAATGGTCCGATTACGATGGTTGATACCTCTATCAATAGGTTTCGGGACCTGTAATTGCTGTGACAATTTTCATTTTGATTGCTCGATTATTTCTAAATATTTCTTAGAAAATTCAATTTTATTGAAAATCAACTGTGCTATAGCCCACAAGTTTTTGGGCGGCAAAAATCTAAAATGGTCCGATTACGATGGTTGATATCTCTATCAATAGGTTTCGGGACCTGTAATTGCTGTGACAATTTTCATTTTGATTGCTCGATTATTTCTCAACATTTCTTAGAAAATTCAATTTTATTGAAAATCAACTGCGCTATAGTCCACAAGTTTTTGGGCGGCAAAAATCCAAAATGGTCCGATTACAATGGTTGATACCTCTATCAATAGGTTTCGGGACCTGTAATTGATGTGACAATTTTCATTTTGATTGCTCGATTATTTCTAAACATTTCTTAGAAAATTCAATTTTATTGAAAATCAACTGTGCTATAGCCCACAAGTTTTTGGGCGGCAAAAATCCAAAATGGTCCGATTACGATGGTTGATACCTCTATCAATAGGTTCCTGTAATTGCTGTGACAATTTTCATTTTGATTGCTCGATTATTTCTAAACATTTCTTAGAAAATTCAATTTTATTGAAAATCAACTGTGCTATAGCCCACAAGTTTTTGGGCGGCAAAAATCCAAAATGGTCCAATTACGATGGTTGATACCTCTATCAATAGGTTTCGGGACCTGTAATTGCTGTGACAATTTTCATTTTGATTGCTCGATTATTTCTAAACATTTCTTAGAAAATTCAATTTTATTGAAAATCAACTGTGCTATAGCCCACAAGTTTTTGGGCGGCAAAAATCCAAAATGGTCCGATTACGATGGTTGATACCTCTATCAATAGGTTTCGGGACCTGTAATTGCTGTGATAAGTTTCATTTTGATTGCTCGATTATTTCTAAACATTTCTTAGAAAATTCAATTTTATTGAAAATCAACTGTGCTATAGCCCACAAGTTTTTGGGCGGCAAAAATCCAAAATGGTCCGATTACGATGGTTGATACCTCTATCAATAGGTTTCGGAACCTGTCATTGCTGTGACAATTTTCATTTTGATTACTCGATTATTTCTAAACATTTCTTAGAAAATTCAATTTTATTGAAAATCAACTGTGCTATAGCCCACAAGTTTTTGGGCGGCAAAAATCTAAAATGGTCCGATTACGATGGTTGATACCTCTATCAATAGGTTTCGGGACCTGTAATTGCTGTGATAAGTTTCATTTTGATTGCTCGATTATTTCTAAACATTTCTTAGAAAATTCAATTTTATTGAAAATCAACTGTGCTATAGCCCACAAGTTTTTGGGCGGCAAAATATAAAATGGTCCGATTACGATGGTTGATACCTCTATCAATAGGTTTCGGGACTTGTAATTGCTGTGACAATTTTCATTTTGATTGCTCGATTATTTCTAAACATTTCTTAGAAAATTCAATTTTATTGAAAATCAACTGTGCTATAGCCCACAAGTTTTTGAGCGGCAAAAATCCAAAATGGTCCGATTACGATGGTTGATACCTCTATCAATAGGTTTCGGGACCTGTCATTGCTGTGACAATTTTCATTTTCATTACTCGATTATTTCTAAACATTTCTTAGAAAATTCAATTTTATTGAAAATCAACTGTGCTATAGCCCACAAGTTTTTGGGCGGCAAAAATCCAAAATGGTCCGATTACGATGGTTGATACCTCTATCAATAGGTTTCGGGACCTGTAATTGCTATGAAAATTTTCATTTTGATTGCTCGATTATTTCTAAACATTTCTTAGAAAATTCAATTTTATTGAAAATCAACTGTGCTATAGCCCACAAGTTTTTGGGCGGCAAAAATCCAAAATGGTCCGATTACGATGGTTGATACCTCTATCAATAGGTTTCGGGACCTGTAATTGCTGTGACAATTTTCATTTTGATTGCTCGATTATTTCTAAATATTTCTTAGAAAATTCAATTTTATTGAAAATCAACTGTGCTATAGCCCACAAGTTTTTGGGCGGCAAAAATCCAAAATGGTCCGATTACGATGGTTGATACCTCTATCAATAGGTTTCGGAACCTGTCATTGCTGTGACAATTTTCATTTTGATTACTCGATTATTTCTAAACATTTCTTAGAAAATTCAATTTTATTGAAAATCAACTGTGCTATAGCCCACAAGTTTTTGGGCGGCAAAAATCCAAAATGGTCCGATTACAATGGTTGATACCTCTATCAATAGGTTTCGGGACCTGTAATTGATGTGACAATTTTCATTTTGATTGCTCGATTATTTCTAAACATTTCTTAGAAAATTCAATTTTATTGAAAATCAACTGTGCTATAGCCCACAAGTTTTTGGGCGGCAAAAATCCAAAATGGTCCGATTACGATGGTTGATACCTCTATCAATAGGTTCCTGTAATTGCTGTGACAATTTTCATTTTGATTGCTCGATTATTTCTAAACATTTCTTAGAAAATTCAATTTTATTGAAAATCAACTGTGCTATAGCCCACAAGTTTTTGGGCGGCAAAAATCTAAAATGGTCCGATTACGATGGTTGATACCTCTATCAATAGGTTTCGGGACCTGTAATTGCTGTGATAAGTTTCATTTTGATTGCTCGATTATTTCTAAACATTTCTTAGAAAATTCAATTTTATTGAAAATCAACTGTGCTATAGCCCACAAGTTTTTGGGCGGCAAAAATCCAAAATGGTCCGATTACGATGGTTGATACCTCTATCAATAGGTTTCGGAACCTGTCATTGCTGTGACAATTTTCATTTTGATTACTCGATTATTTCTAAACATTTCTTAGAAAATTCAATTTTATTGAAAATCAACTGTGCTATAGCCCACTAGTTTTTGGGCGGCAAAAATCTAAAATGGTCCGATTACGATGGTTGATACCTCTATCAATAGGTTTCGGGACCTGTAATTGCTGTGATAAGTTTCATTTTGATTGCTCGATTATTTCTAAACATTTCTTAGAAAATTCAATTTTATTGAAAATCAACTGTGCTATAGCCCACAAGTTTTTGGGCGGCAAAATATAAAATGGTCCGATTACGATGGTTGATACCTCTATCAATAGGTTTCGGGACTTGTAATTGCTGTGACAATTTTCATTTTGATTGCTCGATTATTTCTAAACATTTCTTAGAAAATTCAATTTTATTGAAAATCAACTGTGCTATAGCCCACAAGTTTTTGAGCGGCAAAAATCCAAAATGGTCCGATTACGATGGTTGATACCTCTATCAATAGGTTTCGGGACCTGTCATTGCTGTGACAATTTTCATTTTCATTACTCGATTATTTCTAAACATTTCTTAGAAAATTCAATTTTATTGAAAATCAACTGTGCTATAGCCCACAAGTTTTTGGGCGGCAAAAATCCAAAATGGTCCGATTACGATGGTTGATACCTCTATCAATAGGTTTCGGGACCTGTAATTGCTATGAAAATTTTCATTTTGATTGCTCGATTATTTCTAAACATTTCTTAGAAAATTCAATTTTATTGAAAATCAACTGTGCTATAGCCCACAAGTTTTTGGGCGGCAAAAATCCAAAATGGTCCGATTACGATGGTTGATACCTCTATCAATAGGTTTCGGGACCTGTAATTGCTGTGACAATTTTCATTTTGATTGCTCGATTATTTCTAAATATTTCTTAGAAAATTCAATTTTATTGAAAATCAACTGTGCTATAGCCCACAAGTTTTTGGGCGGCAAAAATCTAAAATGGTCCGATTACGATGGTTGATATCTCTATCAATAGGTTTCGGGACCTGTAATTGCTGTGACAATTTTCATTTTGATTGCTCGATTATTTCTCAACATTTCTTAGAAAATTCAATTTTATTGAAAATCAACTGCGCTATAGTCCACAAGTTTTTGGGCGGCAAAAATCTAAAATGGTCCGATTACGATGGTTGATACCTCTATCAATAGGTTTCGGGACCTGTAATTGCTGTGACAATTTTCATTTTGATTGCTCGATTATTTCTAAACATTTCTTAGAAAATTCAATTTTATTGAAAATCAACTGTGCTATAGCCCACAAGTTTTTGGGCGGCAAAAATCCAAAATGGTCCGATTACGATGGTTGATACCTCTATCAATAGGTTTCGGGACCTGTAATTGCTGTGACAATTTTCATTTTGATTGCTCGATTATTTCTAAATATTTCTTAGAAAATTCAATTTTATTGAAAATCAACTGTGCTATAGCCCACAAGTTTTTGGGCGGCAAAAATCCAAAATGGTCCGATTACAATGGTTGATACCTCTATCAATAGGTTTCGGGACCTGCAATTGCTGTGACAATTTTCATTTTGATTGCTCGATTATTTCTAAACATTTATTAGAAAATTCAATTTTATTGAAAATCAACTGTGCGATAGCCCACAAGTTTTTGGGCGGCAAAAATCTAAAATGGTCCGATTACGATGGTTGATACCTCTATCAATAGGTTTCGGGACCTGTAATTGCTGTGACAATTTTCATTTTGATTGCTCGATTATTTCTAAACATTTAATAGAAAATTCAATTTTATTGAAAATCAACTGTGCTATAGCCCACAAGTTTTTGGGCGGCAAAAATCCAAAATGGTCCGATTACGATGGTTGATACCTCTATCAATAGGTTTCGGGACCTGTAATTGCTGTGACAATTTTCATTTTGATTGCTCGATTATTTCTAAATATTTCTTAGAAAATTCAATTTTATTGAAAATCAACTGTGCTATAGCCCACAAGTTTTTGGGCGGCAAAAATCTAAAATGGTCCGATTACGATGGTTGATATCTCTATCAATAGGTTTCGGGACCTGTAATTGCTGTGACAATTTTCATTTTGATTGCTCGATTATTTCTCAACATTTCTTAGAAAATTCAATTTTATTGAAAATCAACTGCGCTATAGTCCACAAGTTTTTGGGCGGCAAAAATCCAAAATGGTCCGATTACAATGGTTGATACCTCTATCAATAGGTTTCGGGACCTGTAATTGATGTGACAATTTTCATTTTGATTGCTCGATTATTTCTAAACATTTCTTAGAAAATTCAATTTTATTGAAAATCAACTGTGCTATAGCCCACAAGTTTTTGGGCGGCAAAAATCCAAAATGGTCCGATTACGATGGTTGATACCTCTATCAATAGGTTCCTGTAATTGCTGTGACAATTTTCATTTTGATTGCTCGATTATTTCTAAACATTTCTTAGAAAATTCAATTTTATTGAAAATCAACTGTGCTATAGCCCACAAGTTTTTGGGCGGCAAAAATCCAAAATGGTCCAATTACGATTGTTGATACCTCTATCAATAGGTTTCGGGACCTGTAATTGCTGTGACAATTTTCATTTTGATTGCTCGATTATTTCTAAACATTTCTTAGAAAATTCAATTTTATTGAAAATCAACTGTGCTATAGCCCACAAGTTTTTGGGCGGCAAAAATCCAAAATGGTCCGATTACGATGGTTGATACCTCTATCAATAGGTTTCGGGACCTGTAATTGCTGTGATAAGTTTCATTTTGATTGCTCGATTATTTCTAAACATTTCTTAGAAAATTCAATTTTATTGAAAATCAACTGTGCTATAGCCCACAAGTTTTTGGGCGGCAAAAATCCAAAATGGTCCGATTACGATGGTTGATACCTCTATCAATAGGTTTCGGGACCTGTCATTGCTGTGACAATTTTCATTTTGATTACTCGATTATTTCTAAACATTTCTTAGAAAATTCAATTTTATTGAAAATCAACTGTGCTATAGCCCACAAGTTTTTGGGCGGCAAAAATCTAAAATGGTCCGATTACGATGGTTGATACCTCTATCAATAGGTTTCGGGACCTGTAATTGCTGTGATAAGTTTCATTTTGATTGCTCGATTATTTCTAAACATTTCTTAGAAAATTCAATTTTATTGAAAATCAACTGTGCTATAGCCCACAAGTTTTTGGGCGGCAAAATATAAAATGGTCCGATTACGATGGTTGATACCTCTATCAATAGGTTTCGGGACTTGTAATTGCTGTGACAATTTTCATTTTGATTGCTCGATTATTTCTAAACATTTCTTAGAAAATTCAATTTTATTGAAAATCAACTGTGCTATAGCCCACAAGTTTTTGAGCGGCAAAAATCCAAAATGGTCCGATTACGATGGTTGATACCTCTATCAATAGGTTTCGGGACCTGTCATTGCTGTGACAATTTTCATTTTCATTACTCGATTATTTCTAAACATTTCTTAGAAAATTCAATTTTATTGAAAATCAACTGTGCTATAGCCCACAAGTTTTTGGGCGGCAAAAATCCAAAATGGTCCGATTACGATGGTTGATACCTCTATCAATAGGTTTCGGGACCTGTAATTGCTATGAAAATTTTCATTTTGATTGCTCGATTATTTCTAAACATTTCTTAGAAAATTCAATTTTATTGAAAATCAACTGTGCTATAGCCCACAAGTTTTTGGGCGGCAAAAATCCAAAATGGTCCGATTACGATGGTTGATACCTCTATCAATAGGTTTCGGGACCTGTAATTGCTGTGACAATTTTCATTTTGATTGCTCGATTATTTCTAAATATTTCTTAGAAAATTCAATTTTATTGAAAATCAACTGTGCTATAGCCCACAAGTTTTTGGGCGGCAAAAATCCAAAATGGTCCGATTACGATGGTTGATACCTCTATCAATAGGTTTCGGAACCTGTCATTGCTGTGACAATTTTCATTTTGATTACTCGATTATTTCTAAACATTTCTTAGAAAATTCAATTTTATTGAAAATCAACTGTGCTATAGCCCACAAGTTTTTGGGCGGCAAAAATCCAAAATGGTCCGATTACGATGGTTGATACCTCTATCAATAGGTTTCGGGACCTGTAATTGCTGTGACAATTTTCATTTTGATTGCTCGATTATTTCTAAATATTTCTTAGAAAATTCAATTTTATTGAAAATCAACTGTGCTATAGCCCACAAGTTTTTGGGCGGCAAAAATCCAAAATGGTCCGATTACAATGGTTGATACCTCTATCAATAGGTTTCGGGACCTGTAATTGATGTGACAATTTTCATTTTGATTGCTCGATTATTTCTAAACATTTCTTAGAAAATTCAATTTTATTGAAAATCAACTGTGCTATAGCCCACAAGTTTTTGGGCGGCAAAAATCCAAAATGGTCCGATTACGATGGTTGATACCTCTATCAATAGGTTCCTGTAATTGCTGTGACAATTTTCATTTTGATTGCTCGATTATTTCTAAACATTTCTTAGAAAATTCAATTTTATTGAAAATCAACTGTGCTATAGCCCACAAGTTTTTGGGCGGCAAAAATCCAAAATGGTCCAATTACGATGGTTGATACCTCTATCAATAGGTTTCGGGACCTGTAATTGCTGTGACAATTTTCATTTTGATTGCTCGATTATTTCTAAACATTTCTTAGAAAATTCAATTTTATTGAAAATCAACTGTGCTATAGCCCACAAGTTTTTGGGCGGCAAAAATCTAAAATGGTCCGATTACGATGGTTGATACCTCTATCAATAGGTTTCGGGACCTGTAATTGCTGTGATAAGTTTCATTTTGATTGCTCGATTATTTCTAAACATTTCTTAGAAAATTCAATTTTATTGAAAATCAACTGTGCTATAGCCCACAAGTTTTTGGGCGGCAAAAATCCAAAATGGTCCGATTACGATGGTTGATACCTCTATCAATAGGTTTCGGAACCTGTCATTGCTGTGACAATTTTCATTTTGATTACTCGATTATTTCTAAACATTTCTTAGAAAATTCAATTTTATTGAAAATCAACTGTGCTATAGCCCACAAGTTTTTGGGCGGCAAAAATCTAAAATGGTCCGATTACGATGGTTGATACCTCTATCAATAGGTTTCGGGACCTGTAATTGCTGTGATAAGTTTCATTTTGATTGCTCGATTATTTCTAAACATTTCTTAGAAAATTCAATTTTATTGAAAATCAACTGTGCTATAGCCCACAAGTTTTTGGGCGGCAAAATATAAAATGGTCCGATTACGATGGTTGATACCTCTATCAATAGGTTTCGGGACTTGTAATTGCTGTGACAATTTTCATTTTGATTGCTCGATTATTTCTAAACATTTCTTAGAAAATTCAATTTTATTGAAAATCAACTGTGCTATAGCCCACAAGTTTTTGAGCGGCAAAAATCCAAAATGGTCCGATTACGATGGTTGATACCTCTATCAATAGGTTTCGGGACCTGTCATTGCTGTGACAATTTTCATTTTCATTACTCGATTATTTCTAAACATTTCTTAGAAAATTCAATTTTATTGAAAATCAACTGTGCTATAGCCCACAAGTTTTTGGGCGGCAAAAATCCAAAATGGTCCGATTACGATGGTTGATACCTCTATCAATAGGTTTCGGGACCTGTAATTGCTATGAAAATTTTCATTTTGATTGCTCGATTATTTCTAAACATTTCTTAGAAAATTCAATTTTATTGAAAATCAACTGTGCTATAGCCCACAAGTTTTTGGGCGGCAAAAATCCAAAATGGTTCGATTACGATGGTTGATACCTCTATCAATAGGTTTCGGGACCTGTAATTGCTGTGACAATTTTCATTTTGATTGCTCGATTATTTCTAAATATTTCTTAGAAAATTCAATTTTATTGAAAATCAACTGTGCTATAGCCCACAAGTTTTTGGGCGGCAAAAATCTAAAATGGTCCGATTACGATGGTTGATATCTCTATCAATAGGTTTCGGGACCTGTAATTGCTGTGACAATTTTCATTTTGATTGCTCGATTATTTCTCAACATTTCTTAGAAAATTCAATTTTATTGAAAATCAACTGCGCTATAGTCCACAAGTTTTTGGGCGGCAAAAATCTAAAATGGTCCGATTACGATGGTTGATACCTCTATCAATAGGTTTCGGGACCTGTAATTGCTGTGACAATTTTCATTTTGATTGCTCGATTATTTCTAAACATTTCTTAGAAAATTCAATTTTATTGAAAATCAACTGTGCTATAGCCCACAAGTTTTTGGGCGGCAAAAATCCAAAATGGTCCGATTACGATGGTTGATACCTCTATCAATAGGTTTCGGGACCTGTAATTGCTGTGACAATTTTCATTTTGATTGCTCGATTATTTCTAAATATTTCTTAGAAAATTCAATTTTATTGAAAATCAACTGTGCTATAGCCCACAAGTTTTTGGGCGGCAAAAATCTAAAATGGTCCGATTACGATGGTTGATATCTCTATCAATAGGTTTCGGGACCTGTAATTGCTGTGACAATTTTCATTTTGATTGCTCGATTATTTCTCAACATTTCTTAGAAAATTCAATTTTATTGAAAATCAACTGCGCTATAGTCCACAAGTTTTTGGGCGGCAAAAATCCAAAATGGTTCGATTACAATGGTTGATACCTCTATCAATAGGTTTCGGGACCTGTAATTGATGTGACAATTTTCATTTTGATTGCTCGATTATTTCTAAACATTTCTTAGAAAATTCAATTTTATTGAAAATCAACTGTGCTATAGCCCACAAGTTTTTGGGCGGCAAAAATCTAAAATGGTCCGATTACGATGGTTGATACCTCTATCAATAGGTTTCGGGACCTGTAATTGCTGTGACAATTTTCATTTTGATTGCTCGATTATTTCTAAACATTTCTTAGAAAATTCAATTTTATTGAAAATCAACTGTGCTATAGCCCACAAGTTTTTGGGCGGCAAAAATCCAAAATGGTCCGATTACGATGGTTGATACCTCTATCAATAGGTTTCGGGACCTGTAATTGCTGTGATAAGTTTCATTTTGATTGCTCGATTATTTCTAAACATTTCTTAGAAAATTCAATTTTATTGAAAATCAACTGTGCTATAGCCCACAAGTTTTTGGGCGGCAAAAATCTAAAATGGTCCGATTACGATGGTTGATACCTCTATCAATAGGTTTCGGGACCTGTAATTGCTGTGACAATTTTCATTTTGATTGCTCGATTATTTCTAAATATTTCTTAGAAAATTCAATTTTATTGAAAATCAACTGTGCTATAGCCCACAAGTTTTTGGGCGGCAAAAATCTAAAATGGTCCGATTACGATGGTTGATATCTCTATCAATAGGTTTCGGGACCTGTAATTGCTGTGACAATTTTCATTTTGATTGCTCGATTATTTCTCAACATTTCTTAGAAAATTCAATTTTATTGAAAATCAACTGCGCTATAGTCCACAAGTTTTTGGGCGGCAAAAATCCAAAATGGTTCGATTACAATGGTTGATACCTCTATCAATAGGTTTCGGGACCTGTAATTGATGTGACAATTTTCATTTTGATTGCTCGATTATTTCTAAACATTTCTTAGAAAATTCAATTTTATTGAAAATCAACTGTGCTATAGCCCACAAGTTTTTGGGCGGCAAAAATCTAAAATGGTCCGATTACGATGGTTGATACCTCTATCAATAGGTTTCGGGACCTGTAATTGCTGTGACAATTTTCATTTTGATTGCTCGATTATTTCTAAACATTTCTTAGAAAATTCAATTTTATTGAAAATCAACTGTGCTATAGCCCACAAGTTTTTGGGCGGCAAAAATCCAAAATGGTCCGATTACGATGGTTGATACCTCTATCAATAGGTTTCGGGACCTGTAATTGCTGTGACAATTTTCATTTTGATTGCTCGATTATTTCTAAATATTTCTTAGAAAATTCAATTTTATTGAAAATCAACTGTGCTATAGCCCACAAGTTTTTGGGCGGCAAAAATCTAAAATGGTCCGATTACGATGGTTGATATCTCTATCAATAGGTTTCGGGACCTGTAATTGCTGTGACAATTTTCATTTTGATTGCTCGATTATTTCTCAACATTTCTTAGAAAATTCAATTTTATTGAAAATCAACTGCGCTATAGTCCACAAGTTTTTGGGCGGCAAAAATCCAAAATGGTTCGATTACAATGGTTGATACCTCTATCAATAGGTTTCGGGACCTGTAATTGATGTGACAATTTTCATTTTGATTGCTCGATTATTTCTAAACATTTCTTAGAAAATTCAATTTTATTGAAAATCAACTGTGCTATAGCCCACAAGTTTTTGGGCGGCAAAAATCTAAAATGGTCCGATTACGATGGTTGATACCTCTATCAATAGGTTTCGGGACCTGTAATTGCTGTGACAATTTTCATTTTGATTGCTCGATTATTTCTAAACATTTCTTAGAAAATTCAATTTTATTGAAAATCAACTGTGCTATAGCCCACAAGTTTTTGGGCGGCAAAAATCCAAAATGGTCCGATTACGATGGTTGATACCTCTATCAATAGGTTTCGGGACCTGTAATTGCTGTGATAAGTTTCATTTTGATTGCTCGATTATTTCTAAACATTTCTTAGAAAATTCAATTTTATTGAAAATCAACTGTGCTATAGCCCACAAGTTTTTGGGCGGCAAAAATCCAAAATGGTCCGATTACGATGGTTGATACCTCTATCAATAGGTTTCGGAACCTGTCATTGCTGTGACAATTTTCATTTTGATTACTCGATTATTTCTAAACATTTCTTAGAAAATTCAATTTTATTGAAAATCAACTGTGCTATAGCCCACAAGTTTTTGGGCGGCAAAAATCTAAAATGGTCCGATTACGATGGTTGATACCTCTATCAATAGGTTTCGGGACCTGTAATTGCTGTGATAAGTTTCATTTTGATTGCTCGATTATTTCTAAACATTTCTTAGAAAATTCAATTTTATTGAAAATCAACTGTGCTATAGCCCACAAGTTTTTGGGCGGCAAAATATAAAATGGTCCGATTACGATGGTTGATACCTCTATCAATAGGTTTCGGGACTTGTAATTGCTGTGACAATTTTCATTTTGATTGCTCGATTATTTCTAAACATTTCTTAGAAAATTCAATTTTATTGAAAATCAACTGTGCTATAGCCCACAAGTTTTTGAGCGGCAAAAATCCAAAATGGTCCGATTACGATGGTTGATACCTCTATCAATAGGTTTCGGGACCTGTCATTGCTGTGACAATTTTCATTTTCATTACTCGATTATTTCTAAACATTTCTTAGAAAATTCAATTTTATTGAAAATCAACTGTGCTATAGCCCACAAGTTTTTGGGCGGCAAAAATCCAAAATGGTCCGATTACGATGGTTGATACCTCTATCAATAGGTTTCGGGACCTGTAATTGCTATGAAAATTTTCATTTTGATTGCTCGATTATTTCTAAACATTTCTTAGAAAATTCAATTTTATTGAAAATCAACTGTGCTATAGCCCACAAGTTTTTGGGCGGCAAAAATCCAAAATGGTCCGATTACGATGGTTGATACCTCTATCAATAGGTTTCGGGACCTGTAATTGCTGTGACAATTTTCATTTTGATTGCTCGATTATTTCTAAATATTTCTTAGAAAATTCAATTTTATTGAAAATCAACTGTGCTATAGCCCACAAGTTTTTGGGCGGCAAAAATCTAAAATGGTCCGATTACGATGGTTGATACCTCTATCAATAGGTTTCGGGACCTGTAATTGCTGTGATAAGTTTCATTTTGATTGCTCGATTATTTCTAAACATTTCTTAGAAAATTCAATTTTATTGAAAATCAACTGTGCTATAGCCCACAAGTTTTTGGGCGGCAAAAATCTAAAATGGTCCGATTACGATGGTTGATACCTCTATCAATAGGTTTCGGGACCTGTAATTGCTGTGACAATTTTCATTTTGATTGCTCGATTATTTCTAAACATTTCTTAGAAAATTCAATTTTATTGAAAATCAACTGTGCTATAGCCCACAAGTTTTTGGGCGGCAAAAATCCAAAATGGTCCGATTACGATGGTTGATACCTCTATCAATAGGTTTCGGGACCTGTAATTGCTGTGACAATTTTCATTTTGATTGCTCGATTATTTCTAAATATTTCTTAGAAAATTCAATTTTATTGAAAATCAACTGTGCTATAGCCCACAAGTTTTTGGGCGGCAAAAATCTAAAATGGTCCGATTACGATGGTTGATACCTCTATCAATAGGTTTCGGGACCTGTAATTGCTGTGACAATTTTCATTTTGATTGCTCGATTATTTCTAAACATTTCTTAGAAAATTCAATTTTATTGAAAATCAACTGTGCTATAGCCCACAAGTTTTTGGGCGGCAAAAATCCAAAATGGTCCGATTACGATGGTTGATACCTCTATCAATAGGTTTCGGGACCTGTAATTGCTGTGACAATTTTCATTTTGATTGCTCGATTATTTCTCAACATTTCTTAGAAAATTCAATTTTATTGAAAATCAACTGCGCTATAGTCCACAAGTTTTTGGGCGGCAAAAATCCAAAATGGTTCGATTACAATGGTTGATACCTCTATCAATAGGTTTCGGGACCTGTAATTGATGTGACAATTTTCATTTTGATTGCTCGATTATTTCTAAACATTTCTCAGAAAATTCAATTTTATTGAAAATCAACTGTGCTATAGCCCACAAGTTTTTGGGCGGCAAAAATCCAAAATGGTCCGATTACGATGGTTGATACCTCTATCAATAGGTTTCGGGACCTGTAATTGCTGTGACAATTTTCATTTTGATTGCTCGATTATTTCTAAATATTTCTTAGAAAATTCAATTTTATTGAAAATCAACTGTGCTATAGCCCACAAGTTTTTGGGCGGCAAAAATCTAAAATGGTCCGATTACGATGGTTGATATCTCTATCAATAGGTTTCGGGACCTGTAATTGCTGTGACAATTTTCATTTTGATTGCTCGATTATTTCTCAACATTTCTTAGAAAATTCAATTTTATTGAAAATCAACTGCGCTATAGTCCACAAGTTTTTGGGCGGCAAAAATCCAAAATGGTTCGATTACAATGGTTGATACCTCTATCAATAGGTTTCGGGACCTGTAATTGATGTGACAATTTTCATTTTGATTGCTCGATTATTTCTAAACATTTCTTAGAAAATTCAATTTTATTGAAAATCAACTGTGCTATAGCCCACAAGTTTTTGGGCGGCAAAAATCCAAAATGGTCCGATTACGATGGTTGATACCTCTATCAATAGGTTTCGGGACCTGTAATTGCTGTGACAATTTTCATTTTGATTGCTCGATTATTTCTAAATATTTCTTAGAAAATTCAATTTTATTGAAAATCAACTGTGCTATAGCCCACAAGTTTTTGGGCGGCAAAAATCTAAAATGGTCCGATTACGATGGTTGATACCTCTATCAATAGGTTTCGGGACCTGTAATTGCTGTGACAATTTTCATTTTGATTGCTCGATTATTTCTAAACATTTCTCAGAAAATTCAATTTTATTGAAAATCAACTGTGCTATAGCCCACAAGTTTTTGGGCGGCAAAAATCCAAAATGGTCCGATTACGATGGTTGATACCTCTATCAATAGGTTTCGGGACCTGTAATTGCTGTGACAATTTTCATTTTGATTGCTCGATTATTTCTAAATATTTCTTAGAAAATTCAATTTTATTGAAAATCAACTGTGCTATAGCCCACAAGTTTTTGGGCGGCAAAAATCTAAAATGGTCCGATTACGATGGTTGATATCTCTATCAATAGGTTTCGGGACCTGTAATTGATGTGACAATTTTCATTTTGATTGCTCGATTATTTCTAAACATTTCTTAGAAAATTCAATTTTATTGAAAATCAACTGTGCTATAGCCCACAAGTTTTTGGGCGGCAAAAATCCAAAATGGTCCGATTACGATGGTTGATACCTCTATCAATAGGTTTCGGGACCTGTAATTGCTGTGACAATTTTCATTTTGATTGCTCGATTATTTCTAAATATTTCTTAGAAAATTCAATTTTATTGAAAATCAACTGTGCTATAGCCCACAAGTTTTTGGGCGGCAAAAATCTAAAATGGTCCGATTACGATGGTTGATATCTCTATCAATAGGTTTCGGGACCTGTAATTGCTGTGACAATTTTCATTTTGATTGCTCGATTATTTCTCAACATTTCTTAGAAAATTCAATTTTATTGAAAATCAACTGCGCTATAGTCCACAAGTTTTTGGGCGGCAAAAATCCAAAATGGTTCGATTACAATGGTTGATACCTCTATCAATAGGTTTCGGGACCTGTAATTGATGTGACAATTTTCATTTTGATTGCTCGATTATTTCTAAACATTTCTTAGAAAATTCAATTTTATTGAAAATCAACTGTGCTATAGCCCACAAGTTTTTGGGCGGCAAAAATCCAAAATGGTCCGATTACGATGGTTGATACCTCTATCAATAGGTTTCGGGACCTGTAATTGCTGTGACAATTTTCATTTTGATTGCTCGATTATTTCTAAACATTTCTTAGAAAATTCAATTTTATTGAAAATCAACTGTGCTATAGCCCACAAGTTTTTGGGCGGCAAAAATCCAAAATAGTCCGATTACGATGGTTGATACCTCTATCAATAGGTTTCGGGACCTGTAATTGCTGTGATAAGTTTCATTTTGATTGCTCGATTATTTCTAAACATTTCTTAGAAAATTCAATTTTATTGAAAATCAACTGTGCTATAGCCCACAAGTTTTTGGGCGGCAAAAATCCAAAATGGTCCAATTACGATGGTTGATACCTTCATCAATAGGTTTCGGAACCTGTCATTGCTGTGACAATTTTCATTTTGATTGCTCGATTATTTCTCAACATTTCTTAGAAAATTCAATTTTATTGAAAATCAACTGCGCTATAGTCCACAAGTTTTTGGGCGGCAAAAATCCAAAATGGTTCGATTACAATGGTTGATACCTCTATCAATAGGTTTCGGGACCTGTAATTGATGTGACAATTTTCATTTTGATTGCTCGATTATTTCTAAACATTTCTTAGAAAATTCAATTTTATTGAAAATCAACTGTGCTATAGCCCACAAGTTTTTGGGCGGCAAAAATCCAAAATGGTCCGATTACGATGGTTGATACCTCTATCAATAGGTTTCGGGACCTGTAATTGCTGTGACAATTTTCATTTTGATTGCTCGATTATTTCTAAATATTTCTTAGAAAATTCAATTTTATTGAAAATCAACTGTGCTATAGCCCACAAGTTTTTGGGCGGCAAAAATCTAAAATGGTCCGATTACGATGGTTGATACCTCTATCAATAGGTTTCGGGACCTGTAATTGCTGTGACAATTTTCATTTTGATTGCTCGATTATTTCTAAACATTTCTCAGAAAATTCAATTTTATTGAAAATCAACTGTGCTATAGCCCACAAGTTTTTGGGCGGCAAAAATCCAAAATGGTCCGATTACGATGGTTGATACCTCTATCAATAGGTTTCGGGACCTGTAATTGCTGTGACAATTTTCATTTTGATTGCTCGATTATTTCTCAACATTTCTTAGAAAATTCAATTTTATTGAAAATCAACTGCGCTATAGTCCACAAGTTTTTGGGCGGCAAAAATCCAAAATGGTTCGATTACAATGGTTGATACCTCTATCAATAGGTTTCGGGACCTGTAATTGATGTGACAATTTTCATTTTGATTGCTCGATTATTTCTAAACATTTCTTAGAAAATTCAATTTTATTGAAAATCAACTGTGCTATAGCCCACAAGTTTTTGGGCGGCAAAAATCCAAAATGGTCCGATTACGATGGTTGATACCTCTATCAATAGGTTTCGGGACCTGTAATTGCTGTGACAATTTTCATTTTGATTGCTCGATTATTTCTAAATATTTCTTAGAAAATTCAATTTTATTGAAAATCAACTGTGCTATAGCCCACAAGTTTTTGGGCGGCAAAAATCTAAAATGGTCCGATTACGATGGTTGATACCTCTATCAATAGGTTTCGGGACCTGTAATTGCTGTGACAATTTTCATTTTGATTGCTCGATTATTTCTAAACATTTCTCAGAAAATTCAATTTTATTGAAAATCAACTGTGCTATAGCCCACAAGTTTTTGGGCGGCAAAAATCCAAAATGGTCCGATTACGATGGTTGATACCTCTATCAATAGGTTTCGGGACCTGTAATTGCTGTGACAATTTTCATTTTGATTGCTCGATTATTTCTAAATATTTCTTAGAAAATTCAATTTTATTGAAAATCAACTGTGCTATAGCCCACAAGTTTTTGGGCGGCAAAAATCTAAAATGGTCCGATTACGATGGTTGATATCTCTATCAATAGGTTTCGGGACCTGTAATTGCTGTGACAATTTTCATTTTGATTGCTCGATTATTTCTCAACATTTCTTAGAAAATTCAATTTTATTGAAAATCAACTGCGCTATAGTCCACAAGTTTTTGGGCGGCAAAAATCCAAAATGGTTCGATTACAATGGTTGATACCTCTATCAATAGGTTTCGGGACCTGTAATTGATGTGACAATTTTCATTTTGATTGCTCGATTATTTCTAAACATTTCTTAGAAAATTCAATTTTATTGAAAATCAACTGTGCTATAGCCCACAAGTTTTTGAGCGGCAAAAATCCAAAATGGTCCGATTACGATGGTTGATACCTCTATCAATAGGTTTCGGGACCTGTCATTG
Source organism: Tipula vernalis (assembly GCA_958295665.1). Classification (NCBI taxonomy): domain Eukaryota; kingdom Metazoa; phylum Arthropoda; class Insecta; order Diptera; family Tipulidae; genus Tipula; species Tipula vernalis. The sequence continues at coordinate 11,209,464 of OY282559.1, read as the reverse complement.
CTGTGACAATTTTCATTTTGATTGCTCGATTATTTCTAAACATTTCTCAGAAAATTCAATTTTATTGAAAATCAACTGTGCTATAGCCCACAAGTTTTTGGGCGGCAAAAATCTAAAATGGTCCGATTACGATGGTTGATACCTCTATCAATAGGTTTCGGGACCTGTAATTGCTGTGACAATTTTCATTTTGATTGCTCGATTATTTCTAAATATTTCTTAGAAAATTCAATTTTATTGAAAATCAACTGTGCTATAGCCCACAAGTTTTTGGGCGGCAAAAATCCAAAATGGTCCGATTACGATGGTTGATATCTCTATCAATAGGTTTCGGGACCTGTAATTGCTGTGACAATTTTCATTTTGATTGCTCGATTATTTCTCAACATTTCTTAGAAAATTCAATTTTATTGAAAATCAACTGCGCTATAGTCCACAAGTTTTTGGGCGGCAAAAATCCAAAATGGTTCGATTACAATGGTTGATACCTCTATCAATAGGTTTCGGGACCTGTAATTGATGTGACAATTTTCATTTTGATTGCTCGATTATTTCTAAACATTTCTTAGAAAATTCAATTTTATTGAAAATCAACTGTGTTATAGCCCACAAGTTTTTGGGCGGCAAAAATCCAAAATGGTCCGATTACGATGGTTGATACCTCTATCAATAGGTTTCGGGACCTGTAATTGCTGTGACAATTTTCATTTTGATTGCTCGATTATTTCTAAACATTTCTTAGAAAATTCAATTTTATTGAAAATCAACTGTGCTATAGCCCACAAGTTTTTGGGCGGCAAAAATCCAAAATGGTCCGATTACGATGGTTGATACCTCTATCAATAGGTTTCGGGACCTGTAATTGCTATGAAAATTTTCATTTTGATTGCTCGATTATTTCTAAACATTTCTTAGAAAATTCAATTTTATTGAAAATCAACTGTGCTATAGCCCACAAGTTTTTGGGCGGCAAAAATCCAAAATGGTCCGATTACGATGGTTGATACCTCTATCAATAGGTTTCGGGACCTGTAATTGCTGTGACAATTTTCATTTTGATTGCTCGATTATTTCTAAATATTTCTTAGAAAATTCAATTTTATTGAAAATCAACTGTGCTATAGCCCACAAGTTTTTGGGCGGCAAAAATCTAAAATGGTCCGATTACGATGGTTGATACCTCTATCAATAGGTTTCGGGACCTGTAATTGCTGTGACAATTTTCATTTTCATTACTCGATTATTTCTAAACATTTCTTAGAAAATTCAATTTTATTGAAAATCAACTGTGCTATAGCCCACAAGTTTTTGGGCGGCAAAAATCTAAAATGGTCCGATTACGATGGTTGATATCTCTATCAATAGGTTTCGGGACCTGTAATTGCTGTGACAATTTTCATTTTGATTGCTCGATTATTTCTCAACATTTCTTAGAAAATTCAATTTTATTGAAAATCAACTGCGCTATAGTCCACAAGTTTTTGGGCGGCAAAAATCCAAAATGGTTCGATTACAATGGTTGATACCTCTATCAATAGGTTTCGGGACCTGTAATTGATGTGACAATTTTCATTTTGATTGCTCGATTATTTCTAAACATTTCTTAGAAAATTCAATTTTATTGAAAATCAACTGTGCTATAGCCCACAAGTTTTTGGGCGGCAAAAATCCAAAATGGTCCGATTACGATGGTTGATACCTCTATCAATAGGTTTCGGGACCTGTAATTGCTGTGACAATTTTCATTTTGATTGCTCGATTATTTCTAAATATTTCTTAGAAAATTCAATTTTATTGAAAATCAACTGTGCTATAGCCCACAAGTTTTTGGGCGGCAAAAATCTAAAATGGTCCGATTACGATGGTTGATACCTCTATCAATAGGTTTCGGGACCTGTAATTGCTGTGACAATTTTCATTTTGATTGCTCGATTATTTCTAAACATTTCTCAGAAAATTCAATTTTATTGAAAATCAACTGTGCTATAGCCCACAAGTTTTTGGGCGGCAAAAATCCAAAATGGTCCGATTACGATGGTTGACACCTCTATCAATAGGTTTCGGGACCTGTAATTGCTGTGACAATTTTCATTTTGATTGCTCGATTATTTCTAAATATTTCTTAGAAAATTCAATTTTATTGAAAATCAACTGTGCTATAGCCCACAAGTTTTTGGGCGGCAAAAATCTAAAATGGTCCGATTACGATGGTTGATATCTCTATCAATAGGTTTCGGGACCTGTAATTGCTGTGACAATTTTCATTTTGATTGCTCGATTATTTCTCAACATTTCTTAGAAAATTCAATTTTATTGAAAATCAACTGCGCTATAGTCCACAAGTTTTTGGGCGGCAAAAATCCAAAATGGTTCGATTACAATGGTTGATACCTCTATCAATAGGTTTCGGGACCTGTAATTGATGTGACAATTTTCATTTTGATTGCTCGATTATTTCTAAACATTTCTTAGAAAATTCAATTTTATTGAAAATCAACTGTGCTATAGCCCACAAGTTTTTGGGCGGCAAAAATCCAAAATGGTCCGATTACGATGGTTGATACCTCTATCAATAGGTTTCGGGACCTGTAATTGCTGTGACAATTTTCATTTTGATTGCTCGATTATTTCTAAATATTTCTTAGAAAATTCAATTTTATTGAAAATCAACTGTGCTATAGCCCACAAGTTTTTGGGCGGCAAAAATCTAAAATGGTCCGATTACGATGGTTGATACCTCTATCAATAGGTTTCGGGACCTGTAATTGCTGTGACAATTTTCATTTTGATTGCTCGATTATTTCTAAACATTTCTCAGAAAATTCAATTTTATTGAAAATCAACTGTGCTATAGCCCACAAGTTTTTGGGCGGCAAAAATTCAAAATGGTCCGATTACGATGGTTGATACCTCTATCAATAGGTTTCGGGACCTGTAATTGCTGTGACAATTTTCATTTTGATTGCTCGATTATTTCTAAATATTTCTTAGAAAATTCAATTTTATTGAAAATCAACTGTGCTATAGCCCACAAGTTTTTGGGCGGCAAAAATCTAAAATGGTGCGATTACGATGGTTGATATCTCTATCAATAGGTTTCGGGACCTGTAATTGCTGTGACAATTTTCATTTTGATTGCTCGATTATTTCTCAACATTTCTTAGAAAATTCAATTTTATTGAAAATCAACTGCGCTATAGTCCACAAGTTTTTGGGCGGCAAAAATCCAAAATGGTTCGATTACAATGGTTGATACCTCTATCAATAGGTTTCGGGACCTGTAATTGATGTGACAATTTTCATTTTGATTGCTCGATTATTTCTAAACATTTCTTAGAAAATTCAATTTTATTGAAAATCAACTGTGCTATAGCCCACAAGTTTTTGGGCGGCAAAAATCCAAAATGGTCCGATTACGATGGTTGATACCTCTATCAATAGGTTTCGGGACCTGTAATTGCTGTGACAATTTTCATTTTGATTGCTCGATTATTTCTAAACATTTCTTAGAAAATTCAATTTTATTGAAAATCAACTGTGCTATAGCCCACAAGTTTTTGGGCGGCAAAAATCTAAAATGGTCCGATTACGATGGTTGATACCTCTATCAATAGGTTTCGGGACCTGTAATTGCTGTGATAAGTTTCATTTTGATTGCTCGATTATTTCTAAACATTTCTTAGAAAATTCAATTTTATTGAAAATCAACTGTGCTATAGCCCACAAGTTTTTGGGCGGCAAAATATAAAATGGTCCGATTACGATGGTTGATACCTCTATCAATAGGTTTCGGGACCTGTAATTGCTGTGACAATTTTCATTTTGATTGCTCGATTATTTCTAAACATTTCTTAGAAAATTCAATTTTATTGAAAATCAACTGTGCTATAGCCCACAAGTTTTTGGGCGGCAAAAATCCAAAATGGTCCGATTACGATGGTTGATACCTCTATCAATAGGTTTCGGGACCTGTAATTGCTGTGACAATTTTCATTTTGATTGCTCGATTATTTCTCAACATTTCTTAGAAAATTCAATTTTATTGAAAATCAACTGCGCTATAGTCCACAAGTTTTTGGGCGGCAAAAATCCAAAATGGTTCGATTACAATGGTTGATACCTCTATCAATAGGTTTCGGGACCTGTAATTGATGTGACAATTTTCATTTTGATTGCTCGATTATTTCTAAACATTTCTTAGAAAATTCAATTTTATTGAAAATCAACTGTGCTATAGCCCACAAGTTTTTGGGCGGCAAAAATCCAAAATGGTCCGATTACGATGGTTGATACCTCTATCAATAGGTTTCGGGACCTGTAATTGCTGTGACAATTTTCATTTTGATTGCTCGATTATTTCTAAATATTTCTTAGAAAATTCAATTTTATTGAAAATCAACTGTGCTATAGCCCACAAGTTTTTGGGCGGCAAAAATCTAAAATGGTCTGATTACGATGGTTGATACCTCTATCAATAGGTTTCGGGACCTGTAATTGCTGTGACAATTTTCATTTTGATTGCTCGATTATTTCTAAACATTTCTCAGAAAATTCAATTTTATTGAAAATCAACTGTGCTATAGCCCACAAGTTTTTGGGCGGCAAAAATCCAAAATGGTCCGATTACGATGGTTGATACCTCTATCAATAGGTTTCGGGACCTGTAATTGCTGTGACAATTTTCATTTTGATTGCTCGATTATTTCTAAACATTTCTTAGAAAATTCAATTTTATTGAAAATCAACTGTGCTATAGCCCACAAGTTTTTGGGCGGCAAAAATCCAAAATGGTCCGATTACGATGGTTGATACCTCTATCAATAGGTTTCGGGACCTGTAATTGCTGTGACAATTTTCATTTTGATTGCTCGATTATTTCTAAATATTTCTTAGAAAATTCAATTTTATTGAAAATCAACTGTGCTATAGCCCACAAGTTTTTGGGCGGCAAAAATCTAAAATGGTCCGATTACGATGGTTGATACCTCTATCAATAGGTTTCGGGACCTGTAATTGCTGTGACAATTTTCATTTTCATTACTCGATTATTTCTAAACATTTCTTAGAAAATTCAATTTTATTGAAAATCAACTGTGCTATAGCCCACAAGTTTTTGGGCGGCAAAAATCTAAAATGGTCCGATTACGATGGTTGATATCTCTATCAATAGGTTTCGGGACCTGTAATTGCTGTGACAATTTTCATTTTGATTGCTCGATTATTTCTCAACATTTCTTAGAAAATTCAATTTTATTGAAAATCAACTGCGCTATAGTCCACAAGTTTTTGGGCGGCAAAAATCCAAAATGGTTCGATTACAATGGTTGATACCTCTATCAATAGGTTTCGGGACCTGTAATTGATGTGACAATTTTCATTTTGATTGCTCGATTATTTCTAAACATTTCTTAGAAAATTCAATTTTATTGAAAATCAACTGTGCTATAGCCCACAAGTTTTTGGGCGGCAAAAATCCAAAATGGTCCGATTACGATGGTTGATACCTCTATCAATAGGTTTCGGGACCTGTAATTGCTGTGACAATTTTCATTTTGATTGCTCGATTATTTCTAAATATTTCTTAGAAAATTCAATTTTATTGAAAATCAACTGTGCTATAGCCCACAAGTTTTTGGGCGGCAAAAATCTAAAATGGTCCGATTACGATGGTTGATACCTCTATCAATAGGTTTCGGGACCTGTAATTGCTGTGACAATTTTCATTTTGATTGCTCGATTATTTCTAAATATTTCTTAGAAAATTCAATTTTATTGAAAATCAACTGTGCTATAGCCCACAAGTTTTTGGGCGGCAAAAATCCAAAATGGTCCGATTACGATGGTTGATACCTCTATCAATAGGTTTCGGGACCTGTAATTGCTATGAAAATTTTCATTTTGATTGCTCGATTATTTCTAAACATTTCTTAGAAAATTCAATTTTATTGAAAATCAACTGTGCTATAGCCCACAAGTTTTTGGGCGGCAAAAATCCAAAATGGTCCGATTACGATGGTTGATACCTCTATCAATAGGTTTCGGGACCTGTAATTGCTGTGACAATTTTCATTTTGATTGCTCGATTATTTCTAAATATTTCTTAGAAAATTCAATTTTATTGAAAATCAACTGTGCTATAGCCCACAAGTTTTTGGGCGGCAAAAATCTAAAATGGTCCGATTACGATGGTTGATACCTCTATCAATAGGTTTCGGGACCTGTAATTGCTGTGATAAGTTTCATTTTGATTGCTCGATTATTTCTAAACATTTCTTAGAAAATTCAATTTTATTGAAAATCAACTGTGCTATAGCCCACAAGTTTTTGGGCGGCAAAAATCCAAAATGGTCCGATTACGATGGTTGATACCTCTATCAATAGGTTTCGGAACCTGTCATTGCTGTGACAATTTTCATTTTCATTACTCGATTATTTCTAAACATTTCTTAGAAAATTCAATTTTATTGAAAATCAACTGTGCTATAGCCCACAAGTTTTTGGGCGGCAAAAATCTAAAATGGTCCGATTACGATGGTTGATACCTCTATCAATAGGTTTCGGGACTTGTAATTGCTGTGACAATTTTCATTTTGATTGCTCGATTATTTCTAAACATTTCTCAGAAAATTCAATTTTATTGAAAATCAACTGTGCTATAGCCCACAAGTTTTTGGGCGGCAAAAATCCAAAATGGTCCGATTACGATGGTTGATACCTCTATCAATAGGTTTCGGGACCTGTAATTGCTGTGACAATTTTCATTTTGATTGCTCGATTATTTCTAAACATTTCTTAGAAAATTCAATTTTATTGAAAATCAACTGTGCTATAGCCCACAAGTTTTTGGGCGGCAAAAATCCAAAATGGTCCGATTACGATGGTTGATACCTCTATCAATAGGTTTCGGGACCTGTAATTGCTGTGACAATTTTCATTTTGATTGCTCGATTATTTCTAAATATTTCTTAGAAAATTCAATTTTATTGAAAATCAACTGTGCTATAGCCCACAAGTTTTTGGGCGGCAAAAATCTAAAATGGTCCGATTACGATGGTTGATACCTCTATCAATAGGTTTCGGGACCTGTAATTGCTGTGACAATTTTCATTTTCATTACTCGATTATTTCTAAACATTTCTTAGAAAATTCAATTTTATTGAAAATCAACTGTGCTATAGCCCACAAGTTTTTGGGCGGCAAAAATCTAAAATGGTCCGATTACGATGGTTGATATCTCTATCAATAGGTTTCGGGACCTGTAATTGCTGTGACAATTTTCATTTTGATTGCTCGATTATTTCTCAACATTTCTTAGAAAATTCAATTTTATTGAAAATCAACTGCGCTATAGTCCACAAGTTTTTGGGCGGCAAAAATCCAAAATGGTTCGATTACAATGGTTGATACCTCTATCAATAGGTTTCGGGACCTGTAATTGATGTGACAATTTTCATTTTGATTGCTCGATTATTTCTAAACATTTCTTAGAAAATTCAATTTTATTGAAAATCAACTGTGCTATAGCCCACAAGTTTTTGGGCGGCAAAAATCCAAAATGGTCCGATTACGATGGTTGATACCTCTATCAATAGGTTTCGGGACCTGTAATTGCTGTGACAATTTTCATTTTGATTGCTCGATTATTTCTAAATATTTCTTAGAAAATTCAATTTTATTGAAAATCAACTGTGCTATAGCCCACAAGTTTTTGGGCGGCAAAAATCTAAAATGGTCCGATTACGATGGTTGATACCTCTATCAATAGGTTTCGGGACCTGTAATTGCTGTGACAATTTTCATTTTGATTGCTCGATTATTTCTAAATATTTCTTAGAAAATTCAATTTTATTGAAAATCAACTGTGCTATAGCCCACAAGTTTTTGGGCGGCAAAAATCCAAAATGGTCCGATTACGATGGTTGATACCTCTATCAATAGGTTTCGGGACCTGTAATTGCTATGAAAATTTTCATTTTGATTGCTCGATTATTTCTAAACATTTCTTAGAAAATTCAATTTTATTGAAAATCAACTGTGCTATAGCCCACAAGTTTTTGGGCGGCAAAAATCCAAAATGGTCCGATTACGATGGTTGATACCTCTATCAATAGGTTTCGGGACCTGTAATTGCTGTGACAATTTTCATTTTGATTGCTCGATTATTTCTAAATATTTCTTAGAAAATTCAATTTTATTGAAAATCAACTGTGCTATAGCCCACAAGTTTTTGGGCGGCAAAAATCTAAAATGGTCCGATTACGATGGTTGATACCTCTATCAATAGGTTTCGGGACCTGTAATTGCTGTGATAAGTTTCATTTTGATTGCTCGATTATTTCTAAACATTTCTTAGAAAATTCAATTTTATTGAAAATCAACTGTGCTATAGCCCACAAGTTTTTGGGCGGCAAAAATCCAAAATGGTCCGATTACGATGGTTGATACCTCTATCAATAGGTTTCGGAACCTGTCATTGCTGTGACAATTTTCATTTTCATTACTCGATTATTTCTAAACATTTCTTAGAAAATTCAATTTTATTGAAAATCAACTGTGCTATAGCCCACAAGTTTTTGGGCGGCAAAAATCTAAAATGGTCCGATTACGATGGTTGATACCTCTATCAATAGGTTTCGGGACTTGTAATTGCTGTGACAATTTTCATTTTGATTGCTCGATTATTTCTAAACATTTCTTAGAAAATTCAATTTTATTGAAAATCAACTGTGCTATAGCCCACAAGTTTTTGAGCGGCAAAAATCCAAAATGGTCCGATTACGATGGTTGATACCTCTATCAATAGGTTTCGGGACCTGTCATTGCTGTGACAATTTTCATTTTCATTACTCGATTATTTCTAAACATTTCTTAGAAAATTCAATTTTATTGAAAATCAACTGTGCTATAGCCCACAAGTTTTTGGGCGGCAAAAATCCAAAATGGTCCGATTACGATGGTTGATACCTCTATCAATAGGTTTCGGGACCTGTAATTGCTATGAAAATTTTCATTTTGATTGCTCGATTATTTCTAAACATTTCTTAGAAAATTCAATTTTATTGAAAATCAACTGTGCTATAGCCCACAAGTTTTTGGGCGGCAAAAATCCAAAATGGTCCGATTACGATGGTTGATACCTCTATCAATAGGTTTCGGGACCTGTAATTGCTGTGACAATTTTCATTTTGATTGCTCGATTATTTCTCAACATTTCTTAGAAAATTCAATTTTATTGAAAATCAACTGCGCTATAGTCCACAAGTTTTTGGGCGGCAAAAATCTAAAATGGTCCGATTACGATGGTTGATACCTCTATCAATAGGTTTCGGGACCTGTAATTGCTGTGACAATTTTCATTTTGATTGCTCGATTATTTCTAAACATTTCTTAGAAAATTCAATTTTATTGAAAATCAACTGTGCTATAGCCCACAAGTTTTTGGGCGGCAAAAATCCAAAATGGTCCGATTACGATGGTTGATACCTCTATCAATAGGTTTCGGGACCTGTAATTGCTGTGACAATTTTCATTTTGATTGCTCGATTATTTCTAAACATTAATTAGAAAATTCAATTTTATTGAAAATCAACTGTGCTATAGCCCACAAGTTTTTGGGCGGCAAAAATCTAAAATGGTCCGATTACGATGGTTGATACCTCTATCAATAGGTTTCGGGACCTGTAATTGCTGTGACAATTTTCATTTTGATTGCTCGATTACTTCTAAACATTTCTTAGAAAATTCAATTTTATTGAAAATCAACTGTGCTATAGCCCACAAGTTTTTGGGCGGCAAAAATCCAAAATGGTCCGATTACGATGGATGATACCTCTATCAATAGGTTACGGGACCTGTAATTGCTGTGACAATTTTCATTTTGATTGCTCGATTATTTCTAAACATTTCTTAGAAAATTCAATTTTATTGAAAATCAACTGTGCTATAGCCCACAAGTTTTTGGGCGGCAAAAATCCAAAATGGTCCAATTACGATGGTTGATACCTCTATCAATAGGTTTCGGGACCTGTAATTGCTGTGACAATTTTCATTTTGATTGCTCGATTATTTCTAAACATTTCTTAGAAAATTCAATTTTATTGAAAATCAACTGTGCTATAGCCCACAAGTTTTTGGGCGGCAAAAATCCAAAATGGTCCAATTACGATGGTTGATACCTCTATCAATAGGTTTCGGGACCTGTAATTGCTGTGACAATTTTCATTTTGATTGCTCGATTATTTCTAAACATTTCTTAGAAAATTCAATTTTATTGAAAATCAACTGCACATATATTCAAAGCTCATCACAAATATAATTAATTATATTATCATTTTAGTAAATAAAAAAAAATGTTTACAGATAACATAAAAAAAATTGAAAGCGATACTAAAATGTGGGGGAGGGGAGGGCGTAAATATATGTTTATATAAAAAAAATTGAATTATCCACTGTTTTGGTTACAAATACATCAACAATATTTTAACCTAATGCAGGAGTACCTAGAAGCAATGGGCACATCGAGAGAATTCACGAAATAATTATTCCGGCACTGACTAAGTTATCCTTGATTAATCCAGAGGACTGGTATAAACATGTAACCAAATTACAGCAGTACCTAAATTCCAGCTGGCAAAGGAGCATGAAGAAGACTCCATTTGAACTATTGTTTGGTGTTCAGATCAAGAATACAGAAGACGTACGATTGGCGGAAACGTTAGAAGTCGAAGTTGCTGATCATTTCATGCGGACCAAAGACGTTATTCGAGATCAAGCCAAACAGAATATAATAACTATCCAAGCCGAAAACCAAAGAAGGTACAACAGGGGAAGAAAATCTGCAACGTTATACAGGGAAGGCAATATCGTAGCTATCAAGAGGATGCAATTCGGTAGTGGCTTGAAGTTATTTCCAAAGTTTTTAGTGAAGGATAACGAGCGATACGATGTAGCAAAATTAAGACAACATGAAGGTCCGAATTCCACTAGTACATGTGCCGAATATATGAAAAAGTGGTATTCTAATTCAATGATATCCGAGGAAGAAGAGGAAGAAGAACCTGATGCAGAGGAGCATGATAATAGAGAAAAAACTATATAATATATATATATATATTTATATATATATATATATATATATATATATATATATATATATATATATATATATATATATATATATTATATATATATACATTGCATGTGGTTGAATAAGATAGAAAACGAGCAAGGTTTAGGTGGTAAGAAAAGTCATGCTCATAATCTCAATCCGTTCTCTTCATAATGAAATGCAAAATTTGTTTCTGGATACTTTAATCCAGAGCACCAACTTGACTGCACATTTGAGTTGAGCTTTGGTCCATTACTTTTTGGGTATATCGTCTGATGAAGTCAAACTTGGCTGCCATTAATAGTATAGTCCGTAATAGATGTCATAAGAGAAGGACCTAAATTTTTTTTGTTGACTTTTCGTATTCAGGGATAACTTCATAATGTCGGAAAAGGTTATTTTGGACAAACAAAATTTTTAGTCATTTTTGTTAGGATTTCAATAACTTAAGTTAATCCAAGTGCTCCAAAAATACTTGAACGACCAGGTCAACCAGCCTTAACAATATTTTAAATGGATGAATTTGGATTTGTTAAAGAATCATAAAAAGATGGTCTGGACCAGAATTTGCTATTTTGATCGGAAACTAGTAGAGATACTGATACAGAGAGATATACTTACAGATCAACAAATTGAAAAACCGATGAATAGATCAACGAATACTTTTCCAATTGGAAGGGGTTACAAAATATGTCTATGTATGAAACGTCACGCAGGTGGTCATACTATATACTGATCTATTGAAAATGATATCTAGATAAATGTATGTAAAGTAAACCCTTAATCAACCAAAACTCTATTAGTTATATATCGATCAAATATACCACCCCAACAAACCATAATACAAAAACACCCTCACCCTTACGCAACCGGACTAGTTTAATCGATTCAACATACATATATCGTCATAATTATTTATTTGAAATAAACAAGGATCTCCGTACGCACCTGTCCTTTTACTAATGTTACACGTATCGTAATAAAATCGGGATATACACAGTATTCGAAAACGGAAGTGCAATAAACGTATGAAAATTATGATTGCGCTGAAAGAAGGGGGATGATTATTAATAATATTATAAAAGACATATAGGGTTGTGATATGTGTCCATTAATAGTCGATATGCGAGACATTCAATTGTGTCACCCCCGTACATATACAAAATGTGTTTTAAATTGACAACCGGAAGATACGTTATTGGTATAGATTTTATTAAGTGCAAAACGAGGTTCGTTTCGTAACACATATAAAAAAAGAAAAAAATGATCCAAGCCACCCCCTATTAATTGGGGGTGGTAAAGGAGACAATTACATTTGAAAAATATCATATGAATATTAAAATTTCGAGGTTTAAGGTTAAGCTAGATGATTTAATGGTTGACACTTTTCCGTACAGCATATGCATTGCAATTTATTTGTTTTCTTATGGGCTTCTAATTTCGCATATATATAAGTACACATAATTATACAAATAAAAAAATCGTATCACGCGTGACTATTCAATTATGAGGGGTTCTAAAAAATTCTAATCAAACCATTATCAGTACAAACTTAAAACAAACTGCATAATAATTTTATTACCACGTATGCCACCTAAAATACCGTACACACATTTTTTTTTTAAAAAAAGTTTATAAAAAATTCGAATAAAACTATACAAAGGGTTTGGAAATATTTCGCTGGAAAATGTAATGTAAACCACCGCATTTTGTACGTCTCCTATGTACATTCTATTGCTGTATGTGTACATACGTACATTGATTAGAATCTAAATTGTGGCGACATAAAAAATCAATACACACAAAACGTATTTTTGTTGTTTAATGTTTTTGAGGGTTGTTTGATTTTTGTAAAGGGTTATTCTTTAAAAATGTCTATATAGAAAAGGGCGTAGGTCAGTGTAAAATTGCAAAATTCGTCGCATAAAAAATTATTCCATACAAAAATCTCCCCTTTACGGATTGCAGAATAATAATAATTGTATAGATTGGTAGTTTTTAGTCTCTCGGGAGCCCACATAATCACGCTCCAAAATATTGAGTCATCTAAAATTTTAACACAACTAACTGTTAGTCATAATCAACAAGTGTTTGTATATCTATGCTGTATAATTATGAATCATCCCCAAATAGTATAAATATTTGAAGAAAATAACCCCAAAAATAACGTTACTTATTTTTAGAATAGTATCCCGTTTACCCGGTGTAATAAAAAAATTTGTTAACCCCAATCCAAAAATGTAATGATTCGCGCCTTTCTTTTATCTGAGTCATAACGCGCACATGAATAGAAACCACTTTTGTATCTTCAAGAAAATTATGTTTTATGCATGAACATACATACTTTTTATGACTCAATTCACATTTTATTGTGCGGAATATAACGTCGACAACAACAAACGAACGTAAATAAAAGCATACACGAAAGTTGGATGATAATGAAAATATTTTGGAGTCGAGTCAGAAAATTCACCTTATTTTCGTTTTTCTTTTGTTTTGTTTTTAAAATTTTTTTTCTATAATTTACAGCTTATCATACGAGAAAGTGACTCATCATAACATAATGGATTTCCTCTTTTAGAAGTGACAGTTATGCATATGTATTTGCGTTGTATTAAATTGCCTGAAAAGATCATTTTGTATCATTTAACTAACATATCATAAAAAATGTACTTAATTGAATTGGTACACTGGAAATGGCCTTCTTTTAAAGAAGCAGAGATCTCTGAACCGCACACGCAGTCAGTTTAACCTGGCAACAGTCGGAGTAGGTCCGGAGTTTTTCGACAGGATATACAGATGGCTGTTGGCTAAGGCCCCTTTCACCTCCCTCCATCTGGGGGGCGTAACACTGTCATCATCCTGTGACTGGTTAGGCCTCATAACGGTAGCGTAGAGCTTCGTCCTTTTTGCGTTCTTTGGACTTTCTTCCTGCGATCAATTTTTTTTTAGCTGTGAGCCTACATACAAGCCTTCCGTCATTGGTTCGGTTATCTTTTTTGCCCACAGAAGCTTGGCTAAATCCTTATCAGTCCTGTCTTCCGTCTTGAGGTACCAGCTTCGTTCGTGCTTTGGTTCCATGTTCAGGTTTGATGCCCTCAGTGGAGAGACCAGCCTCGCTTGAGCTTTTGTCACTTTATATGTTTATAGTCTTGAAGGCAAGCCTAAAGGCCGAGTCTCCTTGTATGCCTGTCAGACATCCGCAGTACACAGATAAGGCTACTTAATCCAGAGGGTGCCAGATATGCGGAGCCATCGTTAGCGATTGAGCTAGTTTTTAAACTGGGCTCCTTGTCTGGTCGATTATTGGCACGGTACGAGTAATACCTTAACCCATCCCAGTGATATGTTTAAGATTAACTACTTTAGGGTCACCACGTGGAGGTAACACGAGCACTTGCGGAAGTTGCAAGATACGGAGCTGAGAGTAAGTGCCACCTTGAATCCCCCGGGCAACTTGACACCTGACCAGTGACCACCTTCGATGAGTAAACAACTCACAAAAGATTCAAGCTAATCGTATAACGTTTACAACTGCGCCAATGGGGTAGAAGCGGGGTAGCATCTTCATTTGTATTTAGGCAAGGTTCCTAGGTCTTCGTTTTATTATTCGGTTACCCCGTTATGCGGCATTGAATACAAATAAAAAATATAAAGGGCTGAAACCTCACGAGGCGATCAGAACTTTTACGTGCGTTCAAGTCAACTAAAACTAACTACCAAATCAATCAATCCCTAACTGAACCCCTTAATCCCTTACTCAATCTAAACTCAATCTCCAACTCAACCTTCTATTCAATCCCAGCGTAATCTCCAACGAAATCACAAAATCCAACGACATCACCATCACCACCACCATCACTATCACCATCACCGTCACCATCACCATTACCATTAAATGGTTATAGAAATATTAACCAATTTTTTATATATGCTGGTTTGAATATTGAGTTGGGTATTTTTAGGGGGTATTGAGTTTGGAATTGAGTTGGAGGTTAAGTTAGGGGTCAATTCAAACAAGCCGAATTTCATAATAATTGGTTGAGAAATAGGCTAGTTCCATCATACTTGACGATATTCCAGAACTTCATCCAAAAATCATTTTCGAATTCCATTTCCAATGAACATGCCGAATTTCATCATAATTGGTTGAGACATAGGTAAATTCCATAGAATGGAAGAGTAGAATCCAATTTCTAACGCACATGTCAAATTTAATCATAATCGGTTGAGAAATAGGGAAGTTGCATCATGGTTAGGTTAGGTTAGGTTGGAGTGGCTGCTTACGCACACTTAGACCGGTGACGGTCCATTGTGATACCACAGGATGTATCCCCTTTTACCCCTATTGAAACCATTTCGAGCTACTTATGTAGCGTAAGACGTCCCGCACTTTAATGTTTTCGAGATCCGAGAGGCAGTCCCTCCTGAACTTACCTAAGTGTTTGTGCCTTCTGAGAGCCAATGCTGGACACGAGCAAAGGAAGTGGACCAACGTCTCTTCCTCCTCTTCGTCCAAGCAGCTTCTGCAGAAGTCATTAGCCTCCAGACCCAGCATTCTTGCATGTTCTCCAAAAAGGCAGTGTCCCGTGAGAATTCCTACGACCGTTCTTAATTCACGTCTGCGTAAGGATATTAATGCCCTAGTGCGCCCCAAGTCCAGCTTTGGCCAAACTTGTCTTGCAACTCTACAGGTGAGGGTGTTAGACCACCTTTCCCCCGCTGCGGATAGCGCCTGCTTCCCAAGTGCTTGTCTCAGCGCTGTGATAGGCCTCCCCAGACTTGCGCTTTCCGGTTGCAGCTGGAGAGTCGTACCATGCCTAGCAAGTTAATCTGCCCTGCAGTTCCCCATGACGCCCGAGTGACCTGGGACCCAGACTACCTGGATGTTGAAATGCTCACCCATCTCATTTAGAGATGAGTGACAACTCAACGCCACCCGTGACGCCAAAGACACCGATTCTAACGACCGGATCGCCGCTTGACTGTCCACATAGATTGTGATATCGTCTGAGGATAACACATTATGCTTCAACCACGTCATGACCTCCTCAATCGCTACGACTTCAGCTTGGTACACGCTGCAGTAATCAGGGAGACGAATAGAAATATTTACATTTAATTTGTCACAGAATACTCCAGCTCCTACTTTGCCGTCTAGCTTGGAGCCATCTGTGAAGAATTGCAACGCTTCGGTTTCCGATAACGGTCTATTCCTCCAGGATTCCCTTGAAGGGAAGGAGGTCCGAAATTGCTTCTCGAAGCGTAGAGTAGGTTTAATGTAGTCAAGATTCGCCAGCTCATCCTTCAACGATCTGACAATAGTAGAGTGTCCTATACTAAGACACCTCCACTGAGAGACGGCTGCAAGTCGTACAGCCGTATTTGCCGCCATCTGTTTGCCAAAAATGTCGACCGGAAGAAGGTGCAACATAACCTCTAAGGCACTTGTCGGTGTCGACCTCAATGCCCCGCTAACAAGCATGCAGGCTGTTCTTTGCACTCTCTCAATCTTACTTTTGTAAGTTACCTTGTCCAGAGCTGGCCACCAAACACCCACCCCGTACATGAGTACAGGTCTCACTACGGCGGTGTAGAGCCAGTGTACCAGCTCCGGCTTCAGACCCCATCTATGACCAATGGCGTTCCTACAGGAGTACAAAGCAATAGTAGCTTTGTTTATTCTCTCCAACATGTTGGGCTTCCAACTAAGCTTACTGTCCAAGATAATGCCCAGATATCTAGCTCTATCAGTAAAAGCAAGTCTCGTGCCATTTAAGGTAGGAGGGACAACTACCGGGATTTTGTATTTCTTAGTAAAGAGTACCAGCTCTGTCTTGGACGGGTTAATACCAAGTCCACATTTGCCAGCCCATTTCGTAACGATGGTAAGCGCATTCTGCATTACGTCTACAATCGTGCCCAGGAATTTCCCGGTAACAGCTTAAGCTACGTCATCTGCGTACGCGATAACTTCAATACCCTCTCTCTCCAATTCAAGTAGTAAACCGTTTACCACTATGTTCCAGAGAAGAGGGGACAGAACCCCTCCCCTGCGGAGTTCCCCTAATTACTCGCCTCTTGAAGGTGGAGTCCCCCAACTTCGAGCTAACAATCCTGCTTCCCAGCATATAATTGATTAACCCTATCAGAGGAACGTCCATCTCCAAAAATGACAATCCCTCCTTGATTGCCTCCGCTTTCACATTATTAAAGGCGCCTTCTATATCCAGGAAGGCCACCAAACAGAATTCCTTCGAATTAATCGATTTCTCAATCGTAGACACCAAGGCGTGCAGAGCAGTGTCCACAGATCTACCCTTTGTGTACGCATGCTGAGACGATGCCCACTTCCTGGCACCTATTTTATCTCTGATGTATACATCCAGCAGCCTTTCCAAGGTTTTCAAAAGAAAGGATGATAGAGTTATTGGTCTTAGGTCCTTAGGATAGACATGTGAGCTTTTCCCCGCTTTCGGTATGAACACCACATTGACCTCCGTCCAGTACCTAGGAATTAGCCCAGCTTCAAATACCCTTTGAATATAGCTTTCAGGTAGGGAAGAATAATTACTGAGTTGTTTTGAAGTTCCGCTGGTATAATTTGACCCGGACCAGCCGATTTAAATGGTTTAAAACCCCTCAGTGCCCATAGGATCCGTTTCCTAGTTACGATATCCTCTGAGAACACTGACAGTGATTCCTGATGATTGCTACGCACCAACAGGTCTTCAAAGCTCCCTGGGAAGTGTGTCTCGAAGAGAAGCTCCAAGATCCGTCCGGTTTTATCAAAAAACTGGGACTAGCTGTACTTTCGGAAAGAATCTTCCTAAGGCGGGAGGTTTCGGATACCTCTTCCATTTTATCACAGAAGATTCTCCAAGACCTCCTTTGTGCCTTTCTTAATTCTTTCTTATAAATTCCGAGTTTCTCCTTATAGGAGTCCCAATCCTGAGCCTCCCTTGTATTTTTGGCTATATTAAAGGCTGTCTTACAAGTCTTACGATACCTTCCCAGTTCCCTGGGCCACCATATTAGTTTTTGACTACCTCTAGGTTTAGCCAGTGGGCAGGCAGCGCGAAAGGATCGGTTGCATGCGCTAGTAACGCTAGCCACCATGTCCTCCAGCTCCCCAACGGTCGTCGGGGGCTCCATAGCCCTCGTCGGTAACATTTCCTCCAATAATTCCCCATATTTGCTCCGGTTGGTCCTTCTAGGTTTCCTGAAGGCTTCCCGGGTAGCAGGGTGAATATCGAGGCTATAGGTTAAATATCGATGATCAGAAAAGGAGTGTTCCTTATCCACCCTCCAATTTTTAACCATATGAAGAATATTATTTGAGGCAAGGGTCACGTCTAGAACCTTCTGCCTGTTACTAGTAATAAATGTGGGTTCCCGCCCAATATTACACACTGAAAGGTTAGTACTCATCAAATACTAAAAAAGCGACTCACCTCTTTCTTTAATGTCCGTGCTTCCCCAGATAGTGTGATGCGCATAAGCATCAACTCCCAGTACCACACCTACCTTTGATTGTTCCGCTTTACGGATCAGCTCCTCCAGGTTATCCGGAGGAACCTCCTTCTCCCGGTCCATGTAGGCTGAAACTAGCCAGAATCTACAAGTGCCTACTTCCAGGCTAACTGCAGTAGTGTCACCATTGCTGTATTGAGAGAGAAGGAAAAGATTAATATTATTTTTCCCAAGAATACAAGATCTGATCTTCCCAGACTTACTAGAGGATATAATTTTATACCCCTTGGTTCTGAGGCCACAGATCCTGTTGTTGTTAATCCAAGGTTCTTGGATTAATATCACATCCTCACCCGAACTAGTCAGCCTGAGGAGTAGAGCTGCCGAAACAGCCTTAGAATGGTGAAGGTTAATTTATGTTATCTTAATCATAACCATTTAACCTCTACCTATCTCTATGGTATATTCCTGCTACCGCAGGAATATTATTTCTCGGTATTTTGGGGTGCGTCGGATCCGCCCGTCTCTCCACCCCTCATACCCTCTGTAGAGGACTTGTCAGTGCCGACCCATCTGGCCTGGCTGCCGACAGCCTCCTCCATCGGTACACCATCTCCTTCGCTTATGTGCTCCTCCTTATGCTTCAAGGGAGGCCTTGTCCGCCGGCTTCACTCTCCCCCATACCCTCAGCTTCTCCCCCCATGCTGCTGGTACCCCCTTCAGGCCTGGGCGGGTTGCCACCATCCTCCGGTTGGCCTCCCGTAAGTTGCATCATACTTGGCTATATTCCAGAACTATATCCTAAAATCATTTTAGTATCCCATTTTAAATGCACAAGAAGAATTTCATCATAATCGGTTGTGAAATATACAAGTTCCCTTATATTGGCCATATTATAGAACTTCATCCAAATATCATTGAATCCCATTTCCAATGTGCAAGCCAAATTTCATCATAATTGTTTAAGAAATAGGTAAGTTCCATAGAATGGAAGAGTAGAATCCCATTTCCAACGCATATATCAAATTTCACCATAATCGGTTGAGAAATAAGCAAGTTCCATCATACTTGGCCATATTCCTGAATTTCATGCAAAAATCAGTTTAGAATCAGTTAAGAAATAGATAAGTTCCATCCTAATTGGCCATTCATTTAATTTGTTAAAGGTTTAATTTGAAATTTAAAAGGTTCAATTTGAGTTTTGAAATATTAACAGTGACCTTTCTTAAGTCTTAAACAATATTTGCGTAACGTTTGGTTCAAATCGGTCAAGTCGTGTGGATTTGTTTAAATATCATACACATTGTAGTATGATGCTGGTGTAGACCCTGCATCTGTAGTTATATGCTTCATGGGTTATGCTAGTACTACACGTCATATAACTACAGATGCAGGGAAACCATCTTGAATCTAGAATAAAGTTACTTGTCATGATAAACACATGTCTCGTTTGTGTATTATAATACTACATGGTGTCAGAAGTGGGATAAAAACCTAAAATAAGTTAATAATTATTTTTTAATATATTACTAGTAATTATAATAAAACAATTTGTTATATTTAAAAAAAAAAAATAAATAAAAATAAAACGCATAAATTGTTGGAGAGTGTTTAATAGAAAAAGACAAAATGGCGGACATCAAACCCCCAAAATCTCTTATATTTTCTAATGACACGAATGCATTTGAGGCATGGAAATTGTGGAAAGAGCAATTTGATTTTTACGGAATTGCTGTACCGAGCTGTCCAAGAAGGCAAAACAGGTGCAATGCCAACTCTGCTAAGAAAATAAATGTTATACAAGACAGTGACTCTTCCTCTGAAGGAGATGACAGCAAACAATTAGTGTTTTCGTTTGATCAAAGCAGACATTCGAAGGACGAGTGGATAGAATCGGCTTTGGTTTCGAGGAAAGAGATCCAGTTCAAAATCGACACGGGTGCGCAATGCAATGTCATGAGTGAACAAACCGCAGAGAAATACGACCTGCCCATACAAAGCACAAAAATCAAGAAACTAGTAGCATTTAATGGTTTTAAAACTGATGTCGTGGGTGCTGCCAAAGCCAAAATTCGTTTTAAAAATGAAACGTATAATATCACATTCTTAGTCATCAAGCGCCCGGTAAAAACCATACTAGGTTTATCGGATTGCAAAAGATTGGGCATAATCAAAATAGTCGAGAGTATTGACTTCACAGATGACAAATCGATTTTCGAAGGACATGGGGTGTTTTAAAAATTATTCGTACGACATTGAATTGCAAGATAATCCAGTCTTACAAGTTCGACCGGCTAGGAAAATAGCGCATTCAATAAAAGAACAAGTGAAGAAGGAACTTGACAAAATGGAGGACAGTGGAGTTATAAGGAAAGTCACAGAAGCAACTCCAGTAGTAAGTCCCATGGTGGTGGTTAAAAAGAATAGCAAGATACGTTTATGCATGGACCCGTCCGATTTAAACAAAGTTATTAAAAGAAGACACTATCCGATGAAAAGTATAGAAGAAATGTTAGCTAACGTTAGTGGTGCGAAGTTTTTCTCGAAGTTGAATTTAATAAAGGTTTTTGGCAAATCAAAGTGGGCCAACCATCACAGAAGTATCTCACATTCGCCACACCATGGGGCAGGTATTGCTGCACGAGACTACCCTTTGGGTTGTCATCAGCGCCGGAGGTGTTTCAACATGCCATGCAAGAAGTTTTGAGAGGTCTGAAAAACGTTGAATCGTCAATGGATGATATTTTGATATACGCCAATACAAAAGAAAAACTCAGAGAAGTAACTAAGGCAGTACTTTCTAGAGTTAAAGTAAACGGGGTGGTTCTGAATAAAGAGAAGTGTGTTTTCGAACAAACCCAAATTAAATTCTTGGGTCACATTTTAACTGAGCATGGAGCATTACCTGACCCCGAAAAAGTGGCAGCAGTCCAAAAATTGGAGACACCTTCGGATGCTAAGTCGTTACAAAGATTTTTGGGTTTTAGTAAATTATGTCAACAAGTTTATACCCAATCTGTCAAAGCTTACTGAGCCATTAAGAAGACTCCTAATAAAAGATGCTGAATGGTGTTGGGATGAAGAGCAAGAAAAAACTTTCGATAACATCAAAAAAGTGTTGATGTCACCGCCAGTGTTAAAATACTACGACGTGAATCAAGATGTCACACTCACCGTAGATGCCAGTTCAAAAGCAACTGGAGCAGCCCTCATGCAAGAAGGTAGACCGGTAGCCTATGCGACAAAATCCTTAACAAAATCTCAACAAAACTATCCACAGATAGAGAAAGAGGCACTGGCCATACGCACAGCTTGTGTTAAGTTTCATGATTACATCTATGGCAAAAAGGTCACAGTCGAAACGGACCACAAGCCGCTAGAAATAATTTTCAAAAAATGCTTACATCAAGCTCCGCCTCGTCTTCAACGGCTACTATTTGACGTGCTCATCTTTTATCCAAAAATAGTGTACAAAAAAGGATCCGAGTTGTATATAGCTGACACACTTAGTCGTGACTGCAAGCCACATGATGAAACAGATGATGACTATTCGTATGACGTACAAGTCGTACTACCTTTTTACGACCATACTTACAAAAATGTTCAACAGGAAACAACAAAAGACGCAGAGCTTAAAAACCTTATAACAGTAATAAGAACGGGATGGCCAGATGTAAAAGAGGACCTACCGGAGACACTTCAACAGTATTGGAATTTTCGAGAGGAATTAGCAGACTTTAATGGCATAATTTTCAAAGGTGAAAAAGCGGTCATACCAGCATCGTTGAGAAAGTACTTTTTGAATAAAATTCACGATGGTCATCTTGGCATCGAATTATCATCACGCAGAGCTCGGGAGTTTTTGTTTTGGATAAACATGGCAACGGATATAAAAAACTTTGTGGAATCGTGTATAACATGCCAGAAAACTCAGGCCAGGAATGTAAAGGAACCTATATTGTCAAAAGAAATACCAAATTATCCATTTCAACTGATGGCGTGTGATTTGTTCTATTTTGCTGATTACCAGTACGTGTTAATAGTGGATAGCTATAGTGGATTTTTTGACATAAAACAGTTGACTCATGGTGCATCCAGCGAAGAGTGCATAGGTGTTTTGAAAATGTGGTTCGCAATTCACGG
Source organism: Tipula vernalis (assembly GCA_958295665.1). Classification (NCBI taxonomy): domain Eukaryota; kingdom Metazoa; phylum Arthropoda; class Insecta; order Diptera; family Tipulidae; genus Tipula; species Tipula vernalis. The sequence goes on along the minus strand of OY282559.1, from coordinate 11,186,741 downwards.
TGTTCCAGAAATCTTCGAGACGGATAACGGGCCGCAGTTTTTGTCTAAACAGTTTAAAGAGTTTGCCAGGTCATGGCATTTCCTTCACCGCACTTCTAGTCCGGGATTCCCAAGATCAAATGGGCTAGCGGAAAGGTACGTCCAAACCGCAAAGAATATTCTGAAGAAATGCGCAGACTCACATTCTGATTTATATCTTGCCTTGTTGAACTACCGAAATACTCCAAGAAGTAAAGATCTCGCCATGCCAACGCTTATTCAACCGTATTACAAATTCCCTGCTGGTTATTAATAAAGAGGTGTTGCAGCCAAAAATTCAAACAGACGTCTCTGAAGCATTGAAAATTGCTAGAATGAAGCAAAAACAATATGCTGATCAAGGCAGTAAACCCAACAATAAATCGCCAGTTCCAGGAGACAATATCCGTCTGCAAGTTAGTCATAAGAATTGGGTGGGAGGCCAAGTAGTGGATCTGGCTAATTCACCTCGTTCATACATGGTTAAAACAAACGACAACCAAGTGTTCCGTCGAAATTCAGCTCACATTAGCATAACAAAAGCGATAATTCCAGGGACAAATGATTTACATTGCTCAGCGGACGGTAATCAGAACGTGTCTTCACAGGTCAGTAATAATGCGAATAATTCATAGTCGGGTCCACCAGACACCTCACAAACTGTACAACAAACCAAAAATGTTGCTACGATGCCGGAAGATATATAGAAAACAACACGATCGGGTAGAATCATCAAAATACCGAGAAAATTAAATTTGTAGGATTTGTTTTATTGTTCAGTAGTTCTTGAAGTTAAATTTTTTAATTTTTGTTATAAGGGAGAAATGTTAGAGTTACGAGTATATATGTATTTGTTATGTAAAATATGTAAGGGAAGTTCAGATCTCTGTATCATTGTTATAAAAAGAGAGATGTAGTATGATGCTGGTGTAGACCCTGCATCTGTAGTTATATGCTTCATGGGTTATGCTAGTACTACACGTCATATAACTACAGATGCAGGGAAACCATCTTGAATCTAGAATAAAGTTACTTGTCATAATAAACACATGTCTCGTTTGTGTATTATAATACTACACACATATGCTGTACATAAATACAAACACTCACTTTATTTTATAGATTGCTCAACTGCTCACTAAACACTGGTCCAACACCATCTCAACCCCAATTGAAACCGCAAACGGCCCCCAACTCAACCCACAATCCAACCGCAAACTCTCTTTCAACTCAATCCTCAAACCAGCATATATAAAAAATTGGTCAACTGCTCACTATATCTTAAGCCAACCCCAACTCAACTCCAACTCAACTTGAACTCAATCCGCAAAATATAACCACTAACTTAACCTTCAACTCAACCCCAAACTCGATACCCAACTCAATATTCAAACCAGCATGGTAAATATTTCGACAACGAGGTATTTTGGGTCAACTCATATGGCAGGTACCCGTCCCTCTTGACACACAGGTTCCAAAAGCTTTTCTAGTCTCGGCCTTGATCACAGAAACAGATTGGCGAAAAAAAATTCTAAATCGAACAAGCCATTCTCGAGATACCATGGGTACAGACATCCAGACAGACAGACGGACATTTTTTTTTTCTCTGATGGAATTTTGTTTATTTGTTTTCTTCTGTTTTTTCAAACAGGGCCACATACCAGGCGTTATCTTATTGTTGTAAAAATTCAACACCCTTGAGGCAATCCTAAATTTTATCGAATTTTCTTGATTTTTTTGATTTTACCAAACTGAACAAAATTATCAAAGAACCCAAAACATTTCGAATATTCGATTTTTGAAATTTTTGAGAATCAAAGCTGAAGATCGTAAGGCAGCAACATAATATTCTGGTCACCTAGAACCAGCCTTTACGGTTTAATGGTTTTACTCTATACTAACGAATCTTGAATAGTCGGTGTACCACTATACGCAGCCGTTATAAAATCGTCATTTGTTTGTAATGTTGGCCAGGCGAATTTTCTACCTATCCACCGTCTAGTGACACCTGCCTAGTGGCGATGAAAAATTAGTTTACCAAACCAATTTAACCACAAAGAGTTGAAATAATTCTATAAATCATACTTGAGTGAATGTAAAAATTATCACTAGAAGTTTTGGTGTGATCACTAAAAACTACTCGGAATTTGTTTGATGAACTTTCTGGTTTTATCGCGATATGCGGCCAATATGCAAAAGGCGATTAGAACATACAGTAAAAAATTAAGAAACGAAGCAGAGAATAATTTAGATATCTTGCGAAATGTTTAATTATATTTTATTTAGACTGTAGCTTATTAATTTAGTTTTTGAAGCCAAATTAAACGATGATTTGGTTAATTAAGCATGATATAAAAAAGACGATAATAAATAAAAAAAAACTAAAATATTTTTACTCAATTCAATTGAACAGATTTTCAACAGTTTTCTATTTAAAATAATATCCTCCCCTAAACTACTATAATACTAGTATATAGTGTATAGTGACAATGGTGGCGGCATTTTTATTAGTGGAATAATAATAGTGCGTGGAAATAATAATAACGCTCGATGGAACTTCACATTGAAATATCCTTAGGGTGTTCGATTTGAAACATTTTACTCTATTGTTGTATATCAATTTTATTTTAATTCAGGGTTGGCGAACATTACAAATAATTAGATGATAGCATGTCAGAATGTAGAAAACGTTGAAAAAATGTATTAACCCTGTTGAGTAGTTACGAGTATTCAAAATTAAATCAAAAATTTTATTTTGTTTTTTAAGGGTCTCTGGATTGGTGTACATACTTAGAGGGTTCGTATGCTACAATAATATCATATCGCGCAGACATTTAATAATATTCACCAGATGGTCAATCATTTACATTTGTATTTATGAACAGAAATCTCTTTATATGCGAGTTTATGTATAGGATGAAGAGGAGTGGTAAGGAATTTCGAAATATTTATTGTGACAGTATACTTTGATAAAAGGACATATGGGGATTGAACGAATCCCTTAGTAAATCAAAATAATAATCGGTGTTTCAACCGTATAATTTGGTCGAGGAAGGGTGGCCATCTTCCGGGTGAATTCTTGTGCTAAATTAGCAGAACAAATATGGAATATGATGATGATGATGATTTAATCCAGTTTAAAACAATGGATAAATATTGATGGGGGCGTATTTTGCTGTCTAATCAAAACAATGGATCTTAATCAAATAAAAAAATCCTTAAATCTACTCTTATATAACCCAAGTACCTCTACAATATACGATCCCTTATAAAATATAAAAAATGAGCCGGAATTTAAAAATCGCACCTTATCATGATGGCTAATAATTTTGATCAAAACACATATGCACATACATATAGTCTCTCGTACACCTTTTTCCCCTACACATAAATTCATACACGTTCAAGATCAATTTCGATTTTTTTTTTTTTTTTTTTTCTACAAAATGAAGCCAAAGATGCGGGCCTTTATTTTCGTTAAGCAGCATACATATGTGAAGTAATTTCAAAGGAATTAACAATTTGTAATACCGATGCATACTTTTCTGTTTATAGATTTGGGTAAGCCCAGGTGATTTAAAATCCCCTATAATTAGTCGAATATTTAACATACAATTTTTGTTGTCGTTGTTGTTGGTTTAGTTAAAAAAAACTCAACATCATAATAACACAATTTACCAGCATTATATGCGAACATTGAATTTTGACAATGACCTCCTTATAATTCTTCTAGTAATGTGTCGCTTTAATGAAGTCATATTTGACGGAATTTTATCGTTATGACGAATTTTTCTAAATTTAGTTAGTTCTTACCCTAATCTCTGCTAGATCCAAGCATTTTGACTGTCTTTGTGATTATTAGATCTATTGTATTTAAGGGAAACTGGGAAACTCTAAAGAACGAAATTCAAATTCGCTATAGGTACAATTGAACATGGAATATTTGAACATGGCATAATTTGAATTATATTGGACCCAACATTACTGAAAAGCGCTGAAGTCAGAAGTCAGCCTTCTCTCCAACCCCGTTTGTTGCCTCCTTGTGCCTAAGCCAATATTAAACAAATACTCAGGAAATAATAGCTGTTAGATTATTCTCTTGCTGATCGTAAGCTTCATTTTGCAGCATATTTTGCAAGTCAAGTGTAAATAAAAAAATTTTAGCTCCTAATTCTTGCCAAATCAACAAAGTCAGTGAAGGTTTACTACATGCGATAAAAATTTTAAGTCAATCCATAGTTTTGAGTTTTTTTTTTTTTTGCATACTGGCGCTAAGTATACGGACTAGTTTATTTGATAGAGCTCTTTATCATTCTATGGAATCTACTGAGTGTCGCAAGAAAAGTCTGTGGATGTCCGCACCACTAGTAATAAGTAAAAATTTTAAGACCAGCCACATGTGATTGACGTAGTAAAAGAGATAATAAATACACCTACATTTTAAAGTAACAGCGTGCTTCCTAAAACTTATTTTCCGAGATATTTACTGATAACGTTTTAAGAGGATAATCTTCATATCTTTGGTCGCTCATGAGTTTGTTTGTTGGTCAGTAAAAATATCCGTACAGAATCATGAGCTTGAGGTAGACTTTTCTACAATATAAAGAGTGTATGTTTTTTAACATTCCCCATCAGGATTCAATTTTAATAAAAAAAACTTAATTAATGGATATCCCGGGATTTACCGGTTTCGAATTTTGTATTTACTCGTTTAACTGTATAACGGCATAGCAATAAAATATATTACTGTAAAACCTCGGTTTAAGAGCCTATAATTTCAGATTAACCAGCCTCTGACTTCCGACTGAGCCTTAGATCCGAATGTAAAATGTTTAATTATCCGGTTTAGAAGTTTATCCATCAATAGCATTTTCAAGTCAAATTCAGGCCGATTAGGAATGAACTTGGTTCGACATTGACCGATTATGATGAAATTCGATTTGAACGATGGAAATAGGATTCTAAAATAATTTTTACATGCGAAGTTCTGAAATAAGGCCAATTAGGAAGGGAGTCGGTTATTTAGTAAAGAAATCACCAAGTTCGTTCCTAATTGGCCATTTTCCAGAACTTTATGAAACAATCATTTTTGAATCCCATTTCCATCATGCATCCTGAATTTCATCATAATCGGTTAAGAAAAAGCTCCTTCCTACACACTTAAAAATGTTGCAGTGTTTTATGATACAAGCCTTGCATCGCAGCATATATGATATACCGTATATCACATTATGATTAAAATCTTGCATCGAAAAATAAACCGATGCAGTTATAATCAAAAAAGAAGCAAGTTTTGCATGAAAAAAAATCGTTCTGTTGAAGTTGGTTGCAAACTTAACGTACTACGTGCGTACCTATTCGTATATTTAGAACGTGAATTTTTCATTTAAATTATTTACCAACTAACATATGTACGTACTCTGTCAGCCTCTGTTTATAATCAACCACTTTAATAAGGTTAACATAGAAACCCAATTATTATAATGTAAGGCTAAAGAGTTGACTTAGCCTTTAAGGATGAGGGTTTACTGGCACATAATACCATAAATGTGCCTATGTGCATGTGTCACCTTGCATTTATTTAACCATTCCAAGTAAAAACAATATGATAGTACTGAAGTACCTATAGCGCAGTTGGTTTATACTTTTGCAAAAGTATAAACCTACACTAAGGCGCAATACACCAAATAAAACTATATGGCCTTAGCTCAATAACCGTTCAATGAAATAACGTATCCCTATATTATATTCATTTTCAAATGGTCAAATTTTTAAATAAGAGTACAAAAAACAAAGACAAAAATTAATATGTAGCTATTAATAGCTTTTCTATTCGTTTGAGAAAAACAGGGCTTACCACTCAATTTAACTTTACAAATATAAGTATGAAAATAACATCAATTTGGATATTCGTTAGTAAATAATTTTATAATTTACAAAGTATTTATACATAATATGTATATATATTACATATATAAAACATTAATTTGTTATATAACGTATAATTTGTGATGTAACTATAGCTAAATACAAGATGAATTAAACAGTACTTTTATAATATAACAGCGTTAATTTTTAGAAGTGTCTTCCCCTGTTGTAGTTTAAGCAAACAAACTGAAACAACCACACAAACATGTACCGTCTCTCTTCTTTATTCGTATTTCGTATCGTTTCAAACGTATCTACGCAGTGCAAAGTTTATCGTCATTCTTTCTTTTGGACAATTGTGAAGTGCAGGATATTAACGTACATAATTTTTTATATATTTCTTATAAATACTTTTATTGTGAGATTTTATTTTATTTAATATAAAAAATATATTTAGGTATATAAAAAGTGAAAAAGAAGTTAAAAAAAAAAGCGAAATTTACAGTTTAGTTATTATAAGATCCTTGTTCCATGTGATTTTTATCCATTGTTTGTTCCGATGGATTTTTGTTTTGTTAAGATTAACTTTAAAGGGGTTGTTAATTATGTTAAAATAATAAAACACGAGGAAACATGGGAATATAAAGATTTTATTTTATCAGGTAAGTTGTAAATATTTAATTCTAATAATACTAATTAAGTATTCGAATTATTTTCGGTGGTTCCCGTTATTATTTTTCTTTATTGTGACGCTTACTATTTTTTTCCTATGTGATGGAAGATTGCATCATAATTTCATTTTCTTTTTGATTTATGATATTACATTGCATCGTATCAGCTGTGAAAAAAATAAATGTGCGTGTCTCTCGGAAATATCCATTTGATCAATGTATTTGTAATCAAATTTTTTTAATTGAATTATAATTTTATATGATTTTATTTTCAGCGTCTATATATGCTAATATTTCTGCATACGATATCGACTATTTTACAGATTTGCAAGGTGTTAGAATTTGTGAGGAGGATTTTGTAGATATCGTTACTGAACGAAAAACTCATCCGGAATTTCAGTTAAAAATAGTTTTGAAAACCCATGATAATAGTACCATTATTATATAAATGTATTGAATGTTATTTAAAAAAAATTTTAATTTCTTTATTGATACAATAGAATTACCTGAAATTCAAGCAACACCATTGATTCGTCAAAATTGTCGGTTAGGTTATCTAATGCATATAAATGCAAAAGTATGTAATTTATTTGAATAATTAATTTAAAATTCCCTGAAATAACTTTAATATTTCTAATTACAGAATTTAGAAGATTTTATTCTACAAACTCAAAACGCGTACGTATTGAGCAAAAAACTTATAAACGGCGGGTCACCGAAAGGCCTTTCGGATACTGAAAGACGGGCGATAATAAGGGAGGGTGTGGATTATCTAGTATTTAAATTTAGTACTTATCATCCCGATCCAGCACACATCACGGCGCTGGCGCTAGCTATTGTGGAATTATTTCCACAATTAAAAACTAAACAGAAAGATAACGGAGGAATAGTATAAAATTAAAAAATTAATTAAAAAAATCTTAAAACTTAGAGCACCTATACTTTTATTATTTATTAGGACGCTTTATATGATAGAAAAAAAAATCGCGGGTATGTTATATCAAGATTAAACCGGGTACGCGAAAAATCATATGCATTAGAACATGCCACTGGGAAAAACAGTCGGAAACGCAATGTAGCAGGATCATTAATTTCAACGGAAACTACATAAACCAGCTTTTGACATAGACAGTGACATAAATTTTTTGATTTTAAAAAATTTAAACGTAACTACTCAGAAAGATTTAATCAAACAGAAACTTCTCGAAACTTTGAGTGTGCGCATCGATATTTTACGGTCGTCACCTGAAATTGGAAAATTCTCAAAACAATTTCCCTTTTTTTATACATCTCCCGATCTGGTAAGAGTAATCAGTTGAATTATACTCTATTCAATAATCTCTATTCATGTGTATTAATATTTATTCATTTTTTGTTTACTATTCCAGATTCTATATGACTTCGAAATACGGTATTCCGAGAAACATCAACATTTTATAAACAAATGGAAAATTTGTTCACCACATATTAAACAAATTTTTATGGAAACTAGAGGGCCGCATTTTAAAAGCTTATCTGAGATTGAAGGTAAGATAGATCAGCTAAAGAATAATACACATACTAATAAATTTAAATTCTACTTAGAATTATTGCCTTCGATGCAAGACTTTTTTTACCTTCTAAATATATTACCACAAGTCGTAGCAGGTAAATCATCAGCCAATATCCAACGGGAACGATTCTCCATAAACAAAATATTAGTGTTTAGAACGGTAAGATTTTACTTATCTCTTATATTGGGAACTTACAACATATAACAAAAATGTATTTATACTGGTTTTCTATTTAAATTCACAGCTTAATCTTCCTCCTGAAGAACTAATCGCATCTGAATTGGGACATCCCTATATAATTGCTGAAGGTGACAATAAATCAGCGATATCACAATATCATCTTTGCATAGAAAGAGAGCTGATAATCTTACCAGGAAATTTTACTTTCATTGAAGCCGTTGATTTATTGTTTAAATCGCACTATGTGTTTGGGCTACATTTTGCTGATAGTTTAAAAACATTTTGGACATTCATCGCTTACTATTTTTATGAAATTGAAGATGCCGGAACTATCACGTCCAGGATTAAGGAAATATCCTGCAAATTAGATCTAATAACAGGTGTTAATTAACATTTTTTCATTAATTTTTTTTATAAACATAAATCATTTCCTTTTCTATCTTAATATACTAGCAAAAATGTATTTTTGCTATTTCTGTAATGAGGTATTTGCTGAATTAAATAAATTAATACTTCACCTAAAATATCAAGAATTCGTAAAAGAAAAGTCTAGCATCAAAATTAAATGTGTCAAAGAAAAGAATTGTGATTGCACCTTCCAGACTTTTTGTGCCCTAAAAAAACATTTAAACAAATCTCACATTCTGGAAATAAATAATCCATTAGCCGACTCAAACGAGGCTGTATGTACTATAGCTTCTTTGGAAAAAATAGAGGACGTTTATATTCATAACGATCGTTTAGACAAATCTTCAGAGCTTGAAATTAAAACTCCAACTTTAAGTGACTTTGAAAACGCAATGAAATGTTTCTATGCCAAACTTAATCTATTAGGGTTGCCAGAGCAAACAATGACAGATGTTTTCTGCCAAACCAAAATCACAACTGATATCGGCATTAATATTATATCCGCATCATCCCAAATTAACACGACATTTAATAAAATTAAAATTTCTGAAACTATGAAAAATTTTTGCTCGAAATATAAACGCAAAAAACTATTCTTAGAAAATTCTTTTTATATAGAACCACAACAAATTCCAATTGGATTTAGGTGGGAGAGGAGGTTCAATGGAGAATCATTCACTTACTCAAGAAAACTTGTTCAAAATTTTTTTCAATTTATACCAATTACAAAGACATTAACGACAATTTTTAAAAATTCCAGTTTTCGTAACTTATTTAGAGATTTCAATGTTTCTCACAGTTGCACTAGTGGAATTTACAAATTTGGCTGTTGCGGAGATCGTTTTCAGTCCATTAAGAAGGATTTTGTTAACGAAGCGAAAGTTTTAATTCAGCTGTACTACGACGACTTTGAAGTTGCTAGGGTACTTGGCAGTAAGACGATAGTTCATAAAGTAGGCGGTATATATTTTACAATCGTAAACAGTCCAACCAATCTAAAATCCAACCTACAAAATATATTTTTAGTAAGCCTTTTTTACGTAAACGATCTCCATGGCGATTTTAATTTAAATTCAATTTTACAACCAATTGTAGCAGATATCAAAATCTTGGAAAATGATGGTATATTTATAGATAAACTCGGTTTGGTTTCAGGAACAATACTTTCCTTATCTCATGATAATCTGGCGGCAAATGACCTAATTGGTTTTACTAAATCTTTATCCGCTAAATTTTTTTGCCGATTTTGTATTATGCCTAGCGGAGAAACAAAAAAATCAACTACTGAAGATCTAAAATTGCTTAGAACAGATGACTGTTACACTATTTTATGCGATCAACCGCCATTGAGAAAGTTAAAAATGATGGAAACCCAAGGTATTAGTCGCAATTCAGTATTGAACGATTTAAAATACTTTCACTCTATTAAAAACCATAGTGTGGATCTATTACATGATGGTTTAGAAGGCTTTGTTGTATTAGTATTGAAATATCAATTTGAATTCTTTATCGAACAGAAAGTTTTAACTAACATTGATAAAATAAATAATTGTATATCTGCTTATAATTTTGGATTCATTGATCGAAGAAATAAACCATCGAACATTAACCTGGAAAAAAGTAATTTAGGACAAAATGCCATACAGGTATTATGCCTAGCTACACATTTTCCGTTTATTTTTGACAGGTTTTATGATCAAGCTCACCAATGTCAATGGAAAGCTGTGCTTAGTGTTATTGAAATAATAATAATTTTATTTCGCCATGAATTAACTGATAGTGACATAAAACATCTACAAAGTATAATAACTTCTCATTTGGAATCGATAAAAACTACGTTCAAAAAAGATTTGACACCAAAACAACACTTCCTTCTGCATTATCCCACTGTCATCAGGCAAATGGGTCCTGTTATCCATTTGTGGACAATGCGGTACGAAGGCAAACAACGTTATTTTAATAAAAATATAACACCTAATTTTATAAAATATATCTGTCAATCGTTTGCTAAAAGGCACCAACAAATGATGAGTAATGTTTGGGCAAATTCAACATTTAAAACCCAAAGTCAAAAGGGGAAAAAATCGTTATATAATTCTAATATTAGTTACAATTGTCTTGATAGGTTTTCTAGACCAATTTTTAGTTTATCATATTTTATCAGTGACTTTCATTATAAGAAAGGTTTCTGCATTTTGAAAGAAAAATCATCCCACCAATTAATTCATGTATATAAAATAATTGATATTCTTGACTGTAATAACGAAATATACTTCCTTATGAGTGAATTTATTGGAATTTATGATAAATTCTACTGTGGGTATCAATTAATCGAAAAAAACTCTACTCCTATTTGTCTTAATTTTAATTCATTACAGTACAAAAAAGCTTATGAAAAACATTTTGTATGTAAAACTAAAAATTTTTATTTAATTGGATGCAATGTGCAATTGATTTAATTTTGATTAAATATATAAAATGTATTGTTTAGATTGCGACCTTACAAATTGAATGATCAAATTGAAATAGCAATTACAAGGTATAATTAAACTTAAATTAAGAATACATAGTTATTATATGAAGTGTAATCAATAATAATTTTATTGAATTTTAATTATATTAAATTATTACATTTTAATTATTTGAATTTTAAATAATTTTATTTTATATTTTATTATTATTATTTAATAAATAAATATATGTCGAATGAATATAATTCACTTAGTTTTATTACAACCAGTGGGTTCTGAGGATGATTTCATATTTGATACATCTTGATCTCGTTTACGATGCAACTTGATACATAATTTGTTGTGTTTCGATATAACTAATATCGTATATTATTTAAATGCAATCATAGTTGCAAAACGATACAGGACACATCGAAGCAATTCAGATACAAATTATAACAGATTACGATGCAAACTGCACCATAATTTCAATAAACACGTATTGCATCAAATTTCAAAATAACATGCATCGAAAAAACCTTGATGCAAATTGTTCTGTAAATCGTTGCAGGTAGTATCATATATAATTTTAATGTAATTTGTATCGAAATTGGGAGCATCATCAACTCTTTTTTTTTGGCACAAAGCGTAAATCGAAAAACGAAGCTAGTTTGCGCTGGAGTCATATACGAAACTATTTGCATCGCATATCAAATTTTTTTTCGAGTGTGTAATTAGCCTGAATTTTACTTGAAAGGCTGTATATAAAAAAACTTCTATACTATTTATTCAAATTGTCTGCTTTCAGATCTAAGGAATATGTAGTCTGAAATAAGACGCAGACCAACAACCTCTCTTAAAGAGGTTTTACAGGATATAAAATAAAAAAATTGAAAACTAGAAAAAATTTGTAATGTATAAGGTTGCTATGTGTGTTTTCCGTTGTGTCCATGCGTCGATGACGCTACGCGAAATAATAAAACACACAAAACCTTTAACTTTTACTTATAATTATGATTTGATTTTATTAGGTTGAATTATAATTTGATTATTAAAATTATTATTAATTTTAATCACACAATTTGTTTTTTCAACGTTAATATTAATTTTTCACTTGTTGCACGAAAATTAAGAAGGTTGTTCTAATGTAAAGTGTAATACCGACTGTCAAAAAAACTACCAAAACAAAAAAAAATTATGAAGCGGATGTATCATGAATTTTTTTCGTTTGTGTTCTCTTGTTTCGCATTCCACCGAAACAGTGGAGATGAATTATGTTTGATGGTGCTTGCTGGTCAAGCGGTTGCGGTTGAGTGAGTGTCATGTACACGAGAGCGCTGATATATGTATTCTAGTACATCGCGGTGATAAAACGAGTGTAAGTATTTAGTGTGTGTGTGTGTGCGCGCGCGCCAATATATGTGATTGATATATTGTAGCGGAAACGAATGTAAATATTTATGAGTATAAATATGAGTGAGTCGCTACAGGACTGCGCCGCAAGTGATTTTCCCCCTCAATAGGGAATAATTGTATGAGTGGAAGCAATACGGACGGTCTTCTGGACCCGATGGCTTGATATTTGTTCAGCCGAACTAAGTATTCCGTAAGCTGGTTTAAGTCGATCGATTGATACGTTGGAATTTTTTCCATTAATTGATACGACGAAATGCTTCCTTAGTCTACGTATAATTTTATACGGACCTTCGTAGGGAGGCGTTAATCCCGTGCGAACCTTCTCTGTTCTTATGAAAACAAAATCGCAGTTGTTGAGCGATTTCGGAACAAAAATATCATCTTGTTTGGTTTGACGAGGTGATTTGGGTACAAGGTTCTGCATGGTTTGTCGCAGTTGGTCGATGACTGTGTCGGTGGTTGGGAGTGGTGCAAGAGAATTATCGATGAAGAACTCACCGGGTAGCTTGATGGTTTGTCCATAAACCATTTCAGCTGGTGAGCACTTCAGATCTTCTTTCACTGTTGCTCGGATTCCTAGTAGAACGATTGGAATTTCCGAACTCCAATTAATTGTATTGCTTCGGGCCATTAGTGCAGCTTTCAGTTGCCGATGGAAGCATTCTACCATGCCATTGGCTTGTGGATAGTAAGCCGTTGTTCGTATCCGATGTGAACCAAGGAGTTTTGTTAACTCGGTGAAAAGCTTGGACTCAAATTGCGTTCCCTGATCAGTTGTGATATGAAGGGGTACGCCGAATCGCGATACGTAATTGTTGACAAAAGTGGTGGCAATGGTTGCAGCTGACATATTGGTCATGCAGTATGCTTCGGGCCAACGAGTAAAGCGGTCGACACAGGTGAGTAAGTATGTGTATCCATTAGACGGAGGAAGTGGTCCTACGATGTCTAATTAGATGTGTTCAAATTGACCAGGTGGAAGGAGGTGATTAGTTTGAGAAACCCTAGTCGACATATATTCCAGTTCAAAATGTCCAGATTCAAACTTCTCTCGGATGATGTGATATACCGAATATCTATATGCTTCGTTCTTTTGTAAAACTCTTAATTTTTGATTATACGTATTGCAGATTGGTTATCCATAAACAATACTGATGTACACAGTTTATTTGGGACTAGTTCATACATCAATCGTTTTAACCAGATCATTTCCTTTACCACATGTGGTGCCGCAATGTACTCCTCGCTTTCAGTTATTGACAAACTGACTGATTCTTGTCTTTCGGTTTACTGATAACATCACCAGCATAGTCCGCATCGCTGTAGCCACACAACTCCAATGTTTTACCACCTCGATAAAAAATACCCACATTAATCAAGGGTACGATTAAAGTGGGTACGATTAATCCTTTTTTACGGCATTAACATGAATATCCGATCCGTCTGGTTTAGAATTTACGTGAATACCAAGAAAACAGTCGAAATTCATGACTTTAATATCAAAATACAGCTGCAAACTGGAAATGTTCGAATTGATGTCATCTTTATTCTCAGCTGTGATTAATCCGTCGTCTAAGTAAATCGCTAGTATCATTTCACTATACCATTGCACGAACGAACAAAACACAAATCGGTGAACTTTTCATTCCAACAAGGGGAAGTCTGTTTTAAATCATATAAGCTTTTTATCAATTTGCATACTCGACCACTGGCGTTATCATATGTAATTGGTTGCTTCATGAAAACTGTTCCATCCACAGCACCATATAAAAACGCATTTGACGTATAAATTTGTATAGCCTCAACTTCTTTGCTGCCGCTACTGTCAAAATGGTTCTAATTGATGTGATTTTTACTACCGGGCTAAAGGTTTCCTGATAATCCACTCCATATTCTTGCTTAAAACTACGTACCAAACGAGCCGTAAAGTGAGCCTTTATAACAACAAATGTACGATTAAATGACTTTGAATCGATCTTAATCCATTTTTCTTTCGGAACATGAACAAACGTTTCACCTCCGAACGCACTTAAATTTTCAACGTTTACTTTTTTCCAGTCCACAACTCGAATGGTGTTTTGTCTTCAATGGTACTTTTGATTGATCACATACACAAAAGTATTTAAGGCTTCGGCCCAAAAGCATTTATCCAATTCCAAGATATTAACATAATTCTAACTAACTGTCTCGACCAATGTGCGATTGTCCCTCGCTGGTAACGTATTGCCTTTTCATTTCTTTATCTATGAAATGGGCGTTATTCTTTTGTAGAAACTTTCTCTCTAGATGTTGGTGTCCAAATCGCCAAATTCGAATCGAAAGATTATTGCATGTGGAAGTAACATTTGCTTCAATGAATAACATCCTATTCATCCGATCCTTTACTCACACTGCAACAACACTTCCCTCGTTCAATATACGACATCCTTCTTTGTTTTCAATAACTACCATGTTTCACAATGTTACTGCACCCGAAGAGAATAAATTTGTGTGCAACGTTGGAACTAAAACATTTACTAAATGTTTCTTGCACCATTCTTCTCCATCAAATGCCATAATGTTTATGTCGCCATCACGATCAGACTTGAGAAATTTTCCTTCTCTCTAATTTTTACTGATGACGAAGTCTCTATACAAAACACGTGAACCATTTTCATTTTCGTTGATTACTCATATGATGAGTCGCACAAGAATCCAACCACCACTATTTACTATTGCTTTGTGAATTACCACTCTCACATATCAAAACGTCGCCATGTTGTATTTTTGATTTTGGAACCACATTTTTCGATTTGTTAAAATTTTTTTGCCAATGATCTGGTGAAGCACACTTAAAATAACCTCCATTGCTGTCGGTTTTCTTTAGGTGAATAACCATTTTTTCATCAAAAGTGTCTGCCATAGTATCTATACTTCCTTGAGCTTTTATTCTCTATTCTTCTGCCAAACCGAGATTTCATATTTTCAAAATAAAATATCTAATAACATAACATGCTAGACAAAATTGACACAGAGTGTGTACTAATTTTTAACATTCTCGAACTAGCTTAGTGTTCCCGTTTCTCATATCCCATCCGAAAATCCCTACGGTATAAGCTAGTAGTAGTACTAAGCAGAATTTCAAAGTGTTCATTGAAACACTATCTTTCTCCTCTGGGCTTTTTTTACCATTCTCCTCTCTCGTTGTTCACTACATGTACTTCATTATCATTAACTTCCTTCGCAAATATAATTGTCCATCAACGATTTTCCGTGGTTCTTATGTCGACGATTGCTTTTGCTCGGTCTTTGCACTTTAAATATTCTAAGATTCTCAATAAAACTAAACTGAAAGTATGTTTGAAACACTTACTCAACATTTTCTTTAAAATTGTCCATGCAAAGAACTTATGGTCTTAATTTAACGGAAAATTGTAAGAAATGAATAGCGAAATCTTAGACGGTTGGCCGCTAGTACGAACATAATAAAAGTCGATGGTTCGATTCTCGTCCATACCTCGTGTTTTTATTACAATTATTTATTGTGGACATCGAAACATTTGTATACATCAATACACAAATTCATAATGATCTAGTAAAAACAAGAACGTCCGAGATGTAGCGTTACAAAAGAAGGCATGTTTAGGCAGGGATGATATTTTGGATGGATTAGAACTTTTTGATTCCTTTAAATTTGAAAAAGTACCGAGGTACTTTCGACCCAAATTGGGTATGGAATCGAGAGAACTACTACGATCATTCGACCTGCTGCTTAATTTGGATAAGGAGAATTCACACACAATTAAATTGTCCACCGCATTACAACCGGGCACGAGATCAAATCTACAACAATAAATAAGCGTTTGATATCTGAATTTCGGGAACGGTGAATTGCGCCTTACAAGTGTATATTATGTAGAAATTCAGATCGGACTCATTGTCGACAATTTGTTCTTGGTCCTTCTAGCCGGATTCTAATTAATACATATGAATATTAAACGACAAAAATCGTTGAACAAATTGTTGTGAAATTTTCGAAATTTTTTCAGAAATTATTTACGGTCAGTGAATTGACTTCAAAATGTCGAAAACTGTAGCCATTAACTGCATATCGAGAAGCTTTGAAAATATTAAAGCCTGCGAGTGAAAACTTTTAGCGACACCACTCGTATAACGGAAATAAACAAATGCAGGGCGCTTCTAGAAGTAAGTAAGAATATCTCGTACAATGTAGAAACTTGTAGCATGGAATCAATTAACTTATTCTACTCTACCCCAGGTGTCACCTTAACAATATTGAGGAAATCCATTTTGATCTGAAGTATCAACAAATAAAATGGGAAAAATTGCATGAGAAAATCATGATATAATACAAACTCAAAACAATTTTCTTTAAGAACTACAAGATCAGTAAGCCGATCAATTCAGAGAAAATCTGGAAATTGGACGTAAAGGAGATTCCAGATAAAATAAACTAATGATAAAATAAATAAAGGGATAAGTAAGTTAAGTGATTATTGTGAAAAATTGTCTTTAGATTTAGGCGAAGAAAAGGGTGACTATGAAAATGATGTGAGCGGCACAGTCATCATCGAAAAAGGACAATGTCATTAATCGAAACTTAAATTTATTTAATATAAAGGTCTCGAAACAATTAGTGGGAAAAAATAAGTTACAACCAATTGTTCAACGGCGACAACCTTTATTCTGGGAAACAACAACAAAGTCAATTTGTTCGAAGATAAAGCTTCCGAGTTGACCGATTCTTCAAGCTTTTCTTCTAGATCAAGACATGTGGTGATACAACTTAATCTGCCAAAACACCTGTGTCGACAGCATGAAGACCGACCGGCGACACGTCCAAAACTACAAAACTTTCTGACGAAGCAGTACTTCCAAGTGAAACAGTTGAGCAAAACCAAAACAGGTTTTCGATATTGCAAAGGGTCGAAATAAGTACCAGTGATAATGAAAATGAAACTTAACCCAACCAACCAAATAAAACCAGTGATAATGAAATAGAAACTTAACCCGAGGTTAAAGAAAATAAAAAATAAAAAATACGTCCAACGGTAATATTGGTAATGGAACCGACAAGATCAGAGGTGTCATTAAATACTCCAGAAACAAGGAATACATCAACGAGGTTAATAATATCATGAAAATCTTCAATTAAAAATGATGAGAAAGAAGACACATCAGCAAGCATTCAAATCCATCACCAAGTTGGATCATAAATAATATCCGGTATATTACCGGTAAATCTACGGTAACGAGAGCAACTGATGTAAAACCATAAAAATTGTCACTGATACACTAACCGTACACTATGTTACGGCAATGTTACAGCGTAATGAGATGAATGGCCGCGTGCTATCACTCGAACGAGTAAAATATCGAGAACGTGCATTGTGGTCATGAACAAAGTACATCGCAATTCACCATTTTCGTAATTCAGATACCAAAGCTCGTAGCTTCGTATTGAACTCAAATTTCAGTTTTGGAAGACGTATTGGCTTTAAATGTATGCCATGTTCTCTCAAACTTTGTTCTGTCCAGATCAGAAAAATTGGTTCCATTTAATTCTCATGTGATCAAAAAAATAAAGTATATTTAGGCTGTTCGAAAAAATAATGAATTTGGAAAGTTTTTGCTCTGCGGCAAAACCATAACTAAAGTATTCGGCCTGTTCCAATTAAACGAATGTTCTTTTTTAAGAAAAAAGCAAAGTAATTTGGAAAATTAGATGTATTTGGGTCTGTCCCGCAACCATCAGTTATATTAAGCAATACTCGTGTAAGCGAATTTCGAAATTCAAGATGAACGGTTAAATGTTCTGTAGTTTACTACAAAAGGCTCTTTTCCAACTTCGAACATATGTGGTACAACTTTCAGCAGAAGCGATAAGATCGATTTAATTCCTTTGATCTGTGCCTAAATTCGCAAAACGATGCAGTATATTCATCGATGGTATACTAACCCAATGAATTAAGTTAACCACAACACAACTTAAAACATTTAAGGTGAAAATGGAATTATCAGTAGAAGCAATACGGTTGATATAATTCCATCGATTTAAAAACAAAGTTTACCTTTACTTCAAAATTTAACTCACAAGTGGAATAAAAAAAAAATAAAAAAAGGGACACTATAAATTTTAATATAAATGAATGAGCGAGAATGAGAGAGCGAGAAAAGTTGAACACGTACAAACAATATTTTTCAATTTGTTATTTCTTCAGTCAGTTAATTTTTGAAGTAGCCCGTAAAATTCTTAGCTTGAATTTCAACAAAACCTTAAAATGAAATCTAAATGAAGATTTTTTGATTGAATTTTCTTAAAATAAAAAAATAAAGCTTTGTTTACCTATTTATTTCAAACTTTAGACAAGTTTAATGTTTACATGCCAGATTTCAGTCCGGAAAACGAGTCATTACGAGTTGATTACTTTCTGAAGCCATTTAGGTTTTTTTCATATTTTCATTGAAAAACATCACAAACAACGAAAAAAATTGTGTCAAACAGAAGCCCTAAGAATGAAGACGATTTATGACACGCAATAATGGAAATTTCGAGAGAAGAATTAATTGTCATAGCCCCCATCAGTGGCAAGCGGACAGATTTAATTAAAAGGTCATCCATCTAACGTTTGCAAATTAATTTGGCTCTAAATTCAAAGATGAATGAATATTTTTCAAAGCGATCTGTTTTATTAGAAAGAGTATACATCGCCATTAAGTGTGGAACACAATTTCATTCAAATGACTTCCACGGCTGGCTTTACAGTACCCCATTCAATTTTTCAGAACATTTTCGATTGTATATGGGCTCCTATCTCATCAATGGCAACTTCGATTTGATCTTTGAAGTCTTGAATAGTCTCTCAGTTTATTAGTCTCAGTTTATCCAATAACAATCCAGTTTCATGAACTCACATCACAAATTGATCGACAAATTGCCTTGTAGGCATTTCATTTCTACTGAATTTTCCACGTAAATTTCTTACGGTTTGTATAGAAGACTCATCACTTTGAAAGAAGTTTTTAATATTTCGCAATTTTGTTTAAGCGTAAAGTAACCCATTTCAAGAATGGCGCAAGTGTTGCCACACTCGAAATAACCGGTAGTTGAAATTGGAAACGCTAGATGGACCAGCCTTTAGTAAAGTAAAAGCAAATATTAAAGTGTATAAAAGTAAAGTGAAATATTAAGTCAAGTGGATTTACAGTGTTTTTAATTGCAAAATCCAGACGAACTCCATATGAATAATAACGACAGGGAAAAGAGAAAACTCGAATATTAGTTGTTTAATTAACATGCCATTGCCACTTTTCAGAGCGAAGAAAAATCGCAAACTAAAGGAAAAGTGAAACAAAATATTTACATATAAATAGTAAAATTTTCACAGCACACTGTTCATAATAAAATTATGTATGATCTAAATACAAAGTACAATTGACGATTGGACTGTCATGATTTTGCATGCAGAGCGTAGAGTTTACATTATTTCCGATAGGTATCGCATTTTGCAGTTTTCCAATCGCCAATACTTTAATACTTTATCGTATGCTATTTAGATAAATTATTAAAAAACTTTAATTTGCGTTTACATCATGTTACTTTTTTGCTATGTACTTACTTTTATTTTACTTGGCAGCATAAACGTGTTGTAACATGTACGGATTCGTATGGCTTCTTAAATTCAAAAACTTCGAGTTCTCATATACCGATGTTGCGAAAACGTCAAAAGCTACAAACGTGTCAAATATTAAAAAAACAAAAAATACATATTTGACAATACAAAACAAAGACGAACACACTTACACACGTTCCGCCTAACTAGAAATCGGAATTACTGTTCCTACTTACTTTGGAGACTGGAGACTGCGTATTTTCTTATTTAAACTAAGCATACAACATCGTACACAATAATATCCATACTCAAAACTATGGAACTAAACAATGATTTAAATTTTTATCAAAATATTCGATTATTATTTGCATTCCAAATCAATAAAATAAATAAATCAAGTAACAACACGATGACAACAACAAAACGCATACATAAAAAGTAAAAAATCGAAATCGAAACAGATGCACAAGTTTTGATAACCATTTACATATATTGTTTGTGACAATCCCCTTTTGTTTTCGGCACAAGCCGTTATACTTAAAAATAACCGTTTTATTAAAAATGTTTTTGATCTAAAATCTAAATACAAAATCGCAATAATCGATTAAAAATCGAATGTGCTGAAAAAATCGTCACCAAGTTTATAAGAATAAGAAGGGGTAAAAATTTTATCTTGCACACCTTTCTATTGTTACAATGTTTAACTAACTGTAAAAAATTTACACAGGCAAGTTCTTATTATTGTTATCCTCGTTTACTTAAGTGTGTTGATAGTATCGTGTATACACGTCTGAGATTTGGTGAACGAAGAAAACAAAATGTTTTTGTAAGGGGGCAACAAGTGTTTTTTGATTTTCTTTTATGGTTGTGGTTTTCGTTATTGTTGTTGTTATTCTTAGGACGACCTTGTCAAGAATGTTTACGATTTTCTTTTGTGTTTAGTATTTTGTAAGAAATATGGTGTAGTATAACTAACAGTGAGGGATAAAATATTAGTAATACCAGAGTTTTCTACACAATAACAAAAATTGTGACTGAAATGATGACCGAGTCAGTCAGTTAATATTAGGTTGGTTGAGTCGGTTTTAGTTTTCGGTGTAACATGTAACTTTAGACTAACTGAAATAACATTTCACAAGCTTATTTGTTGGTCAGTAATTTAAAGAATAAATCATCAATTGAAGTACAAAATACAGAATGAGTTTTAAAAAACAGAAATTTGTGGTCAGATGAAGAAGAATATGTGTTACTAGATGTGTTGGTTTTGTTTTTGTTTAGTTTAATTTTGTTTTTATACAATTTGACATATAAACATCATATCGGTCACAAAATGGAAAACACTTGTAACTTTCGACTTTTACAGTCAATTTTCAGTTCACAACTCTATCGGTCATTTTTCGGTTCAACATATAACTTCAGTAATTGTATCAAATGGTATTACCTTGTACTAAAAACGAATAAGGATGTGATCTAAGAAGTGTGACGTGCCGCATCATTCGTATAAAATAATTAATTGCAATGCAATGTGAACTGTAATTCGCCCCCTTCTAATATTCCCGTTGTAGACACTATATATAGAAAAATCTATTGTTCATTTATTAATCACTAATAAAACACCCTAAGATTTTTTTTTTTTTGTACTTACATATTCTAGCACCTGGAATGACAGCTGGCTAAAATAAAATAAAATTTCATAAGACCCTTATAAAACTAAATGTATGTATTTATTAACAAAATATGGACCCTTTGATCAAGTTTAGATTTATCGATCGTTTGTTCACGACTTTCGTCTATTCATCTACAATATAGTTTTTATAGGCATTTTATAGTAAAATTGAAAACTCGTTTCACTGAGCACATTTATAGAATCTGCAAGCATTTTTGTTTTTTTACAAAAACATAAAATATTGACACGTGTGCGCAAGCCGCATGATAAATAAAAAAAATGATTTACATAGCATTAATCGTGAGCAACATAAAAAAATTTGAATTTTGTTTTGGGTGTTCAACAGTCTATGAAATGTGACCTCTTACAAACTCCGTATAAGGTCGCACCAACCACCAACCTTTATATTAGTCCATCAATATGGATCGGTCATGACGGAGATTTTTTTTTAGAGTGGAGATTGCCTTTGTCATTTACCATGTTTCCATGTACCGAATTCAAATTCTTTCTCTTCAAATGCTATTTTTAATTTTAAAAAATCTTTGACAGGTAGAATCTAATTCAAACGAACAAGATTCTAATATAAGAATTTCCATGCACATAAAGCGAATTGAACCTATGTTAACTCTATCGTCGAAACGATTCGCTAAAATTTTACAAGTGGTTCAGAAAAATTAATATTTAAATTCCCGCTTATTACGGTCCTTGGAGAATTATTCAAATTATTTCAGAATATATAGAGCAATTGATTATACAACAACCAAAAATACCTCATTTTCATTAGTAAGCTGAAGTTTAATTCTTTCTTGCATGTGCATCACAAATGGCTCACACTAGTTGTTTATTGGTCGGTGATTTCTACACTGTTGAACAGAATACAGCATTTGAAATTAGGCTTATTGACATGCTCGTCATTGTGCAGCCAGGTTTTGAAAAGCAAGAAAATTGAGCATATGCGTGACCGAATCAGATTCTGGTATTTTAATGTTGAAAATAATCCGTCATTGCCCTAACAGATAAAAATAGTCGTTACATCATGAACGTACGTCATTACATCGTGAGATGTACGAAATTTATCGCCTGTGTTTCACTGTAATGTTAGGAAATTTCGTTTAGTACTCGCGTCTTAGCTAAGACTTATTTCATATTGTGACGGTGACACCTAGTGTGTAATAGAATAAGTTAAATTAATAACTCAATGTGGAACTGTACTAAAATGGAATTTTCCATGATAAAAATTGTTCTAAATGTTTCTACGCTATTCTAACTGGAAAAGTCATGAGCTTTCTAGAAGTTTGGTTTGTGTATATAAAAAGGCGAACGAGATCGAATTGGATTGAGTAGTATTTGGAATCCGACAGTGTGAAGATTAAAAAGTAATTAAAAAGTGATTTAAAAAGTGCTTTTGTGCGAAATAAAAATTATAAGTGTACAGTAAAAGTGTGTGAATAATTTGTATAAAGTGATTTTGTGAATTTTTACGGAATGCGGTAACAGTAGTGCAGAAAGAAGGAGATAATAGTGGAAGTTTCGATTTGTTGCAGTTAATCGCTGCTATGAACCAGATGATGGGACAGATGAGTCTAATGGAACACCAAAACGAACGACAAATGGAAAAAATTGAGCAGTCAAATGAGCGACAGTTGGAACAACAAAATCAATCTAACCAAGAAATTAAAAATCAAATGGCGCAACAAGGAGAACAGCCGAATCAAGAAATGAAACAACCAATGTAGACAATAAACCAAGAAATGAAACGCCAGACAGAGAAACAAGGAGAAGAAATTAAAGACCAAATTACAGATGGTCATAAGAGAATCGACGATAAACTTCTCGAATTATCAACTAATATACACGGCGACATGGAGAAGCTGCAAATGGAGATTCAACAGGTTGACCAGAAATTATAAACGAAGGTTCAACACGTTGAAGAAATAATTTCAAACGGAGATTCGACAGGTGCAACATAAATTACAATCAGAGGTTCAACGTCTCGAGAAAGAGCTGACTGACGTCAAGGCAAGTGAAACAACGATGCAAGTGGTACAAACCATCCAATCAATCAAGTTAAAGCCACCAACATTCGACGGAACAACATCTTTCGTCATTTTTAAATTTCAATTTGAGACGGCAGCCAATCAAAATCATTGGAACGACGAACATGGTGTCGCGGCATTAATAGTGGCCATCAAAGGCGAAACAGCAGAGGCTTTACAGACCATCCCGGAACAAGAGCGCAGCAGCTATCTCGAAATTATGAAGGCGCTGGATAGGAAGTATGGCAGTCACCACAAGCGGGAAATCTATCGAATGGAATTGAAAAGCCGCTACCAAAAAGGAGGAGAATCACTTCAGAAATTTTCATCGGCAATCGAGCGATTAGTACATATAGCGCATACCAGTACGTCGGCTGATTATATGGAACGGCTAAAAATTGACGCATTCATTGACGGCATTCGAGATCCAGAGACACGCGAGGCGGTGATGTTGTCACCTAAAGCAACGTTCGCGGAAACCGGTGTGTTTGCATTAACGATCGAGGCTGTACAGAAATTCACCAGACCGTCATTATTTAGGCGCCAAATGATTTCAGACACGAACGGCAGCATGCAACGAATGGTATCGACAGTCGGAAGAGGCAGGCTTAGTTGTTGGGAATGTGACAAGTTGGGTCACATCTCAATGGACTGTCGGAGTGTTATACAGGGAGAGAGGAGATCGCCATCTGTTATGCGGACAAACGCCAAAAGGGTCGGGAAAAAGGTCTGGAGGCAGCGAGCTAAGATCAGGATTGGTCACATCTCGCGAGATTGTTTGGAAGCAAGGGGAAAGCGGCACGGATCACCAACTTCTGTGGAACGAGCACTAAGAGGAGAGCAGGTATCGGATAAACGGATGGCAATAGTCGGTGTAAAATCATAGACTTTTGTACTTAAATTGTAAATTTAATATAGTCTTGATTTACAGTTAACTAATAGATTACCACGGGTGGGGTCTATTTAGTTATTGAGAATAAACAACTTGTTGTTAATATTAGAGTTAAATTCATTCTATTTTATTTTATTTAATATTCACCTTTTATATACAATTAAATGCTACTGTCAGCAACTTAGAGAAAAAGAAAATATAAAAATAAGAAATAAAATATGACACCAAACATTCCTATCCAGTAAATTTAAATGTTGTAATGTTGATGAGCCAAGGTTGCTTCAACATCATTATTGTTGTTGTAAATAGGTTAACTGCTAGTATCAGCAAATTAGATAAAAAATATAAAAATTGGACGTTGTAGTGTTGATGAGTTGACATAAAATATTGTGTTTTGTTGCACTGTTGATCTCAACAGTCGGTAAAGTGGAAAGGTTAGAAGTCAGTTTGAAGGAACCAAAGCTGGCTTCGCCGTCTGGTTGCCCCATAACTTACATCCCTGTTACGAGTGTAGCACGAGCCGGAAGCAGCGTAACAATCAAGGGCAATGTTGATGGAAGGTAATGTATCATTACGCTGGATACGGGAGCAACTCACACGATGGTCCGGAAAGGCCTGATCGAAGGAGCTGTGCAGCTGGCTGATGGGTTGAAATTAAGAATTGCAAATGGAGATAATGCAGTGATAAAAGGGAAAAAGATCGTAAATATAAGGATCTCGGTGAAACTCTTTTCCCACACGAAGTTTTGGTCGCAGATATCGTGGACGAAGTCATTTTGGGAACGGACTTCATGAGGATGAATGGCTTTGTGTTGAATTTTGGATGAGGAATATTGAGCAGCGATAACATCAAGCTGAAACTTAAATTTAACGTTATGGATGCGACAGTAAGGCGAGTAACAATCAGCCATTGCGAGGAGCTGCCATCGAAATCTGAAACAATTGTTGAGGAAACCAATGAACACCAGGACAGCGATTTTGGTCGCAATTTGAGGATTGAGTTGAGTATTACCGGAAGGCAAAAATATTGGTAAATTGTATTGGTGTCCAAAGAATAGAGAAAAACAGAGAATAAACATTTGAAATATAAAAAAAAAAATTCAGTGTCATCTCATGCGTACGAAAGGTTGTACATATTTTTATTTCCAGTATTTTTTTGCAAAATTTAAAACTAATAAAATTGTTACTTGAATAATGAATTAAAGATAAATAAATATTAATTAAAAAAGGCAAATAAATCAGAAAATATTTATAAACTATAATTTTATTAATAATTTTAAGTTAGAAAAATTACACGACGTACATACTCCCTTTCCTGCGCTTGGATCAACACTAAAAGTTAAAATCACAAATTTACTTCTTATATTTTTCACATTATCCCTCTTATCCGATGTTAAACAAAAAAACCTTATGCCATGTTATATTAAACAAAAAACTAAAAAATACGCACATTTGACAGTGTCTAAATGGGCGTTTTTTTATGTTTTTAGGTTAACATGATGCAAATCAGAGAGATAAAATGACACGAAAAAGAAGGATATAAAATATAATGTGGAAAAAATAAGAAGTAAATTAGTTATTTTGGCTTAGTATTAATTCAAGCACAGGAAAGGGTGGATGTATGTCGTGTGATTTTTCATCATTTTAAATTATTAATAAAATTATAGTTTATGAATATTTATCTGACTTATTTTCCATTTGTAGTTAATATTTATTTATCTTTAAATCATTATTTAATTAACAATTTTATTAGTTTTAAATTTTGCAGAAAATTACTGGAAATAAAAATATGTACAACATTCCTTTCGTGCGCATGAGATAACACTGAATTGTTTCTTTTTTATTTTTCAAATGTTTATTCTCACATAACTCAAAAAAAAAAAAAAAAAAAAAAAGTTAAAAATATTATGAATGTGGTCGACGAAGAATGTAAAAATTAAAAACCATTTATTTATGCTGCTTTTTGTTTTTTATATTGAAGATCACCACGAGCAATTGATTGCGTATATTGTTTTGGATTTTTGGTAACGAAGTAAAATGAATGTCTCGTTTACAACAACAATAGATAGAAAAACATGAATTCCTCATGTTAAAAGGTAGGGAAAAATAACTCAAGGCGAGCGGAAGCAACAAAAAAGTTGAACCGATTTCACCCGCTTAGCTTATTTTTGATACTTACCATCATGAGAAAACACACTAATACAATAAAAATTTTTGACGGCACACAATAGCA
Source organism: Tipula vernalis (assembly GCA_958295665.1). Lineage (NCBI taxonomy): Eukaryota > Metazoa > Arthropoda > Insecta > Diptera > Tipulidae > Tipula > Tipula vernalis. The sequence continues at coordinate 11,159,737 of OY282559.1, read as the reverse complement.
AAATGTATATTATACGCCGTGTACATATACAAAATTCTCAATCCTCAATCCTCATTTTGCGACCAAAATCGATACCCAGGGTATCGATTTTGGTCGCAAAATGAGGATTGAGGATTGAGAATTTTGTATATGTACACGGCGTATAATATACATTTTGCTATTGTGTGCCGTCAAATATTTTTATTGTATTAGTGTGTTTTCTCATGATGGTAAGTATCAAAAATAAGCTAAGCGGGTGAAATCGGTTCAACTTTTTTGTTGCTTCCGCTCGCCTTGAGTTATTTTTCCCTACCTTTTAACATGAGGAATTCATGTTTTTCTATCTATTGTTGTTGTAAACGAGACATTCATTTTACTTCGTTACCAAAAATCCAAAACAATATACGCAATCAATTGCTCGTGGTGATCTTCAATATAAAAAACAAAAAGCAGCATAAATAAATGGTTTTTAATTTTTACATTCTTCGTCGACCACATTCATAATATTTTTAACTTTTTTTTTTTTTTTTTTTTTTTTTTGAGTTATGTGAGAATAAACATTTGAAAAATCAAAAAACAACAATTCAGTGTTATCTCATGCGCACGAAAGGAATGTTGTACATATTTTTATTTCCAGTAATTTTCTGCAAAATTTAAAACTAATAAAATTGTTAATTAAATAATGATTTATAGATAAATAAATATTAACTAAAAATGGAAAATAAGTCAGATAAATATTGATAAACTATAATTTTATTAATAATTTAAAATGATGAAAAATCACACGACGTACATCCACCCTTTCCTGTGCTTGAATTAACACTAAGCCAAAATAACTAATTTACTTCTTATATTTCCCACATTATATTTTATATCCCTCTTTTTCGTGTCATTTTATCTCTCTTATTTGCATCATGTTAAACAAAAAACTTAAAAAAACGTCCATTAGACATTGTCAAATGTGCGTATTTTTTAGTTTTTTGTTTAATATAACAAGGCATACGCAGCGCTGTCAAAACAGGCACTTTAGTGCCTTTCGGGCACTTATGAAGAATGAGAGGCACTGAGGCACCTAAAGGCACTTAAAAAAAATGTTAGGGGCACTCTAATATTTAATATTAATAATTAATATTTAAGTTGGTTTTTCTAATAAACGTTATAGTTTTTTGCAATTTTGCTGAATAATTTGTAATTACACACCAACACCATCTATGTTTTGTTAGCTCAATCCGCTACATTCAGAGCAGTTTATTAAGCGCGTTTTTTTATTCGCTCCGGATAGCTGCTATCGAGAGCCGTCATTTTTATACGCCTAAATTTAAATTTGACGCGCTATTTATTGGTAAACTAAACTTATTTAACATCAAACTATCGTTTTTAATTCAATTGTTTAGCGAAAACTTGATATTGTGACGGTGACACCTAGCGTGTAATAGAATAAGTAAAACTAATAGCTCAATGTTTTACTGTACTAAATGGAATTTTCCATGATAAAAATTGTTACGTAATGTTTCTACGCTATTCCAACTGGAAAAGTCGTGAACTTTCGAGAAGCTTGGTTTGTGTATATAAAAAGGCGAACAAGATCGAATTGGATTATTCGTATTTGGAACGCGATAGTGTAAACTTGTAAGATTATTAGTAATATTTGGTAAGCGATAGTATAAAGATTAAAAGGAATTAAAAAGTGATTTAAAAAGTGTTGTAGTGCGATAAATAAAGTAAAAGTGATCAGTAAAATTTGAGAACAATTTGTATAAAGTGATTTTGTGAATTTTTATTAATAAACCGAGTTGTAATAATTTTTGTGTGAAATAAATAAATTCGTTGGTGATAAAGTAAATTGATTTTGTATTATTCACAATCCAGTGATACGAACCTTGAGTGACAAGGCAAAAACGTAACAATTTGGTGACAGCGGTGGGATTGTGAATAAAAAGATAAAGAAAATGATTCTCAACGAATTAAAAGTGCCAGAATTAAAGAGGGAACTTGAGAAACGAGGTTTGGCTACTGATGGTGGTAAAGCAGCTTTACAAGCGCGACTACGTGACGCCATGGAGAAAGAAGGGCTGGACGCGGAACATCATGATTTTGGAGAGAAAGTAACGGATGCAGCAACCATAGAGCAGAAAGCAGAAGATAAACAACCGTTGGTCGAAAAGACACAAGAACATTCTGGAAGTTTCGATTTGTCGCAGTTAATAGCTGCTATGAACCAAATGACAGGACAGATGTGTCTAATGAAACAGCAAAACGAACGACAAATGGTGAAAATTGAGCAGTCAAACCAAGAAATTAAGAATGAAATGGAACAACAAAATCAGTCAAATCAAGAAATGAAACGACAAATGGTGAAAATTGAGCAGTCAAATGAGCGACAGTTGGAGACTATAAACCAGTCTAACCAAGAAATTAAAGACCAAATTGCAGATGGGCAAAAGAGAACGGACGAGAAAATTCTGGAATTGTCTACAAATGTACAAGGCGAAATAGAGAAACTGCAAACGAATTTTAAGACGGAGATTCAAAAGGTTGACGAAAAATTAGAAAGGAAGGTTCAACATGTTGAAGAGAAATTGCAAACGGAGATTCAACAAGTTGTGGAAAAATGTCAACGTCTCGAGAAAGATCTAACTGATGTCAAGGCAAGTGGAACAACGACGCAAGTGGTACAGACCGTTCAATCAGTTAAGTTAAAACCACCAAACTTCGACGGTACATCATCTTTCGGCATTTTCAAATTTCAATTTGAAACGGCAGCCAATCAAAACCGTTGGAATGATGAACATCTTGTCGCAGCGTTAATAGTGGCCCTTAAAGGTGAAGCAGCGGAGGCCTTACAAACAATTCCAGAAAAAGATCGCAACAGTTATCTCGAAATTATGAAGGCGCTGGATAGAAAGTACGGCAGTGACCACAAGCGTGAAATCTATCGAATGGAATTGAAAAGCCGCTACCAAAAGGGAGGAGAATCACTTCAGGAATTTTCATCGGCAATCGAGCGACTAGTACATCTAGCACATACCAGTATGTCGGCCGATTATATGGAAAGGCTTAAAATTGATGCATTCATTGACGGCATTCGAGATCCAGAGACACGCAGGGCGGTGATGTTGTCACCTAAATCAACCTTTGCGGAAACCGTTGCGTTTGCGTTAACCATCGAGGCTGTGCAGAACTTCACCAGACCATCAGTATTTAGGTGTCAAATGAACTCAGACAAGAACGGCAGCATGGAACGAATGGTACCGACAGTCGGAAGAGGCAGGCTTAGGTGTTGGAAATGTGACAAGTTGGGTCACATCTCAATGGACTGTCGGAAAGTAATACATGGAGAGAGAAGATCGCCTCCTTTTATACGAGCAAACACGGAACGGTCGGAACAAAGGTCTAGAAGCAGCGAGCGAAGATGTTGGGTATGTAACAGGATTGGCCACATCTCGCGAGATTGTTTGGAAGCAAGGGGAAAGCGGCACGGATCACCAACTTCTATGAAAAGAGCACTAAGAGGAGAGCAGGGATCGGATGAACGGATGGCAACAGTCGGTAAAGTGGAAAGGTTAGAAGTCAGTTTGAAGGAACCGAAGCTGGCTTCGCCGTCTGGTTGCCCCATAACATCCATCCCTGTTACGAGTGAAGCACGAGGCGGAAGCAGCGTCACAGTTATGGGCGGTGTTGAAGGGAGGAGGTGTATTATTACGCTGGATACCGGAGCAACCCACACAATTGTTCGGAAAGATTTGATCGCAGGAGCAGTGCAGCTAGTTGATGGGTTAAAATTAAGAATGGCAAATGGGGAGAGTGCAATGATTAAAGGGAAAAAGATCGTGAGCATAAGGATCGGCGAAACTCTTTTCCCACACGAAGTTATAGTCGCAGACATTGTGGACGAGGTCATTTTGGGAACGGACTTCATGAGGATGAATGGCTTTGTGTTGGATTTTGGCCGAGGAATATTGAGTAGCAATAACATCGAGCTGAAACTTAAGTTTGACGGTACGGATGCAACAGTAAGGCGAGTAACAATCAGTCATTACGAGGAGCTGCCATCGAAATCTGAAACAATTGTTGAGGAAACCAAAGAACACCAGGTTAAGCAGACTTTGGATAAGAAGGGCCGAGTTGTGCGAGGTAGAGTGCGAGTGTCGGGCGACTGGATGAGAACTCGATGTGCCATACGGGCAAATGGCCAGGGATTACACGAGGGGCAACTGGTGTGGCATCACAACTCGCAACAAAAGAAGGGGGATTTATCGGCGAAAGTGCAGCCTATATGGACGGCACCCTACAGGACAAGAAAAGGACAAGGAGGTAAACCAATGGCGGTACATTTAGAGAGGCTGGCCCTCTACAGAGGAGGTAATTTCGGTCCTGTTCGGGACGAACAGGCTTAGGTGAGGGGTAGTGTGACGGTGACACCTAGCGTGTAATAGAATAAGTAAAACTAATAGCTCAATGTTTTACTGTACTAAATGGAATTTTCCATGATAAAAATTGTTACGTAATGTTTCTACGCTATTCCAACTGGAAAAGTCGTGAACTTTCGAGAAGCTTGGTTTGTGTATATAAAAAGGCGAACAAGATCGAATTGGATTATTCGTATTTGGAACGCGATAGTGTAAACTTGTAAGATTATTAGTAATATTTGGTAAGCGATAGTATAAAGATTAAAAGGAATTAAAAAGTGATTTAAAAAGTGTTGTAGTGCGATAAATAAAGTAAAAGTGATCAGTAAAATTTGAGAACAATTTGTATAAAGTGATTTTGTGAATTTTTATTAATAAACCGAGTTGTAATAATTTTTGTGTGAAATAAATAAATTCGTTGGTGATAAAGTAAATTGATTTTGTATTATTCACAATCCAGTGATACGAACCTTGAGTGACAAGGCAAAAACGTAACAATATAAAAAATATTTGGCTCTACCTATTGATACGGAGCGCTATCCGGAGTCACTTTTCATATGACGGCTCTCGATAGCAGCTATCCGGAGCGAATAAAAAAACGCGCTTATTATAAGCGCGTTTTTTTATTCGCTCCGGATAGCTGCTATCGAGAGCCGTCATTTTTCTACCCCTAAATTTAAATTTGACGCGCTATTTATTGGTAAACTATACTTATTTAACATCAAACTATCATTTTTAATTCAATTGTTTACCAAAAACTTGATATAAAAAATATTTGGCTCTACCTATTTATACGGAGCGCTATCCGGAGCAACTTTTCATATGACGGCTCTCGATAGCAGCTATCCGGAGCGAATAAAAAAACACTACATATTTTTGTCGCTGTTGTAAATTCTCTGTATTCAGCGACTCAGCCAGCTTAATGATTTTAATAATTTTGTTTTTTTCTCCGTACCATCTTAACCTCAAAATCTCATACATAGAGTTATAAAGAACATTGAAATTTGAAAAATATTCGAAAAATTTTTGAGACGCGATACCCAAGTTACTCAACCGTAATTATTATTTTTAAGTGTATAATTATTAACAAAAATGAACAAAAACAAAAAAGTGAAACAAACCCTTTTGAAGTAAGTAAATTTAACAGTGCAGTGATTTGAAATGTTTTGGTACTAAGAAAATGAATCGTATTTGCAGTTTCAAAAAGCTTTATAAAAATAATCCAAATGGGAATGATGACTTGCATAAGGTTTTACCAGTATCATCATCACCTGCGGTCTCATCTGCAACTGCAACTTGTTCTTTGCTTTCAGATATTTCTGAAGATGTTTCCACTGAAAAAGAATCCCGAACCAGGAACAGTACAGAAAAACGGTAAGTCAAGTGTTTTAAACAAAATTTTATTTATTGTTAATTTTTTTGGTTTTTAGTGCGAGTCCGATGCCGACGTTCATTGATTCACCAACAAATTCTTCCGGAACAACTACCATAATAGATGATTATATGGAAATTAATGAAGATATTTCAAACGATAGGTTAGTGTGAAAGCTTGTTTTTGTCAAAACAGCAGAGTGTTTTAAATTTAAAACTTTTTTAGATTAATAAGACGAATTTCTAATTCTACCGCCGATCGCAAATTTTACTCAAACTGGCTTACTATGTTTTCTTGGCTGATTGAAAAAAAAGGACGAGCATTTTGCAAACATTGCGAACAGTCGTTACCGAATAATTTGTCACTGTTAAAAAGGCACAATGATTCAAAAACCCACGGAACTGTGATAAGTTCATTAAAACATCAAACGCTCATTGTTAACGAAGATGAGCAAAATTTTAGGACAAATCAGAAAATTGCTGATTTGAAAATTTTGATGTTCCTCATCACAAATAATTTACCATTTAGTTTAATTGATCCACTAATCGATTTAATTAAGTCAATTGATACAGAATCAAAAATTTGCCAAAAATTGAAATTTAGCCGGACAAGAGGTACGGATACAATAACAACGCTACTTGCCGAAGAGGGTACTAAAACATTGACCAGCAAACTTCAAAATCAACATTTCTCAATTATTATTGACGAAACGACAGACATTAGTTCCAAAAAGTGTTTGGCATTAATCGCACGATATTTCGATAGTACGATAAATTTGACCAAAGATAGTTTTCTCGCAATGCTGGAACTCGATAATTCAGATGCTCAGTCGGTGTACAATTGTATTACCAAATTTTTAAATGACCACCAAATTCCAATAAATAATTTAATTGGATTTGGCGCTGATAACGCTAGCGTCATGATGGGCAAAACTGCTGGTGTCCAAGCATTACTTAAAGCCAAAAACCCATACATATATTCGCTTGGATGCACGTGTCATTCTCTGCATTTGTGTTCGTCCAAGGCCGCAAAAAAATTGCCTGATTCTTGTGAAAAATTGTCGAGAAATATTTATTACTTTTTTCACATAGTTCTAAGCGAATTAATGATTTTAAATCGTTTCAAATAAGCTTCAATGTGCCAATTCACAAAATTATGAAGACATCAACTACCAGATGGCTTGCCTTAGAAGGTGTAATTTTACGTATTATAGAACAGTGGCAACCACTAAAGCACTACTTTTTGCTCGAAAAATTTGAAGCTAAAAGTGTCTACAAAGACTTAGCTTCTGACATTTCAGAGCAAATCAACACTATGAATTTAGTATATTTTCATTTTTTAGCTTATATTTTAAAATTGACTAACAATTTAAACAAAGAATTTCAAAGTGAAAAACCTCAAATATATAAACTGCTGCCTTCGGTTAAAAGTTTCTTATTGATGATTTTACACAATTTTATTCTTGAAGAACACATCGACGAAAATAACTTAAATAATGTTAACATGAAAAGCACTGCTCCAATTTTCAAAGATTTAAGTTTAATCTATTTAGGTGCAAAAGCTGAACTGGAAATAAAAAAAAAGTGATTTACCTACCGAAAGTAATTTGTCAATACGAGAACATTGTAGACAATATTATATAAAACTATGTGAGGAAATTATTAGCCGTTTCGATTTCAATGATGAAACTCTTATTCAGGTTCAAAATATCGATCCTGAAAATCTAGGAGTAACACTAGTACCTCTAATTGACTTATATCCCCATTTGTGTGAGAATAAAATTGAAGAAACAGAAGAAGAATTTAGGGCTGTAATTTTTCAAAAATTTGTTCCGATTTCCTCGAATTTAGAGAAGTTTTGGGGCAACATTTTTGAACTAAAAAATGGGTTAGGAGAATTACGATTTCCAAATTTAAAAAAATTTATTGGTGGCCTTTTAAGCCTGCCTCATAGTAGCGCTGCTGCGGAAAGATGTTTCTCCCAGCTAAACAATATTAAAACGAAAAACAGAAATTGTTTAAAAACAGAAACCATAAACGCGTTGATGATAGCTAAACAGCTCACCGAAGGCATTAGTTTATGTGATTGGAATCCTTCCCAAAATTTAGTTAGAAAATATAAATTAGCTTAAAGCGCTAAACCCTTAAGGAAAACGCATTGAAAAACTGCATTTAGTTTTATTGCATTTAGAATAATTCACCTGCAATATTTGAATTTATAAGACTAAGTGATAATAAGAAGTGATTATTATATTTAATGTTTTTGTTATGTATAAAAGAATTAAGAAGTAGTTCCTGTAGTAATGTATTACGAATGTAAATAATATATTTCCAAAATGTACTAATAATGAAATCTATTTGAATTATAATAAATATTTTTTTTTTGTAAAAAATCATATTTTTTGTATACAGTTTTCGGTGAGGCACCCGGAGGCACTGAATGAAGAATTTTTAGGCACCGAAAATTTTTGCAGCAATGAGCATAAAAGAGCAATGAGTTGTTCTTGTTCGATTGACCCCGAAATAAAGATTGCTTTTCCATAGAGGTGTAAGATATCTCTCGTAAAAATAAAACTAAAGGAATATACGCATACTTCGATCTATATCCCAATTAGCTATTTGCCGAATTCAATTTTTGGTTTTATCTTTGCTCCCTTATAACCATAGAACAGTAAAATTTATATGTGAACAATTTCATATAAAAACACGATAATTGTTGATTTTTATCTCAATACAGTGAAATCTCGGTATAACAAACCCTGTTTATAGAAAACCTCCGCTTATTACAACCTTTTTCACTAGTCCGTTGATTTTGAATAGAGAAATATATGGCAAATGCTTCGGATATAACGAACCTCGGTTATAACACTATAGCAAACCGTTTCCTTAATTCTTCATAGTATTTCAGTGCAAAAATATTCGGATATAACAAACGGTATGAATCGATGTTCATCCAAGGAAATAATTGATTCTATGTATGTATTGTAAAAGTAAACCCTAATCTATTCTCTCCATTCTCTTTTTATTTTACTACAGTATGTATTCAACGCTTCTACACTAAATTCACTTGCAATGATATGATATACAGCATATCGATGGCTACAATGCAATTCCGTGTAACTATGTCTTATAAAATTTTACAGGAGTCGGAAGAAACTTTTTAAAAAAAATACAATTTCAAGAAGTTACACGATTATGCATTACAAAATTGATTTTTTTAGACGATTCTTAGGTTTGAGGTGATTATTGAAACCAATAAACCATAGACAAAAATCGAAATGAAAAATCGGATCGAATGCGTGAAAAAACGATCTAGGTGAATTTTACATTGTAGCCGTCGATATGTTTTTGTTGTTTAGTTATGTATTTTACCGCTGTTCAGTTATTTTTGTCTGTATGCATTTCTTGTAAATAAATTTAGTTTTAGTTCAAATTGTGTAAAGGTAAGTCAATAAAATTTACATTTGATGATTTATTTATCCGCTGTTCTATTTAGATGTCGAGTAAATTACAAAGAACAGCTATTTCCCTCTAGGATAAACTAGCCATATTAAAAATGGTTAGCGAGAAAAATATGACCTACGATCAAATTGGCACACGGTTCAAAATTTCCAAATCAACAATTGCAGGAATTGTTCGCAATCGAGAAAAATACCAACAAGCAGAGTATGAATGTGTTAAACGGAAGAAAATGCGTGGTGGAGATTATCCAGAAATTGAAAAAGCCATTATAATTTGGCTGAAGTCGATGAGGCACGCTGGAGTGAGCGTTAGCGGTACTCTATTTAAAGAGAAAGCTCAACAGTTTGCAGAAAAACTTAAAATTTCTGATTTCCGCGCCAGTGATGGATGGTTGGATCGCTGTAAAAAAAGAAACTCCATAACTTTTCGTGATATAGTAGGTGAAAGTGCATCTGTTTCTCCAGAAATTTACACTGACTGGGTTAAAAATAAATTGCCGCGAACATTAGAGAAGTATGAACATCGAGATGTGTTTAATTTGGACGAGACATCGCTATTTTTTAAATTAATGCCAAATAAAACTTTGTCATTTAAAAATGAACCGTGTGTTGGTGGTAAATTAAGCAAAGAAAGAGTGACTGTCCTATTAGGAGCTAATTCCGATGGTTCTGAAAAATTACCTGTCCTTGTAATTGGGAAATCCGCAAAACCTCGAGTTTTTAAAAACGTTAAAACGCTCCCATTAATATATTCATCAAATAAGAAGGCGTGGATGATTGCATCGGAATGGGAAAAATACGTCAAGTCTATGGAAGCAAAATTCAAAAAAGAAAATAGGCATGTAGTTTTCATTATTGATAATGCACCACCACATTTAGCGATCGAAAATCTACAAAACATTGAGATCGTGTATTTACCACCAAATACAACCGCTTTATCTCAACCTCTCGATCAAGGAATTATTAAAAATTTTAAATTATTTTATCGTGAACTGGTGGTCAAAGAAATTATCAACCGACTAGATCAAAATTCACAGTTAACGGCCGGGAATATTAATATAAATTTACTGGATGCGATTCATTTTGTGAAAAAGGCGTGGGATCGAGTAAAACCTGAGACAATTAAAAATTGTTTTAATAAAGCTGGGTTTTACTTGGCCGCAGAATCAGACCAATTTTCTTCTGTGTTAAATGTTGATGGCGATGGAAACGCAATTCACGCACTTTGGTCAAATCCAACAATTTTTAATCTCACAAACAACGTCGATATTGATGATTTTTTAAATGTGGATAGCCAAACCAGAATATGTGATGAGTTAACTGATGATGATATTGTAGATATGGTACACCCTAACACAACAGTTCTCACGGATTCCGACTCTGAAGTTGAAATTTCGGATAATTCCGAGGTGGTAGTTTCACAGACGGAAGTTCAAAATGCGTTAAAAACTATACGAATGTTTTTAAGTGCACACGATAACATGGATGATGAAATACATAGACTACATTCTATCGAGAATTCTATTGATGCCCTACTCTATGGCAATTTAAAACAGACAAAGCTTACTTCATATTTTTAAAAAAATTAGAATGTTGAATTCATTTTCATATCAAATTTTTATGAATTGTCGTACAGATCTTACTTTTTATGTTTTTATCAGTTTTGCATTTATTTACATCATATAGAATTTATAGTTATCTAGTTATATGTAAACGTAGGTGTAAGTTACACCTTCATTCAAAATGAATTACGTTGTTTTTATATGTAAATGTCTTACATAATTTTTATTTTTTTATAATTTTAAGCATAATAAAATGAATTTGATATATGTATGTAATTTAGTTACATAAAAAAATTGCCAAAATAGTTTTTATACGGAATTTATCAAATTAAATTAATTTCCCTAAGAACTCCGCTTATAACAAATTTGGTTTGTTATAGCCGAAGTTACGTTTATAACAAACATATGCTTATAGCAAACTATTCTGACGGTCCGTTGGTGGTTTGTTATACCGAGATTTCACTGTATTTATATGTAAAAACAACGTGTCCATTTAGATATTATGGAATATTTAGAACATCAAAAATTCGATTAGTCACTGCTATTTTTGGTAATTTGTTCCTATTGATTAGATTACAGTTGATATGGGGATTGCTACACTACACAGTACATAAAATATTTTTATCAATTATTTCAAGAAAACCTACCGTTCATTGTGGTTTAATTCACTTGTCGAACCTGATTTCGTATAATAATAAATAAAAATTGTGTATTTTAAATAACAATAATTTGTAATCAGTATCATTGTGACTATATCGAGTTTTATTAGGTTTATTGTGCCTGCGATATAAAACTGGGAATCCCAAACTGTTTTCGAATTAAATTTCTTATGTACTGTGTATTTTTGCTCAGCAGTAAACAGTATTATCCAATTACCATTCTTAACTTGCCAATTCTTAATCGATTTATTTGGGAATTAATTATTGTGATATAAGTACTTGCTTTATAAACGTAAGTAAATAAAATTAATTTGCTTGTTTAAATTTAGTTTCATAATAGACTTTGGACCAATAAAATCGTAAATAAAATTTATTTTAATACGCCTTAACGTAAGCAATATACCTTTTTTTGTTTTTGTAACTTCCAGAATGAAGCTATTCATACACAATCAATATCAAGATGCTATCGTAATCACAATTAATTCCACGTCTACCGTATTACAAATAAAACAAATGATTACTAAACAAATCAATGGTCTCATGGTGCCCGACCAGGTATTAAAATTTCGCTCGAAAACCCTTATCGATTCGGACACAATCGCTAATTCCGGTATCCAAGCAGAATCGGTGTTGGAACTAACATTGAAAAACTGTTTTAAAATTTTTATTAAAACAGAAGATAATCAAATTTACCAGATTGACGTGCATTTTACGAATACCGGCGAACTCGTTAAAAAACTGTTGAACCGTTTGCTTAAGATCGCGTGCGATGACCAACGATTATTATTTAAAGGCAATGAATTAAAAAATGAAGATTTTTTAACGGATAAATCGGTTAAACCAGGAGAAACAATAAATTTAATAGTAGTTAATATAAATATACGATTAAATATTATTCAGGAATCGGGACAAGTGGAACGAGTAGAAATTCAAAAGAATTCTACAGTCGCCCAATTAAGGGAAATAATTTGTGTTAAATATAAAATACCAAAAGGTTATGCTAGTCTAGTGTGTAATGGTCAAGCATTAGAAAGTAATGATAAAACGCTTGCTGATTGTAATATCAAGGATTTATCCGAAATTAATTATCGACCAAAGGATATAGAAATCCACATCCAGCCCATATCACTTGGTCGAAAGCCAATTACGTTCCGTGTATTTCCGGTCGATACCATTGGCGAGCTGAAACAAAAAATTGAGACCGAATTAAAAATTACTAAAAATGCACAACAGCTAATTTGGAATGGAAACGTGTCCGGCGACGATGCTATTTTATCATGTGAAAATATTCGAAGTGGATCAACACTTAATCTGGTGGTGGCCGTCCAAAAGTAAACAAACTTTTATCGATTTTTCTTTAATTCATATTGAAAATAGTTTTTATTTTGTTTTACAGTTTAATACTGAATATTCAAATTGGAACCCCGAACGATACAATTCAAATTTCTGTCCAATCCACCGAGACTGTGGCTCAATTGAAGAATAAAATTCTCAATACGGTTAATATACCGATAGCACAGCAAGAATTATTTGTGGACAACACAAAATTAGAGGACGGCAAAATATTAATCGATTATGGTCTAAACGAAAGGTCTAATATTGCTTTGCAGCGTAAAAATTCGTTTGAGGTAATAATTGAGACATTAGCGGGAGGAAGTCGGATTTCAATAAATGTACATAAGGATGATACAGTTCTTGACATAAAAAAACAAATTGATCGACGCCTCGGTATAAAACCAGAACATCAACGTCTTTTATATTTTGCGACGGAGTTGGCAAATGAATCACTGGAAGAGTATCGAATCGCAGACAAATGTACTATTCATTTGGTTGTTCGTTTAAAGGGCGGAACCGTTGTAATATTAAGCTAACTGGGACATAATCCAATTATTTATATAACTAATTCTTGTAAAAGTATTGTTACGTTTTTGATTTGTCAATTAAGGAATGAAGTTGTTTGTCACAAACTAATAACTTATTTAATCAATAGAAAAAAACACAATTATTAACAATAAATTATGATGAAAGCCAATTTTCCAATCCGGTAATTAAAAATTGTTTTTATAATCCAAAATTGGAATTATTTACAATTATTAGCAATCTGGTAAGTAACAATTTTGTTTACAGTTCAAAATTGGAATTCTTGGAAAAAATTTCCGCTAGGTGGAATCTGTGATGCTCCAATCGTCAATAAAATTCAATCAGCGCACGAATAATGTATATACGGCCGAATACAAAACTGACATTACGTAGGTAGAGAAACAAATTCTTTTATTAATGTAATGAAATTCTATATTTGAAATGAAATATTTATTTCCTTCACTGAATCTGCTGCTTAAACAAAACAAACAAAAAATTTACTTGTTTCTTACTTTTAAGCTTAAAGCTTGATTCACCAGATTTGTCCATTGAGCTCGTCAAGAAAATGACAACTTGACGGAGTTAAAAACCGAGTTAAAAATATGTTATCTCTCTTTTGTGTCCAGCGAGATAACATATTTTTAACTCGGTTTTGAACTCCGTCAAGTTGTCATTTTCTTGACGAGCTCAATGGACAAATCTGGTGAATCATCCTTGGAGATGACCGGCTCTCATCGAACACCAAGTTACACAACAAAAAAAAAAATGGTATTCGGATAGAAACAGAAAAAAATTGATTATTATTGGTTCGATCATTAAATTTCCTCCCGCTTCCTTTGCTTTTCTCTTGTTAGTATTTTTATTAGTAATTTATTTGATAAGCCCAAGACGACACAATTTCTAAACTTCACATCCGCTGGATGCTTGAAAGTTCTGAAAAATTAAGTCGGGTCAAATTAATCAATTAACACTAAATATTACTTTCCGGAAACCGAAATTTTTTTGACAAAATGTACTTGTTGCTATTTATAAAATGTACTTGTTTGCTGTTTATACAAGGAATTAAGAAATTTGTTTGCCCTTGCGTGAAAACGCAAGTACAACACTGTGACTTAAAAATCAAAACGCCGAATATTATCGATGAAAATAAAACTGTCCAAATGCATAAACAATAAAATATCAATAAATATATAAATATATATATATATATATATATATATATATATATATATATATATATATATATATATATATATATATTTTGTATATATATATATATATATATATATATATATATATATATATATATATATATATATATATATATATATATTTTGTATATATATATATATATATATATATATATATGTATATATATATATATATATATATATATATATATATATATATATATATATATATATATATATATATATTTTGTATATATATATATATATATATATATATATATATATATATATATATATATATGTATATATATATATATATATATATATATATATATATACATATTTTAAAATATAATGATTGTGATGCCTTATATATTGGTCAAACTGGGAGACATTTTCAACTGACGTACACATCTAAGAGATTGGGACTCGGAGAAACAATTAATCGTCGTATTTTGGATCGTGAATATTCTTTTTTATTTCACGAATATCAGAATCGTTTTGTTGCAATACATTCAACCAATCATCATCTACGTCCTCAATCCTAAAAATATCTAACATGCCAGGTTCAATTTGGCTAGGTGCCTCAACCGCATTTCTACCTAACGCATCTATTTGTATAGCATTTGCTTACCACAACGGGGTCTAATTTCGTATTGAAATTCTTGTAATCGAAGCCTCCATCTACCAATACGCGGTATTAAGTCTTTCTTTGACGAAGTAGTACGGAGTGCTTGACGTTTCTACGACTGCTATTGATTCCAATTCATAACTATGTAATTTACGTTCCAGATCACTCGTTTGTCTACTAAAATATGACACTGCATGCCATCGATTATCTTCGTTTTTTTTAACAACGACGATAGGAGCACGCATATTCTGAATTCGATGGTTTCACTATTCCTAACTCTAATAATTCGTTTATTTGACCTCTAACTTCTGTTAGCTGCGCTGGAGACAGTCTGTAGGGACGATAACATATAGGCTCTTTATCACTTAATTCTATTCATATTTCAGTTATATCAGTTTTTCCTAATTCTCGTAAATTCATTGCAAAACAATCTCGATATTCATTTATTAATTGTTTTATGTTGTTTTTCGTTACAACATCAATGTTTTCATCGATGCAACTGTTAAAAACATCGCTCGAAATTTGCGTAAATTGTTTGTTTAATAACTTTTCCGAAGCATCGTGATCTTTTCCTAAAACTAACTGGTTTCGTAAACCTACTCATACTACTATTATACTTACTATCTACTTGACCATCAAAATAACCCTCACTAATCAATTGAATAAAACTATCTTCGTTGCCTATATCATTTTGAACTTTTTTGATTTCATCACGGATATTTGACGTATTTAAATCGGAACTTACGACCATATCCTTATCAACTACTAATTTCGAACTAACATGATCGTTTACACATGAACCACTTTTAACATTTGCTGATAACTTGAAATTATATTTTTCATTTTCTTTATTAATTGACATTTCGTCTTCATTCAAAGGTAACTTAACAATTTGTAATAATTTATGTGCTTTAAGCACTACGATGTTTTCCTTATCGAGGAAACTACGCCCTATCATTAGTGCCTCACGTTGAGCAAAATCTGGTACAGTAAGTACTTTAACATTTTTAATTTGAACATCATCAATATCTATATCAACGACAGTTTCCCCTAATGTACTAACTTGACTATTACCGAAACCTCGCAATTTATGAGAAATGTGATTTGGGATCTTTCCAAACGCAATCTTCTGGCAAAAGATTCTCTAATGGTAACGCAATCGCTACCAAGATCAATAAAAGTTTTCACATCTATACCATTTACCTTAATCATCTTTACGCATTCATTCTCCAATTCTATTCTACGTACATTTTGTTTCTTCGAAGGACAGTTTACTTCATAGTGCCCCTCACAACGGCAAAATGAACAAATAATTCGTCTATATGCGTTATCATTACGTGGTTTATTTTGCACAACATTATTTTGAAGGTGTTTATCTACATTACTATCATTGGTTCTAATTGGAACAATACTTTGATAATTTCTAATTCGCTCTAAAAGAACATGCACTGAAGACTTAGTAAAATCCGGGTCATTTAAGCCTCGAATTATATATTTAATAACCGACGATTCATCTAAATTTATTTCGCTAGTAATTTTCCGCATCTCATAAACTGACTAAATGATTCGGATTGGTGGCGACGACGACTTGCCAAAATTGAATGAACATCAACGGGATCGCGATTAGAACCAAATTCTCGAGTCAACCCTTCACGAAACTGATACCAATTACGTATAGATCCACGCCTCATTTCAGTGAAAAAGCTTCGCCTTTTAACTTACTCGCAGATGCAAACGAGGACGACAACATTTGAAAATAAAAATATAATACGGCGGTGTCATAATTTTTAGCGTTTTACCAATCTCTGCAGTTTAATATCAAATCACAACTTACTTATCAAACTCTGTTTTATTCATGTCGATTATACAACTCGCCGGATTTACTGCGGCGGGAGTTCATTCGATCCGCATTCGTTTCGCATTTAAAATTAATTGCATTATAGAATCCGCCGGAAAACTGTGTTATCGATCCGCAAAGAAGCTGCAATCCCACCAGCTGTCAAAATATTGATAATTGAATTTAGCGTTTTTATTCTATTAAATTTTAATTGTATAACACAAAATTAAATATTTATAGTCCAAAATTTAAAAAAAGTGTTTTAATTATGGATACAGTAAGCCTCTACCTAAATTTATACGATGAAGTGCCGCCGCATAATAGAAAGCAAACCCGAAAAGCGATAAGAAATATGTGCAATGACATTCTGTAGTTTTTGCCAAAACTGTACAACTGTATCTATATCAGTTTTGGTTAGATTCTTCGCTATATCCGGGTGCTCAGTCATGAGGCTCACCATAAAATTTTGAAACTTGAGATTTTTAGAGATTTGTCTGTGTTGAGGTCCCCCGAGTCCGAAAAAGTGGGTTTCGCAATGGTGTCTATCTGTCAGTCTGTGTCCTCTCTACAGCCCAGATGGTTTAACCAATCGCACTGAAACTTCAGATTTAAGGTTTTTTGATAAATTGAGAGGTCCCAGTGAATTTTACTCCAAATCGGCTAACCGGAAATGGCCACTCCCTTGGTCTAGAAAATTTATTTTGCAAATATTTTAAAAAGTATAAGGTTTACAAAAAACTACTAACTACAAAATGTTTCCAAAAATTAAAAAAAAAAATAAAATTTCTCAAAATTTTCTGTTCATAAAAGAAAGTCGTGTGTTGGCCACACCTCCATTTTTTATAATGCAATTGTTACACTTTACTATTCTCCATGACAAAAAACCTAAACACTACAAAACAGTTTTCAATCCGCAGTTAATTTGATGCGAATTTAAAATGACACTTTTACTACAGAGTGCGTTTCACCCGCGAATTCCATAATAGCTCTTTTTGAAACTTCATTACCGATATTCGTTCATTTTCTATACGGCGTATTCCATAATACGTAAAACGTCAAAAGCGAATGAAACTCCCTCCGCAATTGATCCGGCGAGTTGTATAATCGACGTGATTATTATTTATTACAGCATAATCAAACGTCAGAAACGTCAAAAAACTGTTGGGCTAGTTAAAAGAAAATCCACTAGATGGAATCCGTGACACTCCAATCGTCAATCACTGTGTTCCATTGGAAACAATTTGCTATTGCCAAGTAGTTGTGAGTAGATGCTCAGTGGAACGGGTAATTTCACGACAATTGTAAAACATAACCTCAATTTATATAAAACTGCTAGATTTTGACAAAAAATACGTTGTTCCATTAATAATTGCCGCGCCATATCACAAACATAAACAAAAATTATTTAAACAAATAATTTACTAAATTTTCGCAAAGAGTGCCAAGTACGTTATATGGAATGTATGGAAATATGTATTATAAAATAAAATACAAGTTTATAACTAAATTAACTTTACTATTTTGAAAATCGATCGATGTATCTGTAGTAATGTAAATTTTGAATTTTTAAAAATTTTTATTAACGAACATTATGTAAAAGCTTATTAGAATTTCAATACAGATGTCACTATTTTTATATTAATACATAGAAACGAAACATAGAGGGCTCTCGTGGAAGAGTCGAGATATATAGAAAAAAGATACAAAAAGCGAACGGACGTGTAGTGAAGAAAAGAAGAAATAAAAAATAAATAAATATTAAATAATAAAAAAATGTGTTTTGAAATTCTTTTGAAATATAAAAGAAACGACTAAAAACTTTACTACAAAATTATTAGAAGTGGGATACGAGGTACGAAATTCGATTATTGAAAAAATTTATAACATAACCTTAAATAGCACGTGGAAAAGAAATGAACTTTGGTAGTATGAATGTGAGTCGGCTTCGTAAGGAATTAAAGAATAGGGGATTGATTACAAGTGGAAACAAGATTACACTAATCAATCGCTTAGAAAAGATTCAATCCAAAACATGTGTAGAAAACGAATCAAATGATAGCGATCAGTGTGACAAAACAGTGATAAATCGATCGCTCACAATTAACAACCGGAATCCGACAACTGCAGCAGATCAATACATACCACCGAAAGCCCAGTATGCATCAACGCCTCATCCAATGCATTATTATCAGCCGCAAATGTTACAAACACAATTCAATCCGGTGCAATCATATCAACCATATCATCTACATCAAACGTCATTAATGCCTACTTATATTCAAGTTCCAACTGGAAACGAACAATAAGTAAACGAAATGTCACCAGCGAAAGCGGTGTTGATGACACAATCGCAGGAACATTATATGCCAAGACACTCGATAGGGGATATAATTGATCAACTACCATCATTTGATCCAGCGAATCTAACGTCAACGACGGCCGAACAATTTATTAAACAATTGGAATTATTATGCGAGATATATCAGATTAATGAGAGCAGTTTGTTATTAGCGATATCATCAAAACTAAATGGAGCAGCAAATATGTGTTTCAAAGCAACGAGGGTAAAAATACGTACACTTGATGAATTTTCGCAATTATTCCTAAATGAATTTAAAACAACAATTACCGAAGTAGATGTTCACGAACGGTTAAGAAATGATATGCGTCTGCGAAATCAAGACAAGTTGACATATTATTACGAAATGATTGGAATAGGTAACCATGCCAAAGTTACTGATGCAGCAATGATTCGATATATAATAAATGGAATAAACGATAATCAATTTCCATTTCTCTACGATCTGACGTCATTCCGTCTTTAGAAAGACTTCGCGAAAAAATTGTATGGCACGAAAGCACGAAACCAATCGGAGCGAACTCAAATATACGATCACATAATATCGTGACGTCAGTATTAAACTCAAATACAAACCACGAAACTAACCGGATGCGACAGAACATACCAGGGAATAATCATTCCAATAAACAATTAAATGCATATCAATCTGGTGACTCATTTCAACCAATTCGCACTCCACTATCCACGACAACGCGTAATTTTCATCCACAACCAAATAAATTAACATGTTACAATTGTATGGAGACAGGACATTTCTCTACAAATTATCCACTTCCAGCGAGGCGAGAACGATGTATTACATGCAACAAAGTTCATCCAAGAGGAGCGCCAGTGAACTGCAGCACCAGTGCACCTGAAAATAGTGTTCTGATTATTCGACCATCACAGGAATTCAAAGTCGAAATCGGCATACACGTCCCGTCGTCTGTCACGCGATATCTGACAGCGGTAATTGATACTGCGAGCCCTGCAAACATTATTTTAGCTAAACATGTAGCTGCAAACATAAAACTGGAAGATTATATGGGAATTCAATACAAAGGCGTCAACAATTCACCGATTAAGATTTTAGGAAAGTTAATTTGTAAAATTAAGATAAATCATAATTTGTTTAATATTTCATTTTTAGTTGTACCTGACGATACAATGGATCTTGATTGCATAATTGGAAGAACATTCATACGTGATCCATCGGACAAATTTAAAATTGAAACGGGCACTGTCGGAGATGGGATTTCCATAGAACCTTCAGACGAGATGAGATAATCAGGTACTATTTTATTATTTAACGGGATTTTAAGTGTAAATTACGAAACCGAGTCGAAGGGAAGAACTTTTGACGTGGGTCCAACCCTTGATAATATCGGTAAAGATTTTGAAATTGAGAGTGAATTTAATGGATTGATAAACGAATTCTTCGAGCGTCCTATAAAGACTGAACCGAACGTGAAACATGAATTGACAATTCAACTGACCTCAACTAACCCTATTTATGTGACACCACAAAGACTTTCCGTGCGGGACCGAGATATAGTTAATAAAATAGTTGACGATTTGTTGCAAAGAAACATAATACGACCAAGCAATAGCGATTATACTTCCCGGATCGTTTTGTTTAGCAAGAAAAATAGCTCACCACGATTATGCGTTGATTATAGAGCACTAAATAAAATCACTATTAGAGATAGATTTCCTCTCCCGTTAATAGATGACTGTATCGATAAGTTGCAAGGCAAACGCGTGTTTTCTTTGATTGATTTGAAAAATGGTTTCACCATATACCCGTAAATGAGAGTTCAATCAGATCTACAATTTAAAATCGGCGTCAAAGATTTTACAGCATTCGAATCTCTAAGAGAAAATTGGCTAACGGTCCTACTCTTTGCATTTAGAATCCAAAGTCCTACACTGAGTTGCATACGGATGCGAGCCAGGTAGGATTTGGTGCTATTTTGTTTCAAACGCAATCAGACAATCATTAACATCCAATATCGTATTTTAACAAGAGAACATCAGACGTCGAATCGAGATATCATTCCTATGAGCTTGAGACCCTTGCAATAATCTATGCCGTTAAACGTTATCACGTATACCTACACGGTGTGAAATTCAAAATTGTCACTGACTGTGACGCAGTCAAACTAACACTTGATAAAAGAAGTTCAAATTCGCGAATAATGCGTTGGGCCATATTTCTTGAGAATTACGAGTCAAATCACCAAATGCGGCACGTAGATGCTTTGAGTCGTGTCCCTACCGTGCTGATTTTGAGCGAATGTTCCCTATTACAGCGACTGGCAATCTATCAATCGAACGATAAAAATATTGGTGAACTTCGTGACGAGTTGCATAAGAACGGCGATTCATCACTTTTTGCTCTAAAAGATGGTCTTGTATATCGAAAATCTAACGATAACAAATTACTCTTTTTGTCCCTGGAAAGATTGAAAATGAGATTATATGGAAGTACCATGAAATAGGTCACGTTGGCGTGTCAAAGACATGTGAACTTATAAAACGTTCGTATCATTTTCCACATATGGTCGAGAGATGCAACGAGTTTATTAAGAGTCTTGTCTTCTTAGTTGTCTAGTTTACGAACCAAAAGGTGGTAAAAAGGAAGGATTCCTTAATTTATATGAGAAAAATGAGGAGCCATTCCATACGATCCATGTAGATCCATGCATCTCGGGCCATTTTCCGAGTCTAAACGGCATAATAAATACATTTTAACAATCGTAGATGGTTTTACGAAATTTATGAGGATATTTCCAACAAAAACAACAAATTCACGAGAAGTGATAAACAAATTACAAAGTTATTTTAATCAGCTTAGTGCACCTAAGAGAATCGTAACGGACCGTGGAACTAGTTTGAGATCTAAAAAATTTATAAAATTTTTGGAAAGTCAGAATATTTTTCATGTATGCACAGCGACTTATTCTCCTCAGAGTAACGGACAAGCTGAGAGATACAACCGAACGATAATTCCTATAATAGCGAAATTTGCGGAGGAAAGAAAACACAAACAATGGGACTTGGTACTAACGAACATTGAATTCGTAACTAACAATACATCCATCTTTGGTGTAAATCAGAGAAAAACGAACGACGAGCTCGAGGAATTTGTTCAATCTAGGAATGAAAATTTAGGAACGCAATATGAATGACTTACGTGTCGAAATTAAGAAAAACATAGTAGACTCTCAAATCAAAAATAAACAATATTTTGATAAAAAACGTATTTCCGCCCAACGCTATAAAGTAGGCGATTTTATTCTGGTTAAGAACGTCGTGACAGAGCCCGGTATCAATCACAAATTGTTGCCTAAATATAAAGGTCCGTTCCTCGTTGCTAGAGTTCTTCCTGGAGATAGGTACGTCATCGAAAATATACCTGAGTCTCCGATGTCTCGTCGGGGTTTTAAAAGTATTTACGCGGCATTTAACATGAAACTTTACGATCACGGGCAATCAGAGTCGATTGTAGAGTCAGGAGAAGCCGAATTGTAGTAACGTAAATTTTGAATTTTTAAAAATAGTTATTAACGAACATTATGTAAAAGCTTATTAGAATTTCAATATAGATGTCACTATTTTTATATTAATATATAGAAACGAAACGTAGAGGGTTCTCGTCCAAGAGTCAAGATATATAGAAAAAAGATACAAAAAGCGAACGGACGTGTAGTGAAGAAAAGAAGAAATAAAAAATAAATAAATATTAAATAATAAAAAAACGTGTTTTGAAATTCTTTTGAAATATAAAAGAAACGACTAAAAACTTTACTACATATCAAATGAGCCAAAATGGCACACTTTTGTTGGATTAGGGTTAAAAAATTACAGTTCACACAACCAAAATTGGTATTGAGCCATCTATCTATTGGAATTTTTTAAACTAAAATCCCTCTGCCGTTTATTTTATGCGTAACTGCTTCTAACAACTACACAACCATTTAAGCATGAGTAGTTGCGAGTAGATACAAGTACTTGTGAGTAGTTTGCTCACGCCAATGGAATACACTTAATATAAACAATAAAAATAGAAAACAATAATAAATAATTTACAGTGGGTAATCAACATTTAGGCTGTTACAGCCTAAAGCATAAAGATGGCAGCACTATTATTTTTTAACATTTTTTTTCCTATCGAAACCAAAATGTAAACCAAAGCAACCAACACGAATAAAAATGACAACAAGAGATAATTTGCTTGAACTATTTATGTGTTTAAAGATTTCTCTGAAGTGATTCCAGATATGTATAATATTATATAATCAGGAATTTATCGGAAAATACAGGTGATTGTACAACTCATAATCAAATTTTTAAAATATCATTTTCATGTACATAAATTATTCGTGATAAAATATTTATTTGGACCAAAATTTAAATATAGAGATAACTTTTGGCGAAAATCGATCTAGAAACCAAGAATAAATTTATGGAACCAGAGGAATATCCGATTGCGAGAAGAGAATCAGAATCGTATTCGAAAAGAAACTTTCGAACAGAGAGTCATTCGACGCACTGTTCATGCTTCTTGCATCATCTGACAATTTTGTAAAGCAAAACCGTTTTCTCGCTGAACTTCCAACTGATAAGAAATTCTCAAATTGTTGCGGAAAACGTAAGCTTATGCTGCCTAAGGCGAACGTTCTAGAGGGTAACGATCCACATCGTAAACACTTTCATCGTAAACTATTTGACAATCAGGCGCCTATATGCTCTGCTGGTGTAACCTTCTTTTCTCCACATCAAGTCTGTAGTATTTGGAGTGTGAACCAACGTCAGAAGACAAGGTTCAGGTATGAAATACTTTTGAGAATGAAATAACAACAGAATATGATAGCAGTAAAGCGTAAATTGAGTATATATATATAAAAGCGAACGAGTATTTGGTAAGCGAAAGTGTAAAGATTAAAAAGTGTTTTAATGCGATATAAAAAGTATAAGTGATCAGTAAAATTGTGCGAAAATTATAAAAAGTGATAAATTAAATTGATTTTGTTTTATTCACAATCCAGTGATTCGAACCTTGATTGACAAGGCAAAAACGTAACAATATATGGGCACAAGCACACAGAGATGTCAGTGAATGCACCCCATTTGGACTTTTACTGTAGAAAAATTAACGTTTTTATGGGTTAATGCCCAGAGTTGGAAGATTATGTAAAATAGCAAAAGAAAACATGAAACTTAAAATTGTATTGTTACGGAATCACATATTTTTAAAGTCGTTATGTTAAGCTTACTTTATCGACAAATTTCATGTGGTTTATCATTGGCTATTGATTAGATTACAGGTATACTCATTAATAGAATTGGCGATTGCTACGGTACAAAAGAAACTAAAACATTTTTATCAATTAATTCAAGAAAACCTACCGTTAATTGTGGTTTAATTCACTTGTCGAACCTGACTTTGTATAATAATAAATAAAAATTGTGTATTTTAAATAACAATAATTTGTAATCAGTATCATTGTGACTATATCGAGTTTTATTAGGTTTATTGTGCCTGCGATATAAAACCGGGAATCCCAAACTGCTTTCGAATTAAATTTCTGATGTACTGTGTATTTTTGCTCAGCAGTAATCAGTATTATCCAACTACCATTTCCTGGTAATCGTCAAGTACCTTGCCAATTCTTAAGTGATTTATTTGGGAATTAATTATTGTTATACAAGTACATATTTTATAAACGTAAGTAAATCAAATTAATTTGCTTGTTTAAATTTAGTTTCATAATGACCGTCGCATTAAATCGTAAATAAAATTTGATAAAAAATTAAGATTTTATTGCGTTTCTGATAACGTTTTTTTAATTATACAAGTAATACACATATCAAATAAAAATCCAGTGCTGTGTCGTAACTAAGCAATAAATCTTATTTTGTTTTAGTAATTTCCAGAATGAAGATATTCGTTCGAAATCAATATCAGGATCCGGTGGAAATCGAAATTGATGCCACAGCCAAGGTAATAGATTTAAAAACAAGAATAACCGAACAAATTAATGGGCTTATGACTTGCGCTCTAGTATTAAAATTTGGCTTGAAAACCTTAATCGATGCAGACTCAATCAGAACTTCTGGTCTTCAACCTAATTCATTGTTAGACCTAACTCTGCTAGATCCTTTTAAAATTTCTGTTTTAACCCAAGATAATAAAATCCACCAGCTTGACGTGCATTACACGAATTCTGCTAAACTTGTTAAAAAACTATTAAATCGGTTGCTTAAGATCGACGTAGACGTCCAACGATTGTTGTTTAATACCAAAGAATTAAAGGATGACGATATTTTGACGGAAAAATCCGTAACACGAGGAACCACAATCAATTTAATTGTAGTCAATATAAATTTGCGATTAAATATTGTTCGGCAATCGGGACAAACGGAACGCATTGAAATGCCAAAAAATTCTACAGTCGACCAATTAAAACAAGTCATTTGTCGGAAATATAATGTACCACAAGGCTACGCAATTTTGAGATACAATAATCAAATATTAGTAAATAATGCTAAATCTCTTGCTGATTATAATATCAAGGATTTATCCGAAATTAATTTTCGGCCAGACGATATAGAAATTCATATCCTGCCCGCATCACTTGGTCGTAAGCCAATTACATTTCGCATGTTTCCGATTGATACTATCGGCCAGGTAAAGGATAAAATAGAAGCTGAAACTAAAATTAATAAAATATCGCAACAGTTAATTTGGGAAGGGAACGTACCCGGCGACGATGCTATTTTATCATGTGAGAACATTCGTAGTGGATCAACGCTTAACCTCGTGGTGGCTGTCCGAAGGTAAACAAATTTTAATCGGATTTATTTCAAACTCAAATTTTTTTTTTATTTTATTATAGTTTAATATTAAATATTCAATATGGACCCGCTGAAAATAGAATTCCAATTGCTGTTCAATCGACCGAGACTGTAGCTCAATTAAAAACCAAACTTCTCAATGCGGTTAATATACCGATCGCACAGCAAGAATTATTTGTGGACAATACAAAATTAGAAGATGCTAAAATTTTGATCGATTATGGTTTAAATGAAAGCTCCAATATTGCAGTGGAGCGTAAAGATTCGTTCGACGTACTCATTGAGACATATACGGGGCCTAAAATTTCGATACGTGTGCATAAGGATGATCGAATTGAAGATATAAAGAAACAAATTGATCAGCGCCTCGCTATAAAACCAGAACATCAACGTCTTTTATATTTTGGAAAGGAGTTGGCAAATGAATCCCTGGAAGATTATCGTATAGTAGACAAATGTACCCTTCATTTGGTGAATCGTGTAAGAGGCGGAAATGGTACTGGTAATGTTATGTATTAAGAAAAATTTAAATCAAAATAATTCTAATAATATGTGTACCTATATATTTACATAAAGAAAATAGTAACAACCAAATTACTAATGTCCTAGTCCAGATTTTATACGATGTATTTCAATAAAAATAACTTCACAATAATAAAAATTGCGTCCAACTTGAACGCACTCAAAACATGTTTGACAATTCGACAGTTTAAATATAAGTAATTCAAGATTAAAATATTTCTTTTTAATGTTCTCAGTACCTATGAAGGATCGTTTACAACTAACCACAAAACAATTAAAGAAGAATTATAATATGGTCGCATTCATATTGCTTATTGGGTAACCGACAAATTACATATTCTGTCACCGCCTCTTAATTTGATCCGTTAACCCAATTTGAATTTAAATACAAAAATAAAAACAAATAAAATTTAATTTTAATTATGAACTCTATTAACTCTAACATTTCCTTAAAGTTAAAACTTAATTAAAGCATAAATTTAAACTCTTACGATGTTTCTCAAATAAAATTCTTCCGAGTCCTTTTGTCATAATATCCACAACTTGATCGTTGGTTGAGATGTATTGCAACTTGATTTCCTTGTTGGCGCCAGCTTCTCGAATGAAATTATATTTCACATCAATATGTTTCATACGTTTATGATCTCGTGGCTCTTCTGCCACTTTGATGCATGACTGATTATCTTCGAATATCGTTGTTGATGATATGCAACGATGACCAAGTTCGTTCAATAAACAGCGTAACCATTTTGCTTCATAAATGCACTTTGCCAATGCCAAATATTCAGCTTC
This sequence comes from Tipula vernalis, assembly GCA_958295665.1. Taxonomy (NCBI): domain Eukaryota; kingdom Metazoa; phylum Arthropoda; class Insecta; order Diptera; family Tipulidae; genus Tipula; species Tipula vernalis. Next base: position 11,132,262 of record OY282559.1, on the reverse strand, counting down.
AGTTGACGAAAGACTGACAGTTGGTTGCTTTTGTGATAGCCAACTTACTGTATTGCCAAATACCATGAATACATCATAACCTGATGTTGATTTACGGTCGTTCTCATCACCAGCCCAATCAGAGTCAGCGTGTCCAGTCAAAATATCAGCTGTAGCATTGCGATGATAAACCATTTTCAATTCAGCCGTTCCCTGAATGTATCGCAAAATACGTTTCGCATACATGAAGTGTTCATCAGTACAACAGCTTTGAAATCGACTAAAAAAATTCGTTGATGCACACAAATTTGGTCGAGTTGTTTGAGTGGCATACGTCAAACATCCAATGAGCTCTCTATACGGCTGATCAGTCAAGTTATTTTTATCACCATTTGGTAAACTCAAACCATTTTCAATCGGTGTTTTCGCCAATTTACAGTTGTTCATATCAAATTTCATTAAAACATTCTTCAAATAACGTGATTGACTCAAGGCAATCGAATTATCACTTGAACTCCGTTCAACATGAATTCCCAAAAATAAATCAATTTTTCCAACATCCATCATTTCGAACTCTCCTGCTAACTTTGCTTTAATATCGTTGATCATCTGCACATTGTTGGAAATAATTGCCAAGTCATCGAAATACAAGAGAATATAACAAACGATGTCTTTTTCAAATTTGATATACAAGCATTGATCCGATTCGCAACGATTGAAACCAATTTCAATAATAAACTGATTAAAACGCTCATTCCACATACGTGAAGCCTGTTTCAATCCGTATAATGATTTATTCAACTTGCAAACCATTGTTTTGTCTTTCACAAACCCTTCTGGTTGTGCCATGTAGATATCTTCCTTCAATTGTCCATTCAGAAATGCACATTTTACATCCATCTGATGCATTTCATATCCAAAATGATTGACGATTGACAATAAAACTCGAAAAGTTATTAGCTTGGCCGTTGGTGAATACGTTTCATTATAGTCGAAACCTTTTTCTTGCGAAAACCCACGAGCAACAAGTCTTGCTGTTGAATCACGGATCAACAGGTTTTAAAATCATGTTATCTCAAAATGCTCAATATGCATTTTGTATATAAATTATATTTTTTGCACTTTTTGATAATGTGAGAAAATTAGTATATGTTATGTACATACATAACATATAGAATGTAGAATGTAGTGTAGAATGTATCACATTTTGTATAAATAGCACGGAATATGGTAAAATAAAGCAGAATTAAAACGAACGTTAAACTAGTTTAATTAAAAGTTCTCTCGAGTATTCGCTTGGCCCTTTCCTGGTAACCAGGCTAATACTCCCACAAATTCAAAGCAGAGGCTTGAGTTTTTCATGGTCCTTCGAGCCGGATACGCTACAAAGAGCGTATTCCGCAATCAGCAAGTCCGAAGCCAGTCAACAACAATCGGATATTCAGTTCCATCTTTACCACAAGAGGAGCCAAATTCCGAGGCTAGTAAAACAACAAGTCGGACAAGCAGGTATTGACGTCGTTCCAGACGAACCATCTGCAAATCAACAAGCGCTACACAGAGCGCATTTCCCGAGCCGATAACAACAATCGGGAAAGACTGCGGCTGACGTCGTTCCAGACGTAACGGCAGCAAAAATTTGATACGCCACAACCAGCGTAAATTAATTAACAACATGGAGAGCAAACTACGGCTGCAGGCAGAAATTGCCGAAGAAATAACAACGTTGCAGAGAAATTATGGCAAAGATAGTTTATCCCGCAAAACTAAGTCGTACTTGGAATCGCGGATAGCAAAGGTAAAGGCTTTATACGTGAAGTATTTAGCAGGCGACGAAGAAATTCGTGCTGCAGAGTCACCGCTAGATTCAAGTCATCCATACCTCAAAAAGAGGAAAGAAGTTTCGGAGAATTACGAGATTCTGATAGCTGACATGCGCCAACGGTTAAACGCCGGACCTCCATTAACACCAACAATATCGACGGCGGATATTTCACAACTTCAGCAATTCGATATCAGCGGATATGACGAGTTTGTGGTTACGCCACCCGATATCCCGGGTTTCGGTGCAAAAACCCATGCTCCGTCAAACAACAACGAGGGGGCAGAGCCGAAGCAAAGTGAAAGCGATGAACCCCAACAACATTCATCGCTACATGGCAACGAGCGAGACACATCTGATAGACATGGCATCAGGCAGTTGCTAAAAAAACAGGACGTGCTAATGCGTCAATTGTACAAAAAAATCGGGTCAATTGATTACGCCTTAGAAATGGGAGAAGTTACAAAGGAATATGTGCAACTAAAGGTTCATCAGTTGCAAAAGGGAGTAGACCAAATTGATGAGCTGCACACTACTATCATGGTGGAGTCAGAGGAAGAACATCGGACAGATAATTATTTCATAAACAACTACCATGACACCTTGCAGGATAAAGTGGAAACAACAATTATTTGACTGCAGCAAGCTCAGATTGAGGCAAAAGAAGTTTCAACAGGTTGTACCAAGCTCCCAAAAGTGGAAATTCCCACTTTTTCCGGAGATTATGAGCAGTGGAGTTCATTCAACGACATTTTTACCGAAGTTATTCATAGGAATAAGAAAATTTCCGATACGGTGAAAATGACGTACCTAAAATCTCACGTTCAGAAGAGTGCGGCCCAGCTGATCCGTCACCTATCAACAACGGGTGAGAATTACAGAGCGGCCTGGGACTTGCTTCAGGCAAGATTTGAAAATCCAAGATTATTGGCGAGCAAGTATTTCAACACATTGTTGTCATTACCAACCATACAAGTAGCCACTGCCGGGGCAATTCGTAACCATCACGATACTGCAAAGGAGATGTTGCACAATATAGAACGACTACAAATGTCCATCCCATTTGAGTCATTTGTGGCATTTATATTGCTAAAGAAGTTAGATCCCGATACCGCTAGGCTGTATGAAACAACATTAGCCAAACCTCGAGAAATTCCAAACATAAAAGAATACTTCAATTTTATGGAGAGAAGATTCCAGTCTTTGGAAACCATGGGGAGCGCCAAACCAACAACGGTAAGAGCACCTCCACTGACCATGCCACCATTAAATAGAGTGGTTGCAGCGACGTCCATCAACAAATGTCTGGTCAAACCTTGCAGAGAAAATCACAGGCTGGATCAATGCAGCCAATTCAGGGAAATGTCGACACTGGATAGAGCAAGGTTGATAAATGAGGCCGGCCGCTGTGTTCGTTGCCTCTCCCAAGCTCATAAGAGAGGTGATTGTAGAGCGGCAGTATGTATTGTCTGCAAGAGGCAACATCACACCCTTCTGCATTGCAACAACGCCGCTACAACGAGCATGAGCACAGCTAAGACTTTCCTGGTCAACCAACAAGGACCTGTGCTATTACCAACTGCACTAATTAAAGCAACAACTAGCAATGGGCAGATCATCTTGTTAAGGGCCTTGATAGATTCTGGATCTCAAACCACTTTAATATCATCAAAGGCTGCCAACCTATTGAATATTAGAAGACAAAAAACCCACGTCAACATTTCGGGTATAGGCGGAAATAATGCTGGCATATGTCGGCAGACTATCAACGTCGAGATAGCACCAAGATTCTTTGGAGGTTTTCGTTTGAATATCGATGCCTTAATATTTGATAAACTGGCGCAACAGCTTCCTGAGACCAACATCAATGTCGACAAATGGAAGCATCTCCACGACATACAGTTAGCGGATCCACAATACAATATGTCACAACCCATTGACCTGGTAATTGGTGCGGACTATTTATTACCCATTATTAGTAACCAACGATATCCTGAAGGGAGAACGCCATGAACCCATGGCTCAACGTACGGAATTTGGGTGGACCATTATTGGCAACTTAGGAGCCCTTGCAGACCAAACAATAACAAGCATGGTGACTACCAAGACGATTGAGGAACAACTAAAATTATTCATCGAAAACGACAATATCCAAGAGGAAAGGAGCCGCACTGAGGAAGAAATCAAGATTGAGTCACATTTTGAGTCAACTGTAGAGCACTGCCCCGATGGAAGATACATGGTGAGGATTCCATTTAAGACAAATAATATCAACTTGGGGGAGTCAAGACGAACAGCGGTAGCCAGATTATTACAGCTCGAAAGAAAGTTCGACAAGGATGCATCTTTCAAGCAGAATTATCATCAGTTCATGCAAGAATACATTGACCTAAAACATATGAAGATAATCAACACAGAGTCTGAACGCTTGAAAGCGAGTGAAAGCTATTATATACCACATCATGGCATTATAAAGCAAGATAGTACAACTACCAAACTCCGGGTCGTTTTCGACGCTTCTGCAAAAACAACTACGGGAGTGTCACTAAATGATTTAATGATGACTGGCCCAAAATTGCAAGAGGACTTAGTTGACATTCTCCTCCGGTGGCGTAGACACAAATTCGTCATAACCGCTGATATCGAAAAAATGTACAGACAAATTTGGATTCATAAACGGGATCGAGATTTTCAGCGCATATTATGGCGAAATGATCCAACAAAACCTATGGCCACTTACAGACTAAACACTGTTACATATGGCACCACCGCTGCCAGTTTCTTAGCCGTAAGAGCGTTATTAAAACTAGCAGAAGATAATAGCAGTATCTATCCAACCGCTGCTAAAATTCTATCATCAGATTTGTACGTAGATGATCTTTTAACTGGAGGTGACAGCAAGGCGGAAATAATCTTGGCCGTGAATCAGCTAAGGACTCTCACGGAGCTAGGCGGAATGACTCTAAGGAAATGGGCTTCGAATTCTGCGGACGTTCTGGATCATATTCCCAGTGAATTGCATCGTACAGGCAACCTATCAATCAAGCTAAATGATTCCGTCAAAACCTTAGGGATAATATATCATCCCCTTGTGGACATTTTTAAGTTCGATGTATCCGAATTGCATCTATCCGATTGCAATCCAACAAAGCGTTCATTGTTATCAGATTCCTCAAAATTATTCGACCCCATAGGATGGCTATCACCAATAACCATCACGGCCAAACTGATGATGCAAGAAGCTTGGAGAATTGGAATAGATTGGGATGAATCATTACCAGCAACATTAAATACTAGCTGGGTTAAGTACAAAGAGGAGATGTCAATAATGACGGAGATTTCAATTCCTCGATGGATTGGTATAACGAGGGAGTCATCAGTTGAGCTTCATGGATTTGCAGATGCATCAGAGATGGCATACGCTGCCGTGGTATATTGCCGAAACATCGACAGTATGGGCAACATTACCACAAACTTATTAATGTCAAAAACACGAGTGGCCCCTATCAAAACAAAGCTGCCAATTCCACGTCTTGAGTTAAACGCAGCATTGCTATTGGCAAAACTGATGAATCATGTTCAGAGTGCTATGGGACTCAATAACGTCAAAACGTATGCCTGGTCCGATTCAACAATTACATTGTGTTGGATAAAGGGGGAACCAAACCGGTTCCAAACATTTGTGGCAAATCGAATATCGGCTATAAATAGTATGTTACCAACAACAACATGGAATCATGTGAAGTCAAGTGACAACCCGGCGGACATAGCATCACGTGGAACAACCCCACTGGCGCTGGCAAACAACCATTTCTGGTGGAAGGGACCTGACTTTCTTCAAAACGAGGTAATATCAGACACACCTACACCAGAAAACCTGGTGGTATTAGAACCAAATGACTTAGAGGAAAAGGTCGTGCAAGCATTCATCGCAGTAAAAGAAGCCAACCCGTTTGCAGCACTATTCAAGCGCCATTCCAACATCAACAAATTGAAACGGATCATCGCGTACTGTAAACGTTTCATTAATCGTAATAAACTTGCAAACCAATGGAATGAAGTGCCATCAAATCAAGAACTCCAGGACGCGGAAACTACAATCCTCAGAATCATGCAAGAACAAGATTTTCATGATGAAGTTCTCTGCCTCAAGTTTGCAAGAAAAATTAACAACAAAAGCAGGCTTGCGTCATTGAACCCAATGGCAGGCGATGACGGCCTGTTACGTGTAAATGGGCGTTTACGAAACGCAGATCTTCCAGCCACCAGCCGATATCCGATCATTTTGGACAGCCATAATATTATCACACTACGAATCATTTAAGAAACCCACCGTAACACGATGCACGGTGGTACTCAGTTGACTTTAGCACACTTAAGAAACAAATACTGGGTTATAGATGGTAAGCGTGCTGTCCGCAATGTAGTGCGAAAATGTCTAAAATGTTTCCGCTACAAACAACACATATCGGATCAACTAATGGGCATCTTACCAGCAGCTAGGGTTCAGCCAGGAAGAGCATTCGCAAAAACAGGAATCGACTATGCTGGTCCCATCCAATTAAGGATAACTAGAGGAAGAGGTTACAAGTCATATAAAGGATACATAGCTCTATTCATATGCATGGTAACAAAAGCTATTCATATCGAGATAGTTAGCTGCTTAACAACAGCAGCATTCATTGCCGCCTACAAACGATTCGTGTCCAGACGAGGCTTATGCACGGATATTTACTCCGACAACGGAACTTATTTCGTTGGAGCTGATGCTGTATTAAAGAAGAATCATCACACCGCCATAAAATCACTACCAACCGACATCGCCGCTATGATAGCTGTTGATGGTACTAACTGGCATTTCATACCACCTCATGCTCCTCACTTCGGAGGCATTTGGGAAGCAGGAATAAAATCAGTAAAATTCCATCTCAAGAGGGTTGTAGGAGAATCCACATTAACATTTGAAGAACTGTACACGGTAACCAGCCAAATCGAGGCATGTCTCAACTCCAGGCCATTAATAGCACTTTCAAATGATCCTTCTGATCTAACAGCACTAACACCAGGGCATTTTCTTATCGGTGATTCACTCAAGGCGCCACCATCTGCGAGCATCGAAGCCATTGGGTTAAATTCAAGATGGCTCATGATTGAACAAATGGTACAACAATATTGGAAACGCTGGTCATCCGAGTACATTCACCAACTACAACAGCGGTATAAATGGAAAAATGTCCAACCCAATCTAAAAGTACACGATCTAGTACTATTAAAAGATGATCAGCTACCTGCCACTCGATGGAAATTGGGACGTGTTCTTGAGGTTCATGCTGGCAGGGATGACCTAGTTAGAGTCGCAACAATTAAATGCCAGGATGCGACATACAAAAGACCAATTGTCAAATTATGCAAACTTCCGATTGAGAAAGAACTTAGTGATGCAGCACCTGCACCATATATTGACAACGGCTCCGCTAGCAGTAACAGCGCAGGTCCTAGACAAGAAAAAGTCAGCAACGCATTACCTAGCAGTAACAACGCTGCTCCCAGGCAACAACCTCAGCGACGAGCAAAGCTAGGTAGAGCAAACCAAGTAGCTCTTGCAATTTTCTCTTTTTGCTGCCTTCTGGGGTTAGCACAAGCAGACATCCGGATTACTCCATTGAACAAGTCCACCGGAATACATTTCGAGGAATTAGGCAAGCTCGAAATTGTGGCAATGAGATGGACATTAGTAGTTCATTACAACCTGAGCAGCTACTGGGATGAAATTGAGAATTTTAAGCAAGCTCACACCGAGTTAACAACGGTGTGCGCGGAGCTTAATCTAAGTTGTAACATCATGCTCCAACAACTCCTATGGCAATACAATAATTTGATCGCAGATAATGTGCTATTGTTTGAAAGCAATCAGGATCGGAGACGGGTAAAACGCGGTTTCGGAGATACCGTCGGCCTGGTACTAGGGGACATGTTCGGAGTTCTTAGTCAGCGTGAGGCTGAAATATACGAGGCTCAGTTTGAGGCAATTGGCAACAACGAGAATCATCTATTGGTTCTGATAAAAAATCAAACAAGCGTAATAGATAACACCGTAAAGTTAGTGAGACATAACTCCAACCTTACCATCACAGCGATAAACAACTTAATCAAGGAACAACATCGTCTGCGACAGGATATGATGCTGCTACAGGAATATAGAACATATGAAGATAGAGTGCGCTCAGTGTTTATAAACTTGCTTGAAATGACTTTAGTGCTTAAGAGCCTTGAGGATACACAGCAAGGCTTACTTGACGTGGTTCATCATGTTCATCAAGACATTCTGCACCCGTCCATACTTACACCAACTCAGCTAGAAGAAGAGCTGCAAGTGATCCGACAACACGTGCCAACAACCGTTACTCTTCCGGGCCACAATATTCATGACCTCCGTCATGTGTACCAAAGTATGACCGTACGCAGCCGAGTAACCCAGAAGTATGTAATAATTGAAATCATAATACCACTTTCGTTTGCATGGAATTATACGCTTATAGCTATAATTCCTGTACCAGATATTGCTCATGGAAACACGCAGTCACACATTGTCCCTTCAACTGACTATTTGGCCATGGACAATCGGCGCGAACATTTCGCGTTGATGACAAAAGAAGATGTAAACCGATGCCATATGTTCCAACATAAGCAATTTTTGTGTGAAGTGTCACCTATTATTTCCCTGAATGACCCTAATCAATGTGAGATAGCCATTTTGCAACGGAAGGACGGGTTAGACACAACATGCAACATTAGAACAACAAACGCTACCAACCATTGGATTAAACTTCATGTCCCAAATCAGTGGATATATGTGGTACCAAACGAAACTACTGTTGATGTCATATGTGATTCCAGAATACAGCCTTACATCTTTCGTGGTTCCGGTATAGTAGAAATCGAAGCCGGCTGTGTGTTACGAGACGCCAATATTCAAATTATTGCCATAGGGACCGCTCAGCATATCATCAAAAAAACGTTATATGAAACAGCACATTTAATGCATGGTACCCATAATTTGCACGATTTGGTTACATCGATAAAGAAGAACATGGCTCACAACGATTTAAACTTGTTGACTACACCAGAAACAACTGAGCTGAAGAACCATTGGAATGAGTTGAGGGAGAAGGAAGTACTACCTATCCATCAGAACATTCATCACGTTCACCATTATACGATGATTCACGTGATATTTTGGAGTTGCTTAGCTATAGGAATCAGCTGGATTACATGCAAAATAAGGGGAAGACGGATACCCAACAGACCTCCTTCTCCACTTCCAGGCTCGGCTGACAGCATTGTATAAACATTGTGAGAGGCGGGAGTATGTTGAATCACGGATCAACAGGTTTTAAAATCATGTTATCTCAAAATGCTCAATATGCATTTTGTATATAAATTATATTTTTTGCACTTTTTGATAATGTGAGAAAATTAGTATATGTTATGTACATACATAACATATAGAATGTAGAATGTAGTGTAGAATGTATCACATTTTGTATAAATAGTATAATAGTAAATAGTTCTCAGCTGAAAATGCATAACCAGCAAACCAAATTCCCGGTTCATATCCGTACCGATCTGGTTTTCTTTTTAAACGATCACCACGGCACAATTCATTGTTGTTAGCCATGCTATTCGAAGTACTGTGGACATTATCATTTATGTTACCGATGCCATCTAAATTTGCATCGTGGTTATGTTCACGTTCGTCATCAATATCATCACCTGCCGCCTCTGAATTAGATATATTGACATAATTCAAACGATCGAAAATTGATTTCTCGTTGAATGTCACATTACGACCCATGACAAGCTTGTCATTTTCGATGTCCCATAGTCTATACGTGTGTGATGATAAATCATATCCGAGCATGTAACATTTTGATGATTTAGCATCCAACTTTGTACGATTTTCTTCCGGTACATAATTGTGACAAATCGAACCAAAAACACGAAGTTGCGACAAATCCGGCTTTTTGCCATACCAAATTTCAGCAGGCGTCTTACTAACAAATTGTTTACCAACGGCACTTATTGGTGAACGAATCTTAATATAATTTGTGCACAAAACAGCTTCGTTCCAGAATCGACGACTTAAACCACTCGACATAATCATTGTTCTTGCTTTTTCAACCACAGTACGATTAAAACGTTCAGATACTGCTTTCATTTCCGGATTGTAAGGTACCGTGAAACTCAGCCGAATACCCTTCTTGACACAAAAAGATTTAAATTCTTTTGAGCAATACTCGCCGCCATTATCCAATTGTAATTTCGCAATTCTTTTCCCATGTTGCGTTTCAGCCATAGCAACATATTGTTGGAATTTATCGAAAACCTCACTTTTCTGCTTCATGGATGTACGTGAAAAATCATCAGTAAAGCTAACAACAAATCTCGAACCGTCATACGCCATTTCACTCATTGGACCACTGACATCAGTGTGAATCAATTCTAAAACTCGTTTAGAACGGATTTCCTTTCTGGGTGGATATGGTAAACGCGTTTGCTTACCAATTACACAAGGTTCACAAAACTTGTCATCGATGTTCACCTTAAATTTGTCCAATCCAATCGCCATGTTTTGATTCACCATCTTTTTCATGTCCAATCCAATCGCCATGTTTTGATTCACCATCTTTTTCACGTTCCACTCCAGCAATCCCCGCAAACACACTTCGTTCAACATAAAAAATTGTCTGGTATAGCTGACCATTACAGCGGGCAGCGAACATATTTTTACCATTCTTCGAAATAAATGCAACATCACCATTAAATATGATTTTGTAACCTTTGTCAGTCAATTGACGAATTGACAGCAAATTGCATTTAACATTCTCAACAAATAAAACGTTTTGAATCATTTTCGTTAAATTATCATCATTGAAAAATGTCTTTATAGAAATATCACCTTTTTGCTTTGCCACTAATGATGCGCCAGCTTTTGCCGTTGAAATACTTATCGGTTCAATTCTATGCATGCTATTGAAAAATACCTTATTGTTAACGATATGATGTGTTGCGCCCGAATCAAGAACAAAGTTTATCTCTTCAAAGCCATCACTGCCATTCTTTGATGTTTTGGCACCCATGCAACATGACGCAACATCATCGTTATTCCCAACTGACTCACTAATGACATCCTGTTGTTCACAAAGCAAAAACTCTGGATTGCCATCTTTCTCAGCACAATTTGCACCGACACTTTTCTTATTGTACACAACATTTTTCTTTGACAATTTTACCCTGCAATTTACTTTTATATGCCCTGGCTTTTTACATCTGTGACAAATAACCTTTGAACGATCTGCTTGCATTGCCATCGAATCACTTGATGTACCGCTACGTCCATTTCCACACGCAGCACGCTTTCCACACTCGTCCAATAGACGACTTTTAACAAATTCGATTGTTATCTTTGTTGTATCCATTGTTTCCAGCGCTGTAACCAAGCCAGCGAAACTTTTTGGCAATGTTAAAATCAGATGACAGGCAACGTCAAGTTCTTCCATTGTGGCACCAATTAATGTATCGTATATTTCCTTCGCGAACTGTTTGTCTTTAATATACTCCAGTTGAGAATCACCAATACATTGCACCAAAATTGATTTGCACTTTTTCTCATCACATATCAACGTGTCTCTGATCCTCTCACTTTTAACCTCATCTTTCGCATCAACTGGAACATCTCTCAATAACGTGTCCAATGAACTCGTTAAAAACTTTTCTAGACTCTTTTCTTCTAGTAATGTTTTGACTCGAAATTTCCAATTCGAGAAATTCGAACCATCAAATGGTTTTACTTTTTGCATGTTTGATTCCATACTTCAACTTGCCCAATATTGTGAAATTAATTTAAAAAAATAAAATGTTCAAAGCACGAGGTAACCGATGAACCAAACAAAAACTATTTCACAATACACGAAAAACCACGCGCTTAACCTTCAAAGTATTAGTTTATGCGTACGATTTTTAGAATTAAAAAAAACTATTTAAAACTATTATTTAATCACTACTGGCCCATAACCTATTAAAATGGTTAAAGAAATAAACCACGTGGTATTAAAATGTTTAAAGAAAATAAAATACGTTTATGCAAGATTAAAATATTTCTTTTTTAATGTTCTCAGTATGAAGGATCGTCTACAACTAACCACAAAACAATTAAAGAAGAATTATAATATGGTCGCATTCATATTGCTTATTGGGTAATCGACAAATTACATATTCTGTCATTCAATACCCCCCTCCTCCCTCTACAATACTCAAACGGTCTTTAATCTATCCGAAGATAATGGTTTAGTGAAAATATCGGCTAACTGATCTTTAGTACATGTGTATTGTGCGTAAATTTAACCTTGTTTCCAGTTTCTCTCGAATGAATGAAGTGATATCAAATATCGATGTTTAGTTCGCTTGTGAAATTCTAGATTGCAGATCAGCCGAATGGTACTCAGATTGTTAATAAATAGTGTGGAGGGGCCGGGATGTAAGTCACTTCTTTAACCGCTATACATCCAGCCATATATTCAGCCTCGGTCGTTGAAAGTGCAAGGTCGAGTATTGGTGACATAATTTCAGTCTGAATATCCGATTCGCCGTTCACCATCGAATATTTTATGTCAATTAAATATTTAATTATTCTTTTAACCGCATATCAGTGCGAATCACGAATGTGATGTAAACATTGAACATTTCTCACGATTACGTTCAATTTGCAGTCCAACAAAGTTATCCGATTATATTGAACTCGAAAGTCGGCCGTGACCAGTTTATCATCAACATAACGTATTATTAGTACTCGAATGAAGCCATACTTGCTCAAAAAAGTGTGAAATGTTGTATTACAACAGTGTGGAGACTTTTTCAATTTACATACCTTTTTCAGTTGATATTTGTCCCATCTCGTATGGCGTCAAATAAATGTCTTCCAGTAACTCGTCTTATAGGAATGCTGTTTTTACATCAAACTGCATAGTTTCTAAATCATTTCGTGCTGCCACAGAGAGAAGAATCCTAATAGAGTCAAAATGTGTTGTCGATGCAAACGTTCCTTTTACTTGGTGATAAACCAACCCAATTTTCCTCATAAGTCTCAGGACTATCACCTTCAACAAAATTTGCCTCGTAGTCGTATCGTGCAGGGATCCTGATTTTTTCGCAATTGTGTAATTTATAGCTGGCATTGTCTTATTGTTCTATATCTCGAATTCCTTATTTAGTTCTATTATTTTCAGATTCATGAATGCAATCCATGATATACCCTGGTTTGGGTATATAGTAGGTTACTGTTCTTCTTACTTCAAATATTAGAATATTCTCGGGTACATTGGTTGTTCGGAATATGACTTTTATGGCTGTTGTTGGTTCTATTTTTTGTTCTGTGTTATTCCATCTGTTGATTCTTTCAATTTTCGTAATTTTTGAGTTTGAGGTGATATGATTTTTTTAAGTTTTCTGTTGTATACTTTAGCGAAGCAATGCACTATTGCTATCATTTTATACATTTGCAATGTAATTATTTTTATTGCTATCGATAAAGACTGTAAACAAGCGTGTAACAAGGTAGAATAAATCAGTTGTTATCTAACTACGGAACCGAGTATTTTTATTAATCTTCATATACAACACTGGCGACGAGAATAAAAATCAAATTTAAATATATATAATATATAAAAGTGTTTTTATATAATGTCTTCAGTAAAGTTTGGAGAAGTCTTTAGTATAGAAGATGATTTCATCGTATTTAAAGAAAGATTGGAACTGTTTTTCTTATTGAACGGTATTAACGATGTGAAAAACAAGACAATGCATTTATTGTCGTCATTGTCGGTAACGGTGTACAAACTGTTAAGAATTTTGGTAGCACCTAAGTCACCACAGGACGAAAAGTATGAAGATGTAATAGGCAAGTTGGAAGAACAATTCACAACCAGAGTAAATTGTTTTCGTGAACGAAGAAAATTTTACAATGTATGTCAACTTGAAGGAGAGCGAATTGTCGAGTTTTACAACAGAATAAAAAGTGTATCCGTGAATTGTGAATTTGGTGAAAACCTTGAACAGGTTTTAATAGATAGATTTGTGTGCGGTTTATTACCAGGGCGGAGTTTTGATAAAATGTGTGAGTTGAAGAAGGATGTAAAGCTAAAAGAATGTGTTGAGTTGGCTTTAGGAATGGAAGACATTGAGACTCACAAGATACATCAGGTGAATGGTGCTAAACAATTGGGGAGAAGAAATGAATTTTGTACTGTTTGTGGGTATAAAAGTCATAATGATAAGCAATGTAAGTTTAAAAGTTACAAATGCAATAATTGTGGAGAGGTCGGACATTTAAAAAAAATGTGCAAAAAAAATAAATGGCAGACACGTGGAAATGGAGGTAGAACAACAGTAGCGCAAATTGATGAGGAGCAAGCGTCTCAAGGACACCGGTATGGAGCAAGGCACGGGGATGATGAAAAATCAATATTTATGGATATGGACGAGATGAATATGATTATGATTGATGATGATCGAGTTCAGGGTCAAGGGAAGTTAGAATGTTCTAATCTTAAAAAAAGGGTAAATGTAAATTCTTTGTTAAATGATAGAAATTTTTGTAATTCTAGCTTATTTATGGTTGTATTGGAAATTGAAGGTCAAGAGATTGCACTTGAGATCGATACGGGATCGGGAATATCCGCATTACCTGAACCGGTTTATAATCAGTATTTCAAACATTTGGAGTTGAAAGTATTTACAAATAAGTTGAGTGCGTATAATGGAGCAAGTATTAACGCGTTGGGCTACGTTGAAGCGAGCATATCCTATAAAAAGCAAAAAGCAATTGGGAAGTTTGTGATCATTTCAAATGGCTGTCGACCCCTGTCGCGATATTTTTAAATTATTAGATTTTAAACTAGAGATAAATAATTTCAATTATAAGAGTAATGATGATGTACCAGATGTTTTAAAGGAACAGGTAGAAAAATTAAGTGAGGGGCTTGGATGTTATACGGGGGGAGAAATCAGTTTAAGGACGAAAGATAATGCGATACCAGTATTTGTGAAGCCACGCCCGGTGCCATTTGCATATAAGGTTAAACTAGAAGAGGAACTAGAAAGGCTAGAGAAACTGGAAGTCATAACGAGAACGGAAACAAATGAATGGGGTACACCTTTAGTGATGGTATTAAAAACAAATGGTCAAGTAAGGTTGTGTGCCGATTATTCAGTTACTGTTAATCCGATGTTGCAAGATATAAACTATCCAATACCTCGGATAGAGGACATATTCGCAGCACTGCAAGGAGGCCAAACGTTCACAAAGTTGGATTTGTCACAGGCGTATCACCAGCTGAAAGTTGATGAAAGAACGGGAAAAATGCTTGCTTGGAGTACATATAAAGGGTTGTACAAGGTAAACCGTTTAACCTATGGTTGTAAGCCAAATACGTTTATCTTCCAGAACGTAATTGATAAGGTTATAAGTGGATGCAGTGGAACAATTGCATTTGTAGATGACATACTTATAACTGGTAAAACTAGAGGGGAACACATGGAAAACTTGAAAGTGGTACTAGAGAGAATACAACACGCAGGATTGAAGATCAACAGAAAAAAATGCATATTTTTTGGTGAAAAAGCTGAATATTTAGGCTTTATTATCAACAAAGTAGGTCTACATAAAGATAAAAAGAAAACAAAAGCAATTGAGGAAATGCCTGCACCAAAAACGAAAACAGAAGTAAGATCTTTTTGCGGAATGGTTAATTACTATGCGAGATTCATTCCAAATGCGTCAATAATTTTGAAACCCATATATGATTTAATCAAAATGAAGGAAATTAGATGGAGCTCGGAAACTGAAGAAGCTTTCAAACGGATAAAAAGAGCGATTGTGTCTGACGAAGTTTTGGTTCATTTTAACCCAGAGTTGAAAATAATTTTAACAACAGATGCATCACAGCAAGGGATTGGTGCGCAATTATCACACGAATTTGTGGATGGAGAGAAACCAATTGCATTTGCATCTAGGACCTTAAGCAAAGCGGAGTCAAACTATGCAATGATTGATAAGGAAGCGTTGGCTATTTATTTTGGGGTGAAGCGATTTGAACAGTATTTAATGGGGAAACGTTTTCTCCTAAGGACTGACCATAAGCCACTTGTTTCTATCTTTGGGTGTAAAAAGCGAATTCCTATGATGTCTGCAAGTAGGTTATTGAGGTGGGCGTTGTATTTATCCAGCTTTGAATTTGAGGTCAAATGTGTGTGTGCAGATGCGCTCTCCAGGCTAGCGGTGCAAGAAAGTGATAGGTATACAGATGAAGAGTTTACGTATTTAAAGTTTATACAGAATGACATGGGGAGGCCAATAGATCTAAAAGACATAGAAAAGGAAACGAGGTCGGATGAGGTACTGTGCAAAGTGTTAGAGCAAGTAAAAACAGGATGGGCCGAAGGGTGTAGTTCAAAGGACAGTATTTTTCCATATTTCTGTAGACGAGCAGAAGTATATGTGGAGTCTGGAGTGTTAATGTGGGGTCATCGGATAATAATACCTAAGTGTTATAGGTCGACGTTATTAAAAGAAATTCACTCCAGTCATCAGGGAATTGTAAAATTAAAGCAGACAGCGAGATCATATTTTTGGTGGCCGAGTATTGATTCAAATATTTAAAATCTAGTGAAGCAATGTGGACAATGCCAAAAGTTTATGAGCATGCCAAAAAAAATTGAGCTGAAATCTTGGCCCGAAACAACAAGACCATTGGAGCGAGTTCATTTAGATTATTGTGGGCCAAAATATGGAGTGTATTATTTAGTAGTGATTGATGTCTACACTAAATGGCTGGATGTGCGTGTAATGAAAGAGATGACAGCAGGGAAAACGATAGAGGCCCTGAAAGAAATTTTTGTCGTGTTAGGAATGCCACAATTAATAGTCACAGATAATGGTCCAGCATTTATATCTAGAGAATTTTCCATATTTGTAAAGGAAAATGGTATAAGGCATATTACGTCACCGATATATCATCCACAATCAAATGGACAAGCAGAAAATTCTGTCAA
Source organism: Tipula vernalis (assembly GCA_958295665.1). Taxonomy (NCBI): domain Eukaryota; kingdom Metazoa; phylum Arthropoda; class Insecta; order Diptera; family Tipulidae; genus Tipula; species Tipula vernalis. The sequence continues at coordinate 11,115,353 of OY282559.1, read as the reverse complement.
AACATTTAAAGCTGCGTTGGAAAAAATGTACGAGTCAGAAAGTAGGAAACCGGTTGATTTGAAATATCTGGTGCAAAAATTTTTATACATGAGTCGAAGTACAATGAATAGTAAGACAGGAAGGACGCCATTTGAGATGATGTTTGGGAGGAAACCTCAGATGAGGTGGGATATGTTGGCTTCGAGTAGCGGGATAAGTAGAACGGATTGTAATAGTAGTAAAAATGTTAAATCATTTAATAAGGAAGAAATAGTATGGGTAAAGGACAGTAGAAGAAATATATGGGTAAAAGGGGTAATTAAAAGAGTTCTGGGGAGTAATACCTATATTGTAAAAAGTGGGAAACATGAATCAAAGATGCATGCAAATCACGTAAAAAAATCATTTGAGGAAACGGACAAAGACAATGGGGTATTAAGAGAGAAGGACGATACAAAAAATGTTACGTTGAAAGAAATCTTAGAGAATAAGGTCAGAAGAGGAGTTGGATATGCGAATCTTTCTGGTGTAAGTGAGAGAGGTCTCAGTGCGGCAATGCAGCCTAATGATACTACCAATACAAGTATAAATACGCGTCCCAAAAGAAGTAGGAAAATGCCTGATAAGTTAAATTTGTAAAACAACATGTATATAGTATGAACGTAATTTTATATAACGTAATTTTGAATAACGTAATAATTTCTGTAAAAATGTTCGTAAAACAACAAAAGTAAAGTAAGAGATATGTTGTATACTTTAGCGAAGCAATGCACTATTGCTATCATTTTATACATTTGCAATGTAATTATTTTTATTGCTATCGATAAAGACTGTAAACAAGCGTGTAACAAGGTATAATAAATCAGTTGTTATCTAACTACGGAACCGAGTATTTTTATTAATCTTCATATACAACATTTTCTAGGTCCACTTCTATTGGAATTTTATTTATGTAACGAATGGTCTCCAGTATGAAGTTAGGTACATACGCAGTACTGTGATGGATTTTTGTAGATCTATACTTTTTAAAATTCTATTGGCCGTTTCCATCTCTCTTATTTGAATTTTGACCCTGTTTTTGCCAAATTGTTTTACTTGTAACATTTTCCCATAATTTAGCAAATTTATTTTTTCTGCTATTATTATGTCTTCTATCCATTTTTTTCGATGATGACAAAATAGGTCCATCGTCTCCGGGTAAGTATTTATTATTTGTATATGGGATGGTCTTATTTTCTACGTTTTCTACGTCTTTCTCTTTTTCGCACAGAATTATCGATGCTTGACGTTTGCTTATTTCAGCTCTATTTATGTTCTTTAAACGATTTATTGTGACGTTTGGTAACCATTGTATATAAGTCAGCATTACTTTTGTGGCTCCTTTGGTATTCCACCGTTCCATCGGAACTTTTACGATTTCTAAAATGGAGATTTTGTAAATTATATTTAAAATTGTAAAATTCTGAAAACTATACCTTAAAATTGTTATATTATTCCAAGTGACCTTCGTTCCACAAGAAGTTTTATTGGGTTTTTTAAAAAACGGCGAAATTTGTTGTTCATTTCAATGACAATCACTCTTACCTCTGTGCACTGTTTTTCCCATAAACAAAATTTTGTTTTTAAGCAAAAATAGTGTAAAGAGGTAAGAGACGAAGAAATGCAACAGCGTAAGCGCAACTCGTGTGGAATGGGTGATTAAATCGCTTATTTTTTACCACAGGTCCTCATCAAATGGGACCAATCGTGAGGGTGGAATATTTCCATATTTGTTCTTTTCTTTTTGTCCTCAATGACCTTGTGGTCCGAGTCACACTCCAAATGTGTATGGCCAGGTTCCAAAAATTTGTGTTTGATTATGTTGAATTTACTAATCGTTTTAAAAATATATTGCATCATTGAGCATACAACAATGTTGCGATTCTGGCCCCAACATATGTTACTGTAAATTACAACATGGCGTTTTACATTTTCTAGAGATGTTAGATATTTATAGATGCACGAACTGATTTCATTGGCCCCACGACCACTCATACCATACGAAGCAGTGAGTTAAATTGTCATCACAATTTCTTATAGTCAAATTAAAAGTCCATAAACTACGTTTGTAAAATGCTACACTGCGGATCATAATAGAGGGGTCGGCAAACATTGTTGCAGATCAACCGCCAAGACAGTTTTGTGTGGATTGACTTTATCAAGTCGCTTCGTTCTTCGTCTCGCTCTTTTTCCAATTTTCTTTTGTCTTCTTCATATCATACATATGTAGCAGTTAGATAATAATTAAAATACGATAATTTAACCTCACCTTCAATGGAGTTTGCAGTGAGGCTCGTTGAATTGTTAACGTCATTATACTCTGAGCCAAATAGGTCAGCGAAGGTTAAATTTCCCTACCAGAACATCCAATTAGGTCACGTTCATCCGCTTTAGAATTTTTAGATATTATTATATCTTAACCACCAGTGTAAACTCATCATGTAAAACCATTAGTGTAAAGACGATTGATAGCTATATTCATTCCAAACATACATATACTGTATTTTTTAAATAAAAACTATTAGTTTTATTTAAAATGTCCACATTGACATGTCTTTTTAAAAAAACACAAATTTTATTTATACAAAATAAAAATAAACAAATTTTTAAAAAACACTTGTGGTTAAAATTATCTTTCTTAATGTGAAAATAATAATAAATTTAAATTAGGAAGACCGGTTTCGGATTTCATCCATCGTCAGTTCCAATAATTTTAACTACTGAAGTTTGCATTGTAAAAATTTCATTCAATTACCTGTACAGAATCATATCGTACAGTTTATTTGTTTTTGTGTTCAATCTATCATTGAGAATGTGTGGATTGTGTCGATGTTTGTAAATCTCTATCTCTTCTAAACGGTCCATCAATCATCATATTGCTTTTCCTCAGAGTGTGTAATATTTGTAAATTTGTGTTGATGTCTGTAAATGTATGTTGCTGTGTGACTAGATGGTGAGCGTAATTTGATTTAAAGTTCGTATTTATATTTGTATGCAATGTCTCGTTTGTGTGTTCATTGAATCTTTGTATGAATGTTCGTCCCGATGGACCGACATAAAACATGGAGCAATCATTGCATATCAATTTATATACGCCGCTATCACACACACGGTTATGTTGTGATGATAATTTGTTTTGCAGTTTTTGTCACGTTCTGTGTGCAATGGTGTAATTGTGTTTCCGAAATATCTTTTTTAGAATATTGCTAGTGTTTTTATTGAATTCTACCGCAATGTATTTATTGGTGTCGTCATCGGTAGTATACATAGTGGTCAAATGTTTTTGTTGATTTGTGCGTTTTATTTTTGAATTGATGCGATGTATCATGTTTGTTGTGAATCCATTCTGTTTTGCAATGTGTAATATTGTGTGTAGTTCCTCAATGTAATCAGCTTCGCTCATGGGGATGTTGTTAAGCCTAATGAGCATATGGTTGTATGCTGCTAGTTTGTGCTGTGCTGGGTGATTTGAAGTATTGTGGATGGTCTGATCAGTTTGGGTGGTTTTCCGATATATTGAAAAGCTGTGTTTATTGTTATTATTTTTGATTGTTAAATCCAAAAAGTTGATAGATTTTCCGCTTTCAATTTCCAAAGTGAATTTTATATTTACATGAATGTTGTTGATGTAAGTGTGCAGGTTGTCGTGTTGTCTCTTGGTGCCTTGGAACAATATTAAAATATCGTCGACATAACGATGCCAATAAATTATGTGCTTTTTGTATTTGTTTTTGTTGCTATTTATAAATGTTTTTTCGAAATGGTTCAAATAAATGTTGGCAAGGGTACCTGATAATGGGCTGCCCATTGGTAGTCCATCGTTTTGCATGTAAAATTTGTTATTGTGCTGGAAGTAATTTTGATGCATGATGGTTCTAAGGAGCTGTACTACCTGTGTTACTTTTTTGCTGTCAATCCGATTGTGTGTTAGTAAACCCTCTATTATAGTTATAGTTTCGGCAACAGGTATATTGGTGTACATATTAGTGATGTCGAAAGAGGCAAGTTTTGCGCCGCTAGGTATGTCAACTGATCTTATTTTATCTACGAGTTCGAGATTGTTTTTGATGGACGAATTATTATCTAGTTTTATATTGTCTGTTAACCATTTATTTAGGAATTTAGCAATCTTGTATGACGGTGAGGTGGTAAAATTTATCAGCGGACGTATAGGCGTGTTAGCTTTGTGTATTTTTGGTAAACCTGTGATGGTGGGTGCTGTCGGTTTGATCATTTTATTAAAAAATGCCTGTTGCTTACTCAAAATGGAAGTTGAATTGCTGATTACTTTGTTGACTGTTGTTAGATAGGTTTTAGTGGGGTCGCTATTGAGAGTGCTGATATTATTATTGGAAATAAATTCATCAATTTTTAGGTGATATTCCGGTTTGTATATGATGACTGCGGTATTTCCCTTGTCAGCTTTCGTTATTAATGCGTTGTTTTGGATTAGTTTCATTTTAATGTTTGCCATATTCTTTGTTGATGAAGTTTCCTGTTTGTTATTGAAAGGCTGTTTCGTTTTTATTTCATTAATTATGAATGTCCTGATGTCCTCTTGGTGTTGCTTTTCGGTTTGTAAGATTGCGTTTTCAATCTCTAGTAAATGTCTGTTTTGTGCCTTTTTGGAATTTTTAAGTTGTAGGTTGTGTTTTAATCCTTTTTGTAGTAAAATAATTTCAGAGGCGTTGAACTCGATTTCAGTTAGATTATGTATTCTATTATGGAACTTGTGTTTTATAGAATAGGTTGGTGCATCCGGTATTTCGGTGTTAGTGAGTTGACTGAATTTTAATTGTTTTATTTTTAAAGAAATGGTCCTACGTTTTTTCATCATATTTGTTTCCGTTATGTTTTCCACTTGTTTTATGATATTGTTGTATTCCAGTGGGTGGAAGATTTTGGATAACATTAACTGTGCGTTGTAAGTTTTTAACGTTAACGTATCTATTTTTGTGTATAAATCTTTGATGCTTTTGGATAGCCACAATCGTTGACATTTTCTTTTTGTGTATTGTGCTGCCGGAGAACTGTTTTTTATGGCGACTTTTATGTAGTTTGGTGTGATTTGTAGTCTTCTGCACGAACGATTGAAATGGAGGTTAATTTTGTTGCGATGCAATTTATCAAACAAATTTGAGTAGTATTTCACAGCTCTGAGTGATGACTCATTATAATTACAATAAAAATGGAAGGAATCCATATTATTCATATGCCGTGGCTTTCTTCACAATAAAATGTATTTTTTAAATAAAAACTATTAGTTTTATTTAAAATGTCCACATTGACATGTCTTTTTAAAAAAACACAAATTTTATTTATACAAAATAAAAATAAACAAATTTTTAAAAAACACTTGTGATTAAAATTATCTTTCTTAATGTGAAAATAATAATAAATTTAAATTAGGAGATGGATGAATGGATCGATGGATGAAATCCGAAACCGGTCTTCCTAATTTAAATTTATTATTATTTTCACATTAAGAAAGATAATTTTAACCACAAGTGTTTTTTAAAAATTTGTTTATTTTTATTTTGTATAAATAAAATTTGTGTTTTTTAAAAAGACATGTCAATGTGGACATTTTAAATAAAACTAATAGTTTTTATTTAAAAAATACATTTTATTGTGAAGAAAGCCACGGCATATGAATAATATGGATTCCTTCCATTTTTATTGTAAATACATATACTTTTTTGTACGCCATTATAATAAAGAGAGTCAGTCAGCAATCCGAAATAAGGTTAGTTATCTCCTGATGTACATGGGCGGTGATGCGTACAACGTGTTGTGTGATAAAATTGCTCCTGCAAAAGCCAAAGATCAACAGTACAAGGAAATTGTGGCTAAATTGAAGGCTTATTACGAACCAACACCAAATGAAATATTGGAAAACTATCGATTCCATTTACGTAAGCAAAAATACCATGAAAATTGTGATGAATTTCTAGTGGCGTTGCGTCGTATGTCAACCGAGTGTAAATGTGTAAATTTGGTGCACATTTAGACACTGCTTTGCGGAATCAATTCGTGTTCGGTATGAAAAATGAACGTATTTTAAATCGGTTATTGGAAAAGCAAAATTTAACGTTGGAAAAGGCATTAAGCACTACGAAATCGATGGAAGCATCGGAATGAGGTGGCGCTGAAATTTACAAATACAAAGACACGAATGCAGTTAATCATGTCAAAATACATACGAAAAAGAAGAAGTCATACAGTGGTAAAGGCGGAGGCGGTACAAACGGCGATGCGAAGAAATCGAATGAAGTGGCTACTACCACAAATACAAATGGTGGCAGAAAATGTTTTCCGGATCATTTAGCCAACAAATGCACATTCATAAATGCAAATTGCAATTTCTGCAAACAAAAAGGTCATTTAGAAAGATTTTGCATGAGACAAAAAAAAAACCGAAGCACATCAATTGAAATTTTGCTCATTGAAAATAAAAATATTTTTACGGAATAAATATTTTTACGATTTGAAAATCAATGATATTCCTTTTACATTTGAAATAGATACCGGTGGTCCAGTTACGATTATTAATTTGGACGATGCACGTCGATATTTTAGTTCATTGATTTTACAACCCAACGATACAGAATTGGAAAGTTACACCGAAGCCAGACTGGACATATTGGGATTCACTTACGTCAAGATTGAAACCGACGAATTACACACAGATTTGAAACTGTACATTGCTCGATCACGACGAAATCCATTGTTGGGACGTGAATGGCTAAGACAAATTAAATTGGATTGGGCCATGATTTTTAAGCAGTTTCAACAGGAACGGAAGGGGGAAGTAAGTACATTGCAATCAAATATACATGCTGCAATAAAATGCGAAAAAAATTTGAAATTACAATCGCTGCTACAAAAATACGAAAAATTATTTTCAAATACAATGGGTTACATCACTGGTTTTAAAGCACGTTTACACGTGAAAAGTAATGCCGTTCCAGTGTTCATAAAGGCACGTCGGGTTCCATTTCCATTAATGCAATCAGTGGAAAAGGAATTGGATAAATTAGTTGAGGACGATATTATGGAAAAAGTGGACACTAGCGGTTGGGCTACACCAGTTGTGTCTGTGCGCAAAGCGAATAATCGAGTCCGTATATGCGGCGACTACAAAGTGACAATCAATCCATGGTTAGAAATCGATGAACACCCATTGCCATCTATTGATGAATTATTTGCGTCTATGGCCGGTGGCGAGAAGTTTTCAAAAATCGATTTGTCAAAGGCATATTTACAATTGGAAATACATCCAGATGACTTGTATCGTCCTAAACGTTTAATGTTTGGGGTGGCTTCTGCTCCAGCGAAATGGCAAAAATACATGGAACAATTATTAAGAGACATTGATGGCGTAGTTGTATTTTTGGATGATATTAAAATCACTGCTCCTGATGATATTACACATTTGCTAAGTTTACAAGAGGTTTTCAAAAGATTAAATGAAAGGAATACCTATGCGGGTGAATTTGGACAAATCGGAATTTATGAAGGACCGAATTGAATATTGTGGATATTTAATTGATCGCCACGGTATTCATAAAATGTCAAGTAAAATGGATGCCATACAACAGATGAAACGTCCTACATCAAAGGAAGAAGTGCGATCATTTGTCGGCTTAATAAATTACTACGGTCGATTTGTGCAGAATTTAAGTACAATGCTACATCCATTGTACAATTTAATAAAAGATGGTGTTGAGTTTAAGTGGAATAAAACCTGCGAAAAGGCGTTCATCGATGCGAAAAATGTCATGCAATCGGATACAGTTTTGGTTCATTACAATCCAAAATTACCACTAGTGTTAGCGGTTCATGCAAGTCCGTACGGTGTATAGGGGCTGTGTTGAGTCATACATTTCCAGATGGCACAGAGAGGCCAATTCAATATATATCACAAACATTATCCGATGTTCAAAAACGATACAGTCAAATCGATCGTGAGGCATATGCAATTATTTTTGGTGTCAAGAAATTTTATCAGTACATTTTTGGCAGAAAATTTACATTGTGTACGGACAACAAACCGATTGCTCAAATCATTTCACCGAACGCAAGTTTACCTGTACTATCTACTACACAAGAACGCAACACTACGCTATATTCTTAAGTTCATTTGATTACGTGGTACGGCATAAAAAATCAAATGAAAATGCAAATGCTGACGCGTTGTCTCGATTACCATTACCAGTTCCGAATACAACCAATACAATCGAAGAAACAGATGTAATCGAAATTAATGCAATCGAAAATTTGCCAGTGACTACAATCGAACTTGGTGAAGCTACAAAAAAGGATCCGACCGTGAAAAATTTAATACATGCGTTGAAAATTGGTCGCGAGTGCAATGGAACTGATCGTTTTGGTATCAATCAAACTGAATTTACATTACAACAAGATTGTCTAATGCGTGGTATACGTGTGTACGTACGAACGGAATTACGAAAGCAAGTGTTGGATGAATTACACACTGCACATTTGGGTAAGACTAAAATGAAGGCATTGGCGAGAGGCTATTGCTGGTGGAATAATATGGACAAAGAAATTGAAGAAATGGTGATAAATTGTAATTTGTGTCAATCACATCGTGCTCAACCGAGTAAATTACATCCAGTCCATTGTTGGGAAACGCCAACAAAACCATTTCAACGTGTGCATGGGGATTTTGCGGGACCTATACACGGACAATATTTATTCGTGTTGGTCGATGCGTATACAAAATGGCCAGAAGTTCATATTTTGCCGAATATTACTGCGGATACAACCATTCAAACATGTCGGGAAATTTTCTCAACATTTGGTATTCCATCAGTTTTTGTTAGTGATTGGGGTACGCAATTTGTATCGCATGAATTCAAAAAAAATTTCCAATCAAATGGTATCCAATATAAACAAGGTGCACCATATCATCCGAGTACGAATGGACAAGCAGAAATTTACGTGAAAATGATTAAAGCTAAACTAAAAACTATTAAAGCTAAACGAAGTGATTTACGAATGGAAGTTGCAAATATTTTGTTGTCCTACAGACGAAGTATACATCCTGCTACTGGGCGATCACCATCAATGCTTATGTTTGGTCGACAAATACGTTCCCGTTTAGATCTAATGATGCCAGTCGAAAAACAAATAAACAAATCGCATGAATGCAATCAACCAAAACCGAAATTGAATATTGCCGATCGTGTTGCTGTGCGTGATTATTTATCTAAAAACAAATGGCAATTCGGCAGGATCATCGACAAAATGGGTGTTTTACATTTTCAAGTGAAATTGGATGATGGTCGTGAGTGGAAGCGACACATTGAACAAATACGAAAAGTTGGTGATAATTTGCAACCATTACCTGGTATTCAACAAGATCTCGATGATTTGATACAAAATCAAAATATAACAGATCAACAAAATAATGTAAAAACACAGTCATCTATGCAAAATGATAATTCAACAACCGAAAATGAATCATCAAACATTCCTACAGAAATCCCAAATCAACAGTCGTTTCAGGAATGTCAAGTGGTATTGTGCAAACGGAGGCTCCAGTAGAGTTGCGGCGATCCACACGACAATGAAAGGCGCCGAAACGTTTAGATTGCTAACATACAAAAGATACGAAATTATATTCACAGAAGAATTACTTGCGAGGGGAAGAGCTGTTATATCTTAACCACCAGTGTAAACTCATCATGTAAAACCATTAGTGTAAAGACGATTGATAGCTATATTCATTCCAAATATACATATACTTTTTTGTACGCCATTATAATAAAGAGAGTCAGTCAGCAATCCCAGTGAATATACTGTGTTTTACTTATCTACAAAATACATAACAGATATATTAGTGGATTTATTTTATTTATTTATTTATCAACAACATGGAATAAAGCATATAGCTTTTCTATTCCAACTATTATCTAGTTACATATAAACCTATAAAATATAACATATAAACAAACACTAATTAGAAATTATTTTTAATAAAATCAAAAACCAAAGATTTAAATTTTGATAAAGGTCTTGCACTTCTAATCTCAACCGGAACCCTATTCCAAATTGTAAAAGTTGTAAACAAGGGTGAGTTATTGTAGACATTGGATCGGTTGGCTGGCAGAATTATGCTGCCATTGCGAATAGATCCAATTTTTATTTTATTGTATAAGTACAAAGGAACCCGATTATTAATAATTTTATATAGTAGTAGCATCGCTCTATAATAAAAGAACTGAATCATTGTGCAGCCGAGCAATTCCTTAAACATTGCAGAAATATGATCATATTTCCATAATCCGTTGACATACCTCACAATATTATTCAGAGTAACTTGTAGAATATTGCAAGAAATCGAGTCACAACTTAAATACAGGAATTCACAATATAATACATGGGGTATTACTAATGATTTCGAAAGCAAAACCCGAATATTTTTGGGACATATGTGTTTATGAAGCTTCAGTCCATATAAAATAGAATTAATTTTATTACAAACATTAATGACTTGAGAATCCCAGGTAAATCTACTGTTAATACAGATTCCAAGGTTATTTACATGATTTAGAAATGGAATTTTTATATTATTAATAAAGATATCAGGAATAATTGAAAAATTATTCCTAGAAATGAAAATTGCCTGTGTTTTCGCGATGTTCAATGAGATTCCATTCGATTTTGACCATACCAATATATTAGATAGATCTAGGTTAACATTATTGAAAATTTCCAGAATATTATCACTAGTACCACCAAGATATAATTGACAATCATCAGCATACATGTGATATTTGGAATATTTTATTGCAAGCGGCAGATCGTCTATGAACAGGGAAAATAACGTTGGGCCAAGAATGGTTCCTTGAAATACACCTGTCGGTATTCGTTCAGAACCCGATTCTTTACCATTTATGACTACTTTTTGATATCTTTCGGATAAATAGCTGTGCATGTTTAAGGGATGTTTTATCAAAGTTAAAGAAAAGCAATAGCTTTTGTAATAACAGTATGTGATTTAGAGAGTCAAATGCTTTAGAGAAATCCAATAGTATTAACACGATAAACGAGTTTTTTTTGTCAAGATGGTGTGCAAGATCATCAACAACATGAAGCAGAGTGGTGCTAATACTGTGATTATTACGAAATCCAGATTGAAATTAGTTTAAATAATTATGCCTTACTAAATGCTGGCTGATCTGATCCCGGAGTATAATCTCGAAAACTTTAGATAAAATCGATACCAGACTAATCGGTCTAAGGTTATCCAAGGAGTCGTTATTCTTTTTTTTCATTATGGGAATCACAATGTTTGTTTTCCAGATATCTGGAAATATAGACTGCATGATACAAATATTAATAAGGTAGGTCAATTGCGATACAATATGCGGTAAAATAGCCTTTAAGAATTTCAGATTAATTTTATCATGACCAGGCGAGTTAGATTTTATCTGATAAACAGCTTTGACAACGTCGATTTCACCGACACTACTAAAAGAGAAATACATTTGCTCAATAGTGTTTGTAATGTCAAAGTTAGGTAGTGGAAGAGTGACAGACGCAGACTGTCCACCACAAAAATAACGGTTGATGACTGAGGGATCCATATCAGTTAAAATATCAGACTTACTTTTCCCCAATCCAACTCTGTGGATGTTATTCCAGATTCGTTTCATAGCTAGTTTACAGTTACCAAAGAAGTAACTCTGTTTAGAACTTCTTATCAAGCTAGTTACTCTGTTGCGTTCAATGCGATATAACTCCAGGTACTTTAAGTTGGATGATCTTTTATATTTAGCAAACGCTCGGTCCCTCACTGACATACTTGTAGTGATACGGGTATTTAGCCACGGAGCCACAGATTCGTTATCTACTATTTGCTTAATAGGAACACAATTATTATGGATGTCATACAGGCAGTCATAAAATGATTGGAATAAAGAGTTGACGTTATAAGTCGAATGCACAAAGCTCCAATTAAAATTCGAAAAATAATTCATGATCAACTCTGTGTCCAATTGGCTATAGTCGTAGATATGTTTGTATTCAATTTTCACACGGTTTAATTTAACTTTATACGAAATGACGAGTAAGTCATGGTCAGATATATCTGGGAGATTATATTGACTAGACCTTACAACCCTAAAGTAATCCGACTCAGATACAATAAATTGATCAAGCCAAGCTCCACCACGGGTTGGTGAAAATGGAACCGAAATTAAGTGGTTAACTTTTAAAAGATCGTGAAATTTGTGCGAGTTAGCGAGCATATTAATATTCATATCACAGCCTATAATGAAATGACTATAGTTTGAAACATGTGAGGAGAGGATTTCCTGGAAATTATCTAAACCAGCTTGCACTGGTTTTTTAGGTATGTAACAGACAACAATCAAAACAGTAATTGAAGGAAGTATCAGTTCAGCCATCAGAACTTCAATAATACCATAAGTAGAAGAATGAACGAGCTTAACCTTAAACCATTTCTTATAGTAGAGACAAACGCCTCCGCCAATTTTATGCGTTCTGTCATATCTCAAGATATTATAACCGTTCAGCGCAACAGATTCATTATTAATTCTTTTAGTGAGCCAAGTTTCTGCAACACAAAATATGTCAAGGTTTTGTTTACTGATAAATATTCTTAATTGGTCGATATGGCTGAACAAACTACGAGCATTGATGAATCCAAAGTCTACACATGTAGCGTTAGTAACATTACCAAGCTTAGATGACCGGTTTGGTATTGATGACGAGTTCAGATTGAGAATAGAATCCGCAAATGACCTAAAATATAAAAACAGATTTAAAAGCAATTCAAACAAATTAAAAAATTTAAAATATAGAACATAACTAATATTACAGTTGCCCGGAAAATTGGTGAAATTATGAATATTGCTGTTAAGCTTATTATGCTGGCAATGTTGCGGTGTCGGGAAATCTCCGTGAGCGTCGAAAGTTGATAAATGGTTTTACAGCGCATTCCAAAGGCCAAATACTTCCATCATAGGCCTTCTCGAAAACTGCGGAATCCAAACCAACTTTGAATGAAATGAAATTCAGCAAACTTCTATCAGCCGATTTAGAGACCAACTCGTGACACTCAATTTCCGCCACTGGAACTTGCAGTTTGTTATGGAGGTGTTTTTTAATGTCGTCGCAGGTAGTCGATGGTTTAAAATTTGAGGCATGTAGAAACTTTTTGGGTTTTACTATCTCTAGCTGAGTATTCGTATTATCGGTGCCAGAAATGACTATTTGTTGTTTTTTAGAATTGTCAATCGAATTGACGCTTAGTGCCGCTGTATTCGTAGTATTAGGACTTGCAACCAGGTTACTTATAGCTTGGAAATTGGCGAATAAATTATTCAACAAGCTGCTGACCTCATTCAACTGGACCATCAACGTTTGGATCAGATGTTGATGATTGCTGTGGTTACTTAAGCAGTCAGCACAAACAAATTGAATGTTTACATTGTTATTGCACAGTTTTGCATTGGCGTTTGATAACGAAGAGCAACCAAAATGGAACATTTTCTCGCACCCACCAAAGCATTTTAGTACGTTGTTATCAGTGAACGCAACTTCACATTTATTGCATTTGTTTTTATTCATGTTGCAATTGACAAACTCAAACAACAGCACCAAAAACAAAAAAATAAAAAGTACGTCACGTGTACAGTTCGATGTATATGGTACGAGTTCACTAAATACAGTTGTAAATAGAATGAGTTATTGCTGATAAAATGTATCTTCACAATGATAAAATGTCGTTTCACAGAACAGAAAATCACTGGTGGATCAGTCTCGTTTGAATGTTTACTTGGCTCAATATCCATAAAAGTATAATCAGTACTTTCAGAAGAGTAATTTTCATTTTTATAATTGTTTAATTCCAACATTTTCGGTTCCTCAACCCTCAGTGTATTTCGCTTGATATAACTACGGTTTCTATTGGTAATTCTACAAACAAACAATCACTTTTATTTGAATCAGCGAACAATAGATCATTCATTTTACCATTCAATTATTAGGAATGGCAAATTCAAATATAATAAAATTAACCTACACACAAATTAAATTTTAAAATTTATACTAAACTCTAAAACCACCAGACTATTCACGTTTAATATTATCAGAGAAATGAAAAGACAATGCAGGTACATAACAATTAAAACGGAAAACTAAAAATTGTTCGAAACAAAAAAGAGAGAGAGGTTTAGCAAAGAGGATAAGCATTTCGTGTGGAGATGTACCGTTTTTAGTACCCTTGATAATAAATTATAATAATCTGAAGCACCTTTAAAGTATTTTTAATAGGTTTTGCTATTCTTATGCTGTGTTTCTAATTTCCGATCTAATTGATCTGATCGATCTGAGTACTAAAAAGCTATGTAAAAACACAGATTTTTAGAACTCAGATCAATCAGGGGTGAGATGTTGTAACCATCACGTTTTTCGCTTCGATGCATTTTCGATAGAATAACGGTACTGCTTTGTTAAAAATATAAAATTTTAAAACAATTTAGTTCTAAAATACCGTTATTCTATCGAAAATGCATCGAAGCGAAAAACGTGATGGTTACAACATCTCACCCCAGATTGATTAGATCAGAAATAAGAAACACAGCCTTACATTTTCTGTAATTTTAATATTTTCTATTTGCTTCTGTTCTAAATTTACTGTGCAACATCATTCAGTTCACAAAATAAAATTTCAAGTTTGGTTTTTGTTTAGTTTACGATAACATAACAATCTATGTCCAAAAACATCTTTTAAATGATTACTACAGCCGATTAGATTACCGTTACATACTCTTACATATTGTATACATACGAGTAACTAAATTATTTTTATCAATTTTAATTTATAAAAAATTTCGTAGCTTTCGTTGTGATAAGTCGTTTACTTGTCTCTTGAAAACTGACCTTGGAATTAAAAATAGCGTATTAATAACAAAATAGTGCCTGCAACATTATAAATACAATTATATCCAATAGCAAGTGGTCATTATTATTATTATTTGTATTATTGTGTTTGTAATGTGTGCGATATAAAATTGGGAATCCCAAAACTGTTTTCGTTTTGAATTTGTTATGTAATTGTGCACAATTTTGCTTCAATTTTATAATTTCTCTTTTTTTTTTTTTTGTTTCTTTGCTCGTCATTCAGTAATATCAGTATACTAATCCACCTAGCACCTAGTTCCACTTGTAGTCAAGTAATATAACAAATTTTAAGTGATTTATTAATAATAATTTGTGAATTAATTATTGTGAAACAAATTAACATTTTATAAATGTAAGTGAATAAAAATTAATTAGCTAAATAATTGTACGTGAAATCGTGAATCAAAATTGATAAAAATTACAAAGGCGTTGTCCGAATTCCATTGTGAATAAAAGTTTGTCAGTCAAAATAAAATAAAATGAGTTAAAATTATAAAATCAGTGGTCGTGTGAACGAAACACCCAACGAAGTCAGTCAAGATTTTACTTACAAAAACGGTGTGTCTGTGTCAGTGAACTGCCCTAGGTTAGGTTAGGTTGGAGTGGCTGCTTATGCACACCGGTGACGGTCCATTGTGATACTGAACTGCCCTAATTATTGACAAAAATTATCACATCGAATAAATATTGTGTCAATTAAAACATCTGAATAAATATTGTGTACGATGAAAAATATTTCTCGCACCCACTAATAATTTTAATTGCTTTTGTATGAGTATTAATAATAATTAATTGTTTAGATAATTTTGAGATGTGAAAATAATCGAATTAATGATAAGATAATACTTAATTCTTTTAATAATTGTTGGTTATGTTTTTGTTATAAAATCTTGATACAAAAAAAAAAATAACAAAATGCTTTATCTACCTGAAACCTGACTCTATCTAATAGATTAGTTTTGTTTTGTCTTCTTTCGACTCAAGTCAGCTCACTCAATTATTCACAGTAGAATACGGGCATTAATGATGCCTTGCACAGTGTGATACTCGTTCGACTGTGGCGCCTTTGATATATAGCGGACATTTTAATAACTATAAAATCACATTAACAGGCCTATTCTGACGCACAGTCACAGACTAAAAAATCGTCTTATGTAAAACTTTTACTTTAATTTAGTATGTAATCGTACTTGAGTATTAGCTAAGACTATTTCGTATTCTGCACGTAGTCATGGCTGTCATTAGTCTTATAATACGGTCTTACGTAGCATCACTGATTCGTAGCATCGACACATTTGGTGGCCTTAAGCATCATAATTTATAATTACTCGTAAAGAAAGGATCAATGAAATGTTTAAATTCCTTATTTAAATTTTTGATTTATAAAATTGAATTTATTGGAATTATTAATAAAAAAAAATATTTTTTATATCAAATAAAATTTCAGTCTACAAACAGAATACATATGTACACCAAATGGACATGGAAAACCAAATGGACGTAAGTGATAAAAAATATCATGATATTTTTATCACGTTTTGCCATAAAACGCACTCATTTATCACAAAAAAAAACAAGTTTTTTTTTGGTTATCTTGATATTTTTTATCACTTTTGCCCGACTGAACACGACCAATAGTGATATTTCATTTGACCAAGGAATTGGAATCGGAATTCAATTTTGGTCAGATAAAATAGTCAAGAAATTCAATATTTGGAATTCGATTGGTTTTCAAAGTCATTTTTTGGTAGCATTTCCAATTTTTTTGTGGCGAATAAAATAATGGTATGTCGGTTTGTTTACATTTAACATATATAATAAATATTTTTTATATTTTTAACTGTCCAATAAATAGTCAAAATAATAATAAATTTCACAAAGCCAACCTATAGAACTAAAAAAAAAATGTGCTCTAGCGTACCCAGCGTAAAGTAGGCAAACTAAACGATGAATTCGATTTTAAATTCTGTCAATTTAGAAGGAATTCGACGAATTCCTAATTTAAATTGATTATATAGCATTGTTGTTGTAAATTGGCAAATGAAATGTCACTAACATTAAGATTATCACCACTAGGGGGCCTATTCTCGAATTTCATATCCATTTTCCACATGTGGACATCTGTCAAAGTTGTCAAAAAATGGTTCGAAAATTGTAATTCGTATATAAAACACACGCGGCATTGACATTTTCCTATATGGGGAATTTTTCCACATGCTTATACCCATTCGGAAATATTCCCTTAGTACCGAAAAAAATCAATTTTTATGAATTTTGACAGATGTCCACTTGTGGAAAATGGATGTGGAATTCGAGAATAAGGCCCCAGAATACCGATTTAAGACTTTCGTCACAGAAGAAAGATTGACCAGAGTAGGCATTGCGTGGACGAAATTTTTTTTCATCTTAAGTGCTTTACCCATTGGAAAACGAAAAGAAAAATCGGATTTAGTTTTATCGATATAATTCCAAAACTATTGCTTTGTTTTCGCTAAAATCTTCTTGTTTTGGATCGAGTGTACCATACAATACTATTTTCAATTTAAAAAATTTAAAAACATTTTTAATTGGCTGAGAAAATGAAAATTTAATTTTTTCGGTTCTAAACAATTTTTTTCGGACGAAAAAAATTAAATTTTCATTTTCTCAGCTAATTAAAATTTTTTTGAAATTTTTTAACTGAAAATAGTATTGTATGGTACACTCGGTCAAAAACGAGAAGTTTTTAGCGAAAACAAAGCAATAATTTTGGAATTATATCGAAAAAACTAATTCCGATTTTTCTTTTCGTTTTTCAATGGGCAAGGCACTTTACCTTCTTTTTTGGACATTGAAGTATAATTATTTTTGAATATTATAGTAGTTAATACAAATTATGTTTTCAAAACAAAACTTCTCAAATAATTTCACTAACTACACTAGCTGTATTTTGTTGAAAAAAAAAATTAATTCGAATTATTTTTTCTCAACAGAACAAGCCGCGAAATATTTTTTCGATTTAATTTTTATATTCTATGTTGGTATTTCTTCTGTTTTTCATTTAAGCAGCTACGTATTTTATTTGTTCGAGCAAGAATTAAATAACTCAAATTTTTTGTTCGAATTATTTAATTCCTGTCACGTGCAATTGTTGTTGTAAATTTCTCAACAAAATATAGCTACTGTTAAGGATTCTCAATTTTTATTATTTCAAATCAAAACCAGTAAACCAAAGAATACATAACCCATCTTTCTCTTACCTTCGGCAAAAGGTGATAAAAATGAGTCCAAATTTTTCCATACAATGTATTATGACTCTTCTGGTTGTATTCTGTCCTTTCGTCTTAAAAAAAATAATTTACAAACTGGGTCTTAGCTAAGAGAGTCTTAAGAGTCTTATCTTCAGAATTGGACTGTAATTTCCCTCTTTTCCAGAATTGTTTATTATTTTTAGCGTCTTGCTTTGGTAAATGTTATTCTTATTCGAATATAAATTTTGCCCAAAGTAAGAGGCAGGAATATTTTTTTTTTTTTACTTTTACCAGTTGGCACGAAGCTCTAAAAATATAATTTATTAAGCATTTTCAGAAATAGGTCCTCAGTGCGAGTTTACGGCCATTTTCTGATGAAAAATTTTCAACAGATTCAATATATTTTATATGGAAAACAAAAGAATTATGTTCTGAAGTAGACTACGTCGATTGGTTGCCTGTTGAAAATTTTTCATCAGAAAATGGTCATAAACTCCCACTGAGTAACTTTATATATTCTGATGAAAAATTTTCAGCAGGCTCGTAGTCTATTTCGTAAACAAATTTCCACTTCCGAAAAAAATTCTTTTGTTTTGCACATAAAATATTTTTAAATTGCAGAAAACTTTTCCGAAGAATATTTACGTAAACTCGCAATCAGGCTAGGCTAACTTTCGAACATTAAACTAAATATAATAAAAGAGAATATCGAATTAGCTCCAGAACCTCCCTCCCCTGAGTGGTCTCTGGAAATTTTGGGCTGTTCTCAACTCACTGGTCTTATGGATTGAAAGATCTGACCTGAGCAAATTTAAAAAACAAACAAACAAACAATATCGAATTAGGACCTTTAAACGTAAGATTTAGAAAAATAATTAAATATTCAATGAAAATTTGTTTTCTGGGTACATTTAATGGGCCCGATTCTGGCTTCCAAAATTTTATGTTATGTTATGTTGTTTTTGTTTTTTCAATACAAATTCATATAGGAAGCGGGGAAATAAAATAACATAACATGAATTTTATCGTTCCAGAATCGGGCCCAATGCCTGTGGCGAAAATCGTTGGTCACTGTTCAACGTAGTTGCCGGAATCAATTTTTTCTCTGATGAACCACTTTTATTCCATACATATGTATTTTAAATTTTAAGACTTTTTAGTACCTACTTATCAGTTAGTGCTTAATTTTACTTACTTCTAGAGCAAAAACTTGCAGTGCTTTATCGTAATACACATTTTATTGTTTTGTAATTTCCAGAATGAAGCTATTCGTACATAATCCGTATCAAGAGGTGATCGAAATCGCGATTGATGGCAGGGCTAAAGTATCGGATTTAAAAAAAATGATGACTACTCGAATCAATGGTCTCATGGTTCCTGATCAAGTATTACGACTTGGCGTGAAAACGTTAATCGATTCAGACACGATTGAAAGTTCCGGCCTTCAAGCTAACTCGGTGGTAGAATTAACCTTGCAAAAAACTTATAAAATTTCTATTTTAACCGAAGATAACAAAATTCACCAAGTTGACGTGCATCACACAAATTCTGCCGAACTAGTTAAAAAACTATTAAATCGGTTGCTTAAGATCGACGTAGATGACCAACGATTGTTGTTTAATGGGAAAGAATTAAAGGATGATGATATTTTAACGGACAAATTCGTAACACCAGGAAACACAATCAATTTAATTGTAGTCAATATAAATTTGCGATTAAATATTGTTCGGCAATCGGGACAAACGGAACGCATTGAAATGCCAAAAAATTCTACAGTCGACCAATTAAAACAAGTCATTTGTCGGAAATATAATGTACCACAAGGCTATGCATCGTTAACATACAATAATCAAACCTTAGAAACTAATAATAAAACGCTTGCGGATTATGATATCAAAGATTTATCGGAAATTAATTTTCGACCAAAGGATATAGAAATCCACATCCTGCCCGCATCACTCGGTCGAACGCCTATTGCATTTCGTGTATTTCCAATCGATACCATCGGCCAGGTAAAGGATAAAATTGAGGCCGAATTAAAAATTACTAAAAATGCACAACAGTTAATTTGGAATGGAGGCGTACCCGCTGACGATGCTATTTTATCATATGAGAACATTCGTACTGGATCAACGCTTAATCTGGTGGTGATCGTTCAAAAGTAAACGATTTTTTATCGATTTTTCATCGAATTCATACCGAAAATGTTTTTTAAATGTGTTTGTTTTATTACAGTTTAACTTTGAATATTCAAAATGGACCGGCCGATACAATTCCAATTGCTATCCAATCCACCCAGACTGTGCTACAACTTAAAACGAAACTACTCAGTGTAGTTAATATACCTGTCGCACAGCAAGTATTATTCGTGGACAACATAAAATTGGAGGACGGCAAAATATTAATCGATTACGGATTAAATCAAACGTCTAATATTGCTTTGCAGCGTAAAGATTCATTCGAGGTACAAATTGAGTCATGGTCGGGGAAAAATATATCGATACGTGTGCATAAAGATGATAAGGTTCTTGACATGAAAAAACAAATTGATCGACGCCTCGGCATAAAAACAGATCATCAACGACTTTTATATTTTGGAAAGGAGTTGGAAGAAGATTGTTTGGAAGAGTATCGGATTGTAGGTCCCTGTACTATTCATTTGGTGACTCGTGTACCAGGTGGAACTGGCGTCGTTTTCTATATTAAAAAAAAATCAAAATGATTCAAAGAAACGTCTAATTATTTATATTTTTTTTTTTTAAATATTTGTAACTTACAAAAAATAAATAATTTTAATTAAATTACATTTGATATACATACAACCTGCATATTACAAGCTTAAATTCTAAGTAGTCTTTTTTGTCAGAGGAAGCACGCACATTTATCAATCAAGATCTTTCAATATTTTATCAACCTCTTATACCCAGTTGCACAAATAAAGAGCCAACGGCCAGTTAAGTAATATTTCCTATTTTTATTTATTTATGGAAATGTGACTTGTTTCATAATATGAATTCAAATATTTAACTCTCCCGTTCCAATCAATGTTCATGTAAAAAAGAAAATTAATCAGTTTGAAAAAAGGAAATATTACTTAACCCGGCCGGCCGTTGGCTCTTTATTTGTGCAACTCGGCATAAGTCAATGGACCTGTTTAGACGATGTGTACAGCGCATGACGTATCTTCCTCGTTTCTTACCTTTTTGCCTATAAACTGTATTGGAATGGGGATGAGGTCAAAATCAATTTATTGCGATTTGAATAAATTCGGTGCACAAGAACAATCCAGAAGTAAAGCCGAAACAAATTGGGGTAAAACCAGAACATCCAGAAGTGGATCCGATACCAATTCTCGATTTACATAAATTCGTGTTCCATCAAGAATCAAAGGCAAAGCAATTTTGTGTTAAAGGGAAGGCTCAATTTCGCGATCTAAAAAATGACAGAACCAAGTACATCCCCACCAGCTTCCCCGAATATCGAAGATGACAGAAGAAATCAGAATACTCATTAGAGTTAAAACAAAAGGAAATCGAGCTTTTGAAACGGGAGATGGGATTAACGGCAATACCAGCAACACCATCCTTATCCACTGTTCTGGTGGAAGCTCCATCGAACTCAAATACGAAAGCAAGCCGATGCATATTCTCATTCCAAGACATCGAAGGATCAATGACAAAATTTTCCGGAAAGGAGGGATACTTACTAGAAAAGTGGATCCAAGACATGGACACGTAGATGACAAATAGTTCCATCCCGTTTTCTACTTTAGTCACAAAACAACAAAATGCGAGGTAAATTATTGCAGCTATGAACTAGAAGTATTGGCGATAGCAAGTGCACTAAAATAGTTTAGGATTTATTTGCTGAGCCTGAAGTTTAAAATTGCCCAGACGGAAGAAAACCAAAGACAGGTTGAAGAAGGAGTTTTTTTATGGAGAATTTGGCAAAGAAGGTAGCGGCGGTTATCAAAAACTGTAACAGCTGCTTCATGGGTAATCGGAAGGAGGGAAAGGAAAACGGAATTTTCGGCAAAACGGTACAACAGCCAAAGAGATGATACAGAAGTTAGAAGCTTAGAAGGCGACATTTGGCAATCCAAAATATATCATCTCGGATCGAGCAACGGCCGTCACGCCAATAGAATCGCAGGATTATTGTCGAGAGGAGCACATCTTGCATCATGTGATAACGACGGGAATGCCAACTGGAAATGGGCAAGTAGAAAGGTTAAACCGAATCATAATTCCGGTTCTAGCGAAGTTGGCGAGGGAAGCCCCGGACGACTGGTACAAACATGTTGATCAAGTCCAGATATATGTACATAAACAATTCGTACCAGCACGCTATCAACCGATCACCATTTGAGTTATTGTTTGGGACCGCGATTAATTATGCCGAAGACTTGAGGATTAAGGAAACCATCGAAATTGAAATCACCAATTCATTTGACCATATAAGAGACGAAATGCCGAAAGATGCCCGACGAGCAATAGAAACCATCCAAAAGGAAAACAAAAAGGGATTTTATCGCAAACGGAAGTTGGCACCGAAATATACCGTGGAAGACTGGGTAGTTATTAAAAAACTCAGTTTGGTGGCGGCCAAAAAATTGCTCCGAAGTTTATGGGCCCATATGAAGTAACAGAAGTAAGGAACATTAATCATTACTGCGTGAGGAAAGCCGACAGTTCTGCAGAAGGACCCAACCTAACTAGTTCAAGTACCGAGTACATGAAGCTGTATTTTGATGAAATGTCAGACGAGGAAATTTTGGAGGGGGAGGCCGAAGATCAGCACCCAACATCCAGTAATGGAAGGTTGCCAGAAGAAAATGTTCGGGAAGAATGGACATCAGACGAAACTGATTTCCTTGGGTTTCCAGATGACGGGTTGGTGAGGCATCCGGGCCGGATGCCATATAGAATGGCCGAGTAGGAGTACGTAACGAAATAGCGTATGACAGATGTAAATATGAGGGCGAAAAGAAGTAAACGAAACAAATAAAGTACTAAAACTAAAACCATATAAAGGAGTTGACGTACAACACAAGAGAGTTGACGTATAACAATCATAGACCTTGTGTTCAATCGGGCAAAAATGATAAAAAATATCATATTTTTTATCACTTTTGGCATTAAACGCACTCATTTATCACACAAAAAAACCAACTTTTTTCTTGGTTCCAGCTGTCAATTTTGAATTTATTTTCTTTATGATATTTTCCGTACTTAAATTAAATTGAATTTGCTTTTTCAAGATATTCATATGGTATTTACAAAGTCACCTATTTATTTAAACATAAATAATATTTTATATTTGGAAGTTTTGTCTGAGAACACAAACACATCAAAACTCAAACTAAAATTATTTGTGTCTCCAATATTTGGATAAAAACCAAATAGTTTCAATATCAAAATAATTTATAAAGAAGAAATAATTAAAAAATATAACATTTAATTAAAAACCTGACGACAAAACGACTTTATTGAATTTTACAAAGCGATTTAAAACAAAATGTAACATTTAAAATCAATTTATCATTTTTTTTCAATTTTGGTTGTTCAATCGGGTTTGACGTACAGTATTACAAAATGAAGTTAGGGTGGGATAAAATATCATGATATTTTTTATCATTTTTGCCCGATTGAACACGTCCAGAGTTAACATCGTTAAAAATAGTGTCTGTATCTTAGCTAAGACTCGAGTACTAAAATAAAGTAAAAGTCTTACATAAGATGATTTTTTAGTTTATGACTGTGCTCAGAATAGTCCTGTAAACTTGTATACTGCTCGCGCTAAGAAAAACTTTACCAAAATCTACACAAACGTATAGATAAATTTGTAGCTAAAGTATTTGTGTACAGGTAAATCTTACCAATTCAATCTGACATTTCAGTTTATTGACTAGGCAGCGTATTATTTACAGGCCAGTTCCGACGCGCTGTCACAAACTGAAAAATCGTCTTATGTAACACTTTTTTTTAGTTTAGTACTCGTGTCTTAGTTAAGACCCATTTCATATTCTGCACGTAGTCATGGTCGTCATTCAATCCCACAAAAAAATATTAACAAAAGATTATAAGAATGCAATACAAAAGTCATAAGTGTATTTATAATATACCTTGCTGTAACACTTTCAACTCAACCTAACTCACTTCAATGGAAACGATCGACGCCATTTTAAAATTTAACGAAAAGCTAATTTCAATCCAACCTAATACCCTTGACACACTAGGGATTAGCTAAGCGCGATTAGTGAAACAAGATTAACTAATCCACCACAAATCCATTTGCGTTGACAGACTAGGGATTAGCTTCCTAGGCAGAGTAGTAAAATACTATGATGGTGATTTCCTGAAATATAGCTAGTATTAGTATTATTGAAGGGCCATGTGGGCGATAAGCCACCTCGCTTAACTATCCGTCCAGTCAATATATTCAGGTTCTTAATGAACTTGATAATACTGCCAGCCGGTGTGTGATTTCAGCAATGTTGAAATAATTATATCGCATTGTAGCGCCACTTGTACCATCGCTAAACCCAATACAACAAGATGAACTTCAAAATGTTCAAAGATTAGTGCACTAATCTCGATTAGTCACTAATTCTCAAATAAAACGAGATTAGCTCACACAGATGAGTTAAAATAATTAATTCGTAGAAAAAATCTACACAATACGTTTTATAACGTGAAACTAAAGCAGATGTCTCTGTTTGTACGTTTAAGGTATTCACTGTGTTCCATTGGAAACAATTTGCTACTGCCAAGTCCTCTTCAAATTTGTTTTCCTTTTTATTTAATCTATATGTGTATATAAATATTTTTTTTTTTTTTATTAATAAAATTTAATTCATGCATAACAGTTTTAAGCGCGGAAACTGAATAAATATTATTATGTTGGCAACTTATTTAAATTTTAACTGGTTATACATAAATTGTTATTTAAAATTATTTGGCTTTATTTAATTTATACAAAACACTTACTTTTAATTGGATTCATAAAAAAAACAAATTTAATTACAAATGAAAATTTGAATGCATTATCACACTACTAGCGCCACACATTTAGTTGCATAAATGAATAAAGCGTATTCATTTTGTGACAAATGGTCTAAATGTGGTCTAAAATTTTGTTATCACAATTTTTGGTTACTCGGGCAGTTTAGTAGTAGTTTTTTTTACATGTATGTACACATATGTTTGTAAAATATTTTACATAAATTGCTTGTATTTCGATGTAAATTTGGGAACCCCACTAATGTTGTAATAAATAGTACATACGTCATACATCAATATTGAACAATACCAAACTGACTTTGTAATTGGTTTATTTTATTGCCCCGAGCCCCATTTTAAAATAACTTTCATAGTGTAGTGATTGGTTTATAAAAGTAAAGTTGTATATTAAGAATTTTTTAATTACTTAATTAAATAAATTGAATCAAGCACCTAATTTATAAATGTAAGTACCTAAGTATTGAGATTTTAGGCTAAAATTTACAAGTTTGAAATAGCATTTCTTCAATTTAAATTGCTAATTTTATTGTTTTCTGATTGCGATATTTGCTGTGTTCTTTAAACAATATTTGACATTTCCTAAAGTTCATTTGCGTGCAATTTAATAAAGTTAAATATTGTATCGATTAATTACCAACAATTCTGTCAACGCAGCCATTTCTTTATACACAAGTTTTTTTTGAACCCCCCAGAGCCTTCCCTGAATGGGTCTCTGGAAATCTGGGCTGTTCTCAATTTACTGGTCATATGGATTGAAAGGTCTGACCTGAGCAAATTTAAAAACAAACAAACAAGCAGCCATTTCTTGTATGGGCAATGGGTCCGGCAGGAAATATAAAAATTAAATATTTCACTGGGTGAACTCGCCCATTGCACAATACGATAATATTTATCAATTTATTCTTATTAATCCAACATTGGATTACTGCTTAACTCGAAGATCTTTAATTATAATGTTTTCTCTTTTCCAGAATGCGAATCTATATTGCCACCGTCAGCCGAGAAGCTGTGGTAATTGAAGTACCGGACACAGCCAAAGTGTCCGATTTGAAAAAGGAAATTTCCGCTAAAATTCCGGATATTAAACTAGCCGATCAAATATTAAAATTCGAATCGAAAGTGTTACTCGATCCGAACACATTGAAACAATCAGGTATCACCGAAAACTCCGTAATCGAAATGCTAACGTTGCGAAAGAATATGATTTACTTAAGAATGGCAGCAGACGGTAAAACTCATGAATTAGAAGTTGATTTTACCAAGAATGTCGACGCGCTAAAGAAACAGATAACGCAATTACTAAATATTCCAACCGAATGTCAACGTTTATTCATAACCGAATTAAAAAACAAGGATATTCTCAGTAATAAGGCGATTGAGCCCGGGACAACCGTAAATTTGTGTGTGATCGATTTAAATTTGAAATTGAATCTAGTGCACACAAAATCAATGTTTCCGATCGAACCAATCGAAATACCAAAGGCGCATAAAATATCCCAGCTAAAGGATCTAATTTTTACTAAATGGAAAATTCCAAGTCCTCATCAATCGCTCACTTATAATGGTCAGATTTTGGATAGTAAAAAAAACCTTGCTGATTATAACATCCAAAATATGTCCAATATCCTTGTGAAACAAATTAATATTGAGATTTTTATTGATGTTACATCATTAGGTCGAAATCGATTTACGGTACACGCCCTGCAGAATGAAACAATCGAGGTGGTGAAAAAGAAAATCAAGAATTCACTTAAAATCGG
This sequence comes from Tipula vernalis, assembly GCA_958295665.1. Classification (NCBI taxonomy): domain Eukaryota; kingdom Metazoa; phylum Arthropoda; class Insecta; order Diptera; family Tipulidae; genus Tipula; species Tipula vernalis. Next base: position 11,088,361 of record OY282559.1, on the reverse strand, counting down.
CACTGAATTCCAAAAATTAATTTGGAACGGTACCGTTTTGAATGACCGTGATATTCTAGCGGATAAAGGAATTGTGTCTGGTTCAACATTAAGCTTAATTCCGGTAGTTCAACTGTAAATAACCAATATAAATTTAAATACGTAGTAATATTTTATAGATTTTATTTTTTTTTTTTTACAGTTTCAAGATTAACGTAGCATTTGGTGTGCTTGAAAACGTGGCAATTGAAACACATTTGAATGAAACGATTATCGAATTAAAGCAAAAAGTTCAGTTGGCCACAAATATTTCATCGGTACAACAAATATTAAGCTTGGGTGGAACCGAATTGCAGAATGACAAAAAAATATTCGAGTACGGCATCGTAGCGGGCAGTAATCTAGTAATGTGTCGACGGGATACGTTTGAATTAAGTGTTGAAACAGCAACCGGTTTAAATATTATGGTACGTGTACATAAAAGTGATAAAGTTCGTTTTGTTAGACATGAGCTAGCCAAATTGGACAAGCGTATGGGTGTACTGGCCTATGAGCATGCAATAGTTTTTCGTGCTACATTATTGAATGATGATGCATCTCTTTCGGACTACGGAATTGAGCCAGGCAGTATACTTACTTTGGTGAAAATTAGGTAGAATCAAATGACATTCGACTAATTATTATCGCGATCACAACTGATCGGAGAAAAAGACAGGACTATTAAAATATTTCAGTTTTCTAGCTAACATAAATATCGAAATTATATAAAATTTGTGTAATCTTAGCTATAATGGGCATATTCGGAATTAGATCATAGTAAATTTGTATTAGTTAAATTTGTAATCAAATTATCCCATTAAAACGCTCGAAAATGTCTAATAATAATCTAAAACTTACTTATGTCGTTTCCACTTGCCAACGGATAAGGGGTGTGATTATGTAAGCATTACGAGTTTCGAGTTTCTCGAAACTGGTAATGCTTACATAATCGCACCCCAGATCCGAAAACACATCTTGCCGGTTTCAAGAAGGGGAGGTATTAATTACAGCTGTTATCTGTGTGCAACTAAAATATCAACAATTTATTGTGAACTATTTCCGAAAGTGCCAATTACGACAAACTCGCTGGAACGGAAAAGGTTAAAGAAAAGTTTTTTTCGACGTGAATGTCTTGTAAACCTCACAGGCCTTAAATATACATTAAACTTGTAAAATCAGCTATTGAAAATATAAACGGTAGTTATTGTAAAATTCCTAAAGTAAAAAACGCGAATAGCTAAAATTGAGGTTAAAGGTCGAGTTACAATGGATCCGCCTCATTCCGTTCAGCTTCTCCGTCCAAATTAGTTTTAAACATTTTCTGGACATTTTGTATGAAGAAACGGATTGGTTAGTTATAATAAAATGGAAAGAGATGGACATTTTAATACTTATGATAAAGTAACCTTTCAAAATGAATTGGTTTACGATTCGACATTTTTGTCAAATCTTTATTTAATTAATAACAAGTTATAGATATCCCTGGTCATTCTAGTTTGGATGAAGAATTCTTCACTATCTAACTCTTTCATTTGGAGGAAGTAGTCAGATTTAATGAACCATCATCTTCGTTTTTTCTTTTAAATTCTATAATATTGTTTATACAAAACGTATAAATCAAAGAGAATTTCTAAAGATTTTAGTCTCGTAGTCTTCCATTTTAGTTTTTTATTTGTTTTTCAAATGTCAGTTTAAATAGACGGAACGGATGCAATGTAACCAATAAACGGAGAAGACGAGACAGAACGACGGAACGAAACGAGACGGATTCGAAAAATTCGGTAAATCCGTTTTTCTTGAATATTCCTAAGCAATTCATAAACAATTGGATTTTGTTTGAAGTTTCCAACTAGAAGCACGTTCGTTTGTGGTGAATTAACTGAATTGATATTGAGTTACTATTCCGATAATTGAGTTAATATTCAGATAATTAAGCTACTGAAGTGAATTGGTCGTTCGTTTGCTACAATTCAGATAAATGTCAAATTGTTAAAAAGTAATTGGCTTTTGTTAATCGACCATTTTCTTGGATCAATTATTTTTGTGTGTCACATTACAAAATTCTCTAAAATATCCTGGCTTCTTCGATGCGTAAAACAAAATAATGTCAAAAAACCATTATGTATCTGAATTACCTACCCAATTCAAATAAATCAGTAGCTAATATTTTTAACTGAAGTGAAGTATGCCAATCGAACGGACAAATCACTTGAGTGCGAGTTTACGACCATTTTCTGAAGAAAAATTTTCAACAGGCAACCAATCGACGTAGTCTATTTTGTAAACAAATTTCCCCTTCCGTACATAATTCTTTTGTTTTCCATTTAAAAGATATTGAATCTGCTGAAAATTTTTCTTCAGAAAATGGTCGTAAACTCGCACTCAGTTGTTAATTCACTACAAACGAACGCACTATATGTAGTGCGGCCCGAAAGATATTCGCGTCGAAAAAAAACTTATTCGGGTGACACTTTTTAAGATATGTATAAAATTAAAATTATGACTTTCCAAGTAAACGTGTCTTACAAGATGGTAAACCAGACGACCAATTAATATGCCTCAGTAAAAAGATATTCAACAGATAATTTCATCTTTAGTAACATATTTGTGAATTATCTTTGGTAACATGTCTGGTGATCGTTGTAAAATAGCACGTCTTGTGGCTGTTTTGGGGAATAAATTTATTTTAGTTTTTTGTTATTTAAAATGTATAAATAAAATATTTAAATAAATCAAAATTATTGATAAAATTAAAAAAGACGCAAGAAAATGGTATGGTTATTTTGAAAGTCAATCAACAGGGGTTGCAGGATGCATCGGTGGCTAACGCGATAATAATTTTATACGGGTACTATCCCGGACAAGAACTAGACGTGTTACCAAAGACAAATACTTTGCTGAAATGTCAGTTTTTGTGTTTAAGATTTCTATAAATCTTAGCCAAATATACCTGGGGCATTGTCTTACTACTCACATGAAAATATTTGTGGCCGGAAATATTTAATAACCGAAATTATTCATCGCACCCCGGTATCCTTTGAATATTGTATGGTTTGTAATAAGGCGAAATTACTTAATTCACACGAAAATGTGAGTAGCATGGTTAGATTAATGAGGTTCCTCTAAACATAATTAATGACTTTACAGTTTGAAAATTTCAAATATGTAACGTAAGGTGAAACTCCTCAAAGACGGAAATCCATTACGGCTGTGCGTTCATATTAATTTCCAATGAATAAAAAAGGTCTAACCAGCGCAAGAGAAAGAAACCTAACGGAATTTAATGAAAATATAGTTTCTTACGGAAAATTTGACAGGTCGATCAGCGAATCCGTAACGTAACAGAACTTGTCAAATAAACACAATTGTTCTGAAATATTTCATTGGAATTGATCATAAATTCAAGAATCTTCTTTTAAAATTATCGAATTTATTGAAACAAAAGTTTTGTTTGTTGAAAAATGCAAGAATCTCTTGAGACATTACAAGATCTTTTTATCTTGTTAGGAGGACTGAAACGTCTCAAAGAATTAAAAGAAAGGAAAGAAAAAAGGAAGCAATGGAAAAAGTCGCGTACAGCCCGCCGAATTAACCGAATCAAAAATCGATTGGACTATTTTAAGGTATAAAAAATATAAATTGTGTGTTTTGGTTGCGAATTCATGTTTAGTCCTGTTCTTCTACATATTTTTTTTTGTAAAAGTACCTAATAGATGATTATTATTTCTTTGTATTTTTTCTTTATATAGAAGAAGCTGGTAATTCAAAATCAATACGAAGATGCGTTCGAAATTGAAATCGCTGGCACGGCAAAAGTGCTCGATTTAAAAAAAATTATTGCCGACAAAATCAAAGGTATCACGGTTTACGATCAAGTTCTTAAATTTCGCTCAGCAATCCTAAACGATATGGACACGATCCAATCTTTCGTCGGTGTCCCTGTCCATGCCACTTCGTTGGTTGAACTAACATTGGAAAATTGTTTTAAAATTTTTATCAAAACCGAAGAAAATCGTATTCATCAGCTTGACGTCAATTTCACGAATAAAATCGAACTTGTTAAAAAAATGTTAAATCATTTGCTTAAGATCGATGTGGAGGAGCAATGTTTGATGTTGCACGGCAATGAATTAAAAAATGACGATATTTTAACAGAAAAATCGATTAAACCGGGAACCACGATCAATTTAACCGTAAAAATTTTAAATTTACATTTATATATTGTTGAAAAGTCGAAAAAAGTGGAACACATTGAAATGCCAAGTAATAGTACAGTCGCTCAATTGAAACAAGTGGTTTTGACCAAATACAAAGTTCCAATCGGTTATCAAATTCTAACGTACAATGGTCAAGTATTAGATAAGAATGATAAAACACTTGCTGATTATAATGTTGAGGATTTATCCGAAATCAATTTTCGGCAGAATGATTTTGAGATTTTTATTCAGTGCACTGCGGCTGGTCGAAATCGTATTGCGCTACGTGTACTGCCGATCGATACCATTGGCCAAGTAAAGGATAAAATTGAGACGGAATTAAAGATTACTAAAAAAGCACAGCAAATAATTTGGAGCGGACGAGTATTAGGGGACGATGTTATTTTATCGTGTGAAAATGTTCGTAGTGGATCAACCCTTAGCCTGGTAGTGACAGTACAAATGTAAATGAAAATTTATCGAAATATAGTTTCATATCTTTACAATTTAATTTTATTATTTTATAGTATTAAATTGAACATTCAATTTGGACTCAAAGAAAAAATTCCAATTGATGCTCAATCCACCGAAACGGTGGTTCAACTAAAGACTAAACTCCTGAAAGTCACTGAAATACCGATTGACCAGCAAATATTATTTGCGGATAATATCAAATTAGAGGACAGCAAAATGTTAATCAATTACGGGATAACGGATGGTTTTGAAATTGCGTTGGAGCGTAAAGATTCATTCGAAATTATAATTTGCTATCCACCATTCAATCAGATTGATTTGTGTGTACATAAGACTGATAGTGTTAATAATGTTAAGGCTCGAATTGAGCGGCGTCTTAATATAAAAAAAGAGAAACAACGACTTATATGTTCGGGAAAGGCTTTGCAAGACGGCACTTTGGCAACATATGGTATTGAAAACCAGTGTACTGTATTCTTGTTAGAATTGAAATAAATATTAAATATCTTGTTAATCTCATTTAAATTCTCGACAAGTTTTTTTCGTATTGCATTTTGCGAACGAGTGAATACATTTTTGCCTAATCCTTCCCAAACTTCAATTAGAAATAGACCTTGAAGGACTTGGAACTTTAGAGTTGAAGAATGTAAGTCAAGCTGCGGCGTTTGGATCGGGAGGTACCGGGTTCGAATCCCGATAGGGGCGGGATGCAAAAGGGATTTTTCATCATCTGATTACGATCGGTGATGACGATGAACACAACTATGATCCCCTGTTGAGAGTGCAGAATCCATGGGCCGACCCACCTTTCATGTCAGCACTATAGGTTGGCATGAAGCAATGCAATGTGCAGGTGGTTTATACAAAGCGGGTCTATAGCCGTACGTCCTCGATTTGGCTAATACTGCGTAAAGTAGGACGGTAAAATTAACTGCGAAAGAGTTGGGAGTGCCTTGAGCCCCAGAAAAAGATTGCATAGAAAAAAAAAAAAAAAAAAAAAAAAGAATTTAAGTCATAAAGTTAAGTCAAATTTAATCGTAAGTATCAAAAAGAGTGTAATTCTGCGCCAAACTATCGAAGAATTCACTAAAAAATTATTTACCATATATTTTACTGTAAGGTAACAGTAAAATATAAAGCTATTCAAGTAATTTAAATTATTTTGCAACTGTAAACGTACTACTTAGAACGAAACTGTATCTGCCAATTTAATCATCACGAAGACTAATCTCTAGTATGAACTGCTCAATGATCAACTACGCTTAAAATTTATGTTAAAATAATAAAATTTGAATTCGTTGAATATAACGATTGATTTATTGCCTTTCTCTTTCGTCGGCAAAAACTGTTGTTACTGTAAATACCTGTAACAGGTTATGGAGCTCTCACGCGCGAACAAAATGACGTTTTTAAATTCGCTGGCAATGATTTTCCTTTATGGAAAATTAGAGGCCCTACCAAAAGAGTCAAATCGCGTATCACCACAAAACTGAATGATGTAATGAAGCCAGAATATTTGGAAAAGATGAAAAGGCTCAATGAATCAAAATTCGTTGTGTGGCTGCTATCTTGCTCATCATTTTGGAAATAAAAAGCATCGCTACAAAAGTTTACTGTCTAAAAGGTGGCTTGTGGCGATTTTGACACCAGTGACAAAGAATGCGAAGGGAAGCCAGTAAAAGACGCTGAGTCGGAGGCGTTATTGGGCTAAGATTCATGCGAACCACAAGAGGAGCTCGCTGAAACTTTGGGAGTGACTCAACAAGCGTCTCAAGGGCAGGGGTAAAAGGCCACAGGTCCAATAGAAGCCATAGTTACCTTAGAGCAAAACCTATTTTCCAATTTCATTTAATTAATATAAATGTAGTTACAGTCAGTCAAGTAAGAGCGTGGTCGTCATTACCGACAGGTAATGAAAGATTTCGCTCTAATTCCTTTGCGAGCCGATAGAGGGAAGCTTTGTCCTTGATGCATTGTCAACAAAGATTCAGTTGTCGTTGATCTTTTGAAAGAGAATCACGTTAAGCGCCATGAGTGCTAAATACGCGTCGCGCTACGAGGCTGTGTTCCTTTGCACCCACCCGAAAGGTCCCAAAATGTCGCAATCAGCGGCTGCTAAATATATGAGAAAGTCGAAGGCATTTGTACATAAGTGGGTACAGCGATATAAAGTGGCTAAAAATGTCGATGATTTACCAGAACGTGGCTCGATAGGAAAAGTGGACAAAAAAGATGAAAAAAGAATAATGAATCTGTTTTCGCGGAATCCTGGTTTAACACTGCGGCAAGGACAAGCAAAATTAAAGGCAAAAGGTTTAGATATATCCTACGAAACTATCCGAACCCATCTCCGTACTCATGACCTGAAATGGCGCAACACAATGAAGAAGCCTCTGTTGACTGGAAAACATGTGAAAAAGCGACTCGCTTGGGCGCATGAGAATATCGATAGAGATTTTGAAAATGTCATTTTTACTGATGAATGTTCTGTATGGGCACGTTGTGTCCTCACGCGAGCCTGGTCAACTTCCACCAATAGGCTTGTTCAGCGGACCGTAAAATACGGAATAAAGGTGCATCTTTGGGGCTGCTTCTCAAAGCAGGGATTCGGCACTTTGTACCTCTTTACCGACAACCTAAATGCCGAAAAAATGATTAAAATCTACAAAAAGGCTTTACTGCCATCTGCCAAACGTTGGTTCATCAGCAAAAATGAAGATTGGATTCTGCAAGAGGACAACGATCCTAAACACCTCAGCAAGCTCTGTACTGAGTGGAAGACTCAATCTGGCATCGTTACATTGGATTGGCCGTCGCAGTCGCCTGATGCAAACCCTATTGAAAATGTGTGGGCATATATTAAACAGAAACTTCGTGGAAGACGCACACACACTTTGAAGCAGCCATCTTGCGATCTGGAGATCGTTGCCACTAGAATACGCCGTCAAATTAGTAGAAAGCATGCCTCGGAGATGTCAGGCAATTATCGACGCCGATGGTGACTGGACACAATATTAACCGAATTGCATCATCGTTTGTAATGTGTACAATATATTTATAAATATGAAAGTTTCACCAAATAAATTTTTTTATAAATTAACCCGACCACGCTCTTACTGGACTGACTGTATTTACAATCATAAAAATATAAAATAAAACCTAAAAATAGCTGTGCTTAACTATCCCAACTTAGGCAATATAATGTCAGTCGGAGCCAGTTTACACATAATACGATAGTGCTACATCAATGTCGGAGAATATGGCCAATTGATCCTCAGTTAATTTTAGCTGTAGTGTGACCCAGTTGCCTTGATGCGGCGTCCGTTTAAAATTGCCTACTGTTTTACGTATGGTCGCGTGTATCGGCTGTGGATCTTTTAAATGGCGGTCCCTAATTGTTCGGATGCCTTGGACACTATTTCTGGTATGTCATATGGATAGGCAGTTAGAAATGCGCATAAACCGAGTACACCTCCATGTCTTTCACGGATTGATGTTGCTTCACGTGTCTCGCCATCCGCATTCAATACGGTACTTGAAGTACTCACCATCCTTATACCACGCGAATATTTATTAATTTTTGTGTGACACTTTCTTTTGAAACGATCCAATAGTTAATTAGATGGTGACGTGTAAGTATCCCACACATAAGTATTTTTATCATAATAGTTTACAGTTACTGTAATGAACTAAACACATAGTGAATTTACTGATGTATACAAAATAAGTGTACAAAATTCAAAAATATTTAAAATCATTGTGTACAAGTGATGTAAATGTTTGTAAACAAATAAAAATTTACTTACCGGTGAAATGTAAACCCTTTTTTCTCAATTTTTGCTTTATATCGGGTATTTTTGCATTTATACACACAACACTATACATGTTTTTAACAAATATATTTATTTTTAGAAAGAACACTTCTTTTTTATTCAAGATTTGCCTTGTAAACTTTAAAAAACTAAAACCTCAAATGAAACAATTTTTCTAACCAATATGGCGCTGGTAAATAAAAAAAGACAAAAAACAAACGCAAACGGCTTCAGTTGCTTTTATGATTTTATATGGGTGTTTTACCTTCTGTCCTTTTGTTCATTATCTGTGTTATTACTAGAATAATTCTATACCAAATACCAATAAAAACTTGGTTTGAAACTATTCATTCCGGAATGAAAATACACGGCATTGTTGTTGTAAAATTCCCAAAGTAATACGGCAATTACATTGGATCAAAAGGCGCCACTAGTTAAAGGTGAACAGCAATTCAGCGTTGCAATTGTTTTGTCGCTGAATAAATAAATATATCTTCCATGTGTAATAAAAGATAGTTTTGAACCGAAATCAATAACAAAATTGTCCAATTATGTATTTTTTTATTGCTGTTCATCTATACCTCTAGTTTCAATATCGCCACCCGATGTCAGCCACTTTGCGTTAAAAAGCGAATAAGGGACATGGCTGCCATAAAACGGCGATAGATGATTAGACGTACATATAGCGGTTTTTTTAAACATTTTTTATTTGTATCGAAACAAAACGTAAACAAAAGTAACTAACACGAATAAAATTGACAACTAGGTAGACATGAATTATAGAAAAAAGTTAATTTTATTTTTTATTTATGTACCAAAAATTAAAAATTGTTAAACCTGACACTTTAGAAATAATGCCGTACTCAGTTTTGACGTATCAAACTGCTTCATCGATAAATCTGCCTATTCATTGACAGGAAATTTACTATGGAAAAGTACAGTAATGTCCCTTATATTCTTATAATTTATTTGATGAAAAAGTATAGCCATGTCTGCTCATTTCCCTCTAAAAATCAGTATGTGTCATTTCGGATTTCGCTGAAGTATAAACAACATATTTTGTTATACTGTAACCATGTCAACCTTTGTGCCAACAAAAGATGATTTGAAGAAAAGTGCAGCTGATGGACATCGATTGCTGTGTCCTGTCTGAAGTATTGGGGAACATGCTCCATCAATAAAAACATGTGAGTACTGGTTCCGCAGTTTTAAAAGTGGCGATTCAACAGTGACAAAACGCGAAGGGAGACCAGAAAAGTTTGCAAGACGCTGAGTTGGAGGCGTTATTGACCAACCAAGATTCATGCCAAATTCAAGAGGAGCTCGCTGAAACTTTGTGGACAATAACAGAAGGTACAATAGAAGCCATAATTTTCTTAGAACAAAAACCTATTTTCCAATTTCATTTAATTAATATAAATGTAGTTATTTACAATAAGAAAATTAAAAATAAAAAAAAATTAAAAAATAAAACCTAAAAATAGCTGTGTTTAACTATCCCAACTTATGCAATATAATGTCAATAACGGAATGATTGAGTAGTGGTCGGAGCCAGTTTACACATAATACGATGGTGGTACATCAATGTCGGAGAGTACGGCCAATTGATCCTCAGTTAATTTTAGTTGCAGCGTCGCCCAGTTGTCTTGATGCGTCCGCTTAAAATTGCCTACAGTTTTACGTATGGTCGCGGGTATCGGCTGTGGATCGTTTAAATGGGCGCCCAGTTGTTCGAATGCTTTGGGCACTATTTCTGGTATATCATATGGATAGGCAGATATAAATGCGCATAAACCGAGTACACCTACATGTCTTTCACGGATTGATGTTGCTTCACGTGTCTCGCCATCCGCATTCAATACGGTACTTGAAGTACTCACCATCCTTACACCACGTGGACTTTTAATAATTTTTGTTTGACACTTTCTTTTGAAACGATCCAATAGTTCATTAGATGCTGGCAAAAATCCACAATGGATTAATCCTCCCAGCACCTGTGCTGCCTTTTCACGTACCTCGAGTACCGTGTCTTCAATCAATCGCAAAACAATTTCTTTAACCCGTTGTATCCACACGGGGTTACTCATCACAATGGGCATATTATGAAAAATTACGGTTTGTAGAAATTCAAGTATCGATATTCGGGCTGACCACGAGGTCATTTCAGACACCTGGTTAATTTTATCCAATGCGTGCCCCATGGTATCATGGTAAGTATGTGCCAATGCCATCATAGCTAGCAGAGATCCAGTTATTTCAGCTAATTCTGCATCATTCTCGGAACGATCCAATCTACAGGCGAGAGGTAACAAATCAAGAAATTCGATGCGACTAACATTCAATGTCCTGTTTAAAAATCCTGTTATAAATTGTGCTAATGTTTTAAATATTCGAACACTTTCGTCGTATTTCTCTTCTCGTACCACTTCTTCACTCGATTGATCATCTAGTATTACTTCCCCTAAACTCTTTTTTTTCGGCGGTTCGTCATACAAATTTGTTAGCTTCGGTTGTAGTTCACCAATTAAATCATAGATTCGGGGACATTCAGGTTCATTTCCACGCGGAAAACGAAAATCACCATCATACAAATTAATTAAGCAGCTACTAATCCGTTCCCGTACGTTTTGTAGAGGATGTGATAAATATGGTTTAAGATAATTTAGTATTCGATGACCGGCCCAATTCATGCGCCATATATGTTGAGCAAATGGGCCTTGGAAACAATAAATTCGACTACAACTCAAGTAACTGGTCCAATGATCCGAAAAAAAATCCTCCATTAGCACTTCATGCATCCAATGCTGGCGATTGGGATCCATTCGCTCTGCGGCCGTTGCGAAACCCGTCCCCCAATAGATTTCCGTTTCGGCCGTTATATGATTAAAAATCAGCCGAATGATTGGTTGTACCTTGCGGTACATATTTTCCGTTTTCTCGTAATTCCAGTGCTTGGCACCGCGCACAATTCCGGTTAGAATTTCGGCTGCACACCGATGGTTACTATCCGTGTTCACTTTACTCACGATTAATGGTTCGAGATGAATTAGAAATTTGTCCAAAAACAAGTCCCCAAATTCATTAAAAAGGCACTTCAAAAGGACATAGCGCGACCGATTAAATTTATCCTTTCCCTTTTTCTCTTCCAACGACCAGAAGCTCACCAACTTTCCAATATTTTCGTCATCCATAAAAAATTTATAAAATTCCGCGATATTCTCGTTCAATTCTTTTGGGTTACGATCCAGGACGGGTTGCTCTGCAGACGGAGCATATACATAGTACTTGGTAGGCCATCCAAAAAATCCGTTCGCTTTGAACGCGTATCGTGGTTCATCCCAAGCCGCCTGGCTATGTGGGAAATTTTTTTCATCATACTGTAAAAATCTATTATCATCTCGAATGCCAATAGGTAAATTCATTATGATATTGGCCGGTTCTTGAGCCAAGCATCCCGCTACTTTAAATGGGTCAACCAAACGTTTTTTATGCTCCCGCTTCTCGTGCTTCAGAATAAAAATCAATGTTTGAATCGCTAATTTACGTTCGTCGATCAGATCGTGAATTAAATTGACGAGAAAATACTTGACTGTTTTCGAATTGTAAGTGGTTAGCGGATGATCCAGATTGTAGAGCATTGCCGATCCGATATAATGATACCGCCAATGAATATCGGTACAGTTCACTCGATCGACTATCGCATCAATAATACGTCTATAGGTGACGATGTGACGAGTACATATGTTCTCAAAATTTGCAGCGCCCATTGCGATTTTTCCCGCATTAGGGATTTTATTTTGACTTCGGATCAAATCCAATCCTAACGTTTTCATATTTTGGGGCAAATCTACTCGAAGCGTGATTGTTGTTAATTCTTGACTGATCATATCGGTTAAAAAATCGAGTAGACTTATGATCGATGGTTTCTCTGAAAGGTTTGTATTTAACAGCCCAATCCACAATTTTTCGAGTACGTTCCAATCATTTTTTAGGAAAATCTTAAATTTTCGTTGCCCTGCCATAATGTACAGCGTCCCTTTAAATAAATCATGATGCTCATTCGGATCGGCCTTCAAATTCTCGACCAGCTGCTCAATAACACATCGATATGCAAACGGATAGTACGCCAATATGGAGAAAAGTTTGGTTTGCGCCTGATGCCTTATCTCAGCGTAACGGGACACCGATAATTTAACCAAATGATCTACAATGAGTTTATGACTCGCTGTGAAGTAGGGTTGATTGCATTCCTCGCGTAGATCATGCTGTAACAAAACGCGGGTTGCTACAACCGTTCGAATATCACGCCTTGATTTCGTTAAATCGAAACTTTGAAAATTTTTAATGTTATGAAAATTCTTTAACTGGATCTCATAGTTTGTGAAATTAAAACGCTGAATATGAATTTTGTCATAAATGCTCACAATTATTTTAAATGATTGTGTATCATCCTCATCGATTTTATCATTTTGGAGGGCATTAATCACCCGAATTAGGGCGAGTCGAATATTTGAGCCGTCCGGCATTTTAATGGCGCGATCCTCAAATCCATTTACAATTCGCGGGCGGTAGTAAAAAAATTCCGATTCCGTAAGCGGAAGAGCGGGTTCTTCTTCTGTCGTCCAATTCGGTAGGAAATTACTACATCGAATGACGCTATTAATAATGAACAAGTGCTGGTGAATTTCATCCTTTTCCAATTTTATTTCACCCGTTATGAATCGATCGAATGTATCCATCGCCTTGAACAAATATCGACGAAATATTAATTCACATAAATTAAAAGCCGCCGTTTTATTAAAATACCAATCAATTTGATCTTTAGGCCGGATTTTTGCACCCCAATGGCGAATTGGAAAGAAATCTCGGAGTGGTAAACGAAATGCGTCTGGTACACTTTTACAATCCATTGTCTGGAGTGACGATAAATTGGAGATGAAAAACGTTAAAATACTGTTGGCTAGCTTTTTAGTCGATTTACATTTGTAGTACAAGATTTGGTCCAGGATTAGCAGCACGGGTCCATAATATTTCTCTTCCACTAATATATTAGGATCACCGCCCCGCACTATCCCGTTGAATATCGTCAAATAATATAGAAATTCATCGTTCTGCTTTTCGACTCGAGAAATATTCGGATTATCATCAATGAGCGATTCCAATTTATCGTTTACATACGGTAATAGCACCGATATTGTTTTTCGACCAGCCACTCGTGTAAATATACGCATTAAGGCCGATACTAGCACACCTGCAACTTTGGGTTCGAATATATTCGATTGGATAAAATTAATAAATTTATCAGAAGCTGCTAGCAAAATTTCATCACTACACTGTCCCAATATCGCGTGGATCGTCGATGTAATCCACACTTCTGAGATCAATTCCATTTTTGATCGCATTTGATCCGCATTCGAGCTGTGATCCATGCGTACATTTTCGACAGAACTGGAATCAATCAAATTAAAAATCTTCTCCAAAAATAATAGAACAAAATTTTCAAATTCGGCCGTCTGACAACAAACATTATTTTCCTCTTCCGTTAAATCACTGCGCTCGGTTCCCGCCCGGCTGCAATCCACAATCGGTACCAAAAAAGCGATCGACGTATAAAATTGTAATGTTACGGTTGTTTTACGAAAATCATTTGGATCGATACCGGGCAACACACTAAATAAAATCGGGATAATTTCCGATTTACCAGCTGTGTATCCATTATGGCCGGAAACCATGGCCCGCGATACATTTATCAAACATTGTAGAGATGCCGTCAATTTGTGCGGCTCAACTACAGATTCTAGTGTCGTTGTAATTCGCCCAACAATGTCATCGATTATAAGTTCTGGTCGCAAATCGGATAAAATTTTAAAAATTTTGCCCACATCAGCAATATTCATACGCGAGTACATGCCCTGTAGCGCAATAGGTTTCATACACTCCACGAATCGTGTTATGCACGATTCTGTTAATTTCTTATCTTCCGCTATGAGTTTCCACGGACACGGCTTATATCTTTCAAAAACTAACCGTTCGATAAAAGATTTATTCAGCTGCACCAAAACATCACCGATCGTGCTCACCCATTTACCTAAATTCGCCGGATGTAAATATGATTCGATCACAATCATAAGTTCGCTTAAATATTTTTGTGTTGAAGACTCGGGTCCCAGTGTGGCCACAATCCAAGCTAAAGAAGTGTTTAGTGAAAAATTATAGGTACTTAAAAGATTTTATGAGTATATACGAACTTGCAACGGTTGAAGCCCAATAATTCGGTTTCTTGCTGCTCTTGATCCCTTTGTATGTCACCGGTAAATCAAGTGATCGCATTATTCGAGCAAAAATTATCGGTATATGCGGCTCCCAATCAATCTCGCCAACATTGAAATAAGCTGCCTTCGAAATAATATGCATTAAGTCGGTTGTGAACGGGGCATTATGATAATGGGTCCACAGTTCGAGCATTTTGTCCAACCAAATATCGTGTCCATCGAGCGGATTCAAAAATAGTGATAACATTTCAAATGATTGTGAAAATTTTGAATTTTCGAGCACTCCTAATTTGGGAAAAAATTCATCGAGAATTTCTTCGGTAGCAGCACGAGGAAAATATCTAAAATTACAACAAATTAGACATTGCAATTGGGTGCGCGACTCACTACTTCCCTCACCCCCCACTACAAACAATACTTACACAGCACACTGTTGAATTACAAAAGTTAGATTTGCGTCCAATGGGCTGAAAATAAAAAAAATAAAAATTTAATTTTTCAATGTAATCGGAGAAAAGTACTCTAAACCATTGATGGACTGGAAGTTCCATCCCATATGTGATAATTGATTATTTTAAAATGTTGTTGGTGGACAAACCGCTAGGCCTCGAAACGCTTATCAAAAATCACATTTGAGAATGCCTACTTCAAGCCAACCATAAAACACCAAAAGCATTAATCATTTTAAGATGTAATGATGAATAAAACCAGAACGGGAATAAAATTAAAATAAAATCGCTATTGACCTGCCCGGATTAAAGTTATTTAGATAAAATCCTTACCCAAAGGGTTTAGCCTTTCGATTATTTTCAAAGATCCGTTTGGATATTTTTTCGACACTCGGAAATATAAGAGAAAGAGAAACGATATTAAGAGACCCTCACATCGATGATGGTCAAATGAATAACTTACCGAGCAGGCTCATTATTACCTTCCTGAGTTGTGATCCATCTTCGCCCATTACCAACACTTAAGCATGAAAAATTAGATGAAATATTGATCCGATTAATTTTATCTAAATAACCAAATCAGGACGCCGCGCCGAGTCAAAGATGATTTAAATAAAAAAAAAATAAAAAAAAATGAAAATCTACCACCTCGCGATAAAAAAACCCGCGCCTATTCCACTTATAAAATAGTAAATAGATTTTAGTTTTGGTCATTACGTAAATTCAGAACCAGCATTGCTCTGATCCAGAAATGAATTGACATCAATCCCAAATTTTGCGGCGATTTTTTTTATGAAATCGAATTGCATCGCGGCCATCGCATTGTTGGCGGTATTCTGATCATCATTATCATCACTATGAGCACTTTTTTTCCTAAGAATTGCAATAATTAATTCGTGTTTTACGCGCAATCATTAAATCGAAAGAAAGCTTAGAAATTACTAGAAATTATAGATCATAGAATCCTACCACTTACCATGTATGACGATAGAACATTCCTTTAGTATCACTTTTATAGAGAATGATTTTGGCCAATTCATTCAATGGTTTCCAATCGATTTGAAGTTCGCTCGGCGACAAGTAATGATTTTTCCTTAAAGTGTTAAAAATTTTCATTTAGTTATTTGCCAAATCATTATGTTCTGAGTACAAATTACTTGAGCAGCAGCGTTAAAACACTACAGAATTCATTGACCTCTTTGAAACCCAAATTTTTGATTACAACTAATTCCAGATAAATTTTAATAAATTTGACATGGTCCTCTTTTGAAAATTTTAATCCATAAAGTCGAATATAGCTGCAAAAAAAAAAAAAAACAAATTGGATTAATATTTTAGCCACCACAAGGATTTTTTAAGAACGCATAGAAAAATTCAAGTCATTGTGAAAAGGGGTCAAAGTCAACAATTCTGTGGAGTGAACAAAATGATGACGTAATTTCCATCTAATAATACGAATCATTCCATAAAATGATGAAATTAACCGTACTTTTTTATAATTCAAATTCCTCTTACATAATGAGCTTGCCATCTTGATTTCAACATTCTAACCATTCGCATGAATATTTTATGTCAAAATCATCAAATCCTAACCTCTAACTAAACCATACAGTATTTACATCATAATTTCTAACATTGCAAAAAAATCAAGAAAAAAAATGTAAGTACCATACAGTACATAAAAAATATATTAAATTGGGTTAAAAACTTACTTTGAAAATTTCTGTGTCATGATTATAATTCCTTCGAGATCGCTTATAGCCAAAGCTTGTCCCAAATTATCTTTAATGCCATCGAGCATCGATTCAGACTCCTCGTCTAATTGGTCTGCATACGGTAAATGTTTATTACAATAAATTTCCTTTTGAGGTTGATACCCCAGGATTTTGTATCGTCGATTCTTTTCCACTTGCTCGTCCATTTCCATGTTTGTAGAACGATTTCGATACTTCTTGAAATTGTGTTATATACTTAAAAATCAATCAAAAAAATTGTCCGATCACTTGCACTGTTTTTCGTTTTGCCCACTGACGTATTGCATTTTTTTCACTAACTTTTTTAGAGCGTTCTTCCGCGATCGAACAAACGAGCGAAACTATAGTGAATGTAAATTGATACGTGCTATTTTATTAATTTATTTGATTTTTTTTTTTTTAATTTTTTGTGATTATTTTGAAAATTATAAAAGTCATGAACATGAAACAAGATGACAATGGAAAAAAAATTTGACAACTACTGAGACGTGAAATGTTGAATTTGAAGAAAATGTAAAATAGTTTTTTATTCTTCTGTTGGTACCACTATTTTTGTCTGTGCAGGGTAAATTCCCGGTAAAATATTAACCGATTACCAAATCACGAGGGAAGTTTAAAAAAATTGGCTAAAAAATGAAGCGTTGATCTCTGTTTATGTAATTAGGTAAAATTGTAGCTCATTTCTAGATGTAGTTGTGTTAGGTTTGATGAGAACAGGCGATGACCAAAATCATTTTTAATTTCAGATTATGAATAAGTTTAAATTGTTCAATGGTTTCGTGAAACGATTTACATTCACCACACATTCTAAAATACATTTCACATCATCGGCCGCTCCTTCTCATCCGAATAACAGTAATACTTCAGGTAAGGAAATTATTTTATACACAGTATTACCGACCGATTGACTTGGCCGTGCTGCCAAGAATATTTTTATTAAATTACATTGATTTATTTATAGATGTACGAATTGCGAATACGCCATCAGAGAATAAAGAACACACGACGACAGATGATTTGCTACAAACAATAAAAACAACACGAAATGCGTATGAACTGTTTAACGTCATATCGGGGCAGGAAATGACCGGTAAACAAGTACTTCAAACACTACGTTCGCTGTACAATTTACAAAAAATTGGTGAACCGACTATTCGATCATCCCAAATCATTAAGCATCCGGATTTTGAACCTCTATGCCGCATATTAAAACGTCATTGTCGTGCATTTGAATTATCCGAAACGATTGATGCATTAAAATTTCTCTCTTATTTAACTGTGTCCCCCGACAGTGAAATTTTAACGATTCTATTGAATTTGATACGATATCAAATTAACGATTTGGAATTAAATCAAATTGTGTTCCTCGATTTTCTATTATATAAATTCGAATCGAGTGAAACTCAGACGACGGCCCTAATCGAAGCGCTAAAAATGGCCCTACCAATCGTATTCGAACTTAATTTATCGCTTAAGCTAGACCACGAAAATGTGCTCGAGCTAATTAACTTGTTGGGTTATGCAATCAAAAATAATTTAAAAGAAAAATCGATTAATTCACTGATCACTTCGCTGACGTTGCACGGCACTAACAATCTAACGGCTGATCAATCGCTGAGCGTTCTATTAGTTTTGCTCGAACTAAAAGACGCCAACTATTTCAATTATTCTAAGTTAATCGGAAATTGTTATCAAAACATAATCAAGCATATGCAATGTTTTAAATTCAACGAATTAGATCTGCTTTTGGGTAAAATTGTACGTAAATTATTGCGTACCCAGAATTTCGAGCTATTCTACAACCAACTTCTATTCGACAAATTATCTGAGTATTTGATCAAAACAAATGCTGATTTTAATCAAGCGATGTACATGGTGAAAAAATTCAATCGCATTTCTCACATAAATATAAAACTTTTAGACTACCTTTGTAATTTAGTACAGCAGAACCCAGAGTTAATTACATCGGCCCGTCTTAATTCCTTGATTAACTTTGTAACCGCATCTGCGATTGTTAACTATCCAGTGCTTGAGAAACTCCCCAATTTCGATGAAATCGTATTCAAAAATAGTTTATTTCAAAATGATCGCATTGAATTGCCATGGCTTAAACTAACGCTTGAGCTTCTCGCCTTGAACTGTTATAACACGAATTTGATTATAAAAATCTTTAATAGCACATTTTTAACAAAATTTTTAGCTCGAGAAAATAATTTTCTTGACCATTTACAATTGTTGCTTATCTATCAAACGGTAACATTACTGTATCGGCACATTAGTGAAGGTAACACCGAGCAGAATGGCTATTTAAATAATGTGCATATACAAACGGCCAAACGGCTAGCTTGGGAGGTTAATAAGTCGGAATATCCACTGAAAAGTTTTCTGGAATATTTGTATAAAGGAGACAAGTTTGTTTGTACGAATGTGAAAACACGTTTTGGCCATGTGCTGGATCACGTAATAGTTTTTGACAGGAATTCGAATGCACTTGAAGTCGGTACGACCACCACCGATGGCGATGAAATTTGGTTGGAACAAATCTTAGAGCGTTATCCAGAAGAGGAAAATCAAATGTGAGTGAAAACGAGACAATTATCGCTATTACGAAAGTGTTTCATCAATCAATCGCGTTAAAACTTTCCGCTCCCCAGAACTACTAATCTATAATCTAATTAAAATCGTTTTCTACTTTCAGAATCGCAATTACAGGATATTCAAGGTCTTGTTATGGCCTTAGCATTGCACGATTAAAGGGAATATTCGAATTACAAACACAAACAATCGAAGCGCTTAACGTAATTGCCTTGCCCATTAACATCAGTTCATGGACAATAATGCCGGAACACGAAAAGCTGCCATTTCTCACCCAAGAAATTGAATATAAATTAAACAAAATACCATAAAATTTCCAAAATGCTTTAAAAATTTATTGAGAATTCAAATAGAGAACAATTTTTAAGTAAAAACCAAATAAGCATTTTCATTTAATCCAAAAATTTATTTTATTCATTATATGCTGGAAATATATTTTCATTCGTAACTTCAAATTTTCGTAGGATATAAGCACAATGAAAGCAATTTTGGGTTCATCGATTTAAATTTTATTGTCCACCGCGAAGACGCAACACCAAGTGAAGTGTAGATTCCTTTTGAATATTATAGTCGGATAGCGTTCGTCCATCTTCAAGCTGTTTACCGGCGAAAATAAGACGTTGTTGATCTGGTGGGATTCCTTCCTTATCTTGAATTTTAGCTTTAACATTTTCAATTGTATCAGACGGTTCAACTTCTAATGTGATAGTTTTTCCTGTCAAGGTCTTAACGAAGATCTGCATACCACCACGGAGACGAAGTACTAAATGGAGTGTAGATTCTTTTTGGATATTGTAGTCCGATAATGTGCGGCCATCTTCCAATTGTTTTCCGGCAAAGATAAGACGTTGTTGATCTGGTGGGATTCCTTCCTTATCTTGGATTTTCGCTTTTACATTTTCTATCGTGTCTGATGGTTCAACTTCCAAAGTAATGGTTTTTCCAGTCAATGTCTTTACGAAGATCTGCATACCACCACGAAGACGAAGTACTAAATGTAGTGTAGATTCCTTTTGAATATTATAGTCAGATAATGTACGACCATCTTCAAGCTGTTTACCGGCGAAAATAAGACGTTGTTGATCTGGTGGGATTCCTTCCTTATCTTGAATCTTGGCTTTAACATTTTCAATAGTGTCGGATGGCTCGACTTCCAAAGTAATGGTCTTTCCAGTTAAAGTTTTCACAAAAATTTGCATACCACCACGAAGACGAAGTACTAAATGAAGTGTAGATTCCTTTTGAATATTGTAATCGGATAATGTGCGACCATCTTCCAATTGTTTTCCGGCAAAGATAAGACGTTGTTGATCTGGTGGGATTCCTTCCTTATCTTGAATTTTCGCTTTAACATTTTCGATGGTGTCTGATGGTTCAACTTCCAATGTGATTGTTTTACCAGTTAAGGTTTTAACGAAGATCTGCATACCACCACGAAGACGAAGTACTAAATGTAGTGTAGATTCTTTTTGAATATTATAGTCAGATAATGTACGACCATCTTCAAGCTGTTTACCGGCGAAAATAAGACGTTGTTGATCTGGTGGGATACCTTCCTTATCTTGAATTTTAGCTTTAACATTTTCAATTGTATCAGACGGTTCAACTTCTAATGTGATAGTTTTTCCTGTCAAGGTCTTAACGAAGATCTGCATACCACCTCGGAGACGAAGTACTAAATGGAGTGTAGATTCTTTTTGGATATTGTAGTCAGATAATGTGCGGCCATCTTCCAATTGTTTTCCGGCAAAGATAAGACGTTGCTGATCTGGTGGGATTCCTTCTTTATCTTGAATCTTGGCTTTAACATTCTCAATTGTGTCGGATGGCTCAACTTCCAATGTTATAGTCTTTCCTGTTAAAGTTTTCACAAAAATTTGCATACCACCACGAAGACGAAGTACTAAATGAAGTGTCGATTCCTTTTGAATGTTGTAATCGGATAATGTGCGACCATCTTCCAATTGTTTACCGGCAAAGATTAAACGTTGTTGATCTGGTGGGATTCCTTCTTTATCTTGAATTTTAGCTTTGACGTTTTCGATGGTGTCTGATGGTTCAACTTCCAATGTGATTGTTTTACCAGTTAAGGTTTTAACGAAAATCTGCATACCACCACGGAGGCGAAGAACCAAATGAAGCGTCGATTCTTTTTGGATGTTATAGTCCGATAATGTACGGCCATCTTCCAATTGTTTACCGGCAAAAATCAAACGTTGCTGATCTGGTGGGATTCCTTCCTTGTCTTGAATCTTGGCTTTAACATTTTCAATAGTGTCGGATGGCTCAACTTCCAAAGTAATGGTCTTTCCAGTTAAAGTTTTCACAAAAATTTGCATACCACCACGAAGACGAAGTACTAAATGGAGTGTCGATTCCTTTTGAATGTTGTAATCGGATAATGTGCGACCATCTTCCAATTGTTTACCCGCAAAGATTAAACGTTGTTGATCTGGTGGGATTCCTTCTTTGTCCTGGATTTTGGCTTTGACATTTTCAATTGTGTCCGATGGTTCTACCTCCAAAGTGATTGTTTTACCAGTTAATGTTTTAACAAAGATCTGCATACCACCTCTAAGACGAAGCACCAAGTGGAGGGTGGACTCTTTTTGGATATTATAATCTGATAATGTACGACCGTCTTCCAATTGTTTACCGGCGAAAATAAGACGTTGTTGATCTGGTGGAATACCTTCCTTATCTTGAATTTTAGCCTTTACATTTTCGATGGTATCGGATGGTTCTACTTCGAGAGTGATGGTTTTTCCTGTTAAAGTTTTGACGAAAATTTGCATACCACCACGAAGACGGAGCACTAAATGAAGTGTAGACTCCTTTTGGATATTATAATCAGACAAAGTTCGGCCATCTTCCAATTGTTTACCCGCAAAGATTAAACGTTGTTGATCTGGTGGAATTCCTTCCTTATCTTGTATTTTAGCTTTTACATTTTCGATGGTATCGGATGGTTCTACTTCGAGGGTGATTGTTTTCCCCGTTAAAGTTTTCACAAAGATCTGCATTCTAAAATAAAAAAAATAAAATAAAATAATAAAATCTTGCCCATTTTTTTACAATTAAACAAAGAATATCGATTGCAGAAAATCAAAATGGCATCCGATGACTAAACAAAATTTCCATCGCAAAAAAAGAAAATCGATGACGCCATTGTGAAATAATTTTTTTTTCTATTTGTATTTCATAAAATGACGAAATACGTAATTTATCGAATCATTATTAAAACCCATAATAAATTCCCCGAATTAAACATTTTAAGATAAATTCTAACATTGTTAAATCACCAAATTAACGCAAAATTCAGGTTTGCGACGTAATTCATTGCGCCAGCCATTTTGTGAAAAAAAGATAAAAACGAGATTACGAATAAAATGTTGAAATACTTACTCGTACACAAATATTTTAATTAAACTAATTTATAAATTATTTTGTTCTAGACTTAAGCGTCTCCCACTAATAGACTACAAATTTTGAACAGGAAAACAAAAAGACTATCGACTATTCTCGAAACAAAGAAATTTAAATGCTTACCTTGCTTGCTTTGATTTTTCAAAATATTAAAACTTTGCAAATATATAACTACTATTTTCTTTATTAGTTTTTATAATTTTAAACTGTTTTCCAGGCTTTTCGATTTTTATTATGTATAAACTTGTTTTATTATGACCACAAAAAATAAAAATTACTTATTTTTCAAAGTTCTCTATTTTAATTCACTTATAAGTGTGCACTTGTTAAAATTTTCTCTACGAATAAATTCTATCAAGTGGGGCGCGTCTATTTATACCCTGCTATAAGAATATCGAGCTGCTATAAAAAACTTCTTTGTTATAAATTGTATCTGTATGCCACGAAAAACGCACGAATACCAAAGTAAATTGTATAAAAATAAAAAATGGATGACGTTTGTTTTGTTAATTGGATTTTTAGTTTTTATCATTTTTCATGAAAAGTTTATGAAAAATCAATGACGAATGATGGAAAAATGATTGTTACGTAAGAGTGCCGCCGCATTACAGAAGTTCTACTCGAAAGATATTTTTGGAATTTTATATTCATAAATTAATGTTTATGCTTGCTTTGCGATAAAATATGGTTGAAAGGTCATCGAATGTTCTTGATTTTAGGTGTCCAAAACATCATTCCGGCTTTGTTTTAATCTCATATAGTCTATACGTATTTCATTTAACTGATCACAATGGGCTTTGTATATATCTTGAAGAGGATTTTCATGGTTTCTATTGTTTTTAAATTCGTATACATATATATAACTGGGTCATGTGAGGAAAACTTATAGGGGTCTCAAAATAATTTCATTGCTATAAAAAAAAAAATTAACATCGTTTTTTTTTACTTCGTTTAGACAGTAGTTTGAAAGCGATGTTTATGGTTAATTTGGTTCGAATTGGAAGTCAAGTATATATACAGGGTGTCTACAAATAATTTATAATTCTATAAGGGAATAAGGAAATTTGGTTATGGTTCCGCGCCAACATCTATCTTGTTGTTATGAAAGGTTCAAATCACGCCTTAAGGTAGTCCCATGAAATGAAAATATATCAGTGCGCCATTTTACAATGGAAGCATAACTTGATTTCACTAATAGTATTTTGGCGTATATTTAAGGCGGATACTTCAAAATTGTCGACAGTAATTTTTCAACAGAACACTGGACGTAGAAAAATGTTGTAGTAATTTTTGAAAAATGATAAGAAAAATGTAACTCTGTCAAGTTCTTCTGTTGCCAAATTACAATCGGTAGTTTTGAAGGAGGCACCTGTGCTACAAGACGTAGTACAACAGTGTACCATTGACGCAAGGAACTGGTTCTAGGTACAAAAGAAAAACAACTGAGGTATGTATATTTTTATGTACATATTGATATGTAAATATATTTTCTTACAATGAAGGGTTCAGACATATCTGTACTGACATGTTGTAATAACCATCACTTTCTCGCTTCGACAGCGTTTTCGACAGAATAACTGGGTTGTTTTAAATTTTTCTATTTTAACCAGCGGAATACAGTTATTCTATCGAAGTGAAAAGAGTGATATATAGAAAATATATGTTCAATCGGGCAAAAATTAGAAAAAGTATGATTGATACAAATATCATGATATTTTTTATCATTTTTACCTGGTTCATGACTACAAACGTCAACAATTGGTTGAATTGTTCTTTGGATTACACCTGACCGAGCTGGTAAAGTCTCAAAATAGAGCGATCGGCCGGTTTACAGTCTCCGTATTTTGTTTTTTAGTTAATAGGTGTGCAAGTAGAAACTCGGCAAGTCCAAAGACTGCACAAAGCAATATCACTTCGATTGCATGCAATGGAAAAGATACAGAAGGAAGGAAAATGGGCTTCTCATATATTGACCGAAGAAAACAAAAACCGAAGAGTTGACATCTGTTAGAATTTGCATTTCGATTCACCTTTTACCAAATCTTTAAAAGATCACTTTTTAGGCTGTGTGAATGGAACAGTTGCTCCGTAATATATATGTGTGTGCGTGTTTTTGACGTTTATATAAACATAACTTATAATTTTTATAAAAGATCGATACTCTATAAAAAACTACTTTAACATATTCTAATGTTATATACAATACATAACAACAAGTTAATTCTATAATATAAAATATTTACATAAAAATAAACAGAAACACAAAATATAACACAAAACACAATGGCGCTTTCAAAATGACAGTTCTCTTTGTGTTTGTGTTTGTAAATCTGCCAAAAAATCGAGATTCGTAAAACAACAACAATTTTGCTCGATCGAGCGACTTTCTTGACGAATCGAACAGTTTGACAGCAGAAAGAGCAAGCCGGTTTCCTCTTTTTTGGTGAATCGAAAACCACATAACATTTTTTATCTTTCAAAATGCTGTAAAATGAGTAAACATAACCTCGCTTTTTTATTTGTTATTTTTTTCATCAATACAACTACAAATAAATCATCAATTTATTTTTTTTTCATATTTTTTAGCAAATAAAACAATCGTTTTTTTTTTTTTGAAATTGAAAGAATTTAACATAAGAATCTGAAAAAACACAATTGAAAAGTCACTTAACGCAATGCGGCAATACACTTGGGTGCAAAAAAATCGCACATTGCTCAATTTTCCACAAAAGTGCAAAAATATCAAAAAAATCCAATATTTGTTTAATTTTTTAAAATGCAGATTCAAAGTCTATTTCAATTCCTATACAGTGGTACCTTTTTTGTATTTATACGTGCCATCAAACTGATTTTTGGGGGTAAACATCTGAGGTATACGTTTTTGTGAATATGTCAGCATGAAAATTAGTAGTAAAAATCGAATTAAAACATGGAAATCAGAAAAAATATTTTTATTAATAACGAGTATTCCCTCCTCTGGCCCGAATGACAGCTTATATTCGATGAAGCATTGATTTCACCAAAGTTTTCACAAAATCTTCAGATATCGCCTCCCATTCCTCTACGATCGCCTGTTGCATCTCCTGGAAACTCGTTGGAGCAACATATCTGGCTCGAACCCTTCTTTTCAACTCGTCCCATATATGTTCGATGGGATTGAGGTTCGGGCTTCGAGCTGGCCACTCCATAACAAGCACATCCATCTCTTGAAGGTACTGGTATACTACACCAGCCGTCTGCGGGCTCGCATTATCCTGCATGAACAGAAAATGTTCACCAATAAACCGGGCAAAAGGTATGACATACTCCTCGAGTACTTCCTCAATGTACCGTTGAGAAGTCATTCCTCTTGACCGACCGCCAGTATTGGCTCGGGTGATGAATACAAGATCTGTCTTCGCCTCTAGTGATATGCCTCCCCAGAACATGCACGATCCACCGCCATACGAGACACGTTCTTGGATGCAACATTGTCCATATCGCTCTCCTTGTCTTCTGTATACTCTTCCGCGTCCATCGGTGCCATATAAACACATCTTGCACTCGTCAGAGAACAGGACTCTACTCCATTCTTCTTCTGTCCAATTCAAATGCTCTCGAGCGAACTCACGACGGGCTCGTCGGTGGGATGCGGTCAATTTCGGCCAGTTTGCTGGTCTGTGTGCAGTCAGATTAACTTCTTGAAGTCGTCTTCTAACTGTCCACCGACTGACTTCGAGTTCACGAACTTCTTGGAGCCGCCGTCCCAGTTGAATCGCATTCATAGGACGATTTCGCAATGAAGTTGTTACAATTAAGCGGTCATCACGCTGTGCTGTAGCACGAGGTCGGCCAGATCCTTGTCGCCGTCTGAAGCCTTCAGTTTCCTGATATCTCTGCCACACTCGACGAACGGAGAATCGGCTCAAATTTTGTTGTCGAGCCACTTCACTTTGGTTCTGCCCCGCATCAATTAGTGCAATCACTTGTGCGGCTACCTCTGGTGTGGTATCCATTTCTTTGCTCCGGTTGAAAACGTAATTAATAGAGGACCGTTCAGACTAAGCGTCGATATGCGAATGATGACAATTCCGAGCGAGATATTTCATGGCATGCTATTGTATTGATCTTGTTGAATTATTTTTTGAATTTAATTCGATAGCCTGCTGTATGCATTTGACAAAAAATCAGTTTGTTGGCATGGAACAAGTACAAAAAAGGTACCACTGGATAGGTATTGAAATAGACTTTGAATCTATATTAAAAAAAATTAAACAAATTTTGGATTTTTTTGATATTTTTGAACTTTTATGGAAAATTGAGCAATGTGCGTTTTTTTTTAACCCAAGTGTATAAATCTATATAACGAATTTTAATATTGCTTTGTATACATTTCAAAATCGATCGGTTTTATCATTTGTACCCTACGAACAAGAGAAGCAAAAATCTTTATGTTTACAAACAAAATGAAAATTTGGAACATACTATAAATCGGAAGACAAAGAAAGGTATATATATATATAAAATATATATATTTAATTCGCTTTAGTTTTAGATTGTAAAATTGTGTATGTAATTTTTATGTCGTATTATGTATGATCTTCCTTCCATGTAGTGTGAAGAGTTAAAATATAGACTAATAGTGTAATTTCATTTATTTCATTTGCTGTCGCCATTGACAACAACAATGAAGAACAGACATATTAAAGACTACAGTAAATGCATAAACAAAACAAGGATGGGTATATACAAAAAAATTCTCCAGATGGTTTTGTTTCCATCATCATGTTCATGTACAAACAATTTTTTTTTATTTTTAGTTTTTTGAGTTTAATTAAGACGTTTGGATGGTATACACATTGGATGATTGTTTTCTTTAAATCAAAAAAATTACAAATTTATTAAATGGTACATAGTTGTAAATCGTTATTATATATTAAATAAGGTAAATTTTTGTTGTTATTGTGTATGGTTTTTGTGATTATATTTTAAAAAAATGCATTTTCTTAAAATAAATAATTTTGTTTTTGAATGTGCCAATAAATTTTTTTAAGTGTAATAAAAATTATATTTTAAGTGATTTTATGTGACATAACTGATAATAATTAGTGTAAATTACTTTTTTTTTAAAATAATATGATTAATTGATTAATAAATATTAGTGCGATTAGTGCAGAAAAACGAAATTTTGGATTATTTGCAAGCAGTACATTACATACCCACATTAAAAAGTAATTAAATCTCACATACAACAATAACGTAAAATGTAAGTATCGTCATAATATTTCTGATTGTGTTTGTATTTTTTGTGTTGCTGCCACAGCTACTTATTATGGAAAAAATTTACTGTTGTTCGTAAAACAAAGTAATGCAACCCAGCTTTAACAGAACCAAAAAAAAAAAACTGCAATCGTTTTGGGTGATCACATTTGGAGCGGAGAAACGTGCGATTGTGACCGTCATATTAATTTTCATCCAAATGTCACCTGAGCCGGAAACATGAACGTTTTTATTGTTTTTGTTTTGTTTTTAAAATATGCATGAAGTTCAGTGATTTCTAATGTCGTCGTTGTTAGAATAGTAATAAACGGTTTGACCTTATAAGGTCCTTCTGATTTACAGTTGTTGAGTTAGTGGTAACTACTGGATTTTAAACCCTTTGTTAAATAGTTATGTAATTAAGTATGTAACAAACAACTGACTTTCTTAATTAAATTTAATTAATATTATGCTTTGCTAGCTTTCAATCCGCACAATTATGCTTTTATGTATTTTCATATGAACTATTCATAATTAATTACTAATTATGATTTGATTGGTTAGTTGAGTGTTGTTTAAAAATTGCCCACTTGGGCCCAAATATCACTTACCTTTTAGATTTTGGGCAAATTATTTTGTTTGATGTTCAAAGAGGATTAACTATCTCCACGTTAAATTTTGTTTAGTTTTATTTTAAGTTTTTAGGATGTGTTCCAAACGAATAAAAAAACAATGTCAGAAAAAATTGTAATTTGTCACTTGATCTGAAACTAGGCCCAGACCAGTTAAAAATGTATCTACATATTTTATTTTGTTTTTCACAACGCAACACAAACATAAACACATAAAGGTCACAGTTTTAACCAGTGGCAATTGAAACACCAAAAAGTTAAAAGTAAGGATAATTTAATATTTTTACCACAATTAAAATATTAAATGTTTACCCGAGTGAAACACAGCCTTATGCTGGGTGCCTGACACCAATTTTTTTTTTTTTTTTTTTGTTGAGTAGATTACCGATTAAACTGTCAGTGCGTTTTTTTATTCGCTTTTTCGCTACTTAAATAAATTGAGTTTACCCTGTGGAATGTGAATGAAAATGTAACGTTTGGTGATTCTTGAGATCAGTTTGGATCGTATACGTTCCTATACTTACTTTCTGAAACCTATTTTTTTATAATTGATTTTGAAATGTTTCTGAACAAAGTTTGATGGCTTCTTTTGGTTTCCTCTTTAAGAACTTTTTCAATATTCTTAATAGTCTTAGGGAAGAATTCGTGTAGAGAAGGGAATGGCGATGATCTATCAGGATTGTAAGACAATTGTGAAATTCCTTAGCTCCAATTACACTAACGATCGCTTTTCGGTCAATTTACGCGAAATTCCTCTCCGCTAGCGAAAGTACAATAGAAGGCGAAAGGATGTTCAAACTCGTCACCTTTTAATGCCCAACTACTCCATACGGTGATGCATCGCACACAAGAATTAGTGAAAATTGCTGGTTGTAGTGGATTAACAAACTCTAACAGCAAAGTTTTCAGTTTTTCAAAAGCTTCTTGCTGTTTTTAACTGGGGTTTACAAAATATCTAGAAAACTAAACTGGAACTCACTCATCGCTTCTACTGAGTAAACTTGCCAATTGCAAACTTTGTTTTATGTGGTAATGATACCTTGCGAACAAGCAGACGGATCGTTCGAAAATATATTCTAGTAATTCTCGAGGACAGCTTTGATTGGCGATGTAGATTTGATGTGATGTTAGTGGCAAATTCTTGATACCAAAATCGGTATTGGGTTATCTGAGATAACCGCAAATAACGGTTGGTTTTGATTTCAAATTCTTTAATATCTTTGTTTAAGATAAAGTAGCGGTGTGTTTCATTCTGAGCAAGGATTTTGGTCGTAGAATGAGAGTTGAACGTCTCGATTTTCATGAAAATGCTAGCTAGGTTTTGAAGAGTAAATTATAATGTTGTTTGATTTTAGTTTAATACATCTATAGTATATAAATGAAAATCGCAACTCTCAACTCTCATTTTACGACCAAAATTCAAGCTCAGGTCGACAGAATTGACAGTTTCGTAGAAGGCGATTGTAAATTCCAAATAAAGAAAAAGCTTTCAACTTGACCTTATAAAAATGGAACAAGCGGTGAATTACAAATATTTTAATTAATTTCTTTAATTTTAAGTTGACTCCTATGATCTATATCAACATTTCACCTTATATGCCTTTCATATAAGATACAAATAAGATAAGTATTGAAACAAGATCTCTAAGCTACCTCTTAAAGCGAATGTATGTACATATACATAAGTATGTTTGGAAAACATATTCTTAATTAAACGACAAAATCATTCGATCACTGATCATTCCATTTTATAAGTAAAGCTATAAACATTTTTTTTACAACTCGATTGCTGTAAATTGCAGTGAAATAGAAAGTTTATTTGGTCTCTATAACTGATTAGAGTTGATATCAATATTGATGGTAATTTCAATATTTTTTTTTTTTTCAATTAAATTAATAATGTTATGGGATAGTAAAATTAAAATTTATTTTGAGATGTTTGCAAGCGATCGGAATGATTTGATCCATACCAACTAAATGATGAAATGTCTCCACAAAAGTCATGCAAATTTTTGTAATATGAGGATTATAATATTTATTACAAAATATTGAACATCTTCAACTTTCCATTTAATGCGGATTTACCGTGAAATGAAGTCATATAGAACGTCTTTTGTTATAATTTGTTGGTGGTATTGAAAGTAAATAAAAATTTCTCAAAGGGACCTAAAAATCGTCACTCATTCAAAATATTTAGGTTAGAAGGGTTTCGATTAAACGGTTTTCTATTCAATAAATATCTTCGTTAATTTCACGAATACTTCTACATTATTTCCAGCTCAATTTGATGAGTCACTTTTAGTAAACAGACCAATTAGTAAGACTTGCGATAGCCCAAATTTAAACAAAAAAAAAAAAAAAAACAAAAAAAAAGTTGGAAATTTTATTTTTTATCATTTGTGGTCAGTCATTTCGTTTGTTACAAATTTATGTTAATGTCTTTGAATATCATTTCATTTCATGGTTTTGCGAATTTATTTTATATCTAACTATCTATTGGTATCATCTTGGATAAATAAATATTTGAACCCCAAATTTCAAATTTTACACTAAATAAATTTTTACTAAGTTTTTAAATGGAACGAAAAACTCTCTAATAATTGGAAAATTAAAAAAAAAAAAAATGTAATACTTAAGCCCAAAAAATCGCCGATAGTAATCTATATCTATTTGTGATGACATTGGCGATAAGAAAATGATAAAACACAAAATATTTAGAAATACGAATATGTTAAGTCTCTAGTAAACCATCATTTTTATATCTACCAAGTACACTTACTTATAAATCATGGGAATTTTTATTAAATTTGAATAAACTAATTAAACATTTTTTAAACAATATAACACAACAAAACTGAGACTTTCAGACCATTATAACCATGGTAAATGTTATATTATTCAGATTTTGCTAAGGGTTTTTGGCAAAGAGAAATTGAAAAATAGACGCCGTAACATTTTAAGAATGCCCAACAATGCAAAATTGTTCCCATGCAACTTATGTAGTATGCTTATGCAATTTTTTTTATATGGAATGTATTTAAAAGAGATCTCTAACAACTGAAGTCATGAAAGTGGGACAATAAATTTAATGAAGTTGTAAAAGTTATTAAATAAAACGCATACATAAATTCTGTAATAATTGGTTTCAAAGATATGTTATTAGATTACATACTTTCTTTGTTCCGTGTTAAGATGTTTGATGTTAAATTTTGATATGATGTGTTACGCATTATTGTGATGTTGATTGAACGCCTTTTATTTTTATCACGTTCGAAACAAATATACGACCGTACAGTAGTAATAAAGAATTCGTGATGTGTGGGCTTCTTATCGGATAATGAAGTCAAATACTCTTTTTTTGACTATCGGCCCTTTTCTTCGTAAAACATAAGAAAAGGTAGAATTGCTTAAGGTAATTCGTTTCAGCTAAATTACATCGATCCAGTAAAAATTTAAAATTCTCAGATTTTGAAATAATCTTGATCAATTTTGGCCTTTAAACAAACAACCTTATCTTAAATTTTTTTTGTTTTGGCAAATTTCTTGTTAGAATGGGAAATAACTCGCTTCAAATCAAGCATGAATTGCTAAAATTTAAAATTACTTACCATACGTAGAGCTTTTGACAAACGACAATTTCTTTGGATAATAGGATTTTGAGAATTAAATTTAACTTGAAAGTAAAATTTCGTCTTGTCAAAAGCGATGTTTAAAATAAAATTTTTTCTAATAGTCTTATCAGCTGAAAATTGGTTAGAATATTAGTCTCAAAATTAATTGAAAGTAAAAAAAAGTTTGTTTAACTTTTTTTCATAAAAAGTGAATCTGATAATGCTTTTCATCGGTTCTGAAATTCTAAAAATTAATTGATACCTTGACCGTTTCAGCTTCAATTGATACCTACCTTCCTTTTTTTAATTGAATCGACCGCCAAGATTTCCATACCTTTCAAGTATTTCTGGATTTCTTTGGATGAAGAATACCGGCATCTGTTGTTTACGAAAATGAATTCTCTTAATGTTCTCCTACAAATCAAAATACATAATCCTAAGACTTTATTTGCGTACTAATCCAGCCTATATGAATCTTTCTACCGGAAGCAAAATTAGCCCAATTTTTCTCGATTTGCATTGGTTAAATTTTAAATAAAGTATCTGAAATTATACAGGAATAATCATGTTCTTAATTTTTTAAACATGTTCTTTTACTACAATTTCCCCCACTGTGAAGAATTTCCGGGTCGTTATTTTCCCGTACTTGAGTATTTATGTGCCCTTTTTCATTGTCTTTACAATATTTGATGAGATTCTTCGCTATGCCGATAAGGTTTCCTTATGTTCTGACAGCTAACATATCGATACATTTCTCTCCCTTCTGGTATGACTCCCAACCACTTCCATAGGGGTTTAAATTAGTAGTAAATTTTTAAATGAAGGCTATTTTTAAATGCTGCTTTCAAAATCTAGTACAGTGAAACTCCTCAGAGCCGTAAATCCTATATGCCGTAAACTTACCAAAGCCGTAAAAAAAATCCCCAACTGCATGATTTCAATGAAAAAAAACTCCTATGTAACGTAAATCCTCAGACCCGTACGTAATAGAGTTTTTCGATATTTTTTAATCAATTTCCATACAAATTGGGTCCTCAAAGCCGTAAAAAAATGCAAAAGTATTTTAATTACATATGTACATACAAAAATATATATTTTATTTTCTCTAATTCTCTTTTTTTTTTCAATTTTTATTTAATTTTCTAATTTGTATTTTGTAAACTTTTTTGAGAGACAAACAGCATGACTCTTTAAAAATTTATAAATGAGAGATTTTAATTCTCTTGGTCTTTGTCTGTTTAGTTTATTGTAACACGCGCAAGTGTAAAGTCGTTCAAGTGTGACCGTGCAACTTCTGTGATTGCTTTTAAAAAATATGCTACCAAAGGTAAAATTTTTGAACTATGTTATGTACATACTGCAAGTACCTATGTGCTCTTTGATATTTCCAATTCAGTTTAATAGATGATTAATTACATATGTACATATTTTAGCTCAAAATGAATGGCGTAAAGAAACCTATAAAAAAATTAAACAACTTGACTCTCGAACAGAAATTTAACGTAATTTTGATGCATGAAGCAAAGTCACATACAGTAAGACAAATTGCAGATAAATTTCAGTGCGGAACCACTCAAATTTATGTGTGTATCACGGAACGCAACATGATAAGGGAACGATATTTAGCGGCAACCAAACCATTGCAGTCATCAAAAAAAAACCGCACGTCTGAAAATAATGAGCTGAATCAGGTAGTTTTTGAGTGGTTCTCCAAAGCTAGAGGAAAAAATTTTCCAATTTCTGGAACCATTTTACAGACAAAAGCTTTACAAATCGCCAAAGAAATGGATAACACCTGTTTCAAGGCATCGAACGGGTGGCTACGCAGTTTCAAAAAGAATTTTGGCATATCATTTAAACAAGTTTCTGGCGAAGAAAATGATGTGGACCAAAATGTCATTGCACTTTGGAAAACGAAATTGCCTGATATGTGTGATGGCTACCAACCGAGCGACATTGCCAATTGCGACGAGACCGCTTTGTTTTTTCGCACATTACCGAATCGAACATTAACTCTGAAAGGAGAGAAGTGTTCTGGAGGAAAACTGGCCAAAGATCGATTAACGGTCCTTTTGACTGCTTTTGGCGATGGCACTTTATTAAAACCTTTGATTATCGGGAAATCTTTACGGCCGCGCTGTTTTAAAAATCTGGACGTATCCAAACTTGGAGTGGACTACTATGCAAACAAGAACGCTTGGATGACCAGCTGTTTATTCCATAAGTATTTAACTGCATTGAACCAGCAAATGGCACGGGAAAACAGAAAAATACTGTTATTTTTGGATAATGCATCTTCACATACAGATGCAGAATTTTCGAATATGAAACTTGAATTCTTTCCGCCAAACTGCACCTCAAGACTACAACCTTTAGATAACGGAGTAATTGCTGCTGTAAAAACTCATTACCGAAAATTCGTAATGCAACATTTGCTATTAGAGATGGAAGTCTGCGAGTCAGCAACCGATTTGGCGAAGAAAATTTCAATTTTGGATGGAATTAATTTTCTTAAAATGGCTCGAGACAAAATCCGTAAGGAAACAATAATAAAGTGCTTCATCAACTGCGGATTTCAGATTCAAAATGATTTAACCATCGATATACCCGAAACACGTTCTACAATGGCAGAAATACAAAATCTTATCATAACTGCATATGGTTTCGCTATTTGCAGCGCCGTTGATTTAGTAAGTGTTGATGACGATGCTGAAATCGAATCGTCATCTATTGATATTAAATCGATAATCGATGAAGTTCGGTCTTCGAACGATGATCATGAAGAAGAAGCACATCTGGATGAACCTGATGTACACGACCGACCGGTTTCTAAATCTGAAGCGGCTAAAGGTTTAGCTATGATCGAGAGCTTTGCTCGAGAAATTGGATCAAATGATTTGTATGACAAAGTATGCTCGTTAAAAATGGAATTTCTTCGAATTGAGAATAGCGCAAAGACGCTATCCCAATCCAAAATTTCAAATTTCTTTACGAAACTTAAAGAGTAGTATCCAATTACATATCTAAGTATGTACTGTGTACATATTATGTACAAAGGAATAAGGATACTTACTACATTCTTAATTTCTTATAAATGTGTGACCTGAATTGTACCTGAATTATTAATTTTTAGTTTGATGTAACATGTATTGTTTCTTAAATAAAATTTAATTTGTTTTTACTACATATAATTTTCTTGTATTTTTTTTTCATGTAAAGCTTTTTTTTTGTTTAATTCCTCAAAGCCGTAAAAGTCTTCTAAGCCGTAAAATGTTCGTGGTCCCGTGGGATTACGGCTCTGAGGAGTTTCACTGTACCTACATCCAATCATTCCCCTCTAACTTTTAAAGTCTAAAAGCATTTTTTGTGAATATAAGAGTAAAAATAATATGCCTATTTCTGAAGATCTGTTACTAATTTGGATAAGCATTTCTTAAAATTGAAAATTATGATCGCTGTTTAAAACCAATACTCAACATGTGTGATCAAGAGATCGAATAAAATTGTGACGACTCTTGCCTTTGTTAAATAAATTGCTACAAAACTGTATTCTTGTTAATTGTACAACTTGCCGAATCACCCTATTCTTAGTATTTATTATGCATGTATGTATTTGTACACATCATGTTTACAACATTCCAGTTTAATTAACAATGTGATACAAGTATTATTTCGTCGTTTTAAGATCAATATACGAAAGTTTTTTTGATCAAGCAAGATCATAATATCAACTACATACACAAACATTAAAGAAAGCAGAATACTAACTTGCGCATAAAACAAAAACCACAAAGTATTTTTGTTTTGATTTCTTGCTTCATTGTGTGTGTTGTAAATTTTTTTTATATTGTAGTTAAAAACAAGTTGCGATATCAAGGACATGATGTACTTCACAAGGACGAATATTTGACATTTAACATTTTATTGCGATCATTCCCAAATCCGTTACTTACTACAAGCAAAAATACCATATTATCTCAAATTCCTTAATTGGCCTCACATTTTGTAAGATGGTATTGCTTTAAAAAAATGTTTTGTGTAATATATCAGAATTTGCTAATCTGTATTATGCAAAAATTTTATGCAAAATAGTACAATAAAATTTTCATAATTCGAATATTTATAAGCAAATTAGAATAATATATCGATCGAATTAAAAAAACAAATAAAAAATTATTGATATAAATTTACAATAATCGGACAATGCCCGAAAAATATTAGTTCATAATATTGTTTAATTCTTGTATAACATTTGTACATATGTAAGAGCGAAGCCTAATGAAAGCGACTCAATGAAACAAAGAAACTGCATTTGATTTATGACTTTGGTCGCGTTAATGAACCCAACATAAATATGAATTCATTGCAAATTTATTATGATTTAATGTATGTTAATTAGTAACCGGAGTGTGTCAGCACGCTCATCGATATGGCGAAACTTGCCACTCTACAGTCACTTTCATGTTGAATAGTCGCACACATATTTACACGATTCACAGCACGGGTCAAAAAATTCCTAACATGTGGCCTATTAAAACGATTAGTTCTGTGAATGAAATCATAATTTAAAATATATAGATGTTTGGATGTATTTTAATTAGTATTTGTAAATCGCATATGATATAATCACAATACACTTACATAAGTATGTTATTTAAGCAGTAAAGACGAACCTTTAACAAGTGTGCCACTAGTGGTGAAGAAAAACGGACAAATTGGATTTTAAATTTCTTCATGTGTAGTTACTATAAAAGGATTTGTTTTTAGTGTTTTTAATAACAGATCTTTATAAAAATCCTACTTTGGAAAAAAAAGAAAGGAATACTTAATTTGGTAATAAAAATGTCGTTCTATGTTTCGGTGTTCGATAGAGTTTATGTATTTCTCTTGTTTCTAAGAATAAAATTGTGCACTATTTCGATTTTTCATTTTTTTTTTTCTGTTGCGATCTCAGCGTGTTGTGCACTACATATTCCTTTTCATCACGTCAGTAAAATAAAGATTAGTTTGATAAGTAAATAATGATGAAACAAAAGTGGTTTTGTTCATCTGACATCGCAGTAGACAATGTTTAATTGGAAAAGCGAAATAGCGTACGAATTTCTTCTTGAAATGAGAGACGTAAGGTAAGAGCACCATCTACCGTCACCGTAGTAGCTTAGTTTGAGAAAATCTAGTGTATTTTTATTGTTTAGCACCAACAATTTTTGTTATTTGTTTTTTTTTTTTAAATTTATTATAGTTTAGTCACGATATCCTAAAGGAAAACATTCAATTCGTTGGGAAATTAAGTAATTACAATAACTTTTTAGATTAATCAATTGTTCCCTATCACCGCCACCCTTATATTGCATTGTACCTATTACCGGCAAAATTACCCAAAAAATGTATCAACTACCGCCACATGTAATTAACAGATAATTAAACACATTCAAGCATAGTTTATCTAGTGTAGCAGTTTTATTTACTTAATTAAATATTAATTCATACATACAACAACATAACCAAAAAAAATATTGCGTTCTTAAAATAAAAAACTTAAAAAAGCACAGCCTTTGGCATTATAGTTATTGCTTATAAGCTTAAGGCATATCACTTTTGTATTTAAAACTTCATATATCATATGCATAAGCATTTATAAAAATTAAATTAGGAATATTGTCTCGTATATGTATATGTAAGGCTAATTATCAATTTAGTGTAATTGGTTTCCAGATTTTATTAAATCTATCTCTGAAACTGCATAAAGCCCTCGATTGGTTATTCATGATGGCGGAGAAATTTTGACAACATCAATTATTGGATAATTTAATACATCTTCATTTTCAGGCCACTTCCAGTTCGATCCTGCCATAGCCATGGTTTTGAGCTTTCCCTCATCAAGAACTTCTACTTTTCCGACGACAAGTCAAAGAAACAATTCACCTTCATAATTAACTGCCACATAGTCTCCAACATTAAATGTGTCTTTATTTTTCTTTCTTTCTGATGTAACACTGACCATTGCTTTTTGTGCTTCTTTTTCGTTGAATTTCAGTTCTCTTTTCAATCGTCTTGCAGCCATTTCCATTTCGTTTAGCTGTTTTTGACATTTTTGAGCTTGCTTGGTTTTATTTTGTGATGGCTCTGGCCAATACAAAGCATTTTTGAATGGTGTTGGATAGTTTGTATCATTCGAATTCAAACATTCATGCAAGGGACTCACAGATGCTGCTATAATAGTGTTCATGGCTGCCTCTTTTTCTTTATGTTCGTCCACAATTAAAACTGAACCATCTTCCAGCACGGCACCGTCTCAAATACCTGGTGAGTTGCGGAATTCTGAAAGCAAATTGGATGGTATTTTACTTTCTTAAATATTTAATAATGTTTGTCAATTGTGATCTAGCGGCAGTCAAGTTTTGCGACACACGTAGGACTAGTTCTGGGTGTCTCTTTAAGAAACCGGCCAACCATTTTCTTCCAGGTCTCCTACCAGTAAAAGGGTTTGGCCGACTTAATGATTTTGTGAGATCTGCAACGGAATCCTGCAGCTGGGTTTTTATAATAGGAAACCCCAACCTTGCTAAGTTTTGAATCCACTTGACTAGTAGTGTCTCTTCATCAGCACTTAATATAGTAGGAGGTCCTGGCTTTGCTCCTGGCTCGTATTTACAAGTAAGCTTATCACGTAGTGTATTTTGTGGTACGTTATATTTCTCGCTTGCAGCCTTAACACTTTGTCCCTTTTTTACTTCCTCGATAGCCTGTGTCATGGTATCAATGCTGTACTGAAATG
Source organism: Tipula vernalis (assembly GCA_958295665.1). NCBI lineage: Eukaryota > Metazoa > Arthropoda > Insecta > Diptera > Tipulidae > Tipula > Tipula vernalis. The sequence continues at coordinate 11,049,106 of OY282559.1, read as the reverse complement.
TTTTACCTTGCCCCGCCATATTCTATTGTAACTGAAAAAAGAACGACCCAACTACCGATTATTGCACCTATTATCGTCTTCTGAATAAATACTACTGTTTTGAAATTAAATGGCATTTATTGGTAAATAAAAAACCAAAAGTACACTTTTTTGGTTATTTTTCTAAATTAATTAGGAAAAAAAAAATTTAAATATTTAGTTTCTTCATTTAAATATTTTAATTTTAATATACCTTTACTTGGTACCTGTCACCGCCATAGCAAAATTCCTATTTCCGCCACTATATTTTGGTCAGTGTTTTTACGGGAACAGGAGTTCAAATATTAAGTGGCGGTAATTGGACCAAAGAAAATACAGCTAATGTTTTTACAGTTATCATATAAATAACTTCTTAAAAAAGTATTATAAAACTCTATCACCGCCAGGGGTGGCGGTAGTTGGTTCAAATGGTAAACTTCGTGGTATCAATTACCGCCATTTTTATTATATAGGTTTAAATATTTGTATATAAATACTTACGGGAAATTATTCACGAAACACTATTTATCGCTTTTAACACATTCACCATCAATGATTTTCTCTAAAACTGTTTAAATTTAAGAAATTAATTTTCCACGTGTCCTTAATAATTATTGTAAGGCCTGTCAAAAATGTTCTTTCGGTCACAACCAACGCTATTGGAAATGAAATGTTAGATAGAATGCGGGCGATTAGCCACTTCGCACTGCGACCTAAAAGATCTATTGTGCTGGCCCCTGCTTAATTATCCGTCCAGTCAATATTCAGGTTCTTAATGAACCTGACGATACTGCCTCCCGGTACGTGATACATACTATCTGGGCTTATTGATCTCCCTCCTAGATGTTTACTACAGCATGTAGTTCCGCTAGAAAGACGGTAGCATTGGAGCTCAAGGACCTCGAGAGGGCTGTCCCACTCTCGTATATTCCTACTCCTGCCCCGTATTCCGTTTGATTTTACTCTTACGAGTTGCTCGGAATTGCAAATCACCTGTAGGTCACCCAGCTTTACTACAGGAAAGCTAAATAAAACTGGAGGGTGCCTGGTATCCAGAGTCCGCATATTTTGGGCTGATTAACCTATCAGCCATTCATCTTTCGGCATATGCCGTTCCACCTTAGATTAGGGTTTTTTGTCAAGGTTTTCTCCTTTAGCGCCGTACTTTAGCCTGTGCCAAATGGCCAAAAATGTGCCAAATGGCCTTAGTTACCAGTGGTTGCCACGAGGAGGCAGTACGTACACTTGCGAATTATGAACAGGTTACCCCTTACACAATTGTGCCCATCACGCAACTGCCTAATCACAAGACCAGAACAGCTCACGTGATGCGCACCCTACTGGAAGGTTACGGAGCTGGTAGATTAATCTATTCAACTTTGATCCCCCCCTCCAATAGACGCCAAACCACCTACAAAGAAATATACAAATTAACAGTTTTTCAAATTTTCCGGTAGGTTATTAAAAATTTTAGGCACCAATATTAGAAATGAATTTTGCTAGTTTGTTGTTGTAAATTTTTCAAGGTTTTTATACTGCTTATTTCTCAAATCGCAATTGACAATACATTAGACTGAGTAACTTTAATAGAAACAAATGCTTTCATTACCTAGTACATAAACAGATGTCTAATGGGGAAAATCACCAAGAAGCCTCGTGTGTTGAGCATAATTCGTTTAATGTTTCTGAGCAACCTTGAAAAAAAATTTCAATAAAAAATTGAGCTTAGGTAGATCAAAAAAAGCATGGGGCCTAATACGGAACCTTGAGGAACACCATCATTGATAATTTTACATTCTCTTCTTTGATGAGCTACCTTTTCAATAATTTTCGAAAATACCGATAATAAAGAAATCGGCCGGAGATAGGGATAGCTAGACCCTTTTTCGGTTTAGTTGGAAAAACACTAGAATCAAAACTAAAATTTACAATGTATGGAAACACATTAACAATACAATGTGAACTTTTTTTGACAAGGATTACCGCAGTTCTTAATTCCAGTAGAATAACACTTGAAATGAAATTTTCCAGTTCATCTGGACAAGTTTCAAAGAAAACACATGAATGTACAGCGAAATTTCTAGACAATAGTTTCGAGAAATCATCTTAATTGTTAGTTCCAGTAGATTTTAAGTCTGGGACCTCATTTACAAAATAACTGTTGAATAATTCAGCCAGTTGACGTTTGTTAGCTACACGCAAAAGAACGTACACAGAACGTACTGACACAGCGAATTAGTATTCACTATATCAAAAATAAAAAGCCAATGGAGAAACCTCATTTGTGTGTGTATTATGCCCACACGAATATTTTTTAAGAATTTTAATTTGTCTGACTGTAATCAGTTGATTTTTCGGCATTTCTGGCCAGATACTTAATGTGAGTGGCTAGAGTGGAATTTTTTGTAGTTTGGTCGTAGCTGCCTGATGAGTAGACCAACTTTTCAGTTCGAAACCAAATTACCAACATAAAAAACTGATGGACGGTTCTCATTTTTGCAGAGTGGTATAACATTGGTATAACTCTTTAGCTCTTCAGCCAAAATTACGGGGAGGGGGGAAGATATTTCTACTTTTTTTTCAGTAGATATGTTATGAGCGATTGGCCTCTGTATTTTTACTTTCTTTTACTCTAGTAAAATAAAGTATAGTAATCATGAAAATTTTGGACCTTGAGATTTTTAGAGATTTATTTGTTTTGAGGTCCCCTGAGTCCGAAAAAGTGGGTTTCGAAATGGTGTCTGTCTGTCAGTCTGTCAGTCTGTCAGTCTGTCAGTCTGTCAGTCTGTCTGTGTCCTCTCTACAGCCCATATGGCTTAATCAATCGAACTGAAACTTCAGATTTAAGCTTTTTTGATAAATTGGGAGGTCCCAGTGAATTTTACTCCAAATCGGCTAACCGGAAGTGGCCACTCCCTTGGTCCAGAAAATTTGTTTTGCAAATATTTAAAAAAGTATAAGGTTTACAAAAAACTACTTAATACAAAATGTTTCCAAAAATTAAAAACAAATCAAAATCAAAAATAAAAAATTAAAAAATTAAAAAAAAAATTAAGAAAAAATAAAATTTCTCAAAATTCTCTGTTTGTAAAAGAAAGTCGTGTGTCGGCCACACCTAAATTTTAACTAGGTAATTAAGGGACCTATTCTATGTGCTAGCGAAACCTTTATCATCATTGTTGGCAATGGCCGATATTGGCCCATGGGAGTTGAGTGCGATTTCCAAAAAATAATTTTGCAGAACTTTTACTAAACGAACGATCCGTATGGATTAGGGTTTTTTAACTAGGTAATTAAGGGACCTATTCCATGTGCTAGCGAAACCTTTGTCATCATTGTTGAGTGCGATTTCCAAAAAATAATTTCGTAGAACTTTTACTAAACGAACGATCCGTATGGATTAGGGTTTTCTAACTAGGTAAGGGACCTATTCCATGTGCTAGCGAAACCTTTGTCAATTAAGGGACTTATTCCATGTGCTAGCGAAACCTTTGTCATTATTGTTGGCAATGGCCGATATTGACCCTTGGGGTTTGAGTGCGATTTCCAATAAATAATTTTGCAGAACTTTTACTAAACGAACGATCCGTATGGATTAGGGTTTTTAACTAGGTAATTAAGGGACCTATTCCATGTGCTAAACTTTTACTAAACGAACGATTCGTATTGATTAGGGTGTTCTAACTAGGTATTTGAGGGACCTATTCTATGTGCTAGCCAAACCTTTGTCATCATTGTTGGCAATAGCCGATATTGGCCCTTGGGAGTTGAGTGCGATTTCCAAACAATAATTTTGCAGAACTTTTACTAAACGAACGATTCGTATGGATTAGGGTTTTCTAACTAGGTAATTGAGGGAGCTATTCCATGTGCTAGCGAAACCTTTGTCATCATTGTTGGCAATGGCCGATATTGGCCCTTGGGATTTGAGTGCGATTTCCAATAAATAATTTCGTAGAACTTTTACTAAACGAACGATCCGTATGGATTAGGGGTTTCTAACTAGGTAATTAAGGGACCTATTCCATGTGCTAGCGAAACCTTTGTCATCATTGTTGAGTGCGATTTCCAAAAAATAATTTCGTAGAACTTTTACTAAACGAACGATCCGTATGGATTAGGGTTTTCTAACTAGGTAATTAAGGGACCTATTCCATGTGCTAGCGAAACCTTTATCATCATTGTTGGCAATGGCCGATATTGGCCCTTGGGAGTTGAGTGCGATTTCCAAAAAATAGTTTTGCAGAACTTTTACTAAACGAACGATCCGTATGGATTAGTGTTTTTTAACTAGGTAATTAAGGGACCTATTCCATGTGCTAGCGAAACCTTTGTCATCATTGTTGGCAATGGCCGATATTGGCCCTTGGGATTTGAGTGCGATTTCCAATAAATAATTTCGTAGAACTTTTACTAAACGAACGATCCGTATGGATTAGGGTTTTCTAACTAGGTAATTAAGGGACCTATTCCATGTGCTAGCGAAACCTTTGTCATCATTGTTGAGTGCGATCTCCAAAAAATAATTTCGTAGAACTTTTACTAAACGAACGATCCGTATGGATTAGGGTTTTCTAACTAGGTAATTAAGGGACCTATTCCATGTGCTAGCGAAACCTTTTTCATCATTGTTGGCAATGGCCGATATTGGCCCTTGGGATTTGAGTGCGATTTCCAAAAAATAATTTTGCAGAACTTTTACTAAACGAACGATTCGTATGGATTAGGGTTTTTTATTTGATTTTACTCTAGTAAAATAAAGTATCCATATCCCCTTGCGGTGCGGCGGTCATATTACTGTTAGTTGTAATAGGCTCTGCAGTCCCTCTGTAAATTTAACGCACAAACGGATGTATTATTCCAAAACTTCTTTTTACTTTCTTTTACTCTAGTAAAATAAAGTATAGTAATCATGAAAATTTTGGACCTTGAGATTTTTAGAGATTTATTTGTTTTGAGGTCCCCTGAGTCCGAAAAAGTGGGTTTCGGAATGGTGTCTGTCTGTCTGTCTCTCAGTCTGTCAGTCTGTCTGTGTCCTGTCTACAGCCCAAATGGCTTAATCAATCGAACTGAAACTTCAGATTTAAGCTTTTTTGATAAATTGGGAGGTCCCAGTGAATTTTAATCCAAATCGGCTAACCGGAAGTGGCACTCCTTTGGTCCAGAAAATTTGTTTTACAAATATCTTAAAAAGTATAAGGTTTACAAAAAACTACTAAATTCAAAATGTTTCCAAAAATTAAAAACAAATCAAAATCAAAAATCAAAAATAAAAAATTTAAAAAAAAAATTAAGAAAAAAATAAAATTTCTCAAAATTCTCTGTTCGTAAAAGAAAGTCGTGTGTTGGCCACACCTCAATTTTTCTGATTTACCAAATCGAAAATATTGGGATTGCCATGAACAATTAATATATTTGTCTATAAAAAATGCCGAAAAATCAACTGATGTAAAATACTTGTAAATACAGTACTTTGTACAATAATAGTATCGTGTGTCGTTGTAACCTAGCATAATGAATAATTATTTTGCCTTTGCTTTACTTCTTGATAAAATTCAAACATTTAAATTTCAAAGTAGGCATAATATGAAAAACAATAAATTCTGCTATTTGCTTTGTTTACACCTAATCAAATTTATCATTTCATTTCATCACTGAATCGGAATCCCACCCCTGGCTAGAAATAAATTAAAATTACGACAAATACTTCTAATATTTTGATGTACAATAAACAAGGAAGAATCATTTATATTGTTGTTCCAAACAGATTGACTGGATCAGCCGATGTCCAAATTTTTACCCGAGAAACTGTTGGAACTCACAAAAAAGGGCGGCGACCACGAGTTCCATTTCGAGATTCCTTGACCCCCTTGACAGTTATTTTGAAAGAAGAGTAATCCAGAACAATTGCATCCTTACTTTTGGTATTAAATTTATTTAACGACTAAGAGCACTTGTAAGTGTCGGAACACCACTTTTTACCATCAAATCTGGCTGCCATATTTCCTCACTAGCTTGACAGTAACTTGATGATTCCTTTTCACGTATTCACCAGATCAGTTACTGGTGCAATTGCGGAATCCGTAATAGAAACACTATAGACATTTGGCTCAGATTGCCGTTGACAAGTTAAATATTCCGAATTATTACCGTTTATATTCACAGATGTTTCGATTTTTCGTGCAATTTCTGTTAATTGACAAATTTTATTTACATGCACTTTATATAAATCTGTCCAATTATTACAAAACCAATATATATTTTTTGAATTGCTTAAGTATTAAATCAAAACTCGACTTCTTTATACCAACACATTTGTAGTGGGCAACTTTTCGGTACAAATCACTACAAACTAAAATGTTCTGATTTACAACATATTTAATTTCCACAGTACGGGCCAGAAATGGCCTGATAACCAATATAATTTCTGTATCCGTTCACTTATTATGTGCTATTGCGATCGAACTCTCACATGAACCATAAGTGTTTTCGTTGTATACCGTTGCTTAGAGGGGGGGGGCGGGTCTTCTGGGTGAATTTTGGGTGATCCCCCCCTTATTAAGCCATTAAATACCTTGCATTACAAAAAAAAAAAAATCTGATTGGTATAATTAGAATTATGTTAATTAACTTTTATTTTGCTAATAGTTTTGTAATTTGTCTTTTTGTTGATTTCACAAATATACTTTTACGAAGTAATCAAATTATCTTGGTTTGTGTCAAAACAGCTGCATTGGTTTTGGTTAAGTACAGTAGGTCCCTACCTAAACAAAGAAAGGCAATTATATGTGTAATATCTAATATTTTTTACGCCATTCATGATGATTTCTTGTAGAATCGTTGTTCGTTTAAAATATGTTTTATAACCTACGTACATGTCCAGTGAATTCCATTTAATCAATAAGATTTATATAAATGTATATAATATATGTTCAAGACAGACAATAATTTGAACTAAATAATAACCTGTTCTTGAGTTGAAATTACAAAAAAGCAAAAAATAAATAAAAAAAATTCAGAAATAAAGGTAAGATAAAAAAAAAAAAAAAATTAAATCGTAATTTTGGTATGGACAAGTTGAATTAAGAAATGAAATGACTTTCTAATAAACGAAACAGAAAATGAGTATTAGGTATTAGATATGGAATTCAACAATTATTGAGATTTCTTCAAACGTATATGTGTTTTGTTACTTATTCCATTCATTGGAACAAGAAAATCAAATAAATAACAAACATGAGGAAATTTAATATTTTCTTATTATTTTTATTTGCGCGGTGTAATTAAATAATGTACTTTCGTTGTAAAGCGATATACCAAAAAATTAAATAATATACAGTGAAAACTTCAACTGCAAAGGTGGACACTTAATAAAATTAAATTACAAAAAATTTTATTTGTATTTTTTTAGAGTACATATGTACGAAAGGCCTTGACAATAAATTACGACTTTTATTATTTCCACATTAATAATGATATTCGTAAAAGTATAACAGGTTGAGATTAGATATCTAAGAAATCGTTAATTCGAGGGTATATTTCAGTATTGGCCATGATTTTTATTTCGAATCAGTAATTTTTATTAAATTCCTGATCTCGTGATTGTACAGAATTCGGTAAGTGCGTTTGGGCTACTCATCCATCAATGTGTAGCTCTTACTCCCTTGCATGACAAGGGTCTGATCAACATCCTCTACAACTTCATTTTTCAGTGCGGGCTTATAGGTTATAAAGCGCGGCTGATATCGGCAAAACGTTTCTTCATTTCTTCCTGGACCGTATTATGGTTAATTCACTGAAAGAAATGATTGCTCATATTGATTACAATAGGTATGCAATTGAGCAAAAAAGCTGCTTAAATATGCGCTAAGCACAGTTTGTCTCATTTAGAGAATAATTTTAAAAAAACCTTGATAATTCATGTTTTACAAAAATGCTAAAATTGAGAAGTAAATGTATAATCGAAGTAAAGTACGATTCTTCATTTAAATCTAATACTCTTAATATCAAAATTTTGTAGTTTATAAATTGTAAATGTGTTCAAAAAAGTAATCTCAATTCATGAAAGTGTAGCTTGTTTTTAAGAATAAAAAAATTAATTTAGGAATAATATGTTTGCAAATCATCAATAGTTTTTAATACGTTTGCTCAAAATATGAATAATTTTGAAATAATTGAGACTAAAGTGATCAGATTATATTTTTTTTCTGCTTGATTGATGAAAAATTATATTCATGTTGATGTTAATATTCATAAATGATAAGAAAATTCTCTTGATACGAAATCATTTGAGAACAACTTTCATGTCATTTGAGCTTACTGTACATGACTTGAGACTAAAATTCACAAAATTTGAGCGAGTGAGTTTTCATTTGAGACGAAAAGCAGTAATATTAAGAAAAGTTTCCTCAAGTTGAGACTAAAAATCATAAAAATTTGACAGGATATGGTATCATTTGAGATGAAGGGCGATGTTATTGAAACTACTGTTCTCAATTTGACATGTTGGGTAAGGTTTGTTTTGAGAATACAGAAGATGTTATTGAACCCAGAATTATCAATTTGAGATGTTGGTTGATTTTAGAATACAGTAGAAATTATTTGAGACTCCACTTCACATTTTGAGACTATGATTTCCATTCTCGTATTCTTGTATCAGAAATATTGACGATTATTATACGGTTAGTAATTCTCCATTTAAGAATAAAATATTTCCATAGTGAGTGTTTAAATGTTAATAAAAATAAATAAAATACTTGATTTAATTAATTTTTTTACTATTTATTTATTAAAATAAAATAAATTATTTATTATTATAATCAAACATAACGTAATGTTCTTTAAGATCTATCGACCTGGAAAAAAATTACTATATTATTATAAGTAAAAATTAAATATGAAAATATGCCCCTTCCTACCAGTCTAAACCCTTTGTCCGATTTAAAAAGGCTCCACTCGTTCAGAAAACTAGTAATTTTTAACTATGGCGAGCTTAATCTGTGTAGTTTCTCTCGTTTTCCCACAAATGTTGACTGCCACTTCAACTCGACGGCTTCCCACGGTTCGTGAAAGCAACTTAGCCACTTCTTGTTCGCTAAATGCGTTTCACTTACCTTAACTTCACTTGTAAATTTTGATGACTCGTCTGCCAAATAAATGCATTTTAATTAATTTTCATAAATTTTAAAATTTTTTAATTAGGTATTCAATATTCACCTGATGATTTAGAACTTCGGCGTTTACGGCTGGTAAATATACCTCACTTTAGATAATTTTTTTGAGGTTAGAATTTTTTTTTCTTTTTTAAACCCCGAACGATATCAAAAACTAGACTTGTGCTCAAAAATTTTTTTTCCCCAAGATTGAAATGAGCAGAGGAGAGGGGGTGGCCGATTTGAAAAAGAATTCCCCATATATAAATATAAAATATTTTTTTAACACACGTCTTCACTGATTGAATTCTTCAAACAAACTGAATGAAAACAAGAGATAAATGTAATTGATATGTTGTTCCAACGATAGTATGAATAGTATTCTCAAAAACATAAGATAATTCAGTTTCAAATTATTGATGTTATTCTCAATTTAAGGATAAGGCAAGAAAAACCTGCATGAATGTACGTATTTAGTTTCATATTGATATTAGTATACATCACTGGAGTATATAATGTATTTATATAATTCATTTCATTGGATATGTATCATCTTAAACTGAGACTACTACAGTCAAATGTAGTAGTTGTAAACTGTTGATTAAATTAAAATTATGAATAATGCTAAGAAATGAAGAATTAAATTCTTGATGAGATTCTAGTTATGCATACCTATATGAACACGTTTCTTTATACAGATTGAGCAATGCTGAATAACAACTATGAAAACCATCTGTACTTATTTATAATTTAATGATTAATTGGCGCATATGTAAATATATGGAATATGTTGTTCCTAAATCACTATGCATATTATAATTTTAATCCGTTTATGTGATTTTTACCATTATCTATTTCACTACAAGCGATATGAGTGCAGTTTCAAACAAAACATTTCAATGACTTCCATTGTCGTTCTGCGGATTTTGATATTGAAACCATTAATGGAAATTGGCCAGTTGTAATGAATCACATCAGTTTCAATAGGTGTGGTGAATCTCAATGTGACAATTATAGTATCTAAACATTCATTCCATTTATACCAGGACAGAGATTTTGTATAACATTTTTCCGATATTCGACAAAAATCGATTTTTCAACTTTACTTGTGAATTAGCTTATACAAAATGTATGCATAGTAGCCCGGAAATATACGTAAATTTATAGCGTATTTCCTTGACAAATTTACAACAACAATTGCATATAATAAATCCCCGCAAGAATAACATTAACCCAAAAAAAAATTGGGTTTAATTAAACATAATTCTAATTCTTGGTTATGATACCTGCCACCAGAGTCAAAATACATAGTAAATTTATATTTTATTTCGAAAGGTTGGCTTTTGTTAACTAAATCAAATTGGGTATTTTCTTGGAAAACAAATTAACCCAAAATAATTCGAATTAAATTTTGGTCAACAAAATACGCTTATAGTTGAGCATTCAATAATTGGTCGAATATCGAAAAAAAAAGTGATGTTACAAAATCCTAACGCTCAATTGCTCCTAAAACCTTCAATTTATTTCAGTAATCATACATCATACTACTTTTCAAATCAATCTGACAGTGGTTAATAAAGAGTAAAGTACTTTTCACACCAAGCGCCTCGGCTTTGAGCTTCAAAAATAAAAATTCTTTATTTCATTTTTGAACCATGTAAATTTGTTTTATTTGATTGACAACGTTTAATTTTATATAAATAAATTCAATTTGTTGAAAAATAATTTATTTTTATGTGATACTTTTAAAAAAATCAGACCTAAATAAAATTTTTTATAGCAACCGAATGTTCAAAGCCAACGCCACCGGTATGAAAGGGTCTCAGCTTCGCATTTGTGGTAACTAAATATTTCGAGGCGAGGCGCCTGGTATGAAAAGTACTTAAATGCATATACGGTGCAGCAGTATGAGGTATATACGCTATTTGGAACTTTATAATTTATTAAGAAGGAAAATATTGTTACTGCGTCTAATTTAATTAACAAAAATTCTAAATGAACCCTTATACCCTATACAGTATCAACACAAAACCCGTCATTATAGACTCAAAGTTCTGGTCATTGTTTTGTTGAATCAATCAATCAATCAAAGCGTATACTGAGAAACTTATGATTATTAAGGAAAACTAAATAAATTAGGCCAGAAATGCCATATTATTCATTTGTGGCTAAACTGATGATGATTTAATCATAAAATAGAAATACGTTTTTAGGAAAACGTTCACAGTTGTGCTATGTAGCAATGCTGTAAACATGATTCGCCAAATATTGAAAGACATTAGTTTTCTTAACTTGATTCTAACAGTTTGGCAAAAACAAGAATAATGTTGCATAATTTCTAAAATTCGTGACGTTTTTTTAAAATTATTAATTGTCAATGGAATTTATTTGAGAATAAATGATTCAAACCAAAACTATATTAAAATGGTCAATCAAGAAAACCAATTTTCTCAATTTAATTTCAAATTTTTTACTTCAATCGTGACTAAATGCTGCATAATTTTATAAAATTGATAAAATTATCATTTGAAGCATACAAGTCTCCAATTCAAATTGGTAATACTCTACTACGGCGTACTAGTCTTCAATTATGTATTTTTGCATCCTGTCAAATGGAGAATATAATAATCAATTTGTAAAAGCACGATTGTGTAGAAAAATTGGCATTTCGTCTTCATTTGTGCATACAGATCTTGATGTGATGCATTTTAGACTTGAAAATTGTTAAATTTTTATTTTGTGCATTTGAGTATTAGATATTCTTAATAATAGAATACAATTTCTCTCAGTGTTGTGTCGTGGTTTCTGAAATGTGTGATTAGATATTTCGTTTGGACTCAGCTGGAAGCTGAAAATTGTGCTAATGGATCAAGTAACTCATCATTCCATTGACATTCAATCCAATCACACAGATATCATCGTCGTCAGTAGGGGCTTAATTAAACTGCCGCTAGAAGATGTTGTCCTGAGATCTTTAACTTTTACGAAAGATGAGAAAACATGACATAAAAGAGTGTCGACGACAGAGCAACTCCTTGTATATAAACGCGTAAATTTAAATCTAATTTAGGTATCACAAGAATCGAACGAACTTGGCAAGCGGAATTAGTACCAAAATGTATTTTTTTTTAAATAGTATTTACGTTGTTTTTATATCTTCTATAGAAATAAAGGAGAAGAATTGGCTCCTATCAATTTCAACCTCGCTCTATTCTTCTATTAAATAGAGAGAGAGAGAGAGCAATTTTGTCATATTCTGTTTTGGGGTTAACAAACTTCATTTTTGACAAATACTTGTAAGTGCAGTGAAAATTCGCTTTTAGCGTTGTGTTGCTTGTGGTGTGGTATTATTAATAGGCGAAGCAGAAATAAAAAAGAAAATAACAACGAACGCCGGTGGAGTCGATGGTGAGGCCCCATGATACAACGACTTCTAAGTATGCTCTTCATATTGAAGAGAAATGTCTTCAATAATGCCAAAATATATTTTAAAAATCGTAATCGATTCTTAAATAGCTTTTTACAATGGTTTGGTTTCACTGTATAGATCTACGTATGTATATTATGTATATAACTATGTTTCTTTAATTTTTTTTTTGTGAAAAGTAAAGGTTTCTGATATTTACTCCAAATTACAAAAACATAATTAGGAAAACCGCAGAAAACTCTATCTAAAAACATTTCTAATTTACATTTTTGTGTAATATTACAACAATAAAATTGAATTTTGGTTATGCGTGGATTGTTATTTCTATAATTCGATTAATTCTATCAAACTTTAATCACCATTTCATTAAGCAGCAATTACAAAATTTAATTAATATCGAAGTAGGTATACCCAAATAAACATTATTGTGGACTGCTGTGCGATCGACCTAATTCATTGTGAACAACGAGTATCATGAAATTACCCTTAACATCTTTGGTATAAGATGGGAAATATAAAGAGATGATAAAAAAAACCGGATAAATTTGTTTATGCAAGCGTACACTAAAGTGTGTAAAGTAGAATATAAGCAAATTTGTCTCACAATAACATTTTAATTCAACTGACCCTCTTATTAACGTACACATCACTTTTAGATTTCACCAAACACAAAAACGGGCGCAATAAACAAGAAATTCTGGATTTTGAGATTCAAGTAATCAACCGCATACAAAAAAATGAAATTTTATGCGATTTTTTTTTTTTTTTTGTGTTCCAATACACAAAATTACATTATGTTCTTCTCATGTGCGAAAAACGTCTGATTTAAGACGAGATAAACGCGTTTGATGATTTGGTTTTAAATATATAATTTAAGCTATGCTGCTTGAACACAAATTATTATTGATGAATTCTGTGTAAAGATGCAAATTATGTATTATGTTTTATGTAATTTTATGTAGTTATTTTATACAAGTATAAAAGTGTACACATTACATAAAGGTATTTCAAAATCATAAAAGAGGCAGTCGAGAGGAAATTTTTTTACTACATATAATATTTTATTTGAATTGAATTATGTATGTTTGAGGTTACTTCAGATCAATTTAATATATTTTTATTTGTAATAACCAGCTAACCTATCATTACAACAATCCGATTATAATAAAACACTTGCTGCGTTATTTACGCTTGTAGAATTTTCATTTTGATGTGTTGTAATATTTTATATGGTGAGAAAGAAATTTTTCTTTTCGTTGACTAATAAATCAAAACACCAAACTCTTAATATTCATCTTACCTATAGGCTAAAGTACGAGAAAGTAAACGTAAATATAAACAACTATTAAGTGTACCAACACTCAAACTAATAAAATTTGAAAAAAAAAAAAAATGTTTTTCTCTTTTTTAATTTGTTCGCTTTGGTGATAGAAGCATGACCATCGATCGAATATGGTATTTCAGAAACAAATCATCATTGTAAATTACCGGAAATCTAAAAAAAAAAAATCGATTCAAATTATGTCATGGATGGTTTGAGAAATCTGTTAACAAAGTCACATTTAATAGTTTGTACCAGGTATTATGCCACTTTAGACAGCGAAAATGACAAAATAAATAAATTTCGCAAAAATACGATTATTGCATATGTGGTATAAGAGACACCGACGAAGAGACCTTGATCTACCAATAAGATAAATATTTGTGATCGATAAAATTATGATATCTATGTCAGAATTTTAAGTTTCCTAAATATTTCGAAAAAAAAAAATCAAAGACTTTATTAAATTAATCAAAGCTGAATAATTTAAAAATTCTGAAAATTTACAATGTTTTATGTCATGTTAAGATTAAATCAACAATTTTATGAAATTGAGTAATTATTTTTATTCTCCGCTATAGAGCACCAGAATTTTTGGGCATTTTGTAGTCTCGCTGAGTCGCAGCTTTGAAGTCAGATTAAGCTTCCCTAATCGGCCAATGGTACCTTAGTAAGTATAATTCGATTTCGCCAGGACTTAATCCGACAACATTGTAATTAAATTCTACCCAAATTAATTTTTTGTCTTACTGTTTCCTTAAGTATAGACCAGTTCAGTGGCTTTATAACGGGAAATTTTAAACATTTGATTTGTTTACAAATTTCTCTTAAACGAAGCTTGTGAAGTTTTTCCGAAGATGTTTCGGAAATTGAATGCTCTTGCAATGTTTTGGTGCCATAATCATTAGCTCATTGTTGAACGTTCAATTTAGAATATAACGATTTCCAAATTAGTGAAAAGCTCAATGCACATCGGTCAAACGTTGATTTTCTGTTGGACCCCTTCCTATTCAATACTACATACTTGTATAATTGTAAACGCCCCAATATTTTTTTTTTTAACTACCCCAGGATCATTGGCAATGCTTTAGTCCATCAGAAAAAGTGCGCTCGACTCCAAGGTTTGTTACTTGACCAATGGACATCGAGGTGATCACCGTTTAGAAAAGCGTTGGGTTATATTAATGAACTTTCTGAAATTTTATGGCTGAAAATTACCAGGATTATTGGCAATGCCCCACTCCAATTCATTGAGGTCATTGAGTTTCCCACAAATTGTGAAATCATTAAATTTCAAATTTTCACACCCATGATATTAAAAGAGTATACAATTTTTGGAATGTTTTCGGAAAAATATTTAAATTTCAAAGCCGGATTATCCAGAAGGAATTTGATAAACTCAATGCTACAATTAGGAACTTCCCATCCCCACTCCAACATGAATTTTTCTTAATTGAGGGACCCTTCATAGTTTGGAAAATGTCAAAATTTGTAAATCTATACTTTTAAAATTCAAGATTACAGCAAATATCGAATTTAATAAATTTTGAATTTTATGTTTATCATTGAAAATTCAGATTTCTAAATTTCCTGCATATTCTGAATAATCGAACCAAGGTTAAATATTTCTGAAATTTCCAAAATTCTGAGGATTAAAATTTTTAAGCCTCCCGTTTTGTAAAATTTCAAAGGTTTATCATCTTTCAAAATTCAAATTGCTAAGTTTCCTGCATGTTCCGAACAACCGAACTAACATTAAATATTTTCCAAATGGGCCTATTTTCTTACGGTTCGTAATTTTCATTTAGCCGTAGCACATAATTGGACTACAATATTTAATGTAATTTAACTTTCAATTTTTATATTAAAAAAGTCAGATATTAAGAATTCGGAGAATATGGTTTCGAAAGTTCAAAAAATTTCGAATTTTAGAAATCCAGAAAATTGGTAATTTGTTGGAATTTGGGGCAAGGCGTCGAGGTATAATGTAATATCGGTTTGTGATATTCGCATATATACGGACAGTCAGGCTGCCATTAAAGCGCTTTAATCACACCTCCTCACGTCGAAAGTAGTCCAGAACTGTCTCTCATCTCTTAACGAGATGGCAGATCAGTTCAACATTCACATTTTATGGGTGCCAGGACATTTCATAAATACAGGGAATATAAACGCCGATGAACTGGCTCGACGTGGTACAACGGACCACTTCTCAGAAAGCAGGAAGGATATTGAAATGCCTCTTGCGTTATGCAAACTGCGGCTTCAGGAAAAAGCTAGCAAGCTGACGAATGACAGATGGTCAAGTATTACCTTTTGCATTCAGCAAAGTCAGATCAGTGTGGTTATTGGAGTGATTACGGGGCACTGTCTCATAGTTGCGAGGGCGAAGAGGTGTCGTAGTTGCGAGGGCGAAGAGGAGGAAAAGACATTACTTTATCTTCTTTGCACCTGCCCTCGTCTGGCACGAAACAGACTAAAGTTTCTAGGGGCACCCCTCTTCAAGGACCTCACGAACAATTGTAGGATGGACGTCAGGAGTATTCAGCGCTTTGATAACAGCTCAAAATGGTTCCAATGAGTTGGAGGAAACAATTATTCGTGGTATGGCTACGGACCATTTTTGTGTTTATGCCTGGTCCTAGTGGACCGCCACCCAAACCTAACCTAACCTATAGCTTAAAGGCCATATAACCGAAAGGTTGTAGCTGGTCAGCTCAACGAACGATATACAAAATTCGTTTTTGATGTAAAAATTCTTGTTCTCGTTCAGTTGGGTATTCAATTGGGAACAAGTTAAATCCATTGTCACCGTCTGGAAAGAGAGAAATAGGTGATGCATTTACTGTTAGAAAGACAACATCGGATCTCATTGTCAAATCGCCTCGCGTTATTAATTATATCTCGGCCACCGTTGAACTGATTTTAATGGAACAAAGACCTCAACGAATTTTTTATAAAAGTAGGTTTCCAAATTATCGATGCCATTCAATATCAAAATTGACCAGTTTATCCTGATGCTGCTCTCGCCAAATCGCCAACCGAATCACTCACAGGAGCTAACGCAAACGTGGCGTTTGATTAAACAAACTAAAAAACTTACAAAATTGCAAACTTCGAATTTTTAAAATTAAGGAAATGTTACAAATTGGAGATTTATAAAATTTTGGATTAAAAAAAATTGAATAGAGTATTAAATAATTTGAAATTCTTGGATTTATATTTTAGGTGAATTTAGGTTTAAGAAGATAAATCAAAGAGAACGAAAAAGAAGAAAACTTAGACTTAGACTTAGTTAAACTTAACTTCCATTATGCTAAGTTTGAATTGGAAAATGATTGAAAATTTCTTATTAAAATTATGTTTAAAAATTTGATTTCTATTTTGATTTGGTGTAACTTTCCTGTAGAAAGCTGACAACATCTATGAAATTCCTGCCACCTGGCGTCAAAAAGAAGAATTATAAGTTAATGGTCTTTTGCGGTTTAGACGTTCGCATTGAGTGAAATAGTGATACTGTTGATAAAAGAGACCAAGACAAAATACATAAAATACTCATCACCGTTACAGTTACACTTGTCTTCTATGAAAACCTCTATTCCTGAATATGAATACGAACCAAAAATGTACAAATTCGTGTCATTGGTACATATTTCTGAATACGAATATATGTAATTCTTGTATGAAATCGTGCATGTATGATTCGTTACAAAATTTCTCATATTTCGCACTAAATGGTAGGTTCGAGTGATTTTTATACGTTCATGAACGGATTTTTGTTAGATGACATATTAGTTAACGACACCAAAGGTGAACAAGCAAAAAAAACTCTTGATGTATACAAGAAATTTATATTTTTACGATTTTTTTAATTTAACTCTAATCAACATTGGTTGAGTCTCACAAGTCATAAAAATCATTTTCCGAAAACATGCGTTGGGTCTCTTAGACTCAATAGGTAATTTCACCGGGCGCGAAAGTTCAGCATTTTAGACTGGAAGTTCAATATAAGGGCATATTTCTACCATCTTAAGCATTTTGATTATAAACACCAATATTGCAAATGAAAATTGTGATAAATGAATTTAAAAAATATTTGGTTTATAGCAACCATAATAAAATCGCGAATTGAAGATAAAGTAGACTGATCAATCAGAAATAGTTTAAAAATTTGCTTGTCAGTTGATCTGCAGATGAAACAATTGCGAGAAAGATTTCTTTCCAGCACTAAATTCCATCTAAACTTGACAAATTGCATGACACTTTAGTAGATTTGCGGAAGTTCAACAACCAATCCGGGGAATTCTTTATTTTGGAAATGAGCGACCTCATAGAAATGGGGAAAAAGAGCGGTGTACTCCATAATACTATAGTCATAACACGCCACATTCGAGTAGTTTCAGTAGTTACTATTTGGCACAGATGCGGTGCTGAATATAGAATTTCGACAAATCAAAATGTTTAGAGGATTTACTTTCCAAGCGTGAAAGCTTAATGAACGAAATGGTTTTGGTTTGTCAAAGTTGAACCTTGCTCGCCATGACCCCAATATTTTGAAAACCACAGAAACAGAAAGTTTAAAGGATGTTTGATACTCTGCATCATTCGTGTCACCTATTTTCTTCAAACAAAGAAACCTAACCAATGACCTCTGTCTTTACTTTATTAAATATCGATGAGACTACACCCGCAGTACAATTGTAAGGCTGCAGAGCAAGCCAATTTATTTAGCAAAATATTTCTTGTAAATTTAGAACAGGACTTGATTGTACAAAATATAAATGTACACAGGTCTCTCAGTGTCGCTTATCTATCCCACTAACAAAGGGATTAATGTAATAACTTACAGAAGGCACTTCTTACTGGGTCTTCGTATATTTTGGCTAATCAATTCCAGTACTAAATTTTGTAGAAATGTTATGTGACGATTGTTTGTTCTTTTACATGTAAAACAGCTTTAATACTGCATTTGGGCAGGTTAATTTTGTTATTGTAATTTGGAAATAAACCTTTTTAAATGTAGTAAATCTTTTCAACTAACCTAAAATATATATATCTACCAACAGCGCCATAACGGTGAATTTTTCATAACTAAAATTGTTGCAGTCTTCGAAAAACTTACAACAACATGTCAACGTCTTTACAACGTAATGATATGACATTGGTTTTCATCCCAAAGTGGTAAACATTTTTAGGGTTTTCGTTGTGCTTTCAAAAGTGACCAGGAATTTTTATAAAGTTAATTTCCCTTTTGCTTGGATTTGGTTGCGTTGCAATAAAATTACCTTAGAATGTCATTCGGGATCCTTCTCTGGTATACTTTTAAGATCAATCAGACCTACTATATTTGGCCATCCTTTGCTTTTTCCTATTTGATATTTTAAGATTTCTTTAAATTTCACTCACTTTTTTATTAAATTAGTTTTTATCCAAAATTAAAACCAAATGAAATTTGAGCACTGAACTTCAACATTTTTGAAATATCAGAATTAAACTCGTACTGAAATTTTTAGAGACTTTAAATTGAGAGTACCAAAATTTTGTGTAATGTTATGTTATTTTTATTTTTTAATACAAATTCTTAAAGGAAGGAGGCCATTATGACTTTGGTATTTTAGGAATTTAGAGATTAAAGAACAACCTCTCTAAAGAAACTCCGTATGTTAATAATAACTAGAAAACAAGGCACCTGATGAACAAATATTTCGGCTAAAGGTTTTATTATTTCGAAGAAGAAGGAAAATTGGGTTATTATTTAGATAACTTTTTCAAGGTTATTTCAAGGTCAATTTTATTTTTTTTATTAGTTCACAATCGCAACAATTATTTGTTATAATAGATTTAGGCTCTGTATGAAAAACGTTGCCAAAATATTTATTTGAGTTATACTTAAACCAAACCGTATTAAGCTTTTCTAAAAATAAAAACTCTAAAATTGAAATTCTCTTTAACTCAAAATATGTATAGTGCTTCAGTCCCTTGAACTCGCATTTGAAATTATTTTATCGATTAATCGATTTTGCAATTCCTATATAAATGTGTAACTTTCACCGAACGATGACCATAGATTATGAAAAGCTGTTACATATTTATAGTGGCAATTATTTTGTCAATTAAATACATAACATGAAGTTCATTTATATAAAATGTAAATCTATAATGCACACGTATGAAAAAAATTATAAATACATTTTACTAAAGCATTTTTGACAAATTAATTATGCCATCAAAGAAAAAATATAAAATAAATTGAAAGTATGTATAATTTCTTATAATTTCTTACGTAACATCTATCAATTTTGACCCAAAATTATAATATTCCCATTAATATTTGAATGAAACCGAAAAATGTGTATGCGCGCGCGCATATAACAAAAAAGAAACGTAATTTTGCAAAATTATTCGCGTATTTTTGTTAATTATAAATTCCTTAAGAGTTTAGGTATGGTGCCACTATACTTTAGTTTTTCACAACAACACAATTCAAGATAATACAGTAAATAAATAATGTTCGTTAAACCGCATTGACCTTGACGGACTATAAAGATTAAAAAAAAACTATAGTATTCGGTTGTGCGTTGTTAAATATTGGAATTTTATAAGTTTTCAGGTCATCTTATTTCACTTGTAAAATTTACACTTGATTTCACTTTGCAATTTTTTTTTTTTATCTGTATTATCGTATACAATTTTTTAATAAATCGTCCATAAACACGCAATCTCTTCATTATGTACTTACAAGCAGCAGTGACCATTTACGGTAGACCAATTCAGGAGTTTTTTTTTTTTTAATGGAAATTTCATTTATCATTTATTTTTTTCTTATCACATCAAAATACATTTTCTTCAACAACATTGTAACGTTTGGTTTTCTTTATAGTTCGCGTAAAAAATTCAGTTATGCACTTACATATTTTGACTTTCTCTTTGGAATTTCTAAATAAAATTGGCGATCTTTTTTTTCAGTTTGCACCACAGGAGATTACTATTGTATAGAGGGTGATATCAAGTGAGACCGAAGTAATTTTTGAAAATTCTTATATTTCTTTTCAACTTTCGTGATCTGGCTAATTGTCAGCCTTGCGGGTAAACATGAATCACAGGAAGACTTCATTGTTGTAGTTTGTGTTTCAATTCGTTCAGTCCTATATATTGTTATATCAAGAATTCTTTATATAATTACTTACTGTTAATATGTAACATCTTACAACTTTAAATTTTTAAATCATGTAAATCTTTACATCCAACCATATGGAGGTAGAATAAAAGTGAAAATATCGAATCTCAGTTTTATTTGTTGTATAAATTAGCAATAAAAGTAAAATTTTTAATAAATACATAATAATGTGTCTCTTAAAAGAATTCATGATATCTAATAAATTTAAAACATAAATAACAACTTCACAAAATCTTGTAAAATGATAATTTATTGAGATGAACATTTCTATTAGAAAATAAAATTTCAAAAATTTACAATACGCCCAATAATAATGTTAAACAACCAAACTCGGTATCCAGGAATTTTTTGGGTCAATTTATGATTCAAATTTATCAAAGCTTAATTTTCATCAGATTTACACCAGGTTTGAGTCGAAGTAGTTCTATCAAGCCACTTTTGTCTTAATTCATTCAGAACAAAAATTTTAGCAGATTTGTACGTACATTTCAGAACAAAAAACAAAAAAATTTAATGAGATTCGGCTATGATTCACAAATTAGACAATGCAGCTCTCCAAACAACATAAGCTTTATCAAGAAAATTTCCAAGATGACAAAGTGTCTGATCTAATAATCGTCCTCCGAAAATAACAGAGAAAACAATTAAACCATATTTAGACAGATTTTTATGTAAATCACTTCCAAGAAACCACTTTTCCACTATATTGCACTCTTCTTTAGGCCGCCGTTAAAACTATAGGCTATTGCTATTAATCAATAATCAAGACCACTAATCAGGTAAAAAGCATGCCTCCCTTGCATCTCTCTCGGTGGTAGAGTGATTAGAACGCTCGTGACAAGAAAAAATGTCACGATTGGGTGTTGTGTTATATATGTATGTGTATGTGTGAGTGTGTGTGTGTGTGTTGAAGTACATCGAGCCTCATAAATAAAAAAAAGATGGTATGCCTGAAACAAATCCTAAGCGGACTTTAATCCTCTCAATCCTCTCCTATACAAAAATAAAAAAAATGTGTGTAAAGTTTTAAAAAATGAGAGAAGTTGCAAACTTCATTGTAAAAGGCCAAAATGCCTTGGTCTCAGACTAATTTGGTTTGGCAGCTTTTGGAATAAAAAACCTGTATACTTTGTGTTACAAAAAAAAGTTGACAGATTTCGATTTTTAATTGAATTGGTGATTTCAATGAAAATGCCACGTTGTACATTACCTATTGGCAGTAGTCTTTCGTATAGTTCGGAACCAGTGCTGTCGTTCTAAAAATTTTAAACGGAGTACTTTTCAAATTTTCAGGGGAAATATTTCAAGTCAGAAGGGAGTATATACGAAATACAAAGACCTTAGAAATAAATAATTGTTGGTGTTTTGTGTTAACAAATACGATCCAGCAGATCACACTAAAATTGTTTTTAGTTTTTGAGCCAAATTTGAATATTAAAGGAAAAGTCATTTATTTATTGGTTTAGAAACTCTTTATCTATTTTGCTATTAAAGCCACCTTTAAATAGTTTCACAAGATTTTTTTAAGGTAAATAAAAAACAAAGTTTAGTTATTTTTATTTTAAACAATATGCAGACAGCATTTCGATGTGGTTGCACATCATCTTTAGCTGCGTTTGTGCTTCTGAAAATATTTTTTTATTGAATGGGATAAAGTCAAAAAATTGTTTTATACATGAAAAACCTACTGTATAGCATAAATTTCAAGGAGGGGTTCCTCTTCTACGTTCGGCTACGTTTCGGCTTTTCAAAACTTTGAGTTGGTGTGTGTCACTTAATGTTTTTAAGAGTGTTAAATGGTCGATGTTTATATTGAGATGACTATTTTGTAATGCGCAGTATAGGGCGATTGAAGATTTGGATGGTCTGGTATATTTAATATGTGCCTTATGCTCTTTGAATCTTGATTGTATTAACCGTTTAGTTTCGCCAGTATATATTTTTTCACAATCACGAATTTTTGAAGCATTGTTGTTTCGTCTTTCAAGTTGCATAGATTGTATTGGATTTTATTATTGTTTGAGAAGGCAGACTGCATGTTATGCTTCTTGAATATTGATTAATATTACTAATTTTTAAGTTTTTCTCATAGAGAAGAGTACCGATCAGCGAAACCGTAAGTGGTTAATGGAAAATTTAGCTTAACCCGAATCATCCCATAAATAATTTTTCCGAAATTTTAATTTTTTTTCGCATAAATAGTATAACACAGATCTAAAATAAGGAATGCATCATTTGGTTTCGACCAGTCTCGCCCACTTTTCATTGGGGAGCTTGTTGCCATATGGCAACGCTGGGCTGACCTCGAGTTGAAAAAATAATGAAAAAATGCCTTTTTATTCTTATAAACATTTATTCATATTGCATTGTAATTCAGTCTCTATATTTTTTAATCATATTAGTTACTTATAAATTAGGGCAATGGTAGGATTCAAAGCATTTTACGCAAAGACCTACACCGCATTTTTTGCACATAGTCCGACATATGGTCTTACAATTATTTCCAGCGCAACGTTTTTTTTTTGTCAACAGGGCATACGTAATGGTCCATACGATCGTAGCGAATACCGGCTAAATCAGCTGAACGTTTCCTGTTTCCGATGTACTTTGGCAGTTCGCCAAAATGCTTGCAGTAGTATAAGGCCACAGCTCTTCGGAAATTGAGGTGACGAATTTCTGGGTTGGATATCCTGTGAAGCAACCATGTGTTTTGCACTGCTACATCAATCAGCCAAGTAAAAATGGAGCTCCACCACTTTTTGCCTTTTATTCCTATGCGATAAAGACTTACATTTTGATCCATACGATCTACCCCACACATATATTTATTGTACTCAGATATGACACTAGGACGTGGTACTTTGATCTTTTTTTTATGAATTTTTGAATATCGCAACGCTCTGGAAATTGGGTTAACACCAAATATGGTCGATGTAATTGACACGACTGAGTTGTCTACCCATTTCGTCAATCGAATGTTCAAACCATTCACTTTTTTGGTAATGATGAAACCACGCTCCTTTTTCTTGAGTTGTTTTTTTAGTGGCAGCGGACAGTTCTTAGGAATTCTATTTTCGCGAATAGTACCAGTGGCATCATACCCTTTACTTTTCAAAAATGCCAATACAGGAAAACCAGTAAATAAATTATCGAAATATAAAGAAAATGGTAGCACTAGAACATCCGGAGGAAATTCATCTAACATGTTGAGCAAGGGTGCTATGCATTTTCCAAAGTTTTGCTCGTAAAACGTATTAAAGCGCGGATTTCGTCCCTGGTATATCTCGAAATTTGTAAGATATCCTGTTGGGGTACATAGTGACCATACCTTATAACCAAACCTCAGCGGCTTGCCCTTTATGAACTACTTGCATCCATGTTTTCTGAAATAGGAAATCATACTCTCGTCATATGATAGATTTTGTTCTGGATGAAAATGTTTCAGAAAATTAGCTTTTAGCCGATCAGTCACCGGTCGGAGCTTCCACATTTTGTCAGTTTTATTTATTTGCGTACTATCTTCAAAATGAAGAAATTGCGAAATTTGCTTGAATCGATTTTTTCGCATTGAATTATAAATTAATTCATTTCGAAGATCTGGTTCTGCTGACCAGTACGATGCCATATTAGACTGTGAAGCGTAACCACTGATGAGTAAAATTCCAATATAAACTTTGAGCTCCTCTACAGAAATAGCTGGTGTTGGTTTTTGCAGAAATGTTGCATAAATATCACATTGTTTACTAATGTGGTTGAGTAAATCATAATCCACAAACTTCTAGCAGTTGAGATATCATCACACCACACCAATTTTGAGGGCATTTTAAAATTTGATAGTGTCGATGTTGTCGTAGATAAACTTGATGGACAAATTGACATTTCCATTGCAGTAATCGGCAAATGATGCTCTGTAGATGCTCTATCATCTTCGAAATTTTCGTCATTTTCTTCAATATCTGACTCATCATTTTTTTTGTATAAAATTTCACATTCACTTTTTAACTGAGCCGGGCAGACATTATCAGGTAACCCGTAATAGTCGTCTGGACCAACATCCTCCCCACTAATACCTTCTTCATTATCCGGAGGTTCTAAAACAATTGCGGTTGGCAAATTTTCGTCCTCTTCATCAGACAATATATCTTCTAAATAATCGAGCGCCTCTTTCAAACTTAATTTTCTAGAAAATAAAGTAAATCAAACACATTAATTTTTCAACTAGCGATCAGTCCCGCGTTGCCATACGGCAACACGGAAAGAAAACACAAAATTTTCCACGCAAAACTATTATCTAATTTGTGAGGTTATACATCATTGTAATGTATAAAGAATGGCGAATAATTATAATGTGAATTATTTCTATAACTAGTTAAATTAAAAATAATAACAATATAATTACTTTTTCATGTAGTCCATTTTTGAAGTTTTTGAGCGATTTATTTTATACGCTTATTTTGAAGTCTCTAATCTCTCACGTACAACTAGCTACTGACATAAAAACTTCACGAAAAGAAAGAATAAACTTTAAACAATGTAAAACAAACGCACGTTGAATGTTTTAGTAAACTGTATATACGTGACGTCTCTTGACTTGAATTGAAGCCATACTGACGTTGCCAAATGGCAACGCGGGGCTGATTCGGGTTAAAGCAACTTTTCCTTCGAACCTTTTTCATTTTCAAAAGCATAATTTTCAGGGCAATTTTTGTGCAATTAAAAGAAATGTGATACCACAGTTGGTACCTAGGGTGACCAGGTCAAAAATTACTAAATTGGTTTGGTTGCGACGGCTGGTCACAAAACATGCACGTGATGAAATATCTATAGAAAAGTTTTAAACCAGCTAACTTGGTTCATAATTTCGAGGTACTAAAATTAGCGTATAATCACCGAAGTTCCATTTGCGGCAGGGATGGAGTTTCTTAAAAAAAAAATAGCCAGAATTCAACAAATATTGCAAGACACACTATAATGACACTAGAAAAAAAATTTGGACAAATTAGATTTGCCACAGAAAAATTTGTTTTTTACTTTTATAACCATTCCCGGCATTTACAACATTTCCAGTTTCCAGTACCAGATGGAGCTTTGTCAATGGATTTCAGTGAAATTTTATGAATGAGTTATTAAGCGGATTCTATCAGTAGTTCCTAATATAAAACCTTATTATTCATGCTCTGAAAATTTCTTGGATCGGATTTATTAAATAAAATAAGAGCCAAATTCTAGAAATATTGCGAAACGCCACCAATGATATTTTGGTTGATGTTATTTATGAGAAACATGGAAATAGATGGCACGTAATGGATGAATTTTAAGTATTAAGTCTATTCTTTGAGTAGTTCCTAATATAAAATTTATTAATTCCGGCTATTTCTTCGGCCATATCACTTGTGGTCGGATTTCTTAATTAAACCATAGCTCAAATTCAGGATAGTTTTGGGTTGAAACTTTAAATCAAAAATAATATTCGTCAAATTTATCTGTATTTACTAAGCTAATTCAGACTATCTTCTCAGTCTCCAGCATCAAATGGATGGAACAAGCACAATTGTTGATGGATTTTAGTGAAATTTATTATCTGGAATATTTTGTAAATTTTATAAATTATTCCTTTTATAAAACCTATTATTTCATGGTCTGAAAAAAATTTTGGCCTTTAGGTACGGCTGGGATGAGAATTTTAAAAATAATGGAGGTCCTAACATGGCCTAGCGGCAAGAAATATTTTGGAACATTATTCGTACTAATGGAATTTAGATTTGCCAATTTTGGTTTTCCACACACAGCCAACCCAGACAATTTTCTTTGTCTCCAGTACCGAATAGATTTGTGTATGTACTGTACTGAAATTTTATTTCGTCTTGAACACGTCTTGAAGAATTTATTGGGCCTGAAGTTATATTTAAATTTTGTTCAAATTATTATTTTTCTAATCCCTCGTGAATTTTGCATTGCTCCTAATAAATTTAAGCATTTATTGTTGTATAATCCATTTCCTTTACATTGTATAAGTTACTTACAAAAATTTAGGTATATACAAGTTATTTTGTCTTCTATTTTTAAAAATCTATGAATTGTATTTTTTAGTATTCGCAATCCAACCATCGTAAAATTATTATCTAAATTAAAATGTAAAATAATTTAAATTATTGTATCTGGCTTTAAATTTTTATTTTGGTTTTCCACAAACAATTTATGTTCAAAAAGGCTTGAACGTCTTTAACAATAACAAAGTTCTGCTGTCAGCATTTAACCTTTCCAGATAAGAAGGATGTATAGGAGTCTGGATTTTATTCAAATGTAAACAAACAATATGAGAATATTGATGTCAACGCTTATTGAACGAATGAAATTTCCCATATCACACTGCATAAATCCACACTTCCATATAACTTTCTAGTCTGGAAAAGTTAAATGCTGACAGCAGAAATTGTCTTTCGGTATTATTTTTGCATAGAAGACCTAGCCTAAGCCTGAAGAAGGATTTGAGAGTATTGTAAATCCAGATTTCCATACATCATTTTTGGGCGATTAAGCTAAAATGACCGCATAATTTGGGTTACAGTGGAATTTTTGTATTCAGGAGGTCCTAATCTAAATATTGAGCCAAAGTAGTAAACATTTTTTGTTAAAATCAGGTAATCTCTGTCATGTTTGAGTTTATCTGGTGCCCCTATAGAGTTAATTGATGTTTTTATAGGTTGTAAAAAAGGTGGAATTACCAACAAATCTTCAGATTCTGAATAAAAAGCTTTGTGAAGTTGAAGTAATTTAGTTCGCAAATTTGAATTGATAATGTCTGCTAAAAAGACTGACACATTACTGCAAGAAAATCGTTTTATTGGTTTTTGTCGGAGAGTGACAGAAACCATTATAAATTAGCTTTGCAAACATGCGTTAAGAAAGAGCCAGCTATCTCCCAGAATATTATTATTAGTGCAAGCAAAAGCCGATAAGTTAAAATATTGTGTAAACGTATTGTTAGTATAGCAGTAATTAAAACAGGGGAGTACAATATGAAATAGCGGAGTACAGGAGTAAGCACTAGGCAAAATTAGTACAAATACTCCAATCGTACTCACTTCGACAGTACTGTTCGGAACTATGTATTATAGCTAAATGCGGGTAAGAGCTCGAGTAAGGATTAAATAAAATTCAACGCAATTCATATTTTGGCACCCATGTCTTAGTGACGTTGCCTTGCTTTAGGACTGGTTAAACCTAACTGGCACACCTCAAAAAAGTAATTCTAAACAAATTAATGGCATTAGGTTTAAAGGCAACACTCTAATGTTCACCCAGCCAAAGAAACATCCTCTATGTAGACTCGTAAGGAAACTATAAGCTTACGCAAAAAAAAAAACTAGTAAGTCAAAACTATGTTGCTTGTTAAATGATTGATAATATTGCCCCGGAGAAATATATTACCCAATTAGCATCATGTTAGAGGATATCGTGTAATGAGTCACAAAACGAAATGAATCAGACAGGCATGATGGAACTCAAATCGTTTATGCAAGGCATAAAAGTGTGTACCAGCCGGCAATAATTATCGTCTCGAAACAAAGGTTCTCGATTTGCGCGGTTATTGGTTACAGATTGTTTTGGATTAGCGCGATGAAAATATTGCCACCATTTTTCGATTTAAAGAAACACGAATGTTATCCCAAATACGATGCACATTTTCTTCAGTCGATTGAATCAAACCTCCTCCATCAATCCTTTATGAATTTGGTAAATGTTTGGTCAATGCTGGAAATGGACTCTGTTTTCATCTTTCATTAGTAACATTTATGAAAAAGAAATTTAAATAATGATCTGTTAATAAGCTGAACAAATTTCATTATAAATATAATTATTATCGATCCAAATTTTGGTTGGCTCTAAAAATTCCAGAGAAAATAGCTCACTCATCTTAATTTCAAAGAAACATAAAATAATGACCTTCAACTAGTTCACCTTGATATGTAACAGTTACCTAAGTTAAATATTAAAATAAACAATTAAGTAAAATAAATGTTGCTCTGTATACTTCACATTTAAAAGGTGGCTGACTTTATCACTGCGCCATCTCTGAATGAGTACATGCGATGTATAGCGACGAATTTTTACTAATCAAAACTTTACACCACCAAAAATTTCAGCGTTCAGACTAAAAAACGTTCCATACCAGTGTAAGGTGGCATAAGTGATAATACTTCTAAAACCTAACAAGCCGCAAAACAAGAAAACATGGTATTTCAAAATTATTTGAAAAGCTACTACTGAAGAGGTTAAAATCAGTAATAGAAATAAGAAAACTTATTCCTGCGACAGATCAATTGCACAGAATCACAGATTTAATTGAAGATGCTCTGGAAAATAAAAAAATATACTCGTGTCTTTTTTAACGTATCTCAAGCCTTCGACAAAGTATGGCACCGAGGCCTGGAATATAAACTAGACCAGATCTGCCGAACCAGTTTTGCCTGATTTTAAAGTCATGTCTAGCTGATCGACACTTTCATGTAAAACATCAAGAGGAATACTCCGAACTAAAGCAAATATTGGCTGGAGTTCCACAAGGAAGTGTTCTAAGGTCGATACTCTACATCTTGGCAACTGGAGTGTGCAATCTTGGAAATTGGCTACAATACAGAGGAGTCAACCACTAAATTAAAAAATGCCACTAATTCATTGAGTAATTGAAGGAAGAAATGGCGCCTTCAACTCAACGAAACTTAATCTGTACTAAACTCAAGTGGAAAGTGCATGTTAAAAAGAAAAAAGAAGAGCTAAACATCAAATAAAGAAAAATGTATTGGCCCATAGGAAGGAACTCCGAGGTTTCATTAAATAATAAACTGCTCATATATCATTGAACTTGTTTGGATGGATGGTATGCACCTATGGGGCTGTACCAAGAAACCTAACGTAAAAGTAATTCAAGCTTTTCAAAATAGTATTGTCAACGCACTATGGACATAAGGAATGATAACCTTCATAAGGATCTAAAAATTCAATTCGTCAGTGTAGAAATTAAGAAATAAGCGAAGAAACACGTACAGCGCCTTATCAACCAAAACCCAGTAAGACGGCTTCGACGAACGAAGCGTTTAGAACTAGGGCAGCTAAATTAATAAAGTAACGAACTTGGAGTTAACCAAATGGGTTATACTACTTAAACTCGTGTCTGTTAATAATTTTGTTATAAATAGGGCAAAAGTGTCACCGAAACATTTGAAATAATTCAAATTGTTTATGTTAACGGAGCCTTTAATCACAATTACATTTTTAAGTGATTTGCAAGATTTCTTGATGTCAAGTAAAAACTGAAAACAAAAACGAGGGACATCTTGTGTGAATAGTAATTCAACGAATTGGTCCCGAATATCGGAAATAAGGTTTATTGTTTCTACCGCACAACAGTTTGCGCTTTCTTAGCGAGAAACGCATCGTACCAGTTACCTGAATTAGTTGCGTCAGACTTCTGTATACATGTACAACTCAAATCTGCGTTTTCAAAATCGTTTGTCCACTATTCAGGATAAAAACTGCTTTGAAACGCTTTATAACCGTCCCAACGCTGAATCGTTCACCTTGTATTTTATTTCACACCAGACATCTTTTCAATGGGACAGACCCTGACCGTGTAGGTCTTTTGCTATGTTTCAATTGTTTTCACAATTTGCTTCAATAAATCTCATTTGGTCATCTGGCGGGCGTTACATCCGCGATCAGGGGTTACTGTATATATTCGATAATAAAAAAATTGACATGCCGCGCATGTAAAATTAATCATCGATTAATCCAAAAATACAGGTCCAAGCGCATATACCTACCCAAAATACGATTTAGCCAATACCAACTGGTTTTTATTATATACATTTCAAGCTATTTTTTTTTAATTTCTTCCACTTAACCAAAATATGTCATTAAGTTGTTCAAGGTAAAATATATACAATACATTTACCATGTACAGTCGTGTAAAAAATTATTCGTACACCATTGAAAAAAAAAAAATAAAATCCTGTCAAATTCATAATAAACTCTTATGTCGAATTCTTTTCGTTTTTTCAAATCAATGTAAATTTTGTGGTGCGAAAAGTACACGAAACAAATTGATGTTGTTTTTTGACGTTACTAACAACAACAAAAATAGAAACTTCATTTTGTATTTGTCAAAGTTGTGAATATACGAGTTTTTTGTGTCTTGATTTTAAATCATTTTAATTGTTATTTAATTATTTTAATCGTTTAAATAAAATTTTCAATATAAACAGTTTTTTCCGTTTCGATTTTTATTATCCTTTTGTTTGTTTGTTGTGTTTAATTATTTTAATTATTAACAGTTTTTTTTCCGTCTCGATTTCTTATCCTTTTAATTGTTGTGCTTAATTCTTTTAATCGAATTAAATAAAATCAAGACACAAAAACTCTAATTGACAACATTGACAACTAAAAATTGACGTTTCTAATTTGTTGTTGTAGTTGATTTATGAAAAAATATACATTTCGCAAAAACTATGTACATCGAAAAAACATTGATGTTTTTTGACGAAAAGAACATGATTTTCGATGTACATCAATTTTTTTTTGATGTTTTTTGGCGAAAAGAATTTAACATTAATAATTGATAAGCAACTTATTAAATGTGTACGAATAATAATTTGTACCACTATAAGTAAATAAGAATGTATTGCGTACTTGTATAATATACAAAACAATAAGGTGAAAGAATTTTAAGTTATTTTTCTTCTTGTTCCCTTTTATATGAACTCAAACCTTCCGGCAATATTGTGATCTCATTTATATAGAAAAAGTAGAAACAACAACTTTATTTCATTATGTTTCTTATAATTGATTGTTTATTGACATATATTTCTTATTTAGCATGAAGTATGTATATACCAAAAGATACACGCATATTATCGATCTTTATACATATAAGAATTTAATTCAATGATCTCGATCGTATTGTCAAGTTGAATAATATTCTGATCATTTTTTTTAAATTTCTCTTTATAGAGTCGTGTTCACCTGTGTTGAACGCGAGAGTAAACATAAGAAGAGAAAAGCGAAGAAATCTTATTTAACAGTAAAATTTAAGACAAAAAAAAAAATCATTTTATTGTTTGTTTGTTTATTTTTGCGCAATCGGTGATCGTGTGAGTGCATACAATGTAAATAAAATTTTAACTTCACAATATGGCTCGGTACCTTTATTTTTGTTATTGTTTTAGCAAAATGGAAGATTTTAAATTGTCACCAATTAGTCTACTTTCACCGCACTTGTCCAAAAAAATCACAACAAAATAATATAGAATGAACTTAAGATCACTAAAATACAAAATGTTTTCTTTATAACTTCTCACGATGCGCCAATTTACGTCAATCCAACCGAAGAAAACAAAAAAACAAAAAAAAAAGCATCAAGCTTAGTTATTTAATATTTTTTGTACTATCGAAATTAATGGAACACAAACAGCAAGTCATTGAACTATATTAAAAACTATTAGATTTATAAGAAGAACACAAGCGATGGGTCAGTTTAGTAGCGTAGCGCATTTGGAAGTTTATTTTTAAGCTGAAACATTAAAAAAAAGAATGTTTAACCCTCCTAGCGCGTGATTAGTATAAAACGGATGCAATTAAGAATTAAAATTGTATTTTATGGAATGTAATTTTTATAGGTACATAATAGTGAATAGTTTTGTCAAGGTCAAAAACCAATTTGAATACATACACAGATTAGCAACAAGTTCAAAAAATAGTTTTTTGAAAGAGAATGTTTATGTCGAATTCACTAATTTTGTATCGATACCATAATTTCCATTATTCTAGTAAAAATCAGTGTTACGGTGATATAAGTGAATTTACAACCTGTAATAATCATCATTGTGCTTAACACTTCAAAAGTGTATAATTTCTGCTTTTTTAGCGTAATTATATTTCATTTAGTTGTTAATTTTTTTTGTTCGAAAACTGTTACAAATTGTAGGCTTTAGTTGAAAAATATTGCAATTATGGTAAAAACGAATAATAAAAAAAAATTTTTTTTTGAAGCCATAAGCGTAAATTTTGGTTCAAAAATATAAAATCGTAGTATGTAGTTGGCATGGTGTTCCTTGACATGCGCTCACCCTAATTATGATTGGAAATAATGAGATACAAGAAATAGAACCAATACGTTTCAAACACGTTCCATATTTTCCGTATTTCTGACATAGTTGATTTGACATAGGAGCCACTTTATTTATTATTTATGTTTATAGAGTAAACAACTTGTAAAAAATATCTTAATCGATCCGTTTTGCAACAATACTAATCCATTCTGTAATTGGTCTCATCCATTCTGTAACTGATTTGAACTTCCCTTTTTTTAAATCACATTAAGTTCTTCTCTAAGCCAGAGTTTAAATTTATCGCTCTTTTAGAGCTCTTTATAAAAATTTTCGCTCTTGCTCCCAATAAATTTTTTTTTCAGTTTGCTTTTACGCTCTTACCCTCTAATGATAAACACAAAAAAATAATTATTTCGCTCTTTCAAAGCGATTTAAAATTTTATTTTTAATTTTGCTCTTAAAACAAAGAGCGTAAAAGCTAAAAATATCGCTCCCAACCCATTCTACAGAGCCATTGTAGAAAATACATTAGGGAGCAAAATTTTTTGTAACACACGAATTGCTCTTTGAATATCAATAAATAAAGAATGTTTGATAAACGATATTTAGATAAATTTCTGAAATATGGCCAATTGTGATGGAATTTGGCTGTTCCTTAACCGATTTTAGAGAAATTTAACATGCGCGATAGAAGTGGGATTTTAAAATGATATTTAGATGAAGTTCTGGAATATGGCCAATTATTGTGGAACTTGGCTATTTCTTAACCGATTTGAGTGAAATTTAAAATGCGCAATGGAAATGGGATTCTAAAATGATTTTCGGATGAAGTTCTGGAATATGGCCAATTATGGTGGAACTTGGCTATTTCTTAACCGATTTGAGTGAAATTTGACGTTTGCGTTTGAAATGGGATTCTAAAATAATTTATGGATAAAGTTCTGGAATATGGCCAACTAAAATGGAACTAGGCTATTCCTTAACCGATTTTAGAGGAATTTGACATGTGTGATGAAAACGGGATTCTACAATGATTATTAGATGAAGTTCTGGAATATGGCCAATGGGGATGGAACTTGGCTATTCTTTAACCGATTTGAGTGAAATTCACATGTGCGTTGGAAATGGGATTATAAAATGATTTTTAGATGAAGTTCTGGAATATGGAAATTATGGTGGAAATTGGCCATTTCTTAACAAATTTGAGTCAAATTTGACATGTGCGTTGGAAATGGGATTCTAAAATGATTAAAGCCTGATTTCCATTATGAAATATTTACTGACAGTATAAAAAAAATGAAATAAAAATATATATTCGCGTGCTGTGTGAGAGAAAAAAAACACTTTTTCAGTTTCACAGTACTGACAAAATTATTATAGTATACTGACATTTTTTATAGTATACTGACAAAATTTACTGAAAAATATATGAAGCGAAGTATATTTTGTCAGTACTGGAAAAATATTTCGATTTTTCAATGCAATTTTTCAAAAAAAATTAAAAACAAAGAATGATCTGTGTCAATTCAATGAAATTTTCGATGTTTACGTTTTTACTCAGTAAAAAGTACTGTCAGTAAAAGTTTCATAATGAAAATCAGGCTTTATGGATAAAGTTCTGGAATATGGCCAATTATGATGGAACTTGGCTATTTCTGAACCGATTTTGGAGAAATTTGACATGTGCGTTGGAAATGGGATTCTAAAATGATTTTTGGGTAAAGTTCTGGAATGTGGCCAATTGTAATGGAATTGGCTCTTCCTTAACAGGTTTTAGTGAAAATTTGACATTTGTGATGAAAACGGGATTCTACAATGATTTTTAGATACAATTAGGATGGAACTTGGCTATTTTTTAACCGATTCTGATGCAATTTGACATGTTCCTTGGAAATGAGATTCTAAAATGATTTTTCTAATTCCGCGGTCTTACACTAACATTAGCGTGCAGTCACCCATTTTTTCATATTTTCCTTTGATTGCGACTAAATTTTCCTGCAGATGTATAATAAACATGTCAATATAAGTAATCTATAATAATTATTATTTTATGTAACTGATATTGATATATTTAAATATATCCAGTTTCCGTAATCCATGCAGCTGTCGAGGTTTATCTGCTGTTTGCCTTATTCCATAACTTTATCTAAAAACTATTTTAGAATCCCACTTCCAAAGCAAATATTGAATTGCATCACAATCGGTTAAGGAATAGCTAAGTTCGTTAGTTGGCCTTATTTCAGAACTTCATCTAAAAATCATTTTAGAATCTTATTTCCAACGCACATCACAATCGGTTAAAGAATAGCCAAGTTCCATCCTAGTTGGCCATATTCCAGAACTTTATACATAAATCATTTTAGAATCCCATTTCCAACGCACATGTCAAATTTCACTAAAACCGGTTAAGAAATAGCCAAGTTCCACCATAATTGGCCATATTCCAGAACTTCATCCGAAAATCATTTTAGAATCCCATGTCCATTGCGCATTTTAAATTTCACTAAATACGGTTAAGGAATAGCCAAGTTCCATCCCAACTGTCCATATTCCAGAACTTCGTCTAAAAATCATTTTAGAATCCCATTTCCAACGCACATGTCAAATTTCACTCAACTCGGTTAAAGAATAGCCAGGTTCCATCCTAGTTGGCCATATTCCAGAACTTTATCCATAAATCATTTTAGAATCCCATTTCCAACGCACATGTCAAATTTCACTAAAATCGGTTAAGAAATAGCCAAGTTCCACCATAATTGGCCATATTACAGAACTTGATCCAAAAATCAATTTAGAATCATATTTCCATCGCGCGAGTCAAATTTCACTAAAATCGGTTAAGGAATAGCCAAGTTCCGTCCTAGGTGGGCATATTCCAGAACTTCACCTAAAAATCATTGTAGAATCCCATTTACATCGTGGGTTTCTAATTTCACTAAAATCGGTTAAGGAATAGCCAAATTTCATTCAAATTGGTCATATTCCAGAACTTCATCTAAAAATCATTTTAGAATCCCATTTCGAACGTACATGTCGAATTGCATCACAATCGGTTAAAAAATAGCCAAGTTCCATCCTATTTGGCCATATTCCAGAACTTTACCCAAAAATCATTTTAGAATATCATTTCCAATGCCCGTGCTTCTGTTCGCTAATAAATCAATCTGGCTTTCTAAAGAAATTTAGAAGGTTTTGAATGTAACCGTTTGCTGTAATAACAAGAGCAAGAGCAATATAATAATGACGTTTTTATTCATCAGAGCAGAGCGTATTTATTTTCTCAATATAGCGCAATAACAAAGAGCGGAAATATGATAACACAAAGTCACAAACGCAATAGTGGAAGAGCAAGAGCCTTATAATAAAAATAATGCTCCAGTTCTTCAGAGCGATATTTTTTTTTTACAATATCGCTCTTTATAAAGAGCTTTTTAATTGTTTTTATTAGCGCTCTTGAACAAAAATGAAGAGCGAAGAGCAAAATGAAATCCCATTTTAAACTCTGCTCTAAGCACGTTTTGAAAATGGAGATCGTTTAGAATTTATGTAGAGTTTAGAGAAAAAAAATTGATCTAGTGTTACGATTTGTTTTGCTATTTTCGTTTTGATAAGTAGATTTTGCAAATAAAAAAACATTTTATAAGTAACAATTTGCCGAGGCTTCTTCAATACTTTTGCATGTTTAAATTAAACAGCGTCTAAGTTATAACTCCCGATGTTTCTTTTATGCGCTTGTTCACTTTCTTACATAGACATATATTTGATTGTAATCTGTCTTTGTTTCTCCACTCTTGAAATACCCAGCTTTATTCACTTTTCTTCTTAAACCCCTTCATTCTCGAATAATTGTACACCACGTTTTACATGGTGATTTTTAGCTTTTTTACACGATGGGTACTTATCACCATATAAAAACAGTTTTAGGTGTATTTGCTGAATTATTTCTATTTATTCTGCTTCTCGAAACATGGTCATGGCATCGTTGGTTAGTTTTTTATATAATACTTTGGAAGAAAAGAGTAAAGAATACTAAAGAAAGCATTATTCTTTCTTCTAAATAAAACAATAAAACGTTTCGTTGAATAAAAAAACAAACAAAATACCGTTAACTAGTGGTGCCTCTTAAAATTAACCCTTTATTGGTACGATTTTTAAACTGGTTTCCTTGATAGAACTAAAGGGTGTTTTTTTAAAGAGGTTTGTTTTTCGAATTGGCAACAGCTTTCCAACGACAGTCAATTTGACAGCTGACAGCTGATTTCTGCTCAGTTTGGTTTGTCATTTCAGCATGAATAGGCTTACGCCAGAACAACGCTTGCAGTTTAGTTCGTGAAACTTATCGTGCGCTATGTCTATTTTTCTGAATTAATCCATTTGGTTGAATAGGTACGTCAACAAGCAAAAGCCGCATTTGGAGTGAAGGAAATCCACAAGTTATTATTGACACGCCGTTATATCCACAAAAAGTCATTGGTTGGTGTGCTTTATGGGCTGGTGCCACTACAGTCAATGCATACCGCTACATAGACATGATTACTGACTTTTTCGCTTCCCAATTGAATGGCATTAATGTGAAAGAGTATTGGTTTCAACAAGATGGTGCAACATGTCACATAGAATCAATCGATTTATTGAAGGAAACATTCGATGAGCTAATAATTTCGCGTAATACCAATGAATTGACCTCCAAGAAGTGAAGTCGCTAATCTACACCGAAAACCCAGAGACGATTAACGATTAGGAAACCAACATTCGCCTGGTTATTACCGATATACGGCCCCAGCTGCTCCAAAAACTGGTCGAAAATTGGGCTTGCATTCTTTCCAACAAACTTTTTTTTTTTATTGTGTGGGTTGGAGTCTACGATTTAATGTAAAACAATTTCGTTCATGTGGATCTGCTGGCCTTATTAGAGTAAGCCATCCTGTGAGCCCAGTTTTCAAGAATCTTTTCGATGATTTCGGCACCTGTCGCTGGAATTTATTTATTTATTTATTTATTACCAACTTATACATAACTGGTTACATCACTTAAATAAGAAATTTAATAAAATTATATAATGTAAAGATTACAAAGATTACCAATAATTCAAAAGAAGCTTCGGCATCAATTCCTTAAATGCATTTCTAGACAGATTAAAGTCAAAAGCCGGCCGTACTTTATTAAAGGAAGCAGAAGAATGATAAACCGGCTCACATTTACCGTAGTTTTGCCTACAAAACGGCAACTTAATTTGGAAATCTCTATCGCGCAGCACACGTAATGGAGTATATATATCAAGCAAACTCAAAATTTCCGAACAATCGATTTTAGACACCAATAAATCTCGAACAAACATTGCGCTAATTTCAATTCTACGAATAAATAGCGGCTCCATATTTATTAATTTACATCTACCTCGATACGCTGGGATTATGAAAGCAGGTACATTCGCATCTATAGGCAACCTTCGTAGTGCGTACATTAAAAATCGCTTCTGAACCCTTACTATGCGATCTGAATAGTTAATATAAAACGGATTCCATATTACAACACCATATTCCAACAATGAACGAACAAAAGAGACATATAAAGTTTTAATCACGTAAGGATCATGAAAATCCTTAGCAAACCTTTTAACAAATCCAAGCATAGAATTCGCTTTAGAAATGCAACCTTCAACATGTTTATGGAACGATAAATTCGAAGTAAAGGTTATACCTAAATCTTTAAAAGTATCAACAGTTTCAATACTACAACCATCAAAGAAGTAATCGTAACTAGTGGGTAAGACTACGCGAGTGAAACACATTGTTTTGCATTTGGAGATGTTTAGAATCAAATTATGCGATGTGTACACCAAGCCTTGAAGTTTGTCAGGTCAGACTGAAAGTCAAGTGCATCATTGGCGCAAGAAATAGTTTTGAAGATTTTTATATCGTCCGCATAAATGAGAATGTCGGAATGACTTAGACAGTTGACCACATCGTTTACGAAAAGAATGAAGAGCATGGGACCCAAATGGCTGCCTTGAGGGACTCCTGAAGAAACATCAATCACTTTTGAAGTAAAGCTGCCAATTTTCACAAATTGAGTTCTGGATTTTAGATAAGATCTAATCCAATCAACTGGCAAGTAGTTATAATTCAATGAAATAAGTTTCCGCAACAGCAAGTCATGATCGATCTTGTCAAAAGCCTTACAAAAATCAGTGTAAACGACCTGCACAATATTACCATTTAATAGAGCCCTTGAAATACAATTAGTAAACAAAACTAAATTAGTAATAGTTGACCTACCAGGGAAAAATCCATACTGTTTGGAAGAAATGAAAGTCTTAACATGAAAGAATAATTGATCTTTAACTAGTTTCTCAAAAAGCTTTGGTAAAACTGAAAGAATACAAATACCTCTATAGTTCTCGACATCGCTTCGAGACCCGGATTTGAAAATCGGCTTAATAAGTGAGCGTTTCCATGCAATAGGAAAGCAACCCTCAGCGAGACTTTTATTAAATAGTACGGAGATATGGGAAGAAATTACCTTACCGGTTAATTTTAGAAAAATGGGTGGAATAGAATCGAAACCGGCACTTTGGTTAATATCAATATTAGACAATTCGGATAAAATAGTATCCACTTCCAGACGAAACATTGAAAACTTAGAATTACTTGCAACATTACTGAAATTACCAAGATTTATTTCGAACTATATACACTCTGAAAGAAATCAGCAAATAAATTACAAGTATTCTGTATGTTATCACAGGAACGGTCGTTCAAATACATCGTAGAAGGGTAACCATTAGACTTACTTTTGTAGTTAACAAAATGCCAAAAATTATTTGGCTTCGATTTAATTAATGATTCAATTTCCAGAATATAACAGCTGTAAAGAAATCGGTTTAGACATATATACTTCTTACGTAATACATCAAACGAGTTGTAATTAACAACATTAGGATGCAATTTATATTTCTTGTGAGCCTTGTCCTTTCTATTTTTTAGATTTATCAACTCATTATTATACCACGGTTCCTTCTTAACGCTAAAAGCTTTCAGTCTAGGGATAAATTTCTCAATACCTAGATTAATAATTCTATAAAATTCGATTAACATGTCATCAATACTATTACAAGCATAAAAAAACGACCAATCATACGTATCCAGAAATGCATTTAAAGAATTGTAATCGCCCTTTATAAAGTTGTAAGTCCATGAATTAACATTTTCTTCGACTAACTCGCAACATTCAAACATAACTGAAATATTCAGTGGAGAGTGGAAAATACTAGACGATCCAGCCAAATCCTCGCACGTCGATACGGTCACCTCATGATCAAATGATACAAAAGCCATATCCAACACATTACCACTATTATTCGTAACACTGTTACATTGCTTTAATCCCAACGAAAATATTTCCGAGATGAAGTTATCCATTTCATCGTTCATGTTAATAGGAGTCAAATTGTGATCAACATACTCCCACACAATATCCGGAATGTTAAAATCTCCAAAAATAAATATACGATCCTCCGGCTGAAGAAGTGGAGCAATATTTGATTTGACAGTGTCCACAAACCTTTGATAAACTGGCATAGTCGAATGGCAGGGTATATATGTAACACAGATGATCAGCGAATATGAATGGAATTGTATACGTACAGCAACAATTTCGGCAACGCAATTAGCCAACGTTATCAGACTGGATGAATATTTGTTAGAGACTGCGACAACAATACCGCCACCCTTTTCGTAAGTGTCCCTTTGCAGATGCCTGTCCCTCCGGAAAACAGCATAAGATGACGGAAAATACTCCTCAGTTTTAAAGTGGATTGTTAACCACGTGAATTGTCTCTGGTTTTCTGCAAAACATCTATCCTTAACGAAATCCCATAGAAAAATTCTAACAGCGTCAAATCGCAGCTCCGCGCAGGGCAATTGACATCTCCAAAATGACTGATTATTCGGTTGCCCACTCAGAGAGCTGATAACGAAGCGAATGGTTGTCCGAGCTTGGGAATCACATCTGTTATCCAATAGTAAGCCTTTCTCACGAACTCAGTGGTGTCGCTTGGCGCTCTTTCACGACCCATACTGCTTTTCAAAATTCGCACGATTTCGGCTAAACAACACTGACTTTGAAAATAAATTTTCAACATTTCGAAGCGAAAACTCCTCAAGCGAAAACTTGATTGTTTCGGGACCGAAATCAGACTGACGAGCTGTCAAAATTTCAATCAACTCATTCAAAAAAAAGTGTTGCTCTAGCCTATAATTTAAAAACAAACCAATAGATGGCCCACCCTTTATTAATTAGTATTCTTTTCCCGTCTTTCACTGTATGATTGATTGGATTCATATTACTTTTGCAATTGCTTCTCTTAAGCTCCTTAATAGAACGTCTACAATTTCTGGTATCAAAAACCGATAGTTTATTTATCGGTCAATATTGTTATCTGATTGTGATAACTTTTGTTATCTTATAAATAAGGCCCGTCGCTTAGAAAAATTGTTCAAAGGATTTTTGGCAATCGCTAAAAGTTTTACTTTCTCAGCCATTGAGCCGGAATCGCAATTCCTGAGTTTGCAAATAAAACCCAAAATCCACCTGCTGGTTATCTCCAGCCAATCAGTATACAAGGATTATCGCTAGTTATTCCTCCTGCCAATAAGTGTCCAGGTAATTACGATAGTTTTGTGGAAATTTGATAACATTTGCCGAATGGTTTCTTTAAGTAAATCCCAATTAGCAGTTCTCACCAGCTCGGGCGAATGGCAGCACAAGCATTTCTGATTTAAAATGCTAGATTCACTTTCACACCTTCCTGGTGCTTAAATGGTTTATATGTTAGTAGAAAATAATTGGTGCGTTTTTTTATTCCCTATCCGGAGATGCTAACGAGAGCCGTCTCATAGAAAAGTTGATCCTGATAGCGGTTTCATATAAATACATAGATAGAGCTAAATATTTTTTATAACAAGTTTTCACTGAGGGATTGAACTAAAACATTACAGTTTGACGTTAAATAAATTTAATTTACTCATAAATAGCACGTCAAATTTAAATTTAGGTAGAAAATTGACTGTTCTGCATAACTTCCA
The DNA here is from genome assembly GCA_958295665.1 of Tipula vernalis. Classification (NCBI taxonomy): domain Eukaryota; kingdom Metazoa; phylum Arthropoda; class Insecta; order Diptera; family Tipulidae; genus Tipula; species Tipula vernalis. The sequence goes on along the minus strand of OY282559.1, from coordinate 11,006,818 downwards.
TTGGGCGCAAATAAAAATACTCACTAAATAATTAAGATTAAGTAATATAAAATGATGTGAATTTTGTAAGATGATGTCCTCTTGTTGATCTGCTATTTGTGGTGATTTTTTGAGAGGTATCATATTAGACAAACATGCAATATGGAGTCTTAAGCTTGACAGAGAGAGCGGTCATCGAGCGAGCATAGAACTAAAAGTGGTTTGTTGCAACTGAAGTCACTCTCTTGCCAATATTGGTGTGCCGAGTTTCAGAAAATGGTTGGCTACCCTTAGTCATTGAACTAGCAATTTTCGCAATACCACCATAGTTGCTGCCATAAGAGGCTGAACAGCAATTTTTGGGAAAATTACTTATAAATGTGGGCATCTCAATAGGACCCGTTTTAATTAAACAACCGCGATCAGTTCGAGAACTAAGAAAAAAAAGAATTTTAGTTGAACTTATTCACTGAGAAAATCGGGTTTGGTCCAAAAAGTAATTTTTGGTCATATAAACTTTTATCTTATACTAAATACTCTTCCAACTCTACACATGTAGACATGTTTTTGGGAAACTGGCTTGTTATAAACCAGCCCAATTGCGTCGTTTGCAGTTGCATTTTTAAGTTAAGAAGAAGTTACTTTCACTTTTTAACAACAGTCGATAAAAACTAGAGTCCCCATAAATTATGAAACTACAATCAATTTACAGCAATTCTTGTTTCAAGTTTCAATCACCCTGAAGCTTTTTATTAAAATAATTTAAACAATTTAACTTACTTTTTGCATTTTGATTGTAATACGAGTATAAATCGAAAATAAAACTGAATAAAGCAAACAACAAAACCTGATTATAAAAATGTCTAACTAAATCATAACCGATGATTTTATATATATGTATATAGCTAGCTAATGATAATATTTCAGGGACGAATACATTTGCCGAATTTTTAATTTTTTATTTTTTTCAATTTCCGGTCATTCTAGTAAGCTTTTGAATATTTTATAAAAAAAAACTTAACACATTGTTTGCGAGATGCGTAAAAATTTGCTCCCTTGCTACTTTAGGCAAAATTCGTCGGTAGAAAACGTCCGACTACAATGTGTTAAGTCACCGGAAATTATCCATATTTTGAATAAATTTGAAATGTTTTTTTTTTAATTATTAATTTAATTCTATTGAATTTATTAATTCTACAAATGTGTACTTAAGTATTATTTTTCTATTTTCAGATGGATTCTCATATTACAAATATTCGTTGCTGTCCTACCTAAAATATTCATATATCGTACACAACGAATTTCGTATAATACACACTTTATATGGAATTTACAAAAAAAAGTGTTCGTCAGCTAGAAACGTAATCAAAACATAAATTTTCACCATAAGGTACGTACTTACAAAATTTTATAATTAAAATGTTTGATGGTGTCTTAGATATTACACTGACCTTCACTTAAAATTTAGCTAATCTTACAAAGTTTCTCTTTTAATTAAAAAAAAATAAAATAAAATTTATGTTTTTTTTTTGTTGTACAATGCACACTTTTAAGAAAGAAAATAAGTTCACTGAACTACACATAGGTGTTTAAAGGTAGAATACCATAATTACTATCGTTTAACAACTAGTTTTTGTTTATACCAAAGACCGATGTTGTTGCGGGTACCATTCGCGTAATGAATTGGAGTTGTGATATTTTAATTAGCCGAGTTTTAATTTTAGTTGAACAAATAGTGAACAAACCAACTTTATATCGAAATAAACCAAAGTAGTCAAAATACACATTTACAGAATATTTGTACGAAACTGAACGTAAATATTCGCTGGTCAGTAATATGTAATTAAAGTTGTAATAAATAGGCAACCGTGGATTTCAAATTTCAACTAATTCCTAAATGTTTCGCCTTAATACAAGATTCGATGACCAAACTGACTAGAAAATCTCAACCTGCGAGGGTTTTATTAATGCAGCATAATGATTTGTTAAAGGTCCTAACACGAATGTCGATCATCACGAATTAAAATATCCCCCAAAAACATTGCTCTTAGTTTCAAGTAGAAACCTAAAGTAACAAGTAAAGGCCGTCTACAAAGAAGCAACTCAATTTAAAAAACATTTCATTTGTGTTTCTGGCACAGATTTGGAATCAAAATCACGATTCTGATCAACTGGAAATTTATATTCTTCGTTAATATACTTGTTCCGAATTTTAAAATCAATTTGTGCATTAGTAAAAAAATCGGCCTTTTATATCGTGTGCGCCAAACCAAATGCGCAAATTACATGAAATTTTCTATGTGTAAGTGCCGAACTTGTCATTTTTAATTTAAAGGTATTTTGAAGTACGAAAACTTTCTTACGTTTAACCCTCCCTCTAATGCCACAATTTTTTTTCGGGGCGACAAAATCACAACAAAGTAATTTTAATGCCATAAATACAAATCCAATTTCAGAAACTAAATTTGGCACAATCCTGATCTTGTACAGGCAAAAATCAAAATCCGCCTACAGGCGGATCAGGGTCGAATGTTAACAAAAAATTACGGTTTGTAGTGGAATTAAGAATACATATTTATTGTTAGAAAATAATACTTTACAGCATGGTAACGGTTATGGAATTCAAAAAAACAATTTTTAGTGGTTGAATTGCATAAATTTAAATTACATTTTTTGCAAAATGATTGGATTTCAGATTTACAGTTTGTCATTTTGCACATCTTTTTGCCCGATCTATCTAAAAATATACACCAATGCCCTATTTGGTCGTATCTGAAATTGTCTACGGGCATGTATAACTTCTTTGGTTTGGCTGGAGGCGGCGATTCCGAAAAAGATGGTCGACCACGTTTCGCTGGTTGGACAGTGCCCATCACACAAAGGGCTTCTGTTACTTCAGTACGAAAGTCAGGAAGCTGTTTTTTAGTGTTTACTGGAAGACGATAAATCCAATAGGTGAAAAAAAATTCGGTTTGTCCATTTCCTAGTCTTCATTCGAATGCGGTAGCGGCCAATAAGACTGTCCATTAAATCGACCCCACCCATGTGCTGGTTGTATTCCTTAATGATAGCGGGACAATCGATTTCAATATTTTTTTTATTTATTCGATCCCATCGTATGGCTTTTTGAGGTGATTGCTCCAGTTGTCGCGACAAAAATGGCTTGGTCCCAACGTAAGTCGAAAGTAATCGGACAGTTTTTGTATCACGCCACAAAACATTGGTAATATCCAAACCATAAGCTGTGCCAACGTATTCTTCAGAATATCCACGCTCAACTTTGTTTTTTGCTAGCTCCAATTCGGAGGACAGTTTGATATTTGGCACACGATTTGCTCGCACTGTTCCCAAACTATAGATGCCACGGCTTCGAAGGTATACCAGCAAACCGAGCGAGGTATAAAGGTTGTCGAAATAAACAATGTGGTTGATATTATCTGGGATGTCTTTTGACAGACGAGCAACGACATTCGACGCGGGCCCTAGATCCGGTATATTCTCAGAAATTACATTATCGCCAGCACCCGAATAAATTTCAAATGCATAGGAATACCCTGATGAATCGCAAAGTGAGACAATTTTCGTTCCCCATTTATGTGGTTTGGCCGGCATATATTGACGTGTCGGATTTCCTCGCATTTTGGTGGCACACATTTGTTCATCAACACAGAGACGCTGGCGCATTGGGATGGAAACAAATCGTCCATTGAAATGTTTTATGAGCGGTCGTATTTTATACAGCCGATCATAGCCCGGTTGATCTTTTGAAATCGTAGCTGAGTTATCATTGAAATGCAACCTACGACGCGTCTCTTCGAACCGATGGCGAGTCATAGATTGTCTTACGGCTTCCATTGAATGTCTCCCCCAATACGCTCGAACGTTTGGAAACCGATATACAGACATAAAAATTAGGATCCCGATAAATTTTAAAAGTTCTGATTCTTCAGTGATGAATCGTGTTTCAATATTAGTTTGCCGAGCATATAAATTCATTTGATCTGCTAGGTACCGAAGAAAATCACTGGTTAAAAAATAGCGGAAGCAGTCATAAGGTGTTTTCAACACCAGTAGTTCAGTTGGTAGCTACTTTTGACGCTTATATGGCCATTGAATGCACCACAAGAAGGACCAGTAGGGACATCTTCCTCGTGTTGTAATTCAGTTTCTTGAGGACATTTCTTGAGCCGAGAAGTATTTGGATGTCGAGTAGATAGATTGATAGTAGCTGAAGAAGTTGATATATAAGATTCAATAGGTGTTTGAGCTTGTAGAGAAGAGTTCGCTGAACATGCCTCGTCGTCATTCCTATTCAAAATCATCCGGTTTGCTTCAGTACAATTCTGTGTAGTGTTAATCTGCTGGTCGGTGGATAATTCTGTCTCAATAAATACATAATCAGGGTCGGCAATATCGTCATCACTATCGAAATCTTCGGCTCCATCTTCACTTCCAGTTTCTTCATCATCAGTTGGAACCGACTCCATCATATCAATAATATCATCTTCCGTCATTCTCGAAAGATCGTAATATGTTTTACAATGTGCCATGACTAATAACAAAAAAAAAATTAAAGATCACACAATAAAAAATACAAAAGAAAATCATAACACGAATAAATCATGCGAAAAACTGTAAGCGCAAGCATTTTGACCATAAAACCCGAGTCCGCCTACAGACGGTTTCAGGTGATAGTACAAACAGTAATATTTTCTGTTACTTTATGCACTGTTCAAAAGATAACTCTTTTTTCTACTCAACAGTATTTTTTTCACAAGAATCGTATAAAAATTACTAATAATATTTTATTGTTGAAAGTCCCGTTTTTCACACAAATAATAATTTCGTCAGTTTTCGTCAAAAATTCACTTTGAACTGATTTAAAGGAAAAACGAAACGAAATAGAATATTGCTGAAAAAACCAATGAATAAAGCGGAATTGCGATTACAGTTTTAGTGTTTGTTTTCGTTAAAAAAAATATACATGTGTGGATTAGAACGGTTTAGTTTAAGTCCGTCTTGAGGCGGACTAGAGCATTAGAGGGTTAAGCTGGCGTTACACCACTTTATACAATAGTGATACACGTAAAGAAAACATACTTGGACGCTAAACTAGGTAGTCACCTTAATGTTCTATCTCTAGCCTGTACTCCTGATTATATTTTGAGCGTGGCTTTAAAACAAATAAGTGACATAACTTTCACTTTGAGTTTGCACGATATCTATTCAATCTGTCGTTTGGGTAAAGAATTATAAAAAATCTATAAAGATTTTTATTTCTTTTACGATTTCATGTCTAAATTTGTTGACTTTTAAGGTCAAGGTCAAAAGACAATCAATTTAAATTTACAATTGCTAAATAAATACATGAACAATTTATTTAATGTACTGAAAGTATGCAGTACAGGTGAAAATTTGACCTAACCTATTAAATAAACAAATTAGTGCACACGCAAATTATGTATGAATTTGTAGTTTGGTACCGATTGTTATTGTAGTCGAACATTGAATACGGAGTAGAGGATTTATTATTTATAAAAGAGGAAGTGGATTACAACTCAAAACTTAAACAAAACTATAACTATAACTGTTTTAAACGGTAATAATTTTAAAGTCTTTCTGTTAGAAGTCATAGCCGGAAATAGCCCTAGTACATAGTTCAAAATGCAAAATGCAAAAGTTACAAATTTATTTCAAAATGTACAGCAGAATAAAAACGCTGGTTGAATCTGAATTAAAGTATACGGCATATCAAAATATTCTACTGTGATCAAAAAGTAGAAAGACTTTTCCGTTTAAATTTTAGGTTTGTAGCACACCCTAACATAGATTTATGTCAAATTTCGTGTCAATATCTTTAGTAGTTAATGAGATACGCTTCAGCAGGGAAGTTGCATCAAATTTCACTTCAAAAATAGAATTTCGGCTTCCAAAATGTTGGAAATGTTGGAAAACGCTTTTGGGTGACAATGTACTGTCTATAGAGCGAGTGTTTTTGATTGGTGTAGGTTGTTCAAAGAAGGCAGAGAACGCGTTGAAAACGACGAACGTTCTTGCCGTCCTTCGACGTCTACCGATAGGAAGTCAAAGATTTGGTGCTCAAAAATTCACGATTGATAATTAGAGAACTTTTTGATATCACGCAAATATCTTTTGGGTCAGAATTTTGGGCAGACAACTCTTGTTTTTTGCATCACGATGTTTGTGTGACTATTTGGCCAAAAAATTTACCCATATCGTTCCGCAGCCACTCTTTTCGCCTATTTTAGCTTCACCTGATTCTGCTATTTCCGAAACTCAAAAAACCGCTCCGGGATCGTTTTGACTCGATTGAAGAAATACAAGCCGAATTGAAGAAAGCTTTGAAGGCCATTCCGGAAATCAAGGTCACCAGCTCAAAGGGTTTGGTTGTTTTAAGTTTGTGTACTAAATTCGTGTTGTTTAGGAGCTGAGTTGCCCCATGTTCACATGTTGCTGGAACCTTTCTTCATGTCTCCGCACGCATTCCTGAATTTAATTCAAAACAAGGTTCACACCAAGCAGCATAACCACAACCCGAAAGCTGAATGCCTTCCATCGTACTTTAGCATCCAGCGTCATGCTGAGATACTTAGCTCGGTTCGGAATATGATCGAATCTTCTGTTTGTAAAGTTGATGTGAACTGATTTAGTTTTATTCGCAATATTTTTGTCCATTTATGTATTTGAGTAATAGCTGATTGTAACTTCTGTGTTGACTCTTCGTTGCTTCACCACCGTGTTGTTTTCTAATGCAGGGAGATTGATAAGTGGACAGTAGATATAAAACTGGCCCTAATACACTGCCCTGTGGTACTCCAGCGTTGATTTCTTTCAATTCCGAATAGGCATATCTAACTTAATCTTGAAGATTTCTTAATTTTTGATTAAGCCCCTCATGCTACACTCTATCAAATGCTTGTGCAACGTCTAAAACTATCGTTGAACAAACTTTTTTCTACTCTAGTTCTTTCTCGATTTTATTAGTTATTCTGTGTACCATACTTTGATCAGTTGTTGAGTGTTGGTTACGAAAACCGAAGTGGTGATTTGGGAGCAAGTTTTTTCTCTATATTATCAGATCTAACCTTTTTACCGGTATCTTCTCAAGGAGTTTGGATATGACTGGCACTAGAATAAAATGGAATATAAAACGAGGTTATATGCGGTGATTTCCCAGGTTTTGGAATCATAATTACTTCTGCAATGGTCCACAAGCTGGATGCATATTTGATTCTAAATGCTGCATTTATAAGATTGGTGAGCTTTACCAGAGCTTTCCTTGGCAGTTATTTTAAGATTTCTGCCGTAATAAGATCGTAACTAGGAGCTTTTTTCGAAATCATATTAGCTTTTATCTCACGCATCATTTCTTTTGGTGTTTTCGGTAGAATTTCTTTACTTTTTTGCACAGCTTGTTCAGGTATTATTTCGGCGGCCAATATTTGATCATCATGTGGCTGGAATATTTTTCGCTGCGTTCAGCAGCTTTATTATTCAACTGCTATACATATTGAAGCAATCTGCGTTAATTGTCTTTTAATTATTTTGGTTTTTTCCAAAGTGAATAAACAGTACTACATGAGTGAAATTGTCCAAATTAGTTTTATCTTGGGGTGCCCTTGTTTGCAGCCATATTCTTCTCGCTCTTCTTTTTTCTGCTATAGGGGTTTGTGGCAGCTCGTTCATCCACTCATTCACTTTGCCACAACTAGTTCGTCCGCACACAACAAAAAACAACACCGTTTTCATTTGCAAATGAACACACCTATTCATTTAGCAAATTATACCAACTGTGCGACAAAAACAAAACAAAATACAGAAAATTAAATTTCGTTTTAATGAGTCTCGTCTCGGATTTTGTGCCAGTCGCACGCGCGCTCTCTTACAAAATGGTCATCAATACATAGAAATAAATTGTTGTTAAAAAAAATAAATAATTGGTTTATTCCAATAAATAATGCATTTTCATGATAAATAAATAAATTATAATAATAAATAAATTACAGGGTGGCTGAGACCAAATGTTACTAACTTCACTCTGCTGTCATTTGTGTAGTTGTCATTTTCGCGCATTAATTTTTTGACAGATTGAAGTTTGGTTAGTTGTTTATATGTGGTCAATAAATAATTGTTCTAAATTAATATCTTAATAAAAAAATCGTAATGGAATTCAAACGTAATAGTGTAATTGCACTGTATTTGGGTGGAAATTCACAAACAGCAATAGTTCGTCAGCTCCAGCATTTGAATGTGAATAAAATGTTTGTGTATCGAACCATAACTCGATACAACGAAACTGGTAGCATCGCTAAACGCAACAGAGGCGGTCCTAAAAAGACAGCAACATCAAAAGAAATGATACGAAAGGTGAAGAAACGAATCCAACGAAATCCTCGTCAAAGTGCCAATCAATTAGCCGCACGTCTACATGTTTCACGATACAGCATTCAAACCATATTGAAAAATGAACTACACTTGAAGCCCTATAAGATACAAAAAGTTCAAGATCTTACGGAGGCACAAAAAAAAGTTAGGCTTGAAAGAACACGAGCATTGAAGGCCTTGGCCGAACGTGATGAGATTCCAAAAATTGTCTTTTCTGATGAGAAAATTTTCACCATTCAACAGCATGTGAATAAACAAAATGATCGTGTTTGGTTAGAGGACAAGTCCAACGATAATTTGGACACAAGAGTTGCCATGCGCAAGCAATCACCAGCTTATGTTATGGTTTGGGCTGCAGTTACTGCAGATGGACGCACTCCTCTGGTTTTCATCGAACATGGAGTCAAGGTAAACCAAGAGATGTACCGCCAAAAGATCCTAAACGATGCTTTGCTACCTTGGGCACGTAAACACTTTGGTACGAACCGTTGGACATTCCAACAGGACTCGGCACCGTCACACAAAGCTCGAGCGACACAGCAATTTTTACAAAATTGCGTTCCGCGGCTGATTTCGTCGAAAGAATGGCCACCATATTCACCAGACTTGAATCCCATGGACTTCTCCATATGGTCCATTTTGGAGAGTAAGGTGTCCACTAAAAAATACGAAAGTGTTGATGCATTGAAGTCAGCTCTTGTTCGAGAATGGAATAAAATTCCGCAAGCCCACGTTCGGTCAGCATGCAATGCTTTCTATGGAAGACTGAATCAAATAATCAAAGCCAAAGGAGGTCATATCGAGCAGTAACATGTTTTTCATAAAATGTAATATGTTTTCAACATATTCCACGAAATTTCAATAAAAAATAATCAAAATTAAAAAAATTACAGCGTTTTCATTTGGTAACACTTGGTCTCAGCCACCCTGTATATGAATATATGTGATTAACAAAAATTAAAAGTGGCGTTTTTAATAAATAAAATATTTACACAAATACATCAACGCCATAGGTTCCCTAATTTCCAAAGGGTAGTTGTTTTCCTTGATTTTCTATTTCAGGGTATTTTCCCAAGCTGATAGGCTGATAGCATTTACAAATTTGTGAACTTCTTTGTTTTATTGTTCCTCGTTCTTAAATGGGACCATTAAATAATTGTTGTCTTAGACTATTCTAAAGCATTTCCAATTAGTGTGATTATTTCTTAGAAATGGATTTCTTTTTTTCTAAATGATTTTTTCGCTTAACATTAGGTGTATCGGTGTATGAACAGAGTTTAAGCCCTGACTTTCATCTTCTTTTACAAAATTTACAGATACATATGTTCTGTATTATGAAGAAATCAATCGGATCTGGTACTTTGGTTGGATTAGTTGGCCATAGGTTAATTTTCAGGCTTCACAACTGCATTTCCTGATAAGCTTTTAGGAGTTCTTTACCTTTAGTCGTTGTTAAGCTAGAGCCCCAGTAATAGAATCGCAGTAAGTAAAATCATTTTCCTAGTTAAGAAAAAATAATACGCCGTTTCTGTTTTATTTAAAAAAAAGTTACTACTTTTTGATCGCCGTGTTAGGTTTAAATGACCTTTTAACAGAAATGATTAAACCGCATGATAAAATCATTACAGTTTTGTTAATAGACCTAATTAAAACAGTTAATATTTTTTTTTTTAATGAAACGATGAGAGAGCGATAAATATGAAATTACATATAATTGTACAGTATTGTAGTAAAAGGAAATCAAAACCCACGAAATTCATTCAACATTTTTAAAGATATCGTTCACGTGAAACAGAGATACTGAAAAGTTAACAGTAAATTGATCGAATATTAATTTCGCAAAATTCCAAAAACATGAATTATATGAGTGCTGATAACAAATGATAAGGTTGAAGTACTCCGCAGAATTATATCAGACATTCCAAATATGAATATCACGTAAACAAATAATTTTACATCTAAGGGAATATTTATTAATCAGTGATTCGTAGGGTAACTCTGGTTAGTGTTCGAGTGCTATATGTTCGTGTAGCTGCTTAAAAACTGTCCTGTTTGAGTTGTTATTTTCGACATTAAGTTGAAATTAAAGTTATAAAACTACTTGATGTCAAACTAAGATTAATTAGAGGACAAAATAATAAATGATGCCCCATTGGCCTTCGAATAACTATACTACTTGGTACTTGCTTACTATTTCTACAATAGTAATAAATGTCAATTATGCCAAACCATTTTTTATAAGTTGCGTAAGCATCAAGGTAAAAATTAGCGTCCGATTTCTTTTACAAAGCGCTCCTTTCATGCGGCCAATTAGTATTCCCTTTAACGAGATAACACGACTAGAAAATTTTTCACGAAATTATATATTTGTGTAAGGGCTTGTATGGTTTTTGGTCGAAGTTTAATATCGTTCACGTTCATTGCGTCCAATTTGCCTTTTTACGGTAGCACCCTGCATTCACTGTAACCCTAGCACCTTTATTTTTTTGTAGGGACTGACATCTGTGAAGCATTTACGCCTGATGTGATAAACCGTTTAAAAAGGCTAGACATTTACAATGATTCCCCTTATCGGAAAACCGTATATATTTTCGTAAAACCTCTTTAAATTTCCAAATTTTGTAAAATTGTTATGTTTGAGTTAAAATGGTATCCGGCTACCAAGAGCTAAGTTGAAAGTATTTGAAGATAATTCGAGTGGTACTGCAGAAAATTAACATCAAATGAAACTAAAGTTTAATACACTGACTGTACCAAGATTTTGTTTTATCATTTACGGGTTTTTTCTCGGGATTATTCTCTTTCGTGTGTTTTATGAAAAGCGTAGAATGTAACAGATACGCAAGTGGAACCACGAAAAAAGCATTCAACAAATTCGAGTACACAACCACATATAAAGGAAAGTAGTAACAGTAATAAACTTTAAATATTAAATGTCTACAAGACTGTACTTAATAGACGTGTACAAGTAACATGTGAGGACTGTTCAAAATTCTTATATCGCCCAAACAGGTAGAGTTTTTTTTATAAAGTTTAAAGATCAAATAAAAACAAATTACCGATAAAAGCTGAACAACGTAGGTACACCAATTTTAACACTTAATCATTATACGAAACATCAAGAAGGGACAAAAACATGAGATAATAAGTTTGAGCTAAATTTGAAAATCTTAATTATATGGAGAAACCTGAAATTAAGATTGGCGGAACATATAAGTTTCGCGGAGCACCGGTTAAGCATTACTGCTCTAGACCTCATTAGATTAAATTAACATCGTTTTTCCTCGGAACTAATTCACGGCGATAGGCTGGTGATTTGATGACAATTATAAGATTAAACATCCGTAACTCCGATTTAATAAATTCACTGACTGGTTTCTGTGATTTGTGTAGTCATTATTATTTCTGTAGAAAGAGAGAGTAAATCTTTTTCATTGTAATATACCATAAGTAAATATTGATTTAAAAAATTTGCATTTTAGTTAACACGTTCTTTAGCCAACAACTTTTTCGTTATTTAGTGATTCAACTCGCGATTTTTATAATGTATACGCGCGTAACGTAATAAATACTTCGTCGAATTTAATTAACCGCCGAAGTATTACGTTTCGAAAACATTTTTGAGATATCGTTTTTTCTAAGTTTAGTATCTTATCGAAGGGGCAACCAGACAACTTAATTTTGTTTTGTTATCAATATTGTCGTTTTTGTTTAATACTAAACAAGTAGTTTTTTTTTTTTTTTTTGGTCGGTTACCTCGCTGCCTTTAATACTTTAGTATACATAGTCTGTGCTTATAACAAATAAAAAAATGTGTGTTTGATCTCTTGAGTAAATAGGTTTTATATAATATTTGTGAATACATAATTAAAAATATTATTACGTATATGTGCATTTTTTTTAAGTGAATAGTAAATTTAGTGCACCGCATATTTATAAGGTGAGTGTTTTTTCGGCCGAAACATTTACACATATGTACATATAGCAGGCAAATTCGGAATATTTTCACGACAATTCCGGCAAAGAAAAAAAACTTACACGATTTTATCAGGTAAAATATTTGAAATTCCTATTGTTTATTTTTTATATGGATTTTTTTATTTTATTATCTTTAACTTGACGTAACCTCCTTACTTAGCTTGGATTTTTATTGCAAATATGTAAGTAATTTTAAAGACGTACGTTTTTAATTATATATCTTGCATTTGACTTTAAATTTATCAATATTCTGCGATGATGTTATGACAAAGTTAGATCATTCAATGTCATCAAATGTCATCTTTTAAATTTATGCTCAAACTTAACGCTTTGTACTCATTGCGACAAATTTAGTATTGTGATGTGTTTTTTAACAAAATGCATGAGAAGAATTAAAAGTGGTTTGACTAAATTCGCGCAAAATAAATTTCATTGGGAACTTAGCATTACATTATGAATTCGACATCAATGACCTTGAAATCGCAATTAAATTGTATATGATTTTAAAATACCTTCAATAAACAGACATACATATATTGAATATTAAATAATTAATTTTATCGCAAGCATTGTTAACCGATAGTGGTCATGCTCATATTTGCCTTGGTAAGGTTTGCAAGGGTAAATTTTATATTTAATAGTTAGAGTGAATGTGATTTTTATATGAGTGCAAGCTCAGTTATCACCTCTTAATTTTAAATAAATATGTAGTAAAATGTTCGTTTATTATAGTTTTTTATAGCCTGATAAGATAGTTATATTCATTGCACAAAATACAAAATAAATAACATAATCTTAGGAACGTGGAAAATAATAAATTTTATCATTGAAAATTTCGATGTAGTGGACAATTTTTTATTTTTTTTTTTGCCAATATCGGATTCCAGTTGTACTAGTTAAATTATTCCAAAAACTTTCCGGAAATTGTAGGTTCCGTCAACGTGTTGGTGCTGAAATTAGAATATCGAATGCAGCACTAATCAGTGATAACCTACTGAAGGCATTCACACGACACGATTTATATGTGCTCAAGAAAGCATGACTTTAGTCGGTTTGAAAAGTTGTATCACAAACCAACATAGTTGCAATTCTTCCGAAATCCTTTCAAAGAACTGTGTAGTCCTAGTAACATTGCAGAAAGTGATAATAGTTGCTTTTAACCCTAATAATTGGGAAACGTTAGAAAAATATTGCCGGTTTAAATTAAGATCCTTAGTTTGTTATAACGCAAAATCCAATCGTTCAATACCGCAAATGCTGCATCGACTCTGATCTTTGAAATTGGGATAGCTTCTGGTCAGCGTGTGTTGAAGTGTTTAAACCTAAATGGTTGCCGAAATGTCAAATGTCGACAATTTTTTGTTGAACTAAAATTTACCGACCAAACGGCTCAGTGGTTAAAGCGGCGGCGTTTGGATCGGGAGGTACTGGGTTCGAATCCCGATAGGGGCGGGATTCAAAAGAGAATGAGAGTGCAGAATCCATGGGCCGACCCATCTTTCATGTCAGCACTATAGACTGGCATGAAGCAATGCAATGTGCAGGTGGTTTATACAAAACGGTTCTATAGCCGTTCGTCCTCGATTTGGCTACTACTGCGTAAAGTAGGACGGTAAAAGTGAACTGCGAAAGAGTTAGGAGTGCCGTGCAAGCACCGGTATATTAAAATCGAAAAAAAAAATGATTACTGTTGAACACTACAAACGTTGTTTCACTATGTTGCTAAGTCAATTAGTCGGTTGTCGCCTCATTAAGTGCAATTATGCCCTGTGAAGGAAATGAATTTTGTTTTTGGCAAAATAACGGTTAATCACCGTTCTTCATCAAAACTATTAAGTGAACTCCGAAAGACTATCCGTGGTTGACATATTCCTTAAGGAAATATTTAATTAACCTTTTGAATATTTTTTAGGTGTTGCAAGTGATAGAAACAAAATGAAATGTTCAAAAATTCTGTGATGCCAACACAACATACTTACCAACTTTTAATATTTCCGAATTCTGTTTGAGAATAATTTTTAGATTAACAGTACTAAAGGTTTGCCAATCTTTTTAAATCGATTGAGTTTCTTTGTTTAGATGGTTGACTCTATTCCTGTTTTTAATCGGGGTCACCAATTTTGTTTAAAAAATCTGTGGATAAACAGTGAAGCTCCATACATATTTATTAAACATTGCTAACTTCCGATAATTTTATCTTGTAGTTCACAAAAAATGCTTTCCAAGTTAAACACTGCGATAGCAAACTCCTGTTTATTTAGAAACTAGTGCGCCTACTGTGGGTCGGAGCTAGTCCACTAATTCTAAATAAATAGTTTAATTGAATGAGAAGCGATATGTTTACTGATTTTATAACTTCTGTCTTTATTATTAAAAATTTCCAGTTTATATATTATAATTTACTTCACTAAACGGAAGTACCAGATTTAACGTTATATACGTTTAATTTATATGGTTAATTACAAAATATAATTATGTGCTGTATCGGCACATTTATATGTTTGTGTTTTACTCAACAAACAAAATTTAAGTAAATGCTATTTCAGCTTTTTGTCGCAATCGTTTTCTGTTACCAGCTGAATTGGTAACATATTCCCGGGGCCTAGTTGTTGCTGCCCGAAGGATTATCTACGGGCCTGGAAGTGGAGCTGCTGCAGTCGGAGTTGCTTTTCTGTACTTAACATATATGATGGCTGCTGCGATCATCAATATTCCTATAATAACATAAGATATTGTATAGTGATGAACGTCATGCATGTTCACTTCGGTAGTTGATGCCCTTAGATTCCTTTGTTGATTTTGGATTGATTCTTCAATGGCTTCGATATCCGAGTTGAATTGTGAACTTCGATTTACTCTGACGGTATGATCTAACATTATTTTATCACTCAAATTAAACCGTGGTGTGAAAGAGAGTTCCAATTTGCTGTTAAATGCTCTGTATCCTGCCAATGTGAATGTTTCTCCCTTCAACACACAGTTTGGATCTAGTGTTAGGATTCCCTCTCCTTGGATGAAGGTGGTTCTTGTTTCAATCGTTCCGCTGCCGCTTTCGCCAATCACATTATAAATAACCTTGGATTTGATTACAAAGATCCAGGCGTTATGACGGCGTAACGGAATCCATAACGAGGTAATGTTTATTCTGTGGATTTCACAACTAGCAGGCACGGCACTGGTCTGCTGGAAAAGTTGCATCTCACAGCTACTCGTATCTGATTGATATGAATTCAGTGGTTGATGTATATCGCAAAGATATTCGTCATTGAGGTTGGTACAAGTATTCAGTTCTTCGGACGAGAGCTGCATAAATGTATTGTCCTGTATTGCAATCAATAAATAATCAGAAGATGGCTTGATGTATATGTAGTCTTCCTGATGAATCGTTGGGACTGCCATAGAGTGGTATATGTTATATCGAGTCCTCTGTACTAATGGAATTTTGATCTCGAATATGACTGTTGCCCCTATTTTTATGGTTTTGACGGTGGCTATTTTATAGATGGCGGCTATATTCTCACTTCGGTATGGCATATCCTGACTTGGTTTCACGTTAGGAATGATTTATTTTACTTGCTCCTGAAGTTGGTGAGGAGTTAGGATCAGGGGATCGAGTGTGCCTTGATGGGCTTCTGTGATGGTGTTGATTATGGCGGTTTGAAAGTTTCGTAGTTTAGCTAGATCGGTAAATTCTTCATGGAACAGGATGGTTGTTAGAATTTGATTATATGCTTCAAACTTCTGGGTAGTTTCCTCATGGGTGTGTTTCATAATGTTGATAGTTGATTCTAATATCGACATCTGGTTTTGTAATAATTCCTTGTGGTACTGCTGGTTGGCATTTAATTTTTCTATGCTTTCCTTGTAAGTTTTTCCATCCCTTTGATCTAGCACCCCGAATAGTTCGTTTCAATCGTATCTACAAAATCGAAAGGCGCCCTTCTTTTACGGGTGATTTTGTTTCCGCCTAAAGCGTTTAATACCTCGTTTTGCTCATTTAATTCGACGTGGAGTGATTTTATCTGTGAGACAATGGCTTCACAGTACTTAAACGCATCAGTGTGTACTGGTTGTATAAGCGTTCTGTTCGAACATAAATTGTCTAGTTGACGAGCAGCGTTCTCAAGGTGGTTTAGTTCTGCCCAATAGGAAGTGAGATTATAGTAGGTTATGATCCTCCATTCTCCGTTGATTAGACATCCTTGCCCAATTTTATCAAGGTAGATCCCGGGATGGAAAGAGAATCTCGATATATTGTATCGTGTAGGTGTTTCTGCTGTTATTACTCCTAGTGCACAGATTATTGCAAGAGTGTGAAGTAGCAGCTTGGACTTGGTGCTTGCTCTTGTCACTCGTTTTTGTTGTTTTGCACTATCGTTGGCTTCAACTGTGTCTGTTTGGGTTTCTTCTGACAAGGGTATCTTCTCGCATTGTTCATTGTCCTCAATTGTCAGGCGACTGATCTTAGTAATTGGCCTTTTGAGTAATCCTCCGTTGGTGTTCTTTACTGTCACTGTTCTAACCAAACCATCGTTACCACTATGTACCTCATGAATTCTTCCTAGAGGCCACTTTCCTGGAGGCAGATCATCATCCTTAATGAGTACTAGCTCTCCTTTCGCTATATTTGGTTCCGTTTTGTTCCATTTGCTTCGCTTCTGTAACAGCAATATGTATTCGGTTAGCCAGACCTTCCAAAATTCTTGTGTTATTTTCTGCAGCAGTCTCCATCGTGCTAAATGGTTGATGTTTTGATTTAAATCGCTTGGTTCTGGCATCGTTCGTAGTGGTTCACCTATCAGAAAATGTCCGGGTGTTAAAGTTGTAAAGTCATTTGGATCTGATGACAGTGGAAGAAGAGGCCGGGAGTTGAGACATGCTTCTATTTGACAAACTATTGTTGTCATCTCTTCAAATGTTAGCAGTTGTTCTCCAATTATTCTACGTAGATGATACTTGACGGACTTAACTGCAGCTTCCCATAGTCCACCCATGTGCGGTGCCCTTGGTGGTATATAATGCCATCGGGTGCCATCCCTTGAAAGCTGTTCTGCAAGCTTTTCGGGTAGTTGTTTCAATGCTGCGCTGAGATCGTTCCTCATCAGTTTTGACGCCCCTATAAAGTTAGAGCCACAGTCGCTGTAGAGGTCCGAACAATTACCTCGACGTGCTGTGAAGCGTCTAAATGCCGCTAGAAAAGCTTCGGATGACAAGTTGCTTACTACTTCTAAGTGAACGGCCTTTATTGCAAAACCATAAAATGTCATTACAAAATGTTCGACGGATCTGTTTCACCTGGTGGTATATACAGTGGTGCTCAATAAAATAGGACATACGGCGCTTTTTAATGAAATTATAATATAAATAGAAAATTACATGTCAATTTTCAATTTTTTTTTTTAGTTAGATAATATTTTTGAATACGTATAAATAAATTCTAAGACTCCATTTAAATTCAATACAAAAAAAAATTAAATAAAAATCATCAAACTTTTATTTCAAAAAAAGTCTGTTCAAAAAAATAGGACAGTTCATTTCATTACGTAAATATGGCCTCAATTCAGTCTTGCATGTGGATATTTTTTATTGTAGACTAAATACATTAATTAATATTTAGTTGTATGACCCTTTTTGTTCAGCACTTCTTTACAGCGGCGGTCCGTAGACTCTACTAAATTTTGGCAAGTCTTAACCGGAATTTGTTCCCATGCGGACCTTATTGCATCCCATAATTCGTTCTTATTTTTGTACTTTTTTGTACTAATGGTTTTCTTCACAATTCTCCATAAGTTCTCGATCGGGTTTAGATCGGGTGATTGAGCTGGCCAATCCATAACCTCTACATTGTGTTGCCTAAACCACGCTTTCGCCTTTCTCGAGGTATGCTTAGGGTCATTATCTTGCTGAAAACACCAACCTGAGGGCATTGTATTTTCAGCAAACTCCAGGATTATGTTATTTAGTATGTCAACGTAAACATCTGCATTCATCGTTTCCTTTATCCAATATATTGGCCCTGAACCATACCACGAAAAACCACCCCATACAATAATTGAACCACCGCCGTGCTTTATGTTTTTTTTTGTGTATTTTGACAACAAACTTGTATTCGGTGGCCGTCGTACATAATGTCGGCCATTGGACCCAAAGAGATTTACCTTGGATTCATCAGTCCATAACACTTTCTTCCACTTTTCTGGATCTGTGTTTGCCAGATGTTTTTTTGCAAAGCTAACCCTGTGTTTAATGTTCTTTTTTGACAAAAGTAGGACTTTCTGGGCGGCGCAACCTCTTAATTTGTTCTCTAGCAATCTTCTTCTTACCGTTACATCTGAAACATTTAAGTTTAGATCCTTTTTGATTTCGCTGGATGTCATAAATGGTTCTTTTTTTGCCGTCCGCACGATTAAAGCGTCTTCTTTTTTTGTGGTTTTTCGAATGCGTCCACGTTTTTCCACAAGATTTTTTATTTTAAGGGCATTTAATACCATATTGCGCGATCTGGACAAAATTCGAGCAATTTCGGAAATGGATTTTCCTTCCGATTTTAGTTTTAGTGCAATTTTCTTTTCATCATTGCTACAATGTTTTGCACGGCCCATTTCTGAATTTCTGAATAATTATTTTTACATTTTTTTTTTAATAATATTTAATTTTTGAATTGCACTTACCTAATTTGTAATATTTTTAATTAATTATTTTATGTGTATCGAGCGAAGTTCAAATTAATACTGATGTCCTATTATTTTGAAAGCAGAAATAATATTTTTATAATTGTTTTCGGTGATTTCCCGAAATTTACAAAAAATATCTGTTTACTCGATCTACATTTTTTTAATAGATTGTATTGGGACTTCACCCGGCCAACTATAATTAGATGTGTTTGTAGGAAATTTTTGAAATTTTAAATTGAATAAAAAAATGATGTACTGTCCTATTTTATTGAACACCGCTGTATACATATTGGTATTGGTTGAATCAATACTTTGTGTAATCAGAAGACGGCGTGTACAAAATCACGCCGGGGTCACCAATTGCAGTTGTCTCACTTTTGTAATTTTTGTTCGAAAAACAAGGTAAATTTTAGCTTGTCGTTTTTCTTCAATGAATCGTTTTTAGTCAATGATGAATATCGCTCAAACCAACCATACCCTATTGATGTTAATGTGGTAACTGAATTACGAAAAATATCGATGTAGAACGTATTGCACTTCTTCGGTTATTGGTTATTATGGAATAAAAACAATTCCCTCTTTTTTGTTAGTTGGTTACATTAGCCATTTCAAAATTATTTAAGTGCGTCTACCTGCTACCATGAAAGCACACAAATATTGTTTCATAAACCGCAATAATATTATTTGATTTTTTGTTTCATATGTTATCCGCGGAAAATTTTCAGTTTTTTGCACTTTAAAATACCTTTTTATGGCGCAGAGTAGTACGTTCCAAATCGTGTTTTGCACAAGATTTTCGCTATTTTTAAGGTACAAAGTGAATATTTTAGTCTTCTGGTTATAAAGAAATTTTACAACTTACTATGAACGATAGATCATAATTATGGAATACATTATCGCTTGTCGATTTCTCGATAAAGTGATAAAATACTTCAATTTTTGTATTTCGAAATATCGATAATTCTGTCAATTTCAATCAATAAATTTAATAAAATTTATTACGAAGACATGATTTAAAAAATTGCGAAACAATGAAACTTTTGAATTGCACAGAACAATATTTAATTTGAAAGTATGCGTATGTGTATTTAAAATAGTCCGAAGTTTAGTTACGATAAAAACGACTGCGGATTCAAAAAAAAAAAAATGTAAAATTTGATTTATAAAATGACTTAATTGTGCACCCAGTATAAAAATAAATCAAAACCAAATATAAATTTGGTTATCAAGCCTAAGCCGCTCGCGTGTTATGTATTTGTCAACAAGTGCAATGGATTTAAAAAATACTAAGAGAATGAAAGTATTATTGCGCAATTTTGTTCTCGTGATATCATAGATTTTTAACTGAGGCAGGTTGTGTTTGTCTTGCTGACACATTTCATTTGAGCACCTTTAATCTCTTTTAAAGAATTCATTTGCTTATTGAATAAGTCAGCTATTTCTCTAACGTAAATGTAATAAAACCTTATCAGTTGTTGGAGAACAACAATAGTCAATACTAGTACACCTAGACTTTTGTAAAAGTATTCCATGGTTAACAACCTAGATTACAATTGTAAATTGCAATTCGATAGTTCCCATAATTAAAAATAATAACAAATGTAATTAATAAATTTTCAACATATGCGATTAGCATAATACACAATTTGCACATCATTATCACCAGCCAATGTAATTAATTTTTCATTTATTTAGTATACCTATTTGTTTAAGTCATACATTGAAAAAAATACCTTAAAATAAATAAAAGTAATTTTTATATAAATACAGTAATAACACATTTAACACCTCCTCATACTACGCTATTGATATGTATTTCGTAATAATTTGTATGTTTAAAAGTTAAGTGCTTATGCAGCAAGCCAGCAAACACTGAGCAAAATGGGATGGTGAAAAATGTATATGCCTAATTATAATCTTTCCCAAACTCTGAAGGCAATAAAAAGTTCATTAGATGTTGTCCGAAACATGCTCAGTTTTCTTAGCAAGAATTTTTCGGAAGTATATCTCGAAAATTAAGCTTTATAGAACAAAATATTTCAGGGAAAAATTGTTTGTGTATCACCTTGAAATGGCTTATCAAGATGAAATGAAGGTTAATTAATTTGTTTATACAAATATAAATATCTTAGTTTACGAAAACAAGCTAACAAATTTTGTCTGCTACGTTTTTTTACCCGCGCTTTATTTTCCAAAATAGAATTATATAAGAAAATAAAGTTGAATTTCATTCGAGAACATCCAAAAAAATTTAGTAATGATTCCCCTAAAAAACAAACAAGTTTTTGGTGATCTTGAAGCAAGTATGCTCGTCCCATCTGAATTCTTTCGAATTGAAAATTGATTTTCATTCTGCAACTATATACATATTTGATAAATGGTTGTCAGTCGTTGGTTCAGGCCTGTCCCATCGTTGATTTTTAATTTTTCTTTCATGTCGCCAAAATTCTCCTAACGTGGCATCTATTGATTCTTTACATCTATAGGACTTTAGTCTCTCTTGGGGATTTTGTAGCTATACTATATTTAGGTTGTAGATATTATATCTAAATTATAAAACCCGTATATACCTTGTGAAATTAAATAAACCCGTAAAATAAAAACTTGTGACAACCTCCCTGTCCCATCCACGATTGGATATTACTCTGGACCTGAATTTATTTAACTTTCAGAACTGAGGCCAGAAATAACTAAAGAATTGATCCGTCATGTGTATTATCTATAAATGGCCTAGCTTGGCAACGTAATTGGTTAGTTTAGTATGTATTTCATAATGGAGCACACGAGAAAACAAAAAGTGGGAATCAAGGTTTCAGCATCATTTTATAAACGATGCAAAATTGTTTTGATATATTTTTGGGGCAATATCGCGAATCGAATTTGAACTGTGATAATTTTGGACAAAAAATCCGATTATTTTATGAAAATTAGGTGTAGAATCACAATAAACAATAGAAATAACTAATAGAATAATACATAGTGTTGAATTGATTGAGTAGAGAATAATTTAATAATAATTTTTTCTCCTTTATTCGATGCCAAATGAATAATCATCTTAATATATTTTGTTTTCTACTCACTATTCAGATCGATCAGTAGTAAAAAATGATTATTCGATCAGTATAGAGCGAATAAACAATTTTAGAGAGCGAGTTTTAGAACGCTGAATTAAAAACAAACTAAAGAGTAGTTTTGAACCCGAACACTGATTATTATTAATTGTATTAAATTTTACAAAGTTGCTATTCGATCAATTTTGTTTTTTGTCGAATTCCATTAAAAGTTAAGTAACACTATTTTCTAAAGGGGTACTAAATATCAATCCTAAAATAAGCACAAAATCACGGTTACCCTTCTTTTTCACTCAAATGCTTATTATTTTTGTAGTACAATAGTTGTTATGAATTTATAATATGTTGCTTATCTATAATAATCTCGTCGAATAATACTTAAGAACAATAGTAAATTTGATATGTTATCGCAAAATAATTATTTACTATTTCTAATAAAATTCCGATAGTATTGTGATGTTAATCACACACATTATAAAACCTCGCTTATATGTAAAGGTGTGTATTTTGATTTGGCGATGAAGGTATTTATTCAGTCGAGATAACGTCTAAAAAAAGTATTTTATGGGAAAACAATCTGAAATGTGCAAAATATGCGTTGTTTAAATGAGTCAAAAATTACACGACACTCAAACCAAAATTTCAATGATTTTGATTCAAATAAAAAATCTTCTAAACTATCATTTGAAAAACTACACACATTTCAAGTACACAAGAAGCAACATATTTATGTTTTTAAAATTCATTGTAAACAGGGTTTATCTCTTGCTAATTTATGTATTATACGCGGTCACTGACTATAGATTAATAGATTAGGTTAAATACAATTTTTAGATTGCATATTTTACACATAAAAAATAGATATCCAGGCACCGTAATTTCCGTTTTTAATCGCATCATAAATGATAATTTATTTTTTTTAAATAATAATTACTTAATTTTAATGTATAGCTTTACAAATTTTTTTTTTAAGTTTTCTTCACCGGAAAATTACGAAATCAGCAACATCCGATATCTTTAAATAATAAAAAACAAAAAAAAAATTGATTTTATGGTTTTTTGTAATTATTTCAAAACCAATTTAAGTTTCAAATAATGAAACAATGGCGGCATGTATTGAATTAAATCAATTCGATTTTGTATGAAATGTCGATCACGTGAAATTTTGTTTTGTGCTCCTTCCGTATGTATTTAACGATTTTCGCGATTTTCCGCTAATTCGCATCTACATGGTTTTGTCTAAATCTAAATAAAGATTCCAAAATGGTGAAACAAACTTTATATAAAGAACCTTATATAAGAAAGTACACCCAATCACTTTGATTGTGTCATTTCGGTTGATTTCAATTTTAAAAAGGTTGATTACAAAATACAATTTAATAATTTCGTCTGTATGTAGCGTGTGCATTCTCAAATCCCATAGTCACTTGTATTACAAAAACAAAACTATATAAATACACTCGTATATACTAACAACAAATATATAATGTGTTTCTTAATTAAATTTTACCCGTGATGCGTATCGACATTTTCTTAATTAAAATTTGTGCCTACATAAACTTCCAACACCAAACTTGTATAAAATACACAGTGTATCTTAGCCTTGACTCAAATGTGGTACACCAAAATTGCGAAACGACAAATAATATTTTTGAATCGTGGAAGACACATCAAATATAAAAGTTGATTAGGATTCGGCTAAATATTTCTGTTACATTTGTAAGTTCTAAATTTGTATGTCGCGTAATTTTACGTTACGCTCCACTTGATTTTAAAAATTACATCGTTGATCTAAGAAAGTAAATTGTGTATTTTTGTGATGTAAAAAATTGTTTGTAATACTGGATTTGTATTTTTTGATCACACGAGTACAAATAGAAAAAAACATGGTTTTAGACTAATTCACTAAGGACTACTCACAATTTACCACATAATTCATTGTGAACTATTCCCGCGTAGAGCAATGATTACGGCAGTGAATTGAGAACGTTACGCCTTCTTTTTGAAGGAAACACGACTAAATTATTTTAGATGACCTTGAAATGAAGAACCTATCAAGTTAAATCTTGACGTGAAACTATGTTTTTCTCCTGTAATATTTATTAATGCAAACATATCGTGGAAAGTTCAGCAAGGGCAAAAGTCCAATATTATTTCTGCAGCAAAATACTCGCAACTTTACGTATGTAGCCAAAAAACAGTTTTTGCAGTCTTTTTATACCGGCTCCATTGATGCATGGTCCTTCCTTATAAAGAAAAAAAAATAAGTTAACCTTGAAATGACCTCGCCAAATCATTTTAAGGTTAACAAAAATAATTTTGTACTCGGTTTACTAGAATTGGTCAAACAAATGGAGTCAAATAATTATTTTTGCGATTGTGTGGAATTACGAAATCACTAAAGTATGGTCAGCTTACCAAATTTATAATGGGTTATAGAAAATTATGTGTAACCACAACAACTAGTTACTTGATGTTAATTTGGGATTTTATTTACAACCTTAATATCTCGCCCAGAGTACGAAAATGCCGCTCAAGAGCGTTACATTTTCTCTATACTTCTAACATACCGTGGGTTTCGTAACGAAAGTTTCTAACCCTCTTCATTCTGCGGTTTAATAAAACGAGTTTAGTGAATTTTGTCACTGTATGTCAAGCATAGTTGTAGCTAACTTCGTTTTATTTCATCAATTAGTTTAGCTAAATAGGATTTAATAAACCTGAACCTGGCTATAGGACATTAGTTTCCAAATGAAATTAGGTATAAAATACGTGCAAAAATTTGCTTCATTTTGAACCAGTTGTGAAAGTGCTGCACTCATCGTTCTTGACTGTCAAAAGTCAAACCGCTCATTTGATCATTTATGAATGGATATACCGTGGATAAGGTTATTCGATGCAATATTTGATTTCTCAATTTAGAGGAATTTATGTAGTAATGTTAACATTAAAATATGTTTCGAACATTTTTGAACCAATAACTGCATCTAGACAACTAAATAAGTAGACTATTGTTTCGTATTTACCACGCTGAAAGAAATTAATTGCTCCTTGATTAAACTGAACTTAAGCTAAATTTGGTGGCCGAATTAGAAAAATGTTATATTAAAATACTTTTAACATTAAAAATTTATGAAGAAATCGGAAATATGACAAAAATCCGCCGTTCCAAATTAAAGTATTTTTGAATTTCAATATGGAGCATCTGAATGTTTGGAATAGCTTTAGTCATCATTTGCTCAAAAAATAAATCAAAATAAAAACAACTTCAACCTAAAAATAAACAAGTTATAATTTATATTCTTTAATTATTAATTAAAAATAATTTTAAATGTCAATGACGAATTCACTAAACGTCTCAGTATAAACTTGAAAATATCGAGAGATTAGTTCAGTAGTCGCGTTTAGTCACTAAACCTGAAATAATTAATCTTGAACTTGACCTATCAGATGTATTATCGAATTACATTATGTTATCATTTTGAAACTGAATTCAAATTGAGTTAAAATTAAGGTTAAACATGACTTTTTGGTTCAAACTAATGTTAAATCGAAACTTTAAGTTAAGGAACCGATGTCCGGTTAATTAATGGGAAAAATTGACAAACAGTAAATTCACATAAAATAAATTATCGAAGTATCTTTAAAGTTATTCACGAAACATTATTTATTCAAATTATTTGAATTTGTGTTACGTATTGGTAAACGAATAGTCTACCATTTTCCTGTAAACAAATCTAAAGCCTTCTTAAGCCTGGTAAACTAAGAAAGATTCACTATAGTACCAAATCCAATCCATCGACATGGGACATTAAAGCTAAAACAATTTTTCTTGAGATTCGTTCATTTTAAGAGGGACGCACCACTTTGAAACCAATATTCTTTTATAAAATATGAACTGAATTCTTCGTTTGTTTCCTCTGTTAAAATAATCCAATTGGCCCAATTAATAAAATGGTAAATGAAATACATACGCTTAGACTTTCCCAGCATATACAATTTATCGTTTATTCCTTGTAATCTATAATTACCTGAATGAGTAAACAAACTGATTCGCATTTATTTGACTTTAAAATACAAATTCTGTCAAAATTTCGCATGCTCATTTCGGATCAGGATATTTCATGACTATTTAAATTAAACAGAGATAACAACAAAATGAATTAAAAACAAACGAATGCAACAGGTTTAAATAAGTTCACTATAATTTCTTATAGGAATTATTATGTAGGAGTGCGATTCTAATAATTTTCCGTATATTATTTCGCTTGGTGTATATAATTATGAATAGGATTTGAATTTAGTCTGAATAAAATATTGATTGTGCTGGAATATACGTCGTCCAATTTTACCTACATATAAAATCACTTGCAGCAACTAATCGTTTTACATACCAGTACATAATACATAAAAACACTATAATCATCTAATTCTCTTCTAAAATATATAATGTATAAGCTACTTTTTTTTTATTATGATATAAGTTTTCATGAAAATTGTGTGCAAAGTATAATAGAATTAATTTATGGAAATTAAATATTTGTTGTTCCACTTTATTTAATTTCTTTTTATTTTTTGCAATGTAATAAGAAAACGTACACCGGAGATATAATATATCTCTTTAATTAATTATAAAAATAAACAATTATTTTCAAGTACGTATGTATGTATGTATATAAGTAAGTAGTTGATTCGCACTAAGGAAAAGTGTTTTTTTGTGCCATAAACTTAATGGTGTACGTTTAGTCGTTGTAGACATACTGTTTAGTTCATCTGTCAACAGCATCTGCTCTAATTCCCCTAATATGGTAATTCCATAAAACACGATTTCCAGGTGTCTCCCTTGTTAAATAAAATAATATTTAACTTCCTTTAAGTGTCTTTTATATATTATGTAAGTGCCGTTATACACATAAATTGTGCATACACTTATTCTGTTTATTCTGCTTTGTAAATTTTTTGATCAAATAGTCGTACTACCGGAAACTATATTAGATTTATGTGATTTGTTTAGATAATAGAATTCAAATTTTATCTAACATGTTTTATTTTATTCTTTCAGAAGTTCCTCCGAAGAAGCATCTTCATTTTAGGGCTGGACCCCTGAAAGCTGGAACTATTAGGTAATAAAATAAATAAAT
This sequence comes from Tipula vernalis, assembly GCA_958295665.1. NCBI lineage: Eukaryota > Metazoa > Arthropoda > Insecta > Diptera > Tipulidae > Tipula > Tipula vernalis. The sequence continues at coordinate 10,979,569 of OY282559.1, read as the reverse complement.
TGGTATAAAATTTTATTAAATTAATTAACCCCGAACAAGGGATTTTATTATAAAGTTATCTCTTCAACATTCAAAATAATTCCTAAAATTTCATAACATTAACGTTTGTTTAAAAAAAATAAAAAAACATTTTTGACCGCATCGTATGTATGGTAAGAATACGAATTATCTAATCACAATGCTATTCACGATCAATATACATATATAAACACAATCGCAAAAAATTAATCCGATATAGAAGAATTAATAAAAATTTTAATTCGTTGACAGTTGTGCAAAAAGTTATTCGCACATATGATGGTGACAACTGACAAAGCCTAGAGCAAAATTTCAATATCAATCTTCAACAATATTTTTTTTTATATTTTTATTTTTTCGTATAATTATTGTTATTATTATTATTATTATTATTAGTAAATGTCAGGTGGCTTATTATTAATTTTTGTTTATGTTGAAATACTTTAATAAACCGGTTGAAGTAGTTTTAAATTAAGAAGATAAAATTCATGTACCATTTTCTTGTATTTTATATGCATATTAATAATATGTTTATTATTATTCTATACTGTATACGTAAAATAGTTTGTGAACTCAATTGTGTACATTATGATTTTTGCTATAAGTTCAACGCAATATACGTACAGGGTGAGGCTCGTGAAATTGCCACACCATTAAAATTAACATGTTTTTATTTAATATAACCTCATTTGAATTTATATGGATAGGATATTTCAATCACCTTGTGCGTGTGTTATAATATTAAAATCAAGCAAAGTTCTCCGACGAGATGAAGAGGGCCTATAAAACAAAAAAAATTACTCTTGGGTTGATTCATGAATTCAGTTTTTTACCTTAGATATTTAATTCCGTGCTGCTCCTTAACGAATAAGATTTGATTGATTTAGGAGAACGGATATAAATACCCTAGGGTATAAAATCGACCTCATGAATCCACCATAAAAATCGACTTTTACCTTACTTAGTAAGTGATTGGGACTTTTGAATTGGGACTTTTGTAGATAGTTTAGGTATTACTTCGCGGTATATTTAAAGTAATGTCAAATTAGCTTCTGTTGCTGTTATTTTAATTTAAGTTTGTTAGAAGAGGATTGTTTGAATCAACTCGATGAGTCTCATATGGTGCAGATTCATCGTGCAGCTTAAATTGCAGACTTAACAGATCTAAAATGGTGGAATTCGAGTTGATGCCCACTCACAGTTTTTATGATTTACTTGGTTTATCGCTGAACAATCAACTAGTTGTTGGTCCCCACAAGCCAGAAACCAATAATAAGTTTTCTAATTACGTACCGAAATTATCCCATTATGTTCTCTGCTGATATAACGAAAAGATCTGGTTAAACGAAAAGGAATACAGAAAATATTTACGAGGAAGATGAAATTATTAAGAGTTTGCAAAATCAGTTTTGATCTGATGCTGAGGATTAAGATAAATGTATTCTCACTCATCAGGTAACAGCGACTAAAGTGCTAATTAAACCATGCTTACTTCTAATTTCAATTTTGTTGTATTTAACGCATCCATCCGATTTTTATTTCAAACGTTAGCTTATTCCGGATAATAAAGCCAGTTTCTGGCGAGTCACTACTCCAAGACATTTTTGAATTGGCCATCAGTGAATTCTTCGGCCCAATTCAAGTGGTGGAGTCAAGGTTGGAGTGAAGTTTAGACGGAACTAATAAAATACTGTCTTATAACTTACCTCCTGCTGTTATACGGCAAGCTTTTACCAATTTTTTTGAGGTTATTCTAGCATAACTGCGGCTCAATTTCTTGAATACAATTAAATAATATTCTCCTATAAGCCATCAATGTTTGTGGATCGTTGGCGACTTTTGCCTTCCGATATCGAGGTCCATTTATAGAGTAACAGCAATCCCAGCTTCGTTTTGAAAAAATACGGTCCGTTTACTCCACCAGCCCAAAAACCATACCAGACAATCACATAATTATTTCTCGTGGATTTTGTTTGCTTACAAATCCACCCAGTTCAAAATTTACTTCGTCGCTAAAGAAAACTTTGTTGAAAAAAATCACCTTTTCAAATTTTTTTGTATGGCCAAATTAGCGAATTGGCGACGTAATCCAAAGTCTGATGGCTTTTTTTTTTGAGTTATTTGAATCTTGTATGCCTTCAAATGAAGATCTTTGTGCAATATTATGAGTAAAGTGGTTGGTGGAATGTGCAATTGCTGTGACGATGACGAATTGATGTTTTTGGACTCTCACTAAAACTAGCACTTGAAGCAATATTTTCTTTTGAAGACTACTACTATGATACATTTTGCTTTTTCATCCTTTACCAAACCAGTTTCCACAAGTTTTGCAACAATTTTTCGAATGGCCACAATTAACGGACAAATTTCTTTTCCATATTCTCTACGAAATTTTCTTACAACTTTTGCATAACTTTCACCAAATTTAAAATATTTTTTTAACAATCAATACGCATTTTTCAAACGTATATCTCTCTATTTTTAATAACCGGAATTTTTCTAATTGTCATCTGTCAAATAACATAATATGACACTCTAGTACAAAAAATATAAACGGCGGCAAATTATTTGAAAACAAATTTGAGTGGAATTTGATATTATTTGCTGTATCTTAGTTCGTAAGCGTCGCACTGATAAGGTCGAAGTGGATGCGACCAACCCCACTCAAGCAAGCACACGATCGGAAATCTCTCGAAATTTACATAATTTCGAAAAATTCTTTGAGTGATAGTAAAAATGGTCTAAGTTTTGAAACATTGTAGTTTGGCTCATCGGGTCGCAAGAAAAATCGACTTGGTCTAACAGCTTTTGAATACTTATTTAGATTAGAAAAGCAACCCCAATCAAGCACACATCCTTTGAGCAACAGTGAAAATGCTGTAAGATTTGTAATATTGTAGTTTGACTTGAAACATTTGTTGTACAATTATCTGTAGAAGCGATAAGAGCGATACAATTCCTTTGATCTGTGCCTGCAAGGTAGACGAAGCAATTTTCAATTTAACGCAAAACGCTCCAATACATTCGTCAATGATACCATATACTAATCCAACGAATTAACAAAAACACGACTTGAAACATTTATGGTGCGCAAGGTTAAGAGAGAGTGAGCAAAGTTAAACATGTAAACAATTTTTTTTCAATTCGTTGTTTCTTCTGTGAGTCAATTTTTGAAGTAGCCCCGGAATTTTGATTAGAAAAACTCATCCATATGATCCAGATAATTCCACAATTTCGGAAAATTCTTTTATTGATAGTAAAAACAACAAGGCTCATACGAGTCGGAGATATAGCAATTAATATTAAATTTCACTCAAAATTTTGATGCTCTTAGATAAAGCATTTATTAAATTCCACTCAATTTTTTTCAAATAATTTTCTTTGTTTAATTTTTTTAGCAGTTTTTTTGAGTCGAAATTGAACAGTTTTCATTTTCTAGTCCACCAGTGAAAATTTGTTGAGTGAAAATAACTTTGAGAATAATTTTACGATTCACAGTATATTTTATTATTTTGGTATAAATATTACAACACTCAAAAAGAATTTCAAATGGCAGATAGAACGGGCAAATTTGAAGATATAGGTGATGTTTAATATGAGAAGGCAACTTGCACCCTGAAAAATGAAAGATGGGCAGAATCATAGACGTACGATTAGTTCAGTATTTTAAATGGAATATATTGCCCAAATTTAACTCATTGCATGAAGACGGCTGGAATGTAGAGAACTTCAGTCCAGAAATCAAAGTTTAAGAATTATTTGTAACATTCGTAAACATTTTTTAAAATCAGATGGTTTGTCCATTTTGATTCCGGGGAATTACATTTAAGTAGAAGTATTATCGTTTCTGGGAAAGTTAAAGTTTAGCCACATTAAAATTAAATTATGCACCTACACAGTTTGACAGGCTTGTTTTATATTCCGCCACTATTCTAAAGCCCTAGACAGATCATGGTTTAATAAATCCGATTTATTGAATTTTCGAGATTAACCATTCATTTAGATTTACGGTATTTATGATTTATTTTGAGTTTAGTGACTAAAAACTATGTAATGGAAGGGTATTAGTTTGACAAATATTATGAAAACAATAACAGTTTAAGTGTATTAACCGTAATTTAAAACGAGTTTTGCTAAATCGCAGTCTGTCAACGGTATAAGGCTTTGCTATAAACTTAAGTTTTTGCTAACAACTGAGACTTGCGCAATTATATTCATATATATTTACACCAATCATTTTCAATGTTTTGTGCAATATACTCAATTTTTATTACTAAATGTGACAATAAAAATGATAGTGAATTCTGCCCTTAAGCTTCAGAGAACTATTAAAGATTTGCGCAATATATTGAAAGAAGTATGTGAATCTAAGCCGATTATAATAAAATGAAATAAAATATTGGCAATAATATTGAGCTGTCATTGGACAAAATATGGTTGAGTAATATTTTACACAATACATTGGCGCAATAATATTGATCGTGTCAGACACCACTAACTAAAATTCTATGATTGAGAGAGAAAACCATTGTTGAAAGTTTAAAATTCAATTGTTCATGTTAAGTTGTCGATTCTGAGTTTATAAAAATTTAAAAACTGATTTAAAGGTTTATGTAAGACTGATGACGCTTTTCGATTTTCTTTTTTTTTTCAATGTAAGGTTTTACTTTTTTCCAATTTGACATTAGCCTATCCAGGATGCGAAGTACCCCTTGTTTATTTGAGAAGCCCACAAAATTAAAACTAATTTGTCTAAGTTTGTCTTGAATCGATTTCCGCTTATTCCTTTATCCATAAATTCAACGTGACAACATCTTAAAACCGTTTCAGTAATTAATAATAATTATTTTTTTTATAGCAAACTTACAAATTTAATGAAATCACAAAATAAAATTTAAAACGAATATTTATTTCAAAATATTTATTTGTGTGATTAAATATCATTTTTATAGATGTTGTGCGATGAATGATAATAAATCTGTATATGTACGGATTGGGAATTTTAATATATAAACTCGCCTATATTGAGTGTACGAGAATGTGGAATTTTCAAAATCTTAATTTTTGATTGATTTATTTAATTTACACAAAAATTAACGAAAAATAAAAGCCATCGGCAGTCAATCTTTATAAAAAAAAATGTATAACCTTGTAGACAAATTTATAAAATCAAAACAATCCCGTCAACAATAAATCTTAGTTTTTTTTTTTGTTTAAATTTATTTTAAATTAATTTTTGTAGATGCGAAATGAAATAAAATGTAGGCGCGCTTATTGTCAGAGTTTTAGTTTCATATTTCGATCTTCTTCTTGTGGTTTTAAATTAGGACACGGGCCAAAAATTTGCACCATTTTCGCCTATGCATTTTGAAAGAACAAACCTTAGAACAATAGTCAGAATTGGGAAATTTCAATAATAGCAATCGTAAAACTACTTCTTTTTATGCTTAATTATTTAAAAGGGAATTTTAAAAAATTAAATGTGGGGGATTTTATGAAACTAAATACGATTATTATTTCTCTAGGTATACAAATCATGTATTTGTACATAATCATGTCAATTAACTTGATTGTCTACTACATAGATTATGATCAATTTAATTAAAGAAGCCATAACATATAACAGATTACATTAAGCTTATACAATATCAATGTAGTTATTTTGAATTTAACAAACTTTTCCTTAACAGTGTTACAAAAATGTATTGATCTAGCTAGTAGTCTGTGCAATGTAGAGAAAATTTGTAAATATTTGGTGTGTTTTTTATTCGACGTAGTTCTAATTTGCGATTTAGCGATAAATTACCGTCGCGAACTAGAACAATACCAAATAATAACACACCAACTGTTTTAAAAAATTACCAACCGTAACAGAACATACTACAATAATATTGTGTACAAAATTTGGACAATATTAGTATGCTTTTTTTACATCTCGTACGTAGACAAAAATTGCAACTCTAAAGTCTCATTTTATGACCAAAATCCTTGCTCTGGTTTCCATTCATAAGACTGACTTTACTATCAACGAGCAATTGTGTCTATTAGTTGAAAAACCCTAACATTGCCATCATAAGTGATACTGAGAAAATTGGAAAATAGTTATTATTACTTAACTAAAAACTAAATAAAAAATTGAGGTGTGCACACCCGACTTTCTTTTACGAACAGAGAATTTTGAGAAATTTTATTTTTTTCTTAATTTTTTTTTTTTTATTTTTCATTTTTTATTTTTAATTGTTTTTAATTTTTGGAAACATTTTGTATTAAGTAGTTTTTTGTAAACCTTATACTTTTTAAGATATTTGCAAAACAAATTTTCTGGACCAAGGGCGTGGCCACTTCCGGTTAACCGATTTGGAGTAAAATTCACTGGGACCTCCCAATTTATCAAAAAAGCTTAAATCTGAAGTTTCAGTTCGATTGATTAAACCATATGGGCTGTAAAGAGGACACAGACAGACTGACAGACAGACAGACAGACACCATTTCGAAACCCAGTTTTTCAGACTCAGGGGACCTCAAAACAAATAAATCTCTAAAAATCTCAAGGTCCAAAATTTTCATGATTACAATACTTTATTTTTCTAGAGTAAAAGAAAGTAAAAAACCCTAATCCATACGAATCGTTCGTTTAGTAAAAGTTCTGCAAAAATATTTTTTGGAAATCGCACTCAACTCCCAAGGGCCAATATCGGCCATTGCCAACAATGATGACAAAGGTTCCGCTAGCGCACAGAATAGGTTGTTCAATTACCTAGTTAGAAAACCCTAATCCATACGGATCGTTCGTTTATTAAAAGTTCTACGAAATTATTTTTTGGAAATCGCACTCAACAATGATGATAAAGATTTCGCTAGCACATGGAATAGGTCCCTTTATTACCTAGTTAAAAACCCTAATCCATACGAATCGTTCGTTTAGTAAAAGTTCTGCAAAATTATGTTTTTGGAAATCGCACTCAACTCCCAAGGGTCAATATCGGCCATTGCCAACAATGATGACAAAGGTTCCGCTAGCGCACAGAATAGGTTGTTCAATTACCTAGTTAGAAAACCCTAATCCATACGGATCGTTCGTTTATTAAAAGTTCTACGAAATTATTTTTTGGAAATCGCACTCAACAATGATGATAAAGATTTCGCTAGCACATGGAATAGGTCCCTTTATTACCTAGTTAAAAACCCTAATCCATACGAATCGTTCGTTTAGTAAAAGTTCTGCAAAATTATGTTTTTGGAAATCGCACTCAACTCCCAAGGGTCAATATCGGCCATTGCCAACAATGATGACAAAGGTTCCGCTAGCACATAGAATAGGTTGCTCAATTACCTAGGTAGAAAACCCTAATCCATACCGTTCGTTCGTTTAGTAAAAGTTCTACGAAATTATTTTTTGGAAATCGCACTCAACAATGATGACAAAGGTTTCGCTAGCACATGGAATAGGTCCCTTAATTACCTAGTTAGAAAACCCTAATCCATACGAATCGTTCGTTTAGTAAAAGTTCTGCAAAATTATATTTTGGAAATCGCACTCAACAATGATGACAAAGGTTTCGCTAGCACATGGAATAGGTCCCTTAATTATCTAGTTAGAAAACCCTAATTCATACGAATCGTTCGTTAAGTAAAAGTTCTACGAAATTATTTTTTGGAAATCGCACTCAACAATGATGATAAAGATTTCGCTAGCACATGGAATAGGTCCCTTCATTACCTAGTTATAAAATCCTAATCCATACGAATCGTTAGTTTAGTAAAAGTTCTGCAAAATTATATTTTGGAAATCGCACTCAACTCCCAAAGGCCAATATCGGCCATTGCCAACAATGATGACAAAGGTTTGGGTAGCACATAGAATAGGTTGCTCAATTACCTAGTTAGAAAACCCTAATCCATACGGATCGTTCGTTTAGTAAAAGTTCTACGAAATTATTTTTTGGAAATCGCACTCAACAATGATGATAGAGGTTTCGCTAGCACATAGAATAGGTCCCTTAATTACCTAGTTAAAATTGAGGTGTGGCCAACACACGACTTTCTTTTACGAACAGAAAATTTTGAGAAATTTTATTTTTTTCTTAATTTTTTTTATTAATTTTTAAATTTTTAAATTTTATTTTTTATTACTTTCTTTTACTCTAGTAAAATAAATTATAGTAATGAAAATTTTGGACCTTGAGATTTTTAGAGATTTATTTGTTTTGAGGTCCCCTGAGTCCGAAAAAGTGGGTTTCGAAATGGTGTCTGTCTGTCAGTCTGTCTGTGTCCTCTCTATAGCCCAGATGGTTTAACCAATCGAACTGAAACTTCAGATTTAAGCTTTTTTAATAAATTGGGAGGTCCCAGTGAATTTTACTCCAAATCGGCTAACCGGAAGTGGCCACTCCCTTGGTTAAGAAAATTTATTTTGCAAATATCTTAAAAAGTATAAGGTTTACAAAAGACTACTTAAACAAAATGTTTCCAAAAATTAAAAACAAATAAAAATAAAAAATAAAAAATTAAAAAAAAAATTAAAAAATTTAAAAATTAAAAAAAATAAAATTTCTCAAAATTCTCTGTTCGTAAAAGAAAGTCGTGTGTTGGCCACACCTCCATTTTTTTATTTGTTTTTAATTTTTGGAAACAATTTGGATTAAGTAGTTTTTTGTTAACCTTATACTTTTTTAGGTACATATTTGCAAAACAAATTTTCTGGACCAAGGGCGTGACCACTTCCGGTTAACCGATTTGGAGTAAAATTCACTGGGACCTCCCAATTTATCAAAAAAGCTTAAATCTGAAGTTTCAGTTCGATTGATTAAACCATATGGGCTGTAGAGAGGACACAGACAGACTGACAGACAGACACCATTTCGAAACCCACTTTTTCGGACTCAGGGGACCTCAAAACAAATAAATCTCTAAAAATCTCAAGGTCCAAAATTTTCATGATTACTATAATTTATTTTACTAGAGTAAAAGAAAGTAATATGGGGTTTTCTTTTCATATTTAGATTGATTTTACAAGTAAAATATTGGTTTTTGAAACCTAGCGGATCCAATAAGCCATAACTATCAGAGTCAATTATATTTTGCCATCAATAACTTTATTTTTTATAAAAATGGCAATGTTTGGGTTTTGCAACTAATAGACACAATTCTCTTTTCGTTGACGAAAATATATTTTTGTATCATCGAATTTCACGGTCAGTTTAATTGTATAGCTAATTTTGCAGAGCGGATTTTCAAACCTCCATTTTCTAACAAATTAAGGCTAAAATGCTCAAGATATATCAAAATTAAATTTCTAGTGGTTATTTGTTAAATAATTACTTAATAAATTTGTGCTACTTTCAGAATATTACACTAGGCATAATCGAAATCATTCCTAACATGTCAATCCTAATTTGGGCGTTACAATTTTAAAAATAGTTGGCCTCAGGAATTGAGCTACTGCCTAATTTAGTCTTTCTGTAGAAACAAATTTCTAGCAATACGAAATAAAGTTGTCTTGTTTAAGTTGTCGTTTTTATAACGCTTAAAATTAAAGAAAAAAGCTTCGTAAATTTTTGTACTGGTCCTGCGATGTAACGAAAGTAAGTACTAGGTGATTTTAAAAGTTCGTGGAGCGCCATCTATATTCTACTAGTAGAAATACATCTATAACTGACACTGGACGCATTCACTCCATTTGAACGCATATGAATTTTCAAGTCGACCTGTCATATAGTTTTGTTCAGACAGCTGATTAAAGTAGACGAGTTTTTATATTTTTTTGAAATGGAAGAAATTGAATATCGTACTGTTACTAAATTCTTTGGACAAAAAGGTTTAAAGGCTATGGCAATTTATAATGAAATAGCATATGTGTTAGCTGATGCTGTTGCTTCAAAATCAATGGGCTTCCGAATTTCATCGTGGTTTACAAGCCTTGAAGGTGATCGTCGTTTTGGACGTCCAAAAACTGTTACTACCGATTAAATGATTAATTCTGTACATGATATGGTTATGGAAGACAGATGACTGACTAATTCTGAAATTACTGAGGGGGCATCTAAAATAAGCGGGTATTTCATATATTAACGAATGAATTAGATAAGATAAAGCTGTTGACAAGACGACTTCGAGTCCGACTTTCCTAATAATATTTGGATCGTTTTCGAAAGGATAAAACTGATTTTAAGCGACGCTTTGGATGCGGCTTAGATTTACCACTTTGATCCTAAATTACGGCATCAAACTGCAGAGTGGACTGAGCCCGGTACTTCTATTCTGAAATAGTCAAAGTGGTCTAATTTGCTGATCGATTGATCGATTGACTGATCTATTCCCAAACCACAAAAGATTTCTGCATGGAAAGTGTTACGAGGTAAGTAGCCGCCGTTCATAAACGGGTATTTTGAAAGTCGTCCGGAAAATCTCTTCAGAGATGGTACAAATGAATTGGGAAATCGCTAAGGAAAATTTTATTGAGCTTAAAGTAGAATATAACGAAGAATAAAGTTATTTTTCAGACCTTAAAGCAGTATAGATAATTCTGATGGTGATTGTTTAAATAATTGTATTGTTACATTTAGATTTGCGGGAGAAAGGCAAGGTGTCAAACATTGTAGACCTAATCCTTACCTGCTTACTTAACTTAAAAGAGTTGCAAATCAAATTTATGACTAAATGTACAATGCATAACGATACATCAGTTCCTCAGAAACGCCGAATTATAATAAATTTTCCTGGTAGTGTTATTGGACATGACTAATCTGCATCAGTATTCATAAGACAAAAAGTTCTTTTTTTGTCCAGTTTGTAATGAAATTAGAACCTTTCTCAATGATTTATTTTAAAAATTTACTTTACATTTAACTTTTTTTGGAAATACGTATAAATCCAGTTTAAACCAATTACGACTTAAAGTCGCATGCTTAATTTAACAGTATGTACTTACAATATTAGTCAAGTCGTAAATATGATGAATTTAATTTTATTAAAAAGTTGAAACTCAATATGAAGTAAGAGTGGTATAATTAAAATATAATTCAATACAAAATTGTAAAGTGATTGTAAATTTAATTTAAACGTATTTATTATTAACAGGAGATCAATTAAGTTAATTAATAATTTACTACTATTTTGTTTCTTTTCAGATAAATAAAATATTTTAATTAATTTAAAATATATTTCTGTTTTTTTTTTTTTGATGAGCTGAAAGCGTGAATTAATCTTTTTTTTCAAAATGAATGGAGTTAAAAGTGGAATTTCAACCCTGAACCGATTATGGGGGAAGAAAAATAAAGAATGTGAGTATTAATTTATGATGTTAAATTTGTTAAATACATTTGGGTTTAAATTGGTGTTTGGCAGAATGGACTCCTCCCAAAATAATTTTCTGCCTATGCCACGTTTTTTCCAATCCTTGAAAACTTCTGAAACACATTTGTTTTATGTAACCTTCAGCTTATCATCTCTGCCCCCATAAAACTTTTTCTTTCATAATTTTCATGCATAAATGAAGCGAATTTAATAAAAAATTTAAAAAATTAACAGTTCTGCAGTGTTTCTGTTAGAAGTGGTTTGTGGATAGTGTGAACTTACTTTTTTATAAATACTAATAATCTCAAGAGCACTTTGAAATATTAAAGAGTTTGTCTCATGGATTTTTCAAAGTGGCAGCATGCTACAGGTAAGATCATTGCCATGCCCTAGCTGTATGATTCACGTTCTGGGAAAACAAATATTTTACACATTGTACTGATCGAAACCAAAAATATCGTGCCTTGTTTAATAAAACTCTACGAGAAAAACTGTTTCGTATTTATATGAAGTTTAAGAATTTGCAAAATTTCAAAAGGTTACGAATTTCAATTTAAAACATGTTGAGTGTATTTCGATCAGTTGTGTATTTCGTTCATCTGTCAAACTGAGTAGGACAATGAAATGAAAAATAAATGGTAGTTTAGTGTGTGTACTGGCTAACAAACGAAAAGACGTGTTTTATTTTTCACTTGAGTAGGGTCTAAGTTTATCCTAACTTTTATCTGGAATCATCCGAGTAATTTCAACAGGTTATGGGCCCAGACCATAGCTAAATTGTTAAACAAAAATTGCTGAACACAATAGTGGTGTTATTTTGAAAAAAGAGGTTAAAACATTTTTTTGAAAAATTACATGCATTGTGGTGATAAAAAATTTATCACATGGACATATTGAAAGTGAAAAATAAGTAATAAAGACATAAATATATTGAAATATAATTCATCATCGGTGATCAGAATCGATTGATAACGTGAATACAAAAAGTGCGAATTGGATCAGACAATTTATGAGAAGGATATATTTGGATGAAAAAAAGATAGAATCTTGTGCATGCACGTATGTATTAACGGGACAAATTGTGGAAAAATATTGAACACAATGGAAACAGACACAATTAAAATTGAAAAATTTCAGGAGGCGAAGCAATTTTTGACATGAAAATTTCAAGCGAAACTTGGTTTGATTGCTTCGGAAATTTATGATGTTGTGGATGGGACAAGTAAAAGGCCAAGTGATGCAGGCGATTCATTGAGTGCATGGTTGAAAAAGGATGCACGTGCACAGCGAATGATCGGAACAACCGTGGCGAGTAACATTGTTACACACATCAGAAATTGTACAAGTGCGAAGGCAATGTGGGACAAATTAAATTCAGTGTTCGAGCAAAAGAATGAAACAAGCATGTTAAAGCTTAATCAGAAATTTTTCTCAATTACAAAGGATGCAACAGAAAATATGGTGACATTCATAGCAAAGGTGGAAGACATGGTGCAACAATTGAAGGATTTGGGTCAAAATATTTCTGATGAAATGATAATTGCGCGTATTATCATGGCATTACCGGATGAATACAATTCTGTTAGCAGCGCTTGGGAATCGACAAGCAAAGCGGATCGAACATTAGACACATTGCGTGCACGCTTATTCATGGAAGAAAATCGCAGGATAGCAAAAGGTGTGACAGAATCGAGTGAGGCTTTGTTTGCAAAACAAAAAATAAAGCACAGAACTCAAAAGCACAAACAAGGCAAAAGTCAAGAAAAGAATAAGCAGGTAACTGACAAAGCGAAAACATTGAAATGTTTTAAGTGCCACAAAATTGGACATTTTCGTCGGTTTTGTCCCGAGAAAGGAAATAAAAGTTTTTTTCTCTTCAGCAAAGACTTCAGACAAAGAAGGTGAAGCTTTTGTGTGTACGTCAGAGGGCATACGATCAGATAGTTGGCTTTTGGATACAGGTGCGAGTGATCACATGTGTCACAACAGGGCTTGGTTCAGAACTTTTCGGGAACTGAAGCCAGAACGAATAATCAAAATTACAGACAGTGGAAAACTCGAAGCACCGGGCTGTGGCATGATTAAAATCTTGTCATTCGACGGAAAACGATGGAACAAGAAACAGTTATCAGATGTTTTGTACGTTCCGAAAATGCACAGCAATTTGTTTTCTGGTACGCACGCAATGGATAAAGGATTCACATTGGAATCGAACAAAGATAGATGTGAATTAAAGCGAAATGGAGATGTCGTGGCAGTGGGAGTTCGTGATGGAAATCTATTTAGAATGCAGTTAAAGGCATTGGCAACAGAGGGCACGGCAAACGTGGCGATAAAGCAGAATGGATTAAGAAGCTGGCATGAAAGATTGGGACATCAGAACGTGAACTATCTGCGAAAGTTTCTAAAGAAAAACGACATTGAATACATCGACGAACAATTTCTCTGTGAAGGATGTCTGATGGGGAAGCAGCATCGTGACAGCTTCAAAAGCAGTCAGACGAAATCGAACAAATGTGGCGAAATTGTTCACGCGGACGTGTGTGGACCTTTTCAAATTGAATCGCTCGGTGGTTCCAGGTATTTTCTTTTAATTAAGGACGATTACTCACATTTCCGATTTATTTATTGTATGAAAAATAAGTCACTCAAGTTTTTGAGAAAATAAAAAACTTTGTGAAGTCTGCGGAGAAGCAACATGGTCACAGTGTAAAGATCATCAGAACTGACAACGGCACCGAATTTGTAAATTCTGATGTAAAGAGTTTTTTTGGAGCAAATGGTATCAAACATCAGCGGACAGTACCGTACACGCCGGAGCAAAACGGATCAGCTGAAAGAGAGAATCGAACGGTGGTTCAGGCTGCACGGTCGATGATACATGCGAAGCAGATGGAAAAAAAATTCTGGGCGGAGGCGGTTAACACGGCGGTTTTTGTATTAAACAGAACGGGCACGAGCAGTATTACTGGAAAAACACCATTTGAATTATGGTACAGCAAGCCAACCGTTTTTAATCATTTGAAGGTTTTTGGTTCGGAAGTGTATTGACACATTCCGAAGCAACAAAGACAAAAACTTGATCCAAAGGCAACAAAATGCATTTTTATTGGATATGATGAAAACATTAAGGGCTATCGCATTTGGAATCCTGAGTCAAACAAAATTGAATTGGCTAGAGATGTGAAGTTTGTAGAGGCAGACACTGTTGAATTTCCGATCAAACACGAGGGGAAAGTAGATAGTGGAAAAGGACACGAAATCAACACAGACAAATGCGATGAAGATGACGTCGGATGAAGGCAACGCATCATCGTCAAAGATCAAGGGTGGATGGTGTTCGCTAAATCAGGGGAACGTCGTCGATGAACGCTTGCGTGATCGGGGAAAAACGAAGAAACGAAATTGTGACTGCTGCGTGGAGAAAAATTGCAACAGAGCGGAAATGGCATCGGCAATGCTGTCAATGGCAAGTGAACCATTAACTTACCATGAAGCAGTTGGATCGAAAGAAATAGACAACTGGATTGCGGCGATGAATGAAGAGCACGACTCGTTAATCAAAAATGAAACATGGATATTGACGCGGCCACCAAAAAATCAAAAGGTCATTGACAACAAGTGGGTAAATAAGATCAAGTACGACACTGATGGCAACATTGAGCGTTACAAGGCCAGGCTGGTTGCTAGAGGGTTCACTCAGGAATATGGAACTGACTACCAAGAGACGTTCAGTGCAGTGGTAAGATACACTTCAATTCGTGCTATATTATCACTTGCAGCGGCGGATAAGATGAAACTTTGTCAAGTCGATGTGAAAACGGCATTTTTATATGGTGAGCTGAGTGAGAAAGTATACATGAATCAGCCAGTTGGATACGACGATGGAAGTGGAAGGGTGTGCCAGCTTGTGAAGAGTTTGTATGGCTTGAAACAGGCATCGAGATGCTGGAATAAATGTTTCACGGGATTCATAGAAAAATTTGGTTTCAGCGCATCAAAGGCTGATCCATGCCTGTTCATACGAAAGCAGAACGACACGAAAATTTTCTTGGTAATCTATGTATAGACGACGGATTGATTGTGGCGAATGATGAAGACGATATCATTCCGGTGATTGCACATCTAAAAGCAAGATTCGATATAATAACGCTTGACGTGAATACATTCCTTGGAATGGAGATAAGAAAATGGTAAATGGTGACATTTATCTAAGTCAAGCGGCATATACACAAAAAATCTTGGTTAAATTTGGCATGGAAGAATGCAAAAGCGTATCGACTCCGGTCGATATAAATCAAACAGCAAGTAAGTTCGAAAACTCTGAATTAAATAAAGACTTTCAATACAGGGAGGCTATTGGAAGCTTAATGTATCTATGCGTTGCAACAAAACCTGACATACAACATGCAGTGGGAGTTGCTTGCCGCGTAACCTTGAAAAACCGACGAATGCACACGTAAATGCAGTGAAAAGATTTTTCAAGTATATAAAGGGAACAGCTGATTATGGAATCTACTTTGAAGGAGGTGGACAGTGTGATTTGGTTGGTTACAGTGACGCAGATTATGCGGGAGACACTGCAACAAGACGATCAACTTCTGGAGTTATCTTTTTGTTGAATGGTGGGCCGATCAGCTGGGAATCAACAATACAAAAGTCTGTTGCGTTATCAACAACGGAATCAGAGTACATGGCGGCAGCAACGGCTGTGAAAGAACTGATCTGGCTTTACGGGTTAATTACTGAACTGGTGGGCATGAGAGATAAGCCAGTGCTTAATATGGACAACCAGAGCGCAATACGGTTGGTGAAAAATCCAGAATTTCACAAAAGGACCAAACATATTGACGTGAGATATCATTTCATACGTGAAAGATATCAAAAGGGGTGGTTTGATCTCAATTATGTGCCAACGGACGAGCAATTGGCAGACATCTTTACCAAAGGATTGAACAAAGATCGTTTCGAGAATATTTGCAATATGATTGCAATAAAAAAGGTCGAAAGACTCAAAAATATTTAAACGAAAAAATATTGTAACGCAAAACAAAAATAGGCAACTGTATCAAAAAGTGGGAGTGTTGAGTGTATTTCGATCAGTTGTGTATTTCGTTCAGTTTTCAAACTGAGTAGGACAATGAAATGAAAAATAAATGGTAGTTTAGTGTGTGTACTGGCTAACAAACGAAAAGACGTGTTTTATTTTTCACTTGAGTAGGGTTTGGTCTAAGTTTATACTAACTTTTATCTGGAATCATCCGAGTAATTTCAACAAAACAATTTTAGATATCAAGAATTTTAGAGATTCTAATAAGGAATTTAAGGAAATTTAATTTAAGATTTGAAAAAATATTAAGATTTTTAGAATTTCAAGAATTTTCAAATCGATCTAAATTTCAGGAGCGAGATTTTGTTTCAAAAATTTTAACAAAAAAAAACAAAATGTCAGAAATTCCGTTTGCTTAAACAAATTCCAAATTCTAAAAAATTTTAGTATTTTAAAATATTTATACGATACCAGGAATTTTAAGAATCTAACAAATTTAAAGAATTTCTAAGAAATTGAAGAATTTCAAAAATTTCAAGAAATTAACAGGTTTACAAATTTTAAAAAATTTTAAAAATTTCAACAATTTTTTTTACCAATTTGTTCAGCTAATCAGGATTTCAAGAAGTTGAAGAAATTTTTTCAATACAGTTTCCGACCAGTTTCTGAGAAATGTTTAGCTTAACTATCTAGCCAGAATAGTGAGAAGTTTACTTCTACTATTTTTCACAAATTACTCTAAGTAAAATGTACCCACCCGGTCGTTGTGGAATAATGACAAAATGAATGTTTCAGCACGCCTTATTTCAGTAGATTCAGCACGGATATGGTACACTGCGATACCGGTGTGAAGTTTTTGAACTCTTTTTTGGGCCAAAAAAATTATGCGAGTGTACATTGTGAAGCTTTTGAAAAAAATTGAGATATTAGATACAATTAAATTTTTGAACATATATTTATGCGCGTGTACATTACAAAAATGAAGTTATTCAAATAAAATAAGCCTCAAATAATTTCTAACATTCATTTCATATTTTCTTTCTAAAACAACCTATTTTTAAATTCTCTACAAACAAAGAACGCAACACCATTTTGATATGAGCTGTAAGGCTCTCGTAAACAATTTTTGAAAGTTAACAAATCGACGAATTTCGCGTGGAACAAGGGTGTGGTTTTCTATTATACCAAATTGACTATACAGGTTGTAAAGGTTATACATTGCGAAATGCAAATCACTTAGTGCCATTTTGATATGAGCCGTAGGGCTCTTGCAAAATTTTTTTGAAAATTAACAAATCGAGGAATTTAGCATGAAACACGGACGTTGTTCTCTATTATAATAAATAGCAGAAATCTCAGAAATTGGTTCATATATAGTGACTGTATAGGTTATAAAGGGTATACATTGAGGAAATACACTGAGTGATTTGAATTTCTCAATGTATGCTTTTTACATCCTATATAGTCACTATATGAGCCAATCTCTGAGATTCGTTCTATTTGGTATAATAGAGAACAATGTCCTTATTCCATGCGAATTTCGTCGATTTGTTAATTTTCAAAAAATATTTGCAAAAGTCCTTACAGCTCATATCAAAGTGGCACTGAGTGAAGTGAATTCCGCAATGTATACCCTTTACAACCTATATAGTCACTAAATGAGCCCATCTCTGAGATTCGTGCTATTTCGATTTGTTAATTTTCAAAAAAGATTTCAAGAACCCTACGGCTCATAAAATGACACAGTGCTATGATTTGCAGAGAATTTGGAAATAAGTAATTGTAGCAAGAAAATTGGAAATTAACATTACAAGTTTTTAGATGGTTATTTTATATGAATCACTTTTTTTAATACACTGTTGAAAGATGTAGAGGGCCTTCATTTTTTGGGAAAATTGTTTTTCCCGATATTTTTTTAGGCCGTACTGAAACATGACGTAGTATCACATTCCGAAATGAAATATTTTCGTAATAAACGGATCGAATAGCATAATAAAAAAATGTGAATGTAGGGGATTCAAATAAATATCAAAAGATTGTACTAAACATTTTTTTATCAGGCTGTTAAGGCTCAACATGTAACAAATAATGTATGTAGTGAATAATTTTTTTATAAAGTATTGTCATCATGAAGAAAAACGTGTTGTTGGGGCAAAATTGCCGAATGAACTGGAAGCAAAACCAAAATTTGAGCTTCATATTTTTTTAACTAAATTAAAATTCTGAGAACTTTTTGATCAAACTTCAAACATTTCCGTTATGTATTCCCAAATATTTACCTGAAATAGCGTTAAACGACGTGTATTCATGTATATAAATAAATATTTGCAAATTCGTATTTTTATAATATTTCCGTATCGCATTGCACACAAAAATATTTTCATTTCTTCTGTTGTTTATTATTATAGGCAGGTAGGTAGGTAGGTTAGACACATTATTTTGCGCTAGTGTCATTTTAATTATGTATATTTATGTTTTTTATTGATATTCTTAAACATAATATTATATAACTAACCGGGCATAAAAATAAATATGGGTACCTTGAAATTTCTCACTTTCCCGCATCGTGCACACCACCTAATATCTTTTTAGCCTATTTAAACCTATTTAAAAAAACAACAATAATCATAAATAATGATTTATAAATTTTAAAAATCACCTGTCTTATGTCGTAAAACAGAAGATTGTAATTTATTCCGGGTTCGTCGTTTCATATTCTCTTCACTTTGAATGAATTGGAATCTTTCATTTACGTTTTTTTTATAGTATGTGCATATTTCGCGACTATAAAATAATAATTTACACTTTATTCATGTATGTAAATAAATAAAAATGCTCGTAAATACTTAGGTGTGCAAATATTATTATTTTATAACCATACCTACTCGTATACAGAGTTCGAAAATTGTGTAACTTGAATGAAGAGGTTTCATTAGTCGCGTTTTTTTTGTTTATAAAACGTTTATTCGTATATGTGCACGTGTCGATGGAAAGTCAATTTACAAATAATCGGCTCTTGATTCGTCTGGAACAGAGCTGAAGCCGAAAATGCAATACATATTATTTGGACACCTTTATATGTAAATTTGAATTTTAAAGATGTTATTTACCGGTTTATTATAATTCTTTTTATCCTACGCTAACGTGATTCTCCATATTCGAACTTTTTTTCTATTCAAGTTCATAAAAATGGAGATGTAGCAAAAAATAATGTTTCACTTTGGGAATATTTATTAAGGGAATTTATTTATATCATCCCTATAATAATCTCTTACCATGCTCCCACCATTCTTTTGACTTGAAGGGATTCACATTATGTGTTAAATTAGAATTATAATATCAAACATTTTATACGGAGAAGCATAAAAATATTATTTTCAACCGGCACATTAATTAAAAATAAACAATGGATTAGTGTTAAGACGTCGTGTGTTTGTGTAAGCCACTAAACGCATCACCAACCAATATATTTGTCATATACTTTTGTTTGTTTTTATTTAACGAAATCATTTAATCATGATCATCAAATCTGTTAGAAAATTGATGATAATCTTATTAGACTGAGAGCAAGTTAACGACCTTATTCGTAATTTCTGTCAGCTAAATTAAAAATTAACACAATAAATCAAAAAGAAGAAAACACCTAAACTTGTTTCAAAATTAGTGTTAGACAGAATATTTTTACATTTCAATAAAACGAAATGTTTACGTAAAATTCGGATAAACGGATAAATCATTCAACGTTTTATAAGTTCTTCCAATTTTCAATAGTGTCTCTGTTCTTGTTTCTGCGGGAAACTTATTTTTTCATCGTATTGGGTTTTCTCAAAAAAACGTTTTGGTACATAAATTCAAAAAAAGTGTAAAGAAACAAAAATAGGGTGTTAGCCGTATATAAAACAAATACAGGGTGTCCGGGTTTAGGATGCTGATCCGTCATGGGGTGATTCCTTGGTTCATTCTGAGAAACAAATCGTATGTGGAGGGGGGATCCATTTTTGATATCCTTTGAGATACAGGGTCTTTAAAAAATTTGGTTCAGAAAACAAGTACACTCAAATATTAAACTGTAACTTCCTGTTAATATTTATCGGAGAGCAACCAACTTAGTCTTATTTGGTTGGTAATCGTATAGGCTATTATTAAGGTTTAAGTGGTTATCTTGCATCTGCATCCGTTTGAGAGCTATGGTGATTTAAAGTAAAAAAAAAATATATGTTTTTTATAAAATCGAGTTTTTCTCAAAAAAAACCGTTATAATTTTTTCTTTTGTTTATTTAATTTTAATTTGTCATGATCTCCTCTACAATCCCTCAATACAAAGTTTGGGTCGAGGAGTTATAAAAAGTGCTCAAAATGTCCTCCTTGTGATTGAATACATGCTAATATTCGTTTAAGTATGCCTTTGGTTATTTCAATTCTTGGTAATTCTTCTCTTATCTGTTGTGCTGCTGTGTGTATTCGTTGTATAAGTTCTTCTTTTGTTTCAATTTCTTTGGAGTATACAAGCGCCTTCATCCTTCCCCATCCATAAAAATCCAATACCGTAAGATCGGGGATCTTGCAGGCCAATGAATTGGACCATTTCTTCCAATCCAATTATTTGGATAATTTTTGTTAAAAAAATTCCTAACATTATTATGGTAGTGACAAGGTGCACCATCATGTTGGTATGTATGCGAGAATCTACTTAAAATGGGAACATCATCAAAAACGAGTGGCAAATCGTTTTGTAAAACTTCTAAATAACGTTCACCATGTAATCTAGGTGGTAAATGAATGGTCCAATTAATTTTTCGCCAATTACACCAGCCCATACGTTTACACTGAATCGGTGCTGAAATGATATTTGTTTTTTCGAATGAGGATTTTCAGCAGCCCACGTGTGTAGATTGTGAAAGTTTGTTATGCCATCTCTTGTGAATTGAGATACATCCGTCCATAGGATACGTTTCACAAAACTTGCATTGTCCAAATTCCTTTCCATCAACAAATTACAAAACTCCAATCTTGTAGTGCGGTCTATCGGTAATAGTTGTTGAACGGGTGTTGTATGGTATGGATGAAGATTCTTCTTGTGCAATACTTGATGAATTCGATAGCGAGAGACGTTTAATTGTAAAGCGAGCCTCTTTATGCCAATAGAAGGTTTTGCTGTTACATTACGGATTATACCTTCGTCGATATCCAAATGGTTTGGTGAGACTGAATGAGGCTCCGCCCGGGTATTCGATCTTGTTACGATATTTGGCAGTCTCCTATGAATATTTATAAATACTCTTGCGTCAGGAATGCGACTTGTTGGAAATCTGAGTTGATATTCATTGCGAGCTCGTGCTGCATTACCATCGCAAAATCCGTAAACAAAATGGATATCAATGTACTCCTCACCTGAGAACTGTGCCATTATAATATTAATTTTATTAAATTAATTAAAATTTTGATTCACAACACTGATACAACACTAGATAATATCTCGAAACTATTTAACTAATGACTGAATCTGAAAATATTTAGTTTTTGTTTTTTCAACATTTATGCCCGGTTTCACAAAATAATAGCAATCTCTAGTTAAATAATATTCCCTCCCTTTCTTCTTTTATTAAATTGCGATTTATTTCATAATACAAATTCAACGCTTGCTAATTTTATTTCTTTCTTTACATCAACATTTTAACTGGAGAGTTAAATATTTAACTGCCCAATTTCATCGAGCTCAATATTTAGCTGAATGCTAAATACTTCTATGTAAAAAAAAATTATGTCAACTTGCATAGAATTTGTATTATGAAACAAAACGTAATTTTATAAAAGAAGAAAGGGAGAAAATACTATTTAACTAGGGGTTGAATATTTTTTTGTGAATCCGGGCATTAAACAAATGAGTTGATAATCATCGCCTACTGTTTTACAGATCAAAATAAAATTGGTAAAATATTAACACTATAACATCTCTTAATTAGATTGAGAATAAACGGAATACGAAGAAAACTATGGCACGTGGGTACAAGTAATGTATTGGGGGATTGTAGAGGAGATCATGACAAATTAAAATTAAATAAACAAAAGAAAAAATTATAACGGTTTTTTTTTGAGAAAAACTCGATTTTATAAAAAACAAATATTTTTTTTTTACTTTAAATCACCATAGCTCTCAAACGGATGCAGATGCAAGATAACCACTTAAACCTTAATAATAGCCAATACGATTACCAACCAAATAAGACTAAGTTGGTTGCTCTCCGATAAATATTTTGGAAGTTACAGTTTAATATTTGGGTGTACTTTTTTTCTGAACCAAATTTTTTAAACACCCTGTATCTCAAAGGATATCAAAAATAAATCCCCCCTCCACATACGATTTGTTTCTCAGAATCAACCAAGGAATCATCCCATGACGGATCAGCATCCTCAAGAACCTTCATTGACAAAAACTAAATCTTATGAAATCAGCTTAATTTAAAGTCCACTACAAATGGATATGTGTAAGGTCGAAGTTAACAAACGATGCCTAATATCCGTTACCAAAATGTATTTTAATGTTTTAGACACATAAACAATCAATTCTAGTTTAGGCCAAGAATATTGTACGAGTTTACATAATTAAGTTCACTTTCTTACAGATATTCTAAACAAACCGTAGAATTTTACTTTTAAATTTTATTACTCTTAAAAAATTTAGAAACCAAAAATAATTTTAACTGTCAAAAATTACTTAGTACGTGTCAAAATTGAGTACACACGTATAAAGGTACTTCAGTCAGTTTTTTTTTTGTTTTTTTAATAATAATAGTCACGTGCCACAGTTTACACCAAGTGTATGTTGATATCAAAACATAAATCGGGGCATCATGTTCCCGCTTCTTTTGTTGGAGTTAACATTTTCAACATATCATGATTTTTGAACACCTTCATGTTTAAATTTAGTTAGACTTTGGTCTTTATTTATAGTTTGTAAGGTCACATCATAAATTTAATTCAAATTTGATCATGACCGCCAAATTGGTAATATGTACTAAAAAAAAATTGTTGGTGGTGTTCGCCATGTAATAACCAGTTACAGTAAGCAAAATTGTTACAATGGAGGTGTCTCGGAAAATATTACACATAATTTTGAACTTCTGGTAAATAATATGTCATTACGGACGATTAAAAATGTACAAACATTCTTCGTGATCAAGTTTTTGCGTACCTTCTCAACTTCAATCGGACGGCTTTAAATTATTTTTTAACCTATAATTCGATTAATAATGCTCGCAGTGGTGTAGCAGAATTAGTAATGGAAAAATAGGATCTTAGGATTCAGAAACAGAAGCGTACACTAAATCATGACTTATTCCGCCAATATTTTCGAGAAAGAGGAATTAATGAAGGGACAATGAACCGTTGCTATCAAATAAATGGTGCAACCAAATGAGATACTCCCTTACACCAGCTAATTTGAAAATAGTCTAAACAAAATTATGGATTACTTACTGTGTCGAGTTGTTGTTTGTCACCACAAACTTTCATAACTGTTATACATACCTCATAGACTTTCTAAAGGATACAAGTCTGGCAAATTAGCAGGCCAATTAAGAACATGCTGATTTTCAAGGACACTTTTTTCTGATGGATGCCTAACGAAGAGAGAATCGAACAATATTCCACCACGTAATGTTTTATAAGGTACATTGGACTCTTTTGAAATCCTTCCAATACAAATAACAACAACAAAACAAATAAAATTTTATTTTTCAATTACCTTTGACTATACAGCAGTTTTATGTCGATCCAAAAATTTTGATACTGGGTTCATTTTTGATGGATCAGTTCGTAGACGATCTCAGCCTATACATCTTATAAAATTCGGGTGATAAAAGACGTCGGAAACGATTCGAATGTGATGCTACAACATATTACCCAGGACTCCAAACCATTGACTTAAAAAATTTGTCGTGTCCGTCCTTCCAGTTTCCTTCCATTCTCACAAATACTTTTGATTGAACTTTTTGCATAAAGATAGGTTTCAGTAATAACAAGTTTGTGTTAACTTTTGGGAGCATTCAAGCCAATGGAACGGACCACTGCCAATCAGATTTTCTCAAAAATGGCACCGACGATTTTGTTTTATGCTTGACATCATGCAAAATTTTAGATAAAATATATAAACTGCAGTGTAATTTAAAAATCAAATTTTTAAATTTACCTACAGCAACATTTTGCTGATGCCAAAACAATATCGACAATATTTTCAAAAAACAAAAATTATCTTGTAAGCTATTGAATCTAAATTCTTTGCGTGACATTTTATTAACATTTTTTATGACATGTGATTGATTAAAATTTCAATCACATTTTGATAGGATAAATTATTCGTAAATTGCTTTAAGGCCTGTATTACATTATCACTTTTCTACGTCGTAGAATAATGATAATGGCATTATTTTTTGACATAAAAATACGATAACAGAAATGCTACAAATCATTTTCCTATATTACACTATAAATCAAATTGTTCAGGATAGTTATCAAAGAATGAAACAAAAGCGAGTCTATAATTGTGCTGCTGCAACAATTTCGGCAATTACAATTAGAGGTTTATTGAAAAAAACTAAACAAAACGAATCTCGGTAAAAACTTGGGTTTAAGAAGGGATTGTAGAGGGGTATCCAATCAATATTGAAATTTATTAAAATTATTTAATATGCGTTGATAATACGCATATTAAATGTAATACAGGCCTAAAGCACTTTTCATACTGGCTGCAAATTTGCTATTTAACACTTAGCCGATATGTCGTCAAACAAACGTGCTCTTTGTGGGACCTAACGGCATTTGCCGCCATTTAAATAAAATTAATTTGGGACAAACGCCGTCATGTAGTCAATTTTCAAATAAACTGCAATAAAAACTTTATGGCCCAGTAAAGCCTTGTTTGATTTTAATTTTGTCCCAGCAGCTCTATCAATAATTTTGTTATGCCCGCTAAAGTGAAACTTTTAATTGATTTATTTGATAAACAATTGCTGTGTTTATATCACAGCACCGAATTGACAACTTGGAGAAACAAGGAAACATTTTACGCTATCTCGGCTCTAATTGCCATGACTTGGCCATTTTCTTAGTATTGTAGTATTTTGCTATTAATAATCATGAAATGATATCGGTTTAATCATTTAAGGACTTCCCCGCTCAAAATAACAGAAAATTATTGTAAGAAATTTTTACAAAATGACGCTTATGACGTTGAGATAATGTCCGAGTTAACCCAACTTTGTTTGTAACCCCTATTCATGAATGAATCTGAGTACCATTTGTTCGATCTCCGTAAAACTCCCTTGATGATCAAGTTTTTCGCCGATAAACCACAGAAGTTCTACACCGATGGAATTATGAAACTTCCCGGAAAAATGGCCAATATGTACTTAAGTAAAATTCATTTTGAATAAAAGAAAAATTTAATCAAAAATTGACAAAACATCTCTCAACACTTTTTCCCCAACCTAGCATAACTATTTTCCAAAAACTTCAATAAAATCTGAAGAAACAGCTCAAAGCTCACGACAAAACAACACAACTTTTTGTATAATAACAATCGTATTTTAAAGATTGACATTTTGTCCGATAATAACTGGTTGTGCTTTCGATTTTCTCTATTAATTTTAACAAGTGCTTTGTGTACCAATTCCGTAACAATGTTGATACTACTCCAACAAAGGTAGCATTGTGAATAATATTTTAGAGCAGGTAGAACGACATGTAATCTTCTAGGAGTGATTCCTGAACGTTATACTTGAACTTTAGCCAACCCAATGGGAAAAAAACATTTAGAAACTTTTTTTTTTTACTTTTGGCCGCTTTTTGGGATTTGGCCGCGCTGTGTGTCGTGTCAATTTTATTAACTCGGTTGAATCGATTTTGTTTATAGTGCAAAATAACATTCACTTAATGGTTGTTAATTGTCTTTGAAGAATGTCCCACATGTGCTCGATAGGGGCTGTCCATGCTACGGGATGGCCACGTCAGAGCGAATATCAACCTCTTCTAAATATTCCTTCACGACTAACAGTGTGAGGTTTTGGAGGGGAAAATATTTTTATTGTAATTTTCAACAACAATTTTGCTCATCATGTGTGAATGAGAAATGTGCAGTGATATGTTGTAGTGTTGTTTCGTGTGAATAGGCACATTGGGTTCGACATTTCCCGATTGGCTAACTGCCGTATACAACGTAATTTTAAATATAAAAATACTAGAATAGCACAACTTCAGATTCAAAATGGAGGAAAATGATTCTTTTTTATTAATATCGTACGTGTATTTTGAGACTTTTAAATTTAACTTCTTATTTAATTTATTTATGTAATTAAAGATTTAAGTGACTTAAATATAAATTAATAAGTAATGAAAACCGGTTTTTGATATATTTTATAATGTAAGTTGAAAATTGAAATGTTAAAAACTTAAAATAATATTAGATTTTGTATTGTAATACGGATAGAGTGAATACAGTGAATACAAACAAATAAGCTAATAAGGAGTTTCAGTGAGATCAGACCGTTTCAGATGGGGTCGAAGTCGTAATGCAGTTTTTCGTAATCTAATGAGAAATTAGAAATGCTGTGAACTGAACTGAATTACCGATCCTTATTATACTAATCTTTACTGATTCTGTTTTCATTCGGCAAATTCATGCCACAATATTCCTCACGTCACACGCAGTCACGAACTTCTAGTCACATTTAATAAATGCATCCCTTATTAACAACCCTTTTCGTCAAATAACCTATATTTTATGAAATTTTGATTTCTTTCTCGTTTTATTCATCAGCAATGAAGGCCAAAAATGTTTTATTTTAAAATGTGCATTAAAAATCGAGTGGCAGCTGATTTTTATTTTATATTATAGGTAACACTATTAACGAAGTGATTATCGTTGAGCGAAGGTACATTACAACTAAAATTCTGGAGCAGCGATAACCCAACGTAAAAATACCTAAATAAAACTTTTTTTTTTCTTTTGGCCAGCTTTTAAGTAATCCGATCCACTGTGCGTCGTCAGTTGATTGTCACCTTTTTAAATTTTGATCTGTGTGCTATCCATACTTATAAAATACTTAAGAATTACTAGAATAGAACATTATTTAGCAAAAATATGCCTGAATAAAATAAAAATTGATTTCATATACATAAACAATTTATAGAAAACTTGCCGGATCATCTTATTAAATTGAACGAAGATAATTTGTCGGTTCATAATATTGCAAATCATTCGATCATCATTAGAATCAGAATATTTTCATTCATGATCATAATTTTTATTCCGGGTTTGTGATAAAAGATGATATCATCATGCATGCACGCGGCAGCAATTATTGATAAATTGTGTATGTGTGTTTGTCCCAAGAAAAATAAACTCAGGAATTTTAAAATAACATTCAAAGAAAATTACTATTTGTATTAAATATTCTATATTTTGGTTATATGCGAAATTTGAAACAAAATATTTTAATCTGTGTATACATTCCAATCTCTTATCAAAATAAGAAAACAAACAAAATAGATATTGCTCATATATTATAGATTAGATAAGCCAAAAGATTTTATGACGAATTCCAAGGTCGGTTGATTCATTGCAGCGAAGTTCAGAAAATTTAACGAGTTGAAAAAATTTCGGAATTTTAACTAAATAATAAAATTGTTTTTATTTTATTTTTAGCATCCCTATCAAAGTCAACATCGAATTTAAGCCGTTCTATGTCACAATTACCAACTACAGCATCTAGTCAAACACAAAATACTTACGTTAATATTAATAATAGTAATAACAATAATGTCGATAATAAAATACTACCGTTACAAAGTATGAGCAATGCACCGTTTGAGCAAACTTTTCGCATTACCGTTCAACTACCACGCGATCAACTTTATGTCGCCCGATTGGGTGCCAAAACCACATTACATGTGCTACTTCAAATGGTATGCGATGATAAACAGCTTGATTTAAATAAATATGAATTTCGTCATCCGTGTGATATGTCACAGGCATATGACAATGATTGTACGATTGGAGCGGTTGGCCTAAATGAATTGAAATTAGTTTTGAAAACGGAAAAATATCAAAATGCAAATAGTAACAATTTTAATACAGATGAAATAATTAAACTACGGAATAGTGGTAATGGTGGTATCAATCATATGAATAGTATTAATAATGGTAGTAGTACTAAAACATCACTTGTGTCACCTTATAGTTCAACAAATTCGTTGAATTCAATTGATTCATCAGGCATGATGAGCACAAGTTCCCGCGGTACAAGTGTTACCGGCCAGCATCCACCAATTCCACCTTCGCGTAAAAAACGGGCTGCACCACGGCCCCCAAGTCAAAATTCGATACCGGAAAATAAGGATGTCAATTTTAATAATAATAATAATAATAATAATAGTAATTACAATAATAATAATATAAAAGAGTTTAAATCGCCATTACCTCCAACAATCGAACATACAATGCCAATCAAAAAAGCGTTTCATGTATCATCACCAAATTTAGTTAGTAATTTCAGTATATCAAATAAGACTCACATTAAAGATATTTACGATGACACACACGATACAAATGCCAAAAACCATGATTACAATCATAATGTAAAAACCAATGGCCAAGACAATCGTTATAATTCTGCTAATGACTTGCACAGGGTCGAATCTACCATATCGCATCAACGACCAATAACTATGCACGTACCATACCAAACTAGTACAAGTAATCGTAGTTCTGTTAGCAGTAATACAAGTAATACGAATGATAATTCTACAATTGTAAATCATTCGCGAACATCGAGCGAGTCTAGCGGACAATATACTAGAGATGGTGATAAGCCGGAGCCGACACCGAGACGTCGACTATTTTCTGGATGTAAGATAAATTTTGTGAATGTTTTTTTGTAAATTTTTATGTTTTATTTGGTTTTATTGTTACAGCTAAAAAGAAACCACCAGCACCACAACCGCGTGGCTTACCGCCTGTGCCAACACCGAGATTGTTCCACGAAAGTAAAGAAAAATTGAACACGGTGGAATACAATCAAAATAGTGATATCATCATAAAAACAGCTAAAAACGATAAAGGTAAACAAATTTCAAAGTTTTTTTCATTTATTTTTGCCAGATTTTGAAAATGGGATTATACCGTGCAATGTTACTCTTTTAATACATGTAATCTCTCTATGCCTGAATATTATACAGTGTTCGACAAAACCCCCAATAAATTTAATGCTAAACATAGCCATCCATTCGGATTTTCGGAATTCCAGTGTCCCGCAAACTTTTTAAAATAACTTACGGTTCAAAATAAAATGAGTCTGTCTTTGCCTTCTATGAATAACAATCTTCTAACCGATCTAGCTGGACAGTGTTGGAATTTCCTTTGTCGGTTTTTTTTCGAAATTCTTCTAGAATTCTAGGGTGTTAAAAGAATATTTGAGCTGCACGACGTCGATTTAATTATATAGCTTTATAACCCCTCTATAAATGATTTATACCATGAATCGTTTGCCGCTTTAGATTTGTAGTTTGGCGAGGTTGTATTATATGTCTAGAAATTATGTAACTTAAGCTAGAATTTTTTAACACACTGACATTATATAAATCATGCTACATAAAGTATATACTAAATTATAGTTATTTTACTCGTTTCAGTCGAAATAGTCAGTTCGCATACAACACCTGTAAATGAGAAAATCTTACCAGTAGTTGTTGATGAGGAAAAAAATCTTTCAATTATTAAAAATGGCAAAATTAGCCCAAATAGTGAAGAGAGGAGTGATCCGTCAGGAACTGAAAATCCAAAACAATCATTTATTACCAATGACGTGCAGGCCGTTACAAC
Source organism: Tipula vernalis (assembly GCA_958295665.1). Taxonomy (NCBI): domain Eukaryota; kingdom Metazoa; phylum Arthropoda; class Insecta; order Diptera; family Tipulidae; genus Tipula; species Tipula vernalis. The sequence continues at coordinate 10,949,330 of OY282559.1, read as the reverse complement.
GCCGGCTGAAAATCGGCCGCACTCACTTATAGTCGAAGGACCAAAAGAACAAATAGTTACTAATGGAAAACCGTCATCAATTCAAAGTGATGATCATTCAGCCATAAATACGGTGAACGTTTCAAAAGTAATGTTAAATGTGGAACAGAAACAGCAGAGAGTCGATGAACCAAATATTAAAAAATCTAACGTTGAAAGTAAACCTGTACCATCATCATCAAATACTAGTTCTAGAAATAGTTCAATTTCCATTTCAGTAAATACAACAATTGAACCAAATCAAAATAGTATTGAAACAAATTCAATTGTTTCATCTAGTGACGGTGATGAATTGTCGATTAATGAAAATCCTAAAACGAAGGTTGAAAGTTCAGATGAAGATAATGATAAAATGAAAATATATAATTTAAAATTGGGAAAATCGATTACAAAAACAACGCAAGGTGTAGAACAGGCAGAGGTCATTAGTCCAGAAGTTGAAATAATTAGATCACAATCGCCATTGTGGACATACACGTTACCGGCCCCGGCAAATTTTGCCGATCCATCAGACATATCTTCAACAGCAGTTATGGATGATTCAACAATAATTCTAGATGAACTTTCAAGTATGCTGGATAGTCAAACAATAATATCGGATTCAACTATTAATTCGGAATTGATAGATGAAATCATAAAACCTGTGATTCATGAAATTCGAATTGAATCCGATGAAATTATTAGAAATAATTCAGATATTGAAGATGGATATCATGGCGGCGATTTGGAGAAGTCACGTAAATTGAGCCGAGAAAGTTTGAAGAAAAATTTACAAAATGAAACGATTGAGAATCGTAAAAATCATGTAATTGAAGAACTCAGCAATGTTATAAATGATAATGCTTTAGAAAAATTGATATGTACACGGCAATTATCTAGCCAAGATGATGGTAATTTAGTTAACAGCAACTTGACAAATTTCACAATGTCAACCTATCAGCCCACCTCAAAGGAGGATGTCATACATATAAAGCGAAATAGTATCACAAAATCAATCAGCCGGTCTGATTCTTTTCATACGACACGAATCGAGGCAACAGTTAAAACTACTGAATTATCACTTCCCAGAAGCTCATCGTATTTGTCGTTAAATGATAATACAACAGTGAGACGAAAGTCAAGTGGCTCTTTACACGAATCACCATCTCTACAAAGCCTTGAAGTTATGAAAATGATATTACCCGGTTTGAATTCCGCAAACTCATCGAAACGTAGCAGTATTAATGTGAATGAAGACGAGCAATTGCTAAAAACTATTGTTAAACGGAGTAGCATTAGTGATGAGATTGTATCGTCACCATTAAAACGGAATAGCAGGGAAGAAGATAAAATCGAACAGAAACGGAACAGCATCAAGGAAAATGGAAAAACCATTACTGCCATTAATCTAATCGAAGAACCAAAACACATTCTCGAAACCGATAAAGTCGTAATAAAACAAGCGACGAGTACACCGGTAAATGATGATGAGGATACAACTAATAAAAAATGGAAGTATCAAGGTCCGCCTGCTATTAATTTGTCGTCATGGGCAGAACGGCCAAAAATACAAGTAGCTATAAAATCAGATCGTGATTACAAATTTGGTGGAGGAGTCGCAAATAATCGCAATACCGATGAACAGGCTGAAACAATTGTTGAGCACAATAATAGCCGCAATGAAAAAGAAAGAAAGTTACCAATCGTTCGAAGTGTGGAATACAAAAAACCAGTTGCCATTATTCCATTGCAGCAGGAAAAAGAGGAAATAAAATCACCGCCGATTATTTTGCGACCAAAACCAGAAATTACAAATAAACCAAATTTCTATCAAACATTTTCGCGACCCAATACAATTCACATAAATGGTAACTACAATAGTGGTACGACCAATAAATTTACACCATATGTTCGTGGTTTTAAGACGGAAAATCAAAATGCCAACAGTAATGCTGTATCGATCGAATCAATCGTAAATATTCCAAAAAAATCGAAAGAGAATATCGAACTAACAAATAAAGGCGTAAATTATAGTACAACGATTACTAAAATCAATAATAATACTTCGAGTAGCGGTAATAATACACTTCCGTTTGGCCAAAATACGTTACGTCGCACCGGGCTAAAAGATAAGATATTATTCACCGAAAATTCAGCAAAATCAACGACTAATAATGAAATGCCTGCACAACAAATCCATTTAAAACAACAGGAAACTGTTGTTAAATCAACAACTATTGTGAATGGCGGTGATTTAGAAGTAGTAAATAATGGAAATAGTCATAATCTTAATAATAATAATTATAGTAGCAACATTGGCGTAATTAAATCGAATAGTATAAATGTAACCGCTGTATCAGCTGGTGCTGCACCACCACCACCACCACCCATACCAAAATCAGCACCAGTTGTCCGTGCGGCGGTTATTAAAAAGTCAAATTCACCCATTATTGAAGTCGATCCGCGAGATCAATTATTAAATGCAATTAAAGGTTTCAATCGTGATTCATTAAAACGAAGTTAAATTTAATTTATTACTAATTTATTATTGCACAACAATTTTTTATTTTTTTGTTAAATTTTGTAAATTGTTTCGATATGTTTTGATTGTGAGCGCAAAATATAATAATTATTAGTCACACATGCATACATACACACACAAACACGTATATTTTTACTAGTTTTTTATATACATATATAAATATTGTTAATTAATTGTAATCGATTTATTATAGTTATTTTTATTATATTGTTTTAAATTAAAAAAAAAAATTGTAATATATAAATATATACCTATAATTTAAAATACTGAAAGTATATTGGGACCAAAGGTTTAAGGTGAATATTAATTAAAAAATTATGTATATCCTTGTATTTGTTTTTATTTTTGATCAATTTAATTTTTTTAGTCAATGCAGTTTAATAGATACTATAAGTGAATTTGTTATTTTATAATTTTTATTGAATTACCAAATTCATTTGGATTTTTTTTTTTTTTCGTCTTGTGGTCAGTCAAATTTAGAAAACAAAAACAAAAAAAAAAGAATTTATAAAAATATACAAATATTATTAAAAATAACATAAAAATATTAGTATTACTTTTATTTTTGTAATAATTATATTCTAAAATTGAATAAAAAATACTTATCGATTATTTGAAACTAAATGGTTTTTAATTGTGATACGATGCTGATTAATTAATTGAGAAGTTTGGTGCTTTGTTTTTACAGGTAATTGTAACATTTTTAAATTGTCTGAACAATTTATGTTTTTGTTGGTTTGCCATATATTAGAGAGGGGACCAAAGTTGAGTAGATTAATCCACCTGCTCCCTAACCTTTCGGTAGTGTCTACAATCCGTAGAAAGATTCCTTTTCTGTTAAAGAAGAACGTTGAAAAAGATTGATGCCCCTATTATGGTTCTCACCTAAGAGTCACTTGGCGATTTCAAGTCACCCAAATCAAATTTTGGTATTATGGTTCTCGCCGTGAGTGGGAGTAATGTCAAAATTGCTCACCTAATATTTCTTGGTGACTAGTGCAATTTTTTGTAAAGAATAAAGAAATAATGGAATAAAAAATTCTACAGTTTTTTTTACAGTACAAATATTGCTGTTGTAATAATTTATTCAATGTAACATAACATGTGATGACCGAGTAGTAGTAGCATGAAATGTTCTAGAAAGCAAGGTACCGAATTCGATCTTAATGATGATGATAGAATTGAATTATTTTTAAAGGTTGTCACTAATTTTGTTCGCCTGTCTTCGGCATAAAGAATTTAAAAAAACTGAAAAATTTCTTCCAATTACGCCAAAATAATTTGTCAATTGTACCAGGCGAGCAGAATCAAAACTTATAACTGATTTTAACAAAGGAGGGTTCGTTTCTGAGATAAAATAAACAAAGCCAGTGTTCTTTTTTTATTTTTATCATAAAACATATATGATGTGGTAGAGGAGGTAGTAAGGTGATGGATTGGAGTGACGAAGGTCTGGAGTTCGAGTCTCGAGTCCAAGCAAAAAGACCAAAGTAAAATTTATTTTTAGATGAAAAAAATTGGAGATAACTCGAGAAGATGGGAACGAGATCGCTGCAAAAAAAAATTGGTAAAATTCGAATAAACTATTCGTGTAAATAAAAAAAATAAAATAAAAATTAAAGTCGGAAGTTTCAACAATCGAACTCCAGACCTTTCACACATCACTCCTTTATCTTACCACCTAACCACTCATCTCTAAATAATTTCTACTCATTTTTTCGTGTACTGATAAATTCGGACTTGGTGAAAAATCGCATAAATTTTTTTGTTATTTTACCAGGCGAACAGAATTTAAAAAACAACATAATTGTCAGCAACGTGACAATATTTTGTATCAAAGCGTGCCACTTCAAGTTATGTGACACTTGAACATACAAAATAAAGTCATATTGCTGACATTTCTACCTTCTTGTAATTTCTGTTCGCCTGTTAAAATGACAAAAATTTTTTGCGATTTTTGATGAAAAAAAAAAAAAAATTTTTTTTTAATTTCTGCTCATTTGGTAAATAAAAATTAACTTTTTTTAATTAAAAAGGCATAATAGCAACCACCCCAATAGAAAATTTGGAGATTTTTATTACAAAAACCAAAATTCCTTCAGGTGCGAGGATCGAACTCGAACCTCTATGGTTTTACCACAGAAGAAAGATTAACCAGAATAGACATTGCGTGGATCAAATTTTTTTTTCATCTTACCTTCTTTTTTGGACAACGAAGTATAATTATTTTCGAATATTATGAATTTTTTGAATATTTAATACAAATTATGCTGTCAAAACAAAACTTATCAAATAATTTCACTAACTAGACTGTTAAGGATTCTCAATTTTTATTATTTCAAATAAAAACTAGTAAACCAAAGAATACATAACCCAACTTTCTCTTACCTTCGGCAGTTCAAGGTCAAAAAAATGAGTCCAAATTTTTCCATACAAAAACAGCGTTATGACTGTTCTGGTTAATCTTTCTTCTGTGGTTTTACCACAGAAGAAAAATTAACCAGAATAGACATTGCGTGGATCAAATTTTTTTTTCATCTTACCTTCTTTTTTGGACATTGAAGTATAATTATTTTCGAATATTATGAATTTTTTGAATATTTAATACAAATTATGCTGTCAAAACAAAACTTATCATATAATTTCACTAACTATACTGTTAGGGATTCTCAATTTTTATTATTTCAAATAAAAACCAGTAAACCAAAGAATACATAACCCAACTTTCTCTTACCTTCGGCAAATCAAGGTCAAAAAAATGAGTCCAAATTTTTCCATACAAAAACAGCGTTATGACAGTTCTGGTTAATCTTTCTTCTGTGGTTTTACCATAAGAGATTTCTTACCATAAGAGAGCAGATTAAAACCATAGAGGTCTCGAGTTCGATCCCTGCACCTAAAGGAATTTTGGTTTTTGTAATAAAAATCTCCAAATTTTCTATTTGGGTGGTTGCTATTATGCCTTTTTAATTAAAAAAAGTTAATTTTTATTTACCAAATGAGCAGAAATTAAAAAAAAAAATTTTTTTTTTTTTCATCAAAAATCGCAAAAATTTTTTGTCATTTTAACAGGCGAACAGAAATTACAAGAAGGTAGAAATGTCAGCAATATGACTTTATTTTGTATGTTCGTGTCACATAACTTGAAGTGGCACGCTTTGATACAAAATATTGTCACGTTGCTGACAATTATGTTGTTTTTAAAATTCTGTTCGCCTGGTAAAATAACAAAAAAATTTATGCGATTTTTCACCAAGTCCGAATTTATCAGTACACGAAAAAATGAGTAGAAATTATTTAGAGATGAGTGGTTAGGTGGTAAGATGAAGGAGTGATGTGTGAAAGGTCTGGAGTTCGATTCTTGAAACTTCCGACTTTAATTTTTATTTTTTTTTTTTATTTACACGAATAATTTATTCGAATTTTACCAATTTTTTTTTGCAGCGATCTCGTTCCCGTTCCCATCTTCTCGAATTATCTCCAATTTTTTTATCTAAAAATAAATTTTACTTTGGTGTCTTTTGCTTGAACTCGAACTCCAGACCTTCGTCACTCCAACCTATCACCTTACTACCTCCGCTACCACATCATATACAAGTCAACATAAATTAGTTTGTTTTATGCAAACGTGCAGAGCAAAATAAATGTCTCTGTTAGGGCATACGTACTACATTTAGTACAAAGTGTTTCTTATACAGTTTTCTTGTTATAGAACTATGCAACTACTATTACGCAACTATGTTGGTTTTCGAAATATATTCTTACCTCAAATGTACCTACCATTTTCTTTTCGATACCGCATTAAATTCTCATCCTGTAACCATTGTAAATTATAAAAATACAAAAAACACACGATTGCATAAAACAAACAAATGTATATTTAAATTTTATATGATGGGGTAGCCGAGTAGTAAGCAGAATCATTTGTGTTTGAGGTTCTGCTTGCCTGGTATCAGAAAAATTTGTTTCTAATGAAAATACTCGATCGAAGAAGTTGGCAAAGTTCTCAAAAAAAAAAAAAATTCAATTCTACAGGAATACCGGAAACAAGGTTCAACACAAAGGTAAGCAAAGTGATAAATACTTCAACAGTACTGCTGTATGGGAGTGAAACATGGTAGCACATACATAAGATCACAAGAAGACTCCAGGTGTTTGTGAACAAATGCCTTAGAAGGCTGATAAAATGCTTCTGGCCGAACACCATCAGCAACATAGAACTTCTTCTTCTTCTAGCAATAGGTTTTTGGACTTTATTACTTCTGCACCGTAATTCCATAGAAAAATTAATTTTATTGAAAAATATTGAGCATTAAATCATCGTATCCCTCCAATTTGAGTTTACAATTCAAACTTTATTTATGTAATACATACATGTGTAGGTTCAAACTTACATATAACCAAGTGCACGATTTAGAATGGGACGATGATATGAAAATTTCGATAAGATGCTCAGTGTTTAGGAGGTTAAGTGCGTCGAGCGAATGTAAGATCTAAACAGGTGTCTTCCAGCGTTGTCAAGTTGAAGATATCTTTGATGAATCTAATTAATTACGGCCATAGTATGTTACAGCATAGCTGGGTCATTTTATATAGTATTTAATTTGTATGTAGATCTCGCTGCTATGTCTGTGTAAATAGTATTTACCTGCTGCTTGATCGTTCAACGATATGGATTGTTCTTCTGAGAGACGCGTCCAAAGTTGCGTATTGAAATCATCTATAGTGAGAGCTAAAACGATATTCACCCCTATTTATGATTCAAGAGTCGATCGACAATCGACACGACTCTGTATTGTGTTGTCGTCTTTTCTTTTGATGAAAACAATACGAAAAAGGAAAAAGCAACACAGAGTCATGTCGATTGTCGATCGACCCAACAGTCATAATAGGGGTGATGCCTCGAACGCTTTAGCAAAAAATACGTGGGGCGTAACGCTCCCTCACCTCAAACAAAATCTCGATTTATCGGTGAATAAGCCTTGGCTCCAATCAGGTTCATGTCACCTGGCAAATTGTAACCGGGCAAACCTGGGTTGTGGCAGAAGTTCTGGACACATAGTTGGCCTTCGTGCATGAAAATCTGCTTCTCCCAACCTTCATCGTATTGTTCTTTCACTTACATTAATATTACGTTCGTGTAACAAGATTTTATATAATAAAACACAATATTTCGGTTTTGTCACTTTCATTAACTTGATATTTATTTTATTTGTAAATGAAATTACGATCGTTTCGGATGTTACTCCTTTATCAAATTTTTAACAAACATTAACTAAAATTATGCTAAAAAACTGCTTTTATACCCTATTTTTATGTTTTGTGTGCCTAAGTGCCTTTTTGAATATTCTTTCTCCCTTATTTTGTTTTTCTTCTTAAATGGGTGGTACCGCCCTTCTTTTTAGTACATACCTGGTGTGTGCTTTATGATAAAAACAGATAAGAATTTGTTGACCATCTGGTTTTTGTGAGTGTTTATGTGCAAAGTGATATTAATTACAGATTTACAATGAGGTCGTAAATTTTGTTGCGGCCAATTTTCTCGTTTAGTAAAAATGGATTATATCGTTCCTTGTATATTTCCAGTTCTTCTAATCTGTTCATTATTAACCCTTTTCGTATTCTGCGTAATACCTGTGAGTTTGTGTTGATGTCAGTGTAATTATGTTTTTCTGTAGTCAAGTGTTGTGCATATTTCGAGTCGATTTTTGGTTTTCCTACGTGGTTAAGTGAAACAATTAAAAATGTGTATAAAAGAGTGAGAGTTCTAACATTTAAGGTATACTATTCCCAATTATTATTATCAAAGACCGTACATAGACTAGAGTACGAAAATATTTTACAAAAGATTGAAAACATGACGGAGAAAGTACTTAGGGATAGACGACGGAATATTAAGAAAAACTACGTAAACTAATTGTTCAACGGAGATCAGCACAACAAATAACAGTTCAAAATAACGAACAAATACAGATAAATCATGAATTCTACCATAGCGTACATAACATGACGGAAATCACTTTTAATAACCAGGAACAAATATTACTGGAGAAAGGACTTAAATTTAATGTTGCTCCGCCCAACAATTCAACACAAACAACACGACAACTACTCGATATTGAAAACGCAATAAGACGAACAAACGAACAACATCAGGATGACATACGGACATTTATTGCAATTGATATACGCAAAAACAGGCCAACTACAAACCAAAACATCCACAAAACCGAACGACAAACAGTGAAAGACATCAATGTTAAGTTATTAGAGAATGACGCTCTAATAACAAAAGCCGATAAAGGGAATACACTCGTTGTAATGAAAAACTCGAAGATTGATGGCTATATCGAAAACAATAACATAGTTGAACTCCAAGAAGACCCAACAAACAAATATCACAAGACGATCAATAAATTGATTAACAACTGTTCTATGTTGTTTAACCCAGGACAAAAAAGACGACTTAAAACCATAAAACCAGCGCCACCTAAAATCAGAGCACTACCAAAAATTCACAAACCAGAAATGACTATGAGACCAATCATAGATTTCACAACCGCACCAGCATACAAAACTATTTTCAACACAACAACAAATTCTATTCACAGACTGATGGACTTCCAATGGGGAATCCTCTATCAGGAACCTTAGCTAACATATATATGAACCACTTTGAAAATCAGCATATATTAACAGAATCGAACAACAAAAACCAAATAATCAGGTACTGGCACAGATACGTGGACGATATTCTAATACTATTTAACGGCACAACGAGACAACTCAGCAATCTTCACAAGAACATAAACAACAAACATCCGAACATAAAATTTACTCTAGAATCAGAGACGAACAAAGCCATCAATTTTTTAGACTTGACAATAGCAAATGTTAACAACAAGCATACATTCAAAGTATACAGAAAAGCCACACAAACGGATCACGCCATTGACAAATCATCTAACCACCGACACCAACATAAGATGGCACCGTTCAGCTTTTTAATAAATAGGCTAAACACGATCCCGATGAACAATCAGGACTATATGGAAGAACTAAAAATCATTAAACACATAGCATTAAAAAACGGTTATAACACGAACTTAATTGACAAAATGAACAATAGGTACATTTGGAAGAAACAACAGAATATGATGACCACGTTAAGCAAGCAAAATGAAGAAACAGAGAAATACATCACCATAGAGTACAATAATAACATCAACAAGAATATAACGAAGGTTTTTAAAAAACACGGATACACGATGGCATTTAAAACCAACAACAAATTAGGGAATCGACTAAAACAACGGAACATAAATACACCAATAGACACCGGAATCTATAAGAATACATGTAATGACTGCCCCAAATTATATATCGGACAAACTGGAAGAAGTTTTCAAGTTAGGTTTACAGAACATATAAAAGAAATCGGAAAACCAAAAATCGACTCGAAATATGCACAACACTTGACTACAGAAAAACATAATTACACTGACATCAACACAAACTCACAGGTATTACGCAGAATACGAAAAGGGTTAATAATGAACAGATTAGAAGAACTGGAAATATACAAGGAAGGATTGTAAATCCGTAATTAATATCACTTTGCACATAAACACCCACAAAAACCAGATGGTCAACAAATTCTTATCTGTTTTTATCATAAAGCACACACCAGGTATGTACTAAAAAGAAGGGCGGTACCACCCATTTAAGAAGAAAAACAAAATAAGGGAGAAAGAACATTCAAAAAGGCACGTAGGCACACAAAACATAAAAATAGGGTATAAAAGCAGTTTTTTAGCATAATTTTAGTTAATGTTTGTTAGAAATTTGATGAAGGAGTAACATCCGAAACGATCGTAATTTCATTTACAAATAAAATAAATATCACGTTAATGAAAGTGACAAAACCGAAATATTGTACATAAAATCTTTTTATTGGTGATATTAGTCCACGAGTAAACAACAAATATGTTACGTGTAACAATTCATTGCAGCTCTCAACAGCGGTTGCATGGCAATTTGTAAGAGCTGATGAAACTACAAAATGGTCATCTCATCTTTGCCCTCAGGGAGGGCAAAATTTAGTTTCTGTTAACATTTTTCGAGTGAGTATTTTACGCCAACATTAAAATATTCAAGTCACCTCATATATCGCGCAAAGTAAAACTTAACATCTACAAAGCACAGATAAGACCAGTTATCAATTTTTGGTTGCGAGTTTTGAATACTGAAATACCAAAACATTCAAAAATTTCCTGTATCTGAGCACAAGATTGAATCACGTTCTTCGTGTTAGAAGTATAATTTCCATATTATTATACATCATAGAATCATAGTAATAACAATATCATTCTATTTTTTTATGTTCTTTCCTGTCTCGGATCTGTAACCTTTTCCTTCTGTATAAAACACATGAAAAACACTTGTTAAAATATAAGAATAGAATTATAATTCATCCGAGTTATTATTAACTAGAATACTTGTTTGCATTGAGATTCCACCAAACTGGTTTTGGAGCACCAACGAAGGTAAGGGGCCCACGCAGCCGATAGAAATCATCTTAAAACAGCTCGAAATCTCATACTTTATCAGAAACCAAAAAAAAATTTGTTAAAAATGAATTTTTATTTTCTTTTTTATATAATTCAGTTTTTCAACATAATATTTGTACAACCTTATTTTGTTTAATATTTATTTAATGTGAACACTGCAAGCAAAAAAAAAAAAAAAACTTAAACAAATCGGAAAATAGTTAACTAAAACAAAAAATAATAATCCGACTTTATTTTTATAGTAGTCATTAGTTAGTCACATCATTTTAATTGATCACAGTGTCCATCATTTGATGTATATATGTATATCATAATTTTTTATACGAATAATAAAAAAACATATATCTGGGTATAATGTGGTAGTATAAATAATATTCATAAACAATTTTCATTATTTTATATTTTTAAACAATCATAATAGTAAATTCCAAAAAATTAAATTTTTTTTGTTATAAATGAATACACTTGATGTATATAATTTAATTAGAATATAAAAATACATACATTTAATTTTTTTTATTTTTTGCTATTTAAACAAAAAAAAAATTGTTTTTATTGTATACATAATAGATAAAAATATATTATTTTGAACACTGTAATATTTAAGGTTCTCTTATTTTTGCAATTTATTGCTTGTTATTGCATTTATCAAATTACTATATAATATAGAAATTGTAAACAAAATTTTAATTAATATTTGTATTAATCGAAATCGACTTACACGATTTATATACACGATATATTTACTTAGACTGCCAATTTTTACATAATTTATTTATATTTAGTCGTTTTTTTTTCTTCTTTCTTAAAACATTCCAATAGAATGCCATCCAGATTATAGTCAGCATGTTCTGACAAGTGAATAATAGCAAAAGTTTGGTTAGCAAACTATTGTGATGCTCAAAAAATAAAAAACGCATTAGATAATTGCAATTAGCACATAATAGTAGTAGTTTTACATAATTAAATATTAAACAATAATAATAAAAATAGGGGATTTACATGAAGTATGTAACATAAAAGTAAAATGTAAACTATTCAATCTCAAAAGTATAAAGTTTCTTTGATTTATTACGATATTACAAATTATTTACAAAAAAAAAAAAAAAAAAATATTCAGTCATTGTTTAAAACCTATTGCAACGTCTTTATTGTAAACTTAAAAATATTAATTTGTTTGAAATCTAGTGTGAATGATAAGATTGTATTTAAAAAAAAAAAAAAAATAGTTTGTTTTGTTTTGCTATTTTAATAAAATAAAAATGGCAAATAGTCTATAATTAAATTTATAATCTTACTTTATTTTTAATTAAAAAAATAAAACTTGTTAATATCAATTTTGCTTTTGTTGTACAAAATTAAAAACAAAATATACAATAATAATTAAAAATAAAGTAAATTTTATAAAATATGGCACTAAATTTAAAATTAGCGTGTTTTAACTGGTTGTTGTTGTAGAAAAAGAAATTTAAAAAAAAAAAATAGTAAATAATTTAATAAATAAACAAAAAAAAAATCATTTCTGTACATAAAAATCAAAAATAGTTTTCTTTATTTTATACAAAACTATATTGGTTATCAACAGCACGTCCAATGTCTGTATCTCCAACACTAGTATTTTGTTGGGTATTTGTTTGAGCAGCCGGTTGTTGGAGTTGTGGTAATTCTAATTCATTTGTTCTAACCCGTACACTTCCATTCATTGTAATTATTTGTGCAGGCTGTAATAAGTTTTTGAGTTCACGTTCATTTTTTTATTTTTTATTTGTTTTTATTTGATTATTTTTAAAGATTTCTTTGATTTAATTTCAAAAATTACAACACCAAAACATAAATTGTCTATTTAGAATCAAAAAAAAAAAGTATTTCACGCAAATAGAAAGAAGCAAATATAGTAATTTTGTGCATTTAATGGTGCTTTAAAGTAGTTTGTAATGATTAATTTATAAAATTGTTGATTGGCAAAGTTCATTTTGATATTTTAAGCTCGGTATGCTGCTCGCGCTAAAATAAATGTTCATACAAAATTGACGTAAAATTTAGCATGCTAAAAGCAAAATAAAACTTTTCGCTGATGATTTCACAGCATCGGTATGCTGCTCTAGCGAAAAAAAAATCAAAATGTTAGTTGCGCTTCTTGTAATCTAAAGATAAAATATCTGCACGGAGCATTCATTTTCTTTGTTCTTTCAAAACAATTCAAATAGAAGCGGCCGCGAATTTTCGAAATTTTTAAAAATGGATATTTTTGAAGTGGAATATTTAGACGACGAATATTACGAACAGATAATTAATAGTGGTAATGGTTTAGCCGATGTTGAAATTGAAGTTACAAAAGAAACGAATAAACGTAAATATTGATAAAGTATGTAATCCCTTATAGAATACACTTAACAATTTGGCGCGTGAATGTTTCTCGTACACATATTAAAACAAAGAGATCGCTCAAGAGCGTTTTATGTGTAACACAGAGTTGCACTTGTTTTTCGACCGCTTACTAATTTGTTGTTTATTTATTTAACCAACAATTATTTAGAAGATGAGGAAGTCGATTGGTAATTTAGGTAAAATTTGTTGTACCAAATATACCAACCATTTATTGCCAAAATTGTTTAAAAATTTTAGTGTTTCTTTCTATTTAGAACTTTTTCTACAAGTACGCGGGATGAGTAGATCGACAACCTAAATATCGCGAGTAGCATATCAAGCTTTATAGTTAACTGTTCTTTAAGCATAGAAAATAATTTACACAGAAGCAAAGTTACGAACACACGCTGAGGTAGGCTTACAAATTTTCACTACAATTTATAAGGCTTTTTCGGATGTGTGCTTTTTTAATCGGGACTAAAAAAGCAACAAAACAATGAAATGCTTTTTTCACACGTTACAATCCTCTTTAAAGGGTTATATCACTCAGAAATTTTTTCGTTTTTTTTTCATTCGCTTAGTTTGGAAACTTTAAATGTGTTTTTCCCGAAACCATTTTTTTTTTCTTTTTTTCGAATTGACGAGAAATACAACTCAAGAAATTATTTTTCACTCGATTGACTAGAAATTTTGACCGTAGCTTTTCAGGCAGATAATCTAGAACGATTTGTTTTATAAACAAATTAAACTGGTATTATTTCGCGAAAATTCAATATTTTATATTAATCTTGTGTACCGCTCTAAAAAACTAATGTTGATAACGACAAAAATTTTTATTTTGTCCTAGTTGCTGTTTATGTTGCCGCCATGGACCTCCTCGGAAAAAGTGTCCACGTTCGACCTACTGCCACCCGCCATATTGTACTTTAAATTAAAAAATTCGTTTTGTATACCTGATAATATAAACAACAAACCCTTAAAATAATTTTTGATTGTTTTTTATTCGTAGCGGCAAAAAATGTTTCCAAAAATAGGCCTTCTTTTTTACACGCCTGAGTGATAACAGAATATGGTGGTGTCTGTGGTCTGATCATTCAGGTTCTATTTTTGTTGTTCTAGATTAAATCTACAGTATTTCTCCGATTGCAAGTTGCATTTTTTACTATTTAATTCTTTCGAAAAATAGCACCATAGAATCAGAACATGGATTTTATAATAGCTACCTAACGAATGTCAATGTACCTAACTACCTAACCTACCTGTGTAAATTAATTCTATGAAAATAAAAATGAAGTTACCTAATACAAGTTTAACCTAACCTAACATACTATCGATGGAGTCTTAGAATCGAGGAAACGATATATCAATCCTTGTATTTGTGCAGTATGTCACGCAGAACACCTAGTAAATTGTTTCACAACAGGAGAAAACGAAACAATCACCTCTATTATGATTGACGAATCGATCGACAATCAACACGACTCTGTATTGCCTTTTCGTTTCCCAGTTGTACTTTGCGTGAGCAATCGGGAAATTTTGTTTGAGATGACATATTAAAAACATGAAACAGAAGTACAAAGCATAAAAAACAAATTCTTCGGTTTTTTAAATGTGTTTTTTATAAGTAAATTGCAATGTTCACATTATTTTCGTTCTTTTTTCACGAAATTTAGTATAAAGTGATGATCACTGTGAGATATAAGAGAGGATCACCGTGATTGTTCAATGATCGCTTTTGGAGCGCTCTATTGTACAATAGGGAAAACGAAAAGGCAACACAGAGCCGTGTCGATTGTTTATCGACTCGTCAATCATAATAGGGGTGAATATTTTTTCTAGCTACACATTTCAAGACCAAAGTAGCCCGCTTATTTAATATTTTCTAAAACTTTTCGTTTAAAATCGGTGCGAGTTTACGACCATTTTCTGATGAAAAATTTTCAACAGGCAACCAATCGACGTAGTCTATTTAAAGTCTATTTATATAAAATATTTTGAATCTGCTGAAAATTTTTCGTTCGTTAAAATATTTGATTTACATTAAAAATATTTTTTATATAAAATTTTAGCCATTTACTAATTTTTAAATTTTAAATGGACCATTGTAAAATTTATTATAAATTCTTTCAACCTGAAGTGTAAAATTCAGACATTTTTATCATCATTTGCAAGTAATTATGATTACGAAATTGGCATACAATTGGACCACAAGTCATAATAGCACAAGTCTTAAATTCGCATTTTTCAGGAAAATATTTTTAAAATTAAGAGTAACTCAAAATCGTTTGAGTTGAGTAAACGCCAACATTATCTTGCTGTATCGTTCGGAATAAGTAATGAACCATACGTTAGAAGGAATTGAAAACTGTGATGAAAAATTGAAAAATTAGAATCTCTATAAAAACGAATAAGATTGTTGAGTGACATCAAAAAGTTGAATAGAAAGTGTGATAAAAAGGTAAGAAAACTGAGCGTATTCAATAACATTGTGTAATATTTGTTCGTCCTTGATTTTTTACTGCGCTTAATTAACTATCAAAATGCCTTCAATTCCCAAATAATCTGGATAATTCAGCTTTTACTTTAATGATTTTCGGAAAGCGGATTCTATTGAATATTTACAATAGTGAGTGAACATTTTTTTTTTTTTTGGAAGCTCATAGATTCAAATTAAATAATGTTTTTGATTCATGCTTTTTTAAACAAACCAAATTTGTAACTGAAATAGTTTAAAATTTTGAATTTAAACCGTTTGAGTCACAAAATTAAGTTTTTGAAGAAACAAAAAGTAAAAAAAAAAACACAAAAATTACAAAACAATGATTACAACCACAACATGCAAATCTCTGAATCAAAAAAATACATTTTCACACGTATCGTTGGATACACATCTCTAATCTAAATTTACAATTATTGTGATGCAATTTTTTGTATTTAGCTAAAACCTACATAAAAAAAAAATGTATCAAAAAGTTTGTCTTGACTAATTCAAATGATTTCCAATCACTACAATTTTTTTAATATTTGATTCATTCGCAAATTGAACACAGTAAACGGCGGTGAAGATTAATGCAATAAATTCTATTTTAATAGTAGTAATTGAAAAAATCATTCGAATTATATAAATTGTGTATAATATATTCTTTACGTTTGATATTAATGTTCAGCGCGAAATAAAATAAAAATGTTTTGTAAAAAAAAAAAAACAAACGTAGTTAACAATTAATATTAATCAACATAAATTTTTCTCTTAATATAAATTAAATTAAAAAATATGCAATAATAATAATAATAGTAATATGTAATAAACAAAATAGTTTTTTTCTACTATCTCACATGTCTGGGTGATGAAAATAATGCTGCGGCAACACTCTGTCTTACAACATATTCCGTTAATGTGACATCGGCTGTGCCACCCGATTCGAGTGGTATTGGATTTTGTCGAAAATGTTCCAACATTTCTGTAATCGATGGGAACCATAAATGTTGTACACGACATTGGCCCGAATCATTTAAAGTCATTCGTAAATGTTTAGCACGTCCTTGAAAATTAAATGTTAGTACAAATTCACCGCGTCGCGTTTCACTTTGTCGCACCAAGAAATATCCATGACCCGATGTACCAGCATGCAATACTAAATTTGCTGCTTCCGTTCGCGCCAATGTACCATGAAACCATGGAAAATCTTTCATTAGTGCTGTTAAATCGGTATCCGACTCTTGAACTGGTTCTAAATCGCCTTCGGTTAATTCAAAATTACTAGATGATGATATTCGTTCGCTTCGTTTGGGCGGTAATTCGGGTGCTGAACCAGTTGCACCACCTTCACTGCTATTCAATAAATTTTGTGTTCCATCTAAATCGTTATTACTTTGCGATTCAATTGGTGGTAGTTGAGATGTTGGCGTACTTCTCATACAATATCGTATTGTGGCCAGCCAACTTCTCATATCATCGGTATCATGTGCCTCAATTACATATTCCATGTTATTGTCAGCCTTTAGTACAAATGTATTTTCATGATCAGGCATCTCTAGAGCAGTGGTTTCACGCGCTTCTGATATCAAAAAACAAAAAACTCCGCTACGAGGCTATAAAATTACAATAATGATAATCGATAAAAAATTAAAAAGAGATTAATTTCAACCACATACCTTTTGAGACTTCGGCGGACTATAAAATTCTAACATGTAACCTCCTACAGTTTTAACTAGCGCCAAACGGCATTTCTCCCACTTTTGTGGACCACTGGGCTGTTCAAGACTTTCTGGCGTTAAATAGTTTACTAAACCCTCTTTGCGGCACTCAACAACAATTTTAGCTAATTTTGTTTTACTCTGACGATTGCCCGACAATTCAACTTCATCCGAATGCTGTTTCTGAAAGAATGCTTTACCTTTGCGTAGACCTTTGAATGAGAGACGCCGAAAAAATGCACGCGGATGTATTTTCGGTGAATCCGTGTCAACTGAATAATCACTTTCCTCCGAAATTGCAATACTTCCGTTTCCCGTCTAAAAATTGCACATGAAATGGAATAATAAATTAACAAAATTATACAAGCTGGTCTGGATAAACTATGATCAAAAATCAAAAAGAAAGAAATTACGCAAAGCTTAGCCTTCGGCTCTGAGTATAGATGACTTAGCGTTAATTAATCACTCAAAACTTCCTTAACCCAATGAATTGTCTGAACTCTGAACTAATGGGGTGCATATGTTCGAACCTTTGGATACTGTGAACTTGCGAAGTGATATTGAATCAAAATTCATCCAGTTTTCAACAAGGAAAGCATACAATAGAATTGTAAACAGATTTCAAATTTTTCGCTGGTTGTATTTACGTATCATTAATAAATTCAACAAATATCGTTGGATTTAAGATTGCCGACATTCGTATTCCTGCTTAGGCTATTGCTCATGTTTTTTTTTTAATTCTTCGTTGAATGGTTCTCTTTGGTTTGATTTCCTTCCGAAGTTTGACTTACAATTGAAATTTTGAGTTTCTGTACATAACGTTGTCCCTGCTGCGGGCTGTGATTTCACCACAATTTTTGCTTTGAGTGGGGAAATCTGCTTTCTTAAACTTCCTTGAAAACACGCAATTGACCATTATAAAGCATGCACATCAGCGCTGCACTCCGCTCCCTCTTTTCACATTGACTTGAGAGACGCTCCAGGCTAGTGACTTTGTAAAGTAGTGCATTGCATTATTTCACGCATGACATGCGACTTTTCTGCCTGTACAACTGAGTTCAACGAGCGGAATACCGGATTTAAAGGAATACTGTCTCAGTGTTTAAGATTAGTTCTTTAAACATCGAAATTCGGGATAATTATGCATCCGAAAAGTGTTCCGATTCAAACGGCCTAAAACCGGCACAGTACTGGAAAAGTGGGGTAACGTATAAATGGTCATCAAAAGAACAAGATCCAAGAAGGTGCTGTATTCGATACGTATTGTAAATAGCTTACTTTGTGTTGAATAATCTTTACTTACTTTCTGTTGGATTCTCCTACGATAAAATTCACTCTCGAAATGTTCTGAAAAGCAATCGACAAATTTTTTCATAAATTCCCGATGTGAAATATTATTCCTTGTACTCTCTGGCAAATTATTTGACACGTAGTGTATACACGATTTTGCAAAATCTGTGGCCGCGGCACGAGCATGCCGTTCACAAAAATCAGACCATCCACTTAATTCATTTATATTAATGCCAGGTGGGTTGCATAGTGTATCTGATTCATTAAAATTTGATACAGCCATTTTAAATGATTTTACTTTTTATTATTATTAATAATTTTGAATAGACAATAAAGCTAACTATATTTATATGCAAATACATATAATATGTATATATATATATATATATATATATTCGTTTTTATAGATAGAATAGGCTATAAAATATTTTTATTTTTTATATTTGTAATCAACAATATTTACAAAATGTCAAAAAAAATCCGTAAAGTAAAAACGCAAACACTCGCTAATTACTATTCATTTTTATTGAGAATTTCACTTAAACTATACACTTTTTATTATTGATAATTAATTCACATGATGCACTATTATTAATAGTATGAATATTTATATTACAAAATGTTTAATTTTCACTTAAATATTGTTATTTTTACAAAATCGTGTGTATTTTTCCGACCATTTTTTATTGGATAATTTTCTTTTCTGATTGGTGGTGTCGTACACTGTTAAATAAGTAATCTTGATTTTAAAACGCCGATGAACAGAAAAATGTGATCACAAAAATAGTTGCCCTTTAAGCCGGTATTCCATTGTGACAAAATGTTTATCAGTAAAAATATATTGAGATAAAAATATAAAATCGGTGGTTGTGTGAATGAGACATTTCTCGCACACAATATTAATTTTCATAGTACGTCATTTTTATGGTAAAGATTTTTTTTTTTATTATTATTTTGTGACGGAAAATAAATGAAAAAAAAAATAATTCTGATATGGGTGAAAATAATATTTGGCTAGCATTGGTTTTAGCTGTCTCAGTCAAAGTGGCGCCATTTATTTCTTGGTGTGAAAATATTAATAACTAAAAATCGCTGTTTATTTAATTAAAAAAACATTAAATCTTCCTTTTCCAAAATTTGCAAACATAATACAAAATTGAATAAACATTAGTAAATTCCTGTTTTAATTTAAAAACAAATTAAATCTTCCTTTTCCAAAATTTGCCACCGTCGCCTGTCAAGTGAGACAGCTAAAACCAATCCGTGCCTAATATTTAATTTCTTAGATAATTTTGAGAGGTGAAAATTTACGAATTACGAATAACGCATAATTTTGTTCATATTTGTTGGTTAAGTTTTGTTTGCTGTCAAAATGTATCCATACAATTTTGCTATAAAATAAAATATAAAAAATTTGTTTTTTCTTTGTCACTCTAATGTAACATTTTTTTTTGTCTTTCATTTTTTCCAGCAGTCAGTAAATTTTTCGTAATGAAATACCGGCTTGACTGTTGTAAAAAAATTGTGTTAGTCGAGAAATATGGATGGATCTGTGGGGGTGGAGTAAGTTTTCTTTTTGAGGTTACCCGGCGGTTTTTTGATTAATTTTTTAAATAAATCAAGAATAATCGTAATTTTTTTTAACAAACCGTATTTACAATTGATAATGACAGTTTACCGAGACCCTATTTATGCTTTATATTTTTTTTTATGGTCCAAATATTTGAGAAATAATTCCTTCGAGTATATAATGTCTAAGGTAATTGGAAAAGGGTACAAAAAATTATGAGTACATAACATAAAACAATTAATTTATTAAATGTTTTTGGCCATTTGAACATATGTACGTACCAATTATTAAAATTTTTAATTTTTCACGTTATGTACTCAAATTTTTGCCATCTATTTTCGTTTGTCTTCAAATTATTGGTATCCACGTACCTATTCAAATATTATTTCCATATTCAGCGTTAAATATAAATGTAAAAATATATAAAATAAAAATTCATAAAAAACTTAATATCATATTCAAACGAAGTCGAATTAGATTTGAAAATAAAAAAATTGTTTTCTAGGTGTAAAATGTTTTTTAAAATTCGGCTATTAAACGCCCAGTTAATAGAAAATATAATTTTGAGAAAAAAGGAAACTAAATAAAACTATAAATTAAAATTAAATCTCTGGCTTATTTTATTTATTGTCTTATGGTTTTCGCTACAAATAAATCAAAACACCCATTTACTGTTTAGTGTTCTATATGTGTTCTTATCAGAAGTACAATTGATAGTTTCGTTGCAATAGGAATTATTCAAATTTAGTATATTTAAAATCGAACACTCCCAAATTTTTGAATTAAATAATTAAAATCTAAACGTTCTCTGCATTTAACAAAAAAATTTTACTCATAAATTCCGAAACTTGTTATGTAATGTGCTCAAACAGTCTGCTCTAGACACGAATATTAAAACATGCCTCTGCTCTCTTGAAATGTTTAATTTTAACATAAAATCGAAAAACAATTAATGGCAAGAATAAAAAAAATTCATTTATTTTCCATTTATTTAAAAAATTAATAAAAATACACGAAACTCCATATAAATATCAGCATTTTTGACAACACGTGATATCAAATTGCGAAAAAAGGATAGCAACAGCATGCGCAATATTATACCTTTATTTTCTGTATATCTTGGATTAAGCTGGTTTAAGCCGATATTCCATTGTGAAAAAATGTTTATCAGCAAAAATATATTGAGATAAAATTATAAAATCGGTGGTTGTGTGAATGAGACACCCGACTTCGTCAGTAAACATTTTTATTACAAAAAAGTTGTGGCTGTGTTAGTGTGATGCCATAATTATTGACAAAAAGTATCAAATGGAGTACTTTTTATTGCAACCCTCTAACACATCCACATAAATTTTGTGTACGGATGATAACATATTTCTCGCACACAATATTAATTTTCATAGTACGTCATTTTTATGGTAAAGATATTTTTTATTTTTTATTCTGTGACGGAAAATAAATGAAAAAAAAATAATTCTGATATGTGTGAAAATAATATTTAATTTTTTAGATAATTTTGAGAGGTGAAAATATACGAATTAAGAATAACGCATAATTTTGTTCATATTTGTTGGTTATGTTTTTGTTTGCTGTCAAAATTTATCCATACAACTTTGCTATAAAATAAAAAATAAAAAAATTGTTTTTTCTTTGTCACTCTAATGTAACATTTTTTTTTGTCTTCTTTCATTTTTTCCAGCAGTCAGTAAATTTTTCATAATGGAATACCGGCATTATGTTTGTTGGGGTATAACCACAGAAGACAACGTTGTCTTTCTTCTGTGGTATAGTCGAAGAAAAAACAGATAAACTCACTCCATTTTCATTGGCTTCACACGTAAGAAATAAAAATTGGAAATAAGGATTGATGTAAAACAAATGTAATTTTCTTTTAACTTGTTTTAAAGTATCTTATTGAATTTGAAAATAATAGAAACACAAAAGTATAAATAACCAATTTTATTTACGGCGAAATACCATGTTCGAACTAACATTGGTATTGGAACACGTGTAGTCAATTTGCGGTCTTATGGATAAAGTGGCGGGGTGTGGCCTCAAAAAGAAAACTTGCGCCATCCAGAGTTCTATTTCGCGAAAAATCGCGATAATGGCTAATCTAGACAAACATACCATAAAAGAAAACATGTTGTAAACTTGTTTACTGTTCAATTTCAATATTATAAAACGAACACGATCCAAATCACATATCAAAACCCAAAGTCTCCAAAACAAACTATGTACATATTTTGGAGACTTTATCACCCAACAAACATTTTTTTTTCATCTTTTCTTTTGTTATTTCATTTCTCTTTTAATTTAGAAAATATGGCTGCATTTTCTGGTCCATGTACGTGTGTGTAGTCAAAATAAAAAATAAATACAAGGAATAAAATAATTCTAATTTAATAAATCATATTTTTCATGAATTGTTTCATTTATTAATCATTGATACTGTTAAAATTTTGTTTTCATTTAAATTCTATTTAGATAAGTGTTATCAAGAGAAATCAATTTAATGTAGTTTAGTTTTTGTTTATAGTAGTAAATTAGGAAAAAAAAAAATTGTAATAAAAATAAATAAATAAAAGTGATTTTTGTAATTTTAATTGGGTTGAAAATTAATCCAAAAACTATAATAAAAATTTCTCTTTTTAGTGTTTGTGTATTGTTTCAAAACAAGTTGATTTATTTTAAGTTTTTTTTTGTTTAATACATTTTTTTGTTGTTCGTTCATTTATCTATTTATAAAATAAAAAAATATTGTTTTTTTGTGTAAAACTATTATGAATCTTGGTGTAATAATAAACTGTATCTAAAATATGATATAATAATGTGTAGCTATATGAAATATTAATCCAAATTTATTGTGCAATTTACGCTTTTTTTTTAAATTTAAAAAGTTATCGTGTTTTCTTTTTCAATGTCCTCAATTTAATATAAATAACAATACAAAATACAAAAAGGACATTTCAACTCAGGTGAATTTTAGAATAAATAAAAAATAAAAATGTAAAGCTCTGCTTTAGTTCAAATAACTATAAATTAATATTCTGTGAACAATTGTATGCTATATTTTAGTTTTTCATTTGATTTAACAAAAAAAAAAAGGAGGAATTTGATATGAAAGGAAAATAGAATTTGTATAGAATTAAAGGTAAATGTAAATTATTTTCTTTTCTACAGTTTCAATTTCATGTCCAGATTCATTAAAAATAGTAGAAAAGAATAAAAAAATAGTGTTTCAATTAGTCAGGGATGGACAAAATAGTCGTTTTCAATTATATTTGATAATCAATATTTGTTTTTTATTTTATTATTAAATTGACTAATTTGTCATTTTAAAAGAATTGATTTATCGTTACTTGGTTGGATTTTCAAATCCATCTATTCAACTTTATTGATCGATCTAGTTGAATCATTTCAACTAGGGTTGCCTTCTGATTACGATACGAATACGATTCTTATTTAAATCAAATAGGAATCTTATACATTCAAATTCTTATCGTTTCCGAGATTTTTGAATTAATTTAGTTGGACAGTTATTGATTTATTGATTAACTGAAAACTTAGCGAAAGATTATAAATGTAATGTAAAGCATAATAATTTTGATCTATGGATTTTAACAATTTAAAATTGACATTTTGGGCAAAGTATCAGAAAGTTTAGACTTGAGATTACATTATAATAAGTTAGAGGACATTATCCGGTATATATCAATAAGTTATCAACTCGAACGTTTTACTCTGAAGATGAGTTTGAACCGCGTCTGTCGAAGTTTATTTCCGGCATTGAACAGTTTGACACGGTTTTGTGCCTTTGTGCGACCTAAACCTTAAAACGATTTTCAATTTATTTTGTTTTAAAAGTAATTGTTGTATTCTGTACTGATTATTATCCAAGAAATAAAAAAAATTACAACAGCAATCGTACTAGATAGACCAAAAAATAGTTTAGCACCCAAAAAAATTAGCGGTTAAACAAATCTTAACCAAATTTTTAGTTTTAATACCTGCCACAAGAGTCGAATTGACAAGAAAATACACGAAAAAAAAGTAGACCAAATTTCGGTTAATTTTTGCTGTTGCTTTGACCAGCCGTTAACCAAATAAACTACCTAACTTATTTTGGTTGAAAGCAATACACTTTATGCCGCTATCCAATTAAACAATCATAATCTATGCCTACTCTTTAAACCCTGAAATTAAAATACCTCTGACACCGCTGCTGGCGTTACCACACTCTTCCCCAGATAAAATATTTGTTTTCTCTAATGCCGACTGATGTCGAACTCGTGACGTCCGGCACTTCCTCTAACGAGGTGATTGTTTTGTTGTTCGACTCATACAACGTAGTTAACAGCTTCATCACGACTCATTTTTCACCGGCAGCCATTCAAACCTATTGTTTTGAAGCAAGGATTTGAAATAAATGGCGTTTCCGACATTGAACTTCTTCCACTTGGCTCCGTGATAATCGTTGAACTGATTTTCCATTCTTGATCGAATCCGTCTTCGTCTTCAGCTCATTTCCTATCATCAGATAGGATGAGATCAAGATTTTGATTGCAGTCCATTGGTGCTGACACAGGATTGCATTCCATCATATTGAAACGATTTAGCACTTTCTTTGCGTATGCCTCTTGATGTATGCGAATTGACCCATCAGGTGACCGTTCAATTTGAAGACCAAGAAAATATTTCGCTTCGGACACTTTTATCTCGAAATGTTTCTGTAGGTAGGCGATGATTTCATCAATTTCATTTGTATTGTTCGTCGCTATCAAGCCATCATCAACGTAAATGGCAATAACTGTCAGTGTGTCCTCCTTTTGACGAACAAAAACGCACGCATCGTATGCAATTTGTTTGAAATCGAACTTACGAATGAACGATGTAAATTTCTGGTTCCAGCATCGTGATGCCTGTTTTAGTCCATACAAGCTTTTCTTCAACTTGCAAACGCATTCACTGCCGTCCTCATATCCGACTGGCTGTTTCATGTAGACGTTTTCTTTCAGTTCACCATACAAAAATGCCGTTTTGACATCAAACTGTTTCAATTGCATTCCGTTCATCGCTGTTAGTGATAAAATCAGACGAATCGATGTGTATCTGGCCACTGGACTAAACGTCTCCTCATAGTCTACACCGTACTGTTGTGTAAAACCACGAACCACCAAACGCGCTTTGTATCGTTCAATTGTGCCATCTGGGTTCTGCTTAACTTCGAACACCCAGCGATTATCAATTACCTTTTGATCTTTCGGTGCTTCAACTAACTCCCACGTCTGGTTTTCGATGAGTGCATTGTATTCATCGTCCATTACACACTTCCACTGTTGTGTTTGCTCTGAACCAATTGCCTCATCATACGTTGCTGGTTCATACATGATAGCCAAATAACCCGATGCAATTAAACGATCTGGTGCATTGACTGTTGTACGTAAACTGTATCGATCGTTGTGTCGCTTCTCAGGTGTTTCATCTGAGTCTCCTTCAGACGATATAAAATGTTCATCATTTTCGACTTCTTGATCATTTGCTGGCTCGTCCACTTGAACTTCGTCCGTTTGATCTGTCACTTGAACGTCGTCCACTTTCGATTCATCGTGAATCGTATATTTATCGGATTGTTCGTTGAACTTGACATTGCAGCTCATGATAAATTTATTGCTATCTGGATCATATAGACGAAAATTTTTGGTTGTGGGCTCGAATCCAACTAAGTGAACTTTTTTTGCTTTTGGATCCCACTTCTTTCGACCAGTTTGCTTTAGAATTTGTACGAAACATTCTGTTCCAAAAATTTTGATGTGACCCAAATACGGCTTTCTATCAAACCATTGTTCATATGGCGTAGTACCAGCACAATTTCTGTTGGTTGTGCGATTCAATAAGTATGTCGCTGTACGTACCGCTTCTGGCCACAGTGATTTCGGCAAACCACTTGCAATGAGCATGGTCCGTGCACTTTCTTGAATAGTACGATTGTCGCGTTCAATTCGACCGTTTTGCTCTGGAGTGTATGGTGTGATACCCTCAAACTGTATGCCTTCGCGTTGCAAAATGTCGATCAACACCTTTTGATTGAAAAACTCCTTTCCATTATCGAATCGAAAACTTGTTGCTTCATCCTTCACCAGCATGAAATAGCGCATACCGTTAATTCCATTAACTTCGCTTTGATCGCACAAATCCACGTGC
Organism: Tipula vernalis; assembly: GCA_958295665.1. Classification (NCBI taxonomy): domain Eukaryota; kingdom Metazoa; phylum Arthropoda; class Insecta; order Diptera; family Tipulidae; genus Tipula; species Tipula vernalis. Next base: position 10,922,572 of record OY282559.1, on the reverse strand, counting down.
ATGTACTCTCCTCTCGATGACGCTCGTTTTTCGGATTGCTTGTGTGATGCTCTGGTCATTTTTCCGTATTGACAATCCTCACAGAAAAAATTCTCTCTGTTAGTCAAATCAACGCCCGTGACCGAACCATCGTTGCACATTTTCTTGATTGAATCAACATTTACGTGTCCAAGTCGTCGATGCCAATGTTGCAGAGAAACAGCTGCCGTGTTTGCGTATTCGTTTATTCGCAAACGAAAATCCATTTTGAGCCGATTCTTTGAATCTTTCTTTCCGACTGCAACAACTTTGTTTTTATCGTCGATGAATTTGCAACCATCCTTTTCGATTAAAACTTTGATACCTTTATCCGTCAATACGCCCGTTGAAAACAAATTTTCACAGAGTTCAGGAACATACAGCACCTTTTCCAAACGAACCACTGATTGTCAACTCTCACGTCAATAAGAATTGTACCGATTGCTTCGATTGGTAAAAGGCACTTGTTTGCAACTTCGACTTTCAATGGTCCCGTGTATTTTCGTAGCTCTGAAAACCACTCTTGATGAAATGTCATGTGTTTTGATGCAGCTGAATCGGCATACCAATTATCCGATTTTTCATCCTTCTCGACTGTCAAGACGGAACACCATGCCATTTCATTGCCATCTTTGTTGCTTTTGCTTTTATCACCCTTGTCCGATGATTCCCTGAACTTTGGACAAACTTTATCCTTAGCCCAATGGTCCTTCTGACCACAGGCATTGCACTTCGTTTTCTTCTTAATTTCATCGATTTTCGACTTTGGCTTTGAATCTTTGGGTTTGAAGTTCTTCTTTGTTTTCGCTGAAAACGCTGCACCCGAACTGCTGACTTCGTCTTTTTCCAAACGATCCAAATTCTCTTCCTCCAATTGTAATGACGACATCAATTCAGTGAGCTTACTATTCGCTGTGGTATTGTACCATACCGTCTTGTAATTGTTGAATCTCGGTGTCAATCCAGTGATAATGCGTGATACTCTCAAATTTTCACTCAATTTTTCCTTTTGCTGTTCGAGTTCGGACGCCAATTGAGTCACGCGCGTATAAAACGCCGTTACCTTTTCATCATCACGCATTTTTGCTGAAAAGTACTCCTCGTACAAAATCATTACACGAATTTCGGAATTCTTTTCATAAACGCTGCTCAGCTGATCCATCATTGCTTTCGCCGATTTACAATCTAAAACAAGGTTTGCGTTGTCGTTGTCAATTGACTGAATAATTGCATTCATGGCTTTACCCTCATTTTTACTGTATTTGCTCTTGTCTTTCTCATCTGCTGTTGCTTCATGAGGTTCTTTGCCTTCAATATTTTCCGTCAATTCACGAGATCTCATGTATGCAGTGATTTGAAACTTCCATAACTTATAATTCGATGCACCTTTCAAAATGTGACCGGTAAAATTATTTTCGTCTTTGTCACCCATGATGAAATATTTTCAGTTGAAAAACGCACAGAGGACTGTGTAAACACGAACAAAAAGTAGCCGCTGCTTATTTATCTGTTATTAGAATTCGATGACGACGATCGACTGCTGACGCGCACTGAACTGTAAACACCATGCGGCAATCTTTCACACTGTTGTGAAATTCAATTGTTTCACTCGACGATGATTTTCTATTTATTTCAACTATGAATTTTACGGGATTTTTCCGACTTTAATTCACTTCTTTTTATTAAAAAAAATGCTAAAACAAACGTTTTGAGTACTTTTTCATTACGCTATGACAAGACGACTTGGGAAATCTACTAAACACTTTACACAATATCGACGTTGTGGCTAAATGTTTCTTTTCTTTTAATTATTTTAAGCCTACTGGGCGGCCATAACCGTAATTTAGCTATTTTACGCAGAAATAATTATAACAATAAAGAAAAGTCAGGACGTTTTATATTATACTGAAACTCTCTTTTATGGAGCGTATTTTATTATCGATGGTTACTGTTTGAGAAAAGGTTATGAAGTGAAGTAGAGACTTTGACATATTATAAAACTGTAACTTGACAGTGTGACAAGTGTTGCCAAGTTTGGTTACAATGTGAATTTCAATACGACCGTTCGACTGTTGGATATATGGTGCCGTAGTAATATGCTAAATGCCATTTTCGTTACACATTTTCTTGAAACAGTCGGAAATGAACTGTGGGCCATTGTCACTATCGATGCTGATCACAAAGTCCGTGGCAATCGTATGTTTCCTGCAGGTTTTTCCTATGTTATACTATTCATCATGAAAAGTTCTGGACAATTGCTAATTGCATTCACGATAACTACTAAATTAATGGAATCCATGTGAATGCGGATCCATTGGCCGTTATGCCTTAGCCGTGCTTACAGTGTTTATTTTCGAATTGGTTTCACAAATGCCGCATCTTCTGACGTGAGTCTCGATGTCGCTATCAATCCTGGGCCAGTAAACCTTGCTTTGCGCTATCAGCTTCATGCATGCTGTCCCTGGCTGACCCGAATGCAGTTTTTCAAGAATAGCCCCATGCAGTTTAAATGGCATTACAATTCGTTCACCATAAAAAACACTCTTCTGCCAATGAAAGCGACATACGGAGCGGGAAATACTTCGCTCTGCCCCCACGATCCTGATTAGGCTCCTTTTTTCTGGCCAACCATGTTTGATGAACTCAGCATTGCCGTTTCAGTCTGAATTGTTGCGAACTTGACAGGCGATTCGATTGCAAAACAATCTGCGTCAATGCGAATTGTTGAAATGATGACACCTTCCGGTTCTGGGGCTAATTCTGAATTCGATTCGAACGTAATCGACTCTTCGAAATATAAGATTCGTATTTGATTTAAATATGAAACAAACGAATCTGATTCAATTCAAATAAGAATCCAATTTTTCGAAGAGTCGAATACAGCCGGCTGGCCTCGGTTGTGTGTTAATGACCCTTGAAAGAAAATTAGTGTTCGAAAAACTTCGTACTGATGTATTTGGGATCAAAATTGTAGGCAAGTGTTGCAGACATCATTTTTCGGATCCAAACGCTGCCAGTAATGGCTGGTGATCGGTACATAGCTCGAACTTCCGGCCATAGGTATAACGATGAATGTTTTCAAGCACGAACACTAGCGCAACGGTTTGCCCTGGTTCCATTGTTCCTTCCTATGGATCTCCAGTATTTCCGACTTATTGCATCGCGACGAACGACCATGCCCTTGTCATTTATGAGGTTGCTTTTATGAGGTCAGCGATATTTACCAGCTCCTGCAATGTAAATCTTTGTCCTGTGGCTGCCTGTATTTCTGTGAATTAGGTATCTCTTTTCCAGTGTGATCGAGTCCTGCGGTTTGTCCATGCCCTTAACGAACAGCAGAACCTTGAAATTCTTCTAGTTTTCCCACTTGCTTTCGTCCATAAATGTGCTTCAGCTCTTTGTCGGCAACTTCCAGTGTAATCTCCATTGGCTTACGCGGCAAAATAATGTTGGCAAATTTTTGTTAATCTTGCGAATGTTGCGTTTTTTTCTGCATAGTATACGATTGGACAAATGTTTAATGATTGAGTACCCTTGCTTTCTAGGTATCTGCGTGCCTTGCTGCTGGTTTACGAGAGGCTCTAACAATGGTTTCATGAGTTCCTCTTTTCGCTGGGGCTCAGCCTCATGCTGCTGTTTATTCAATTGCATTTGTTGCACAAACTTTTCACTAGCTTTTCCTAGTTCTATTTTTCTCGTCGCCACTGCTGTAATCTGTACTGATTAGATTCTTCAATTTTTGGGCAAGGTTATATAGAATAATGTGACCTTTATTTATTAACTCCGATCCATTAGCTGTCCAATAAAACAATGATAATCTATGTTGCTATCGAAATAAACAATCGTAATCTATGCCAACTTTTTAACCCTGAACTCTACTTTTCACCGCTACTGGCGTCATCGCTACTGCCGTCACCACAGTAATGCACAGTGCTGTTGCATTTCTATTGCGACCCTTCGAATTCCATTAGGGAGGGATACATAAGAAATTTTGTAAGTTCTGATTATCAGAGGTGACGCGACGATGCAAAATATATACACTAGCCAAACTATCAAATGCGTCCTAAATTTAGAAAACAATTTTTTCTCTAATTAGGCAACAATTAGCTAGGTGCCTAATTAATTCTGAATATTACAAAGAAGGTATCGGCGTTCAGAATTATTTAAATCAAATACGAATCTTATACTGTGAAGAGCCGAATAAGTTCGAAACGAATACATTAAAATCGGTATCTTATTCAAGAATAGCTCCCTAAGAATTTCCAGAAATTGCAATTTAGAAGAGATAGTTAAGCATTCCAGATCAGATCAATGTCAAAGGGAATGACGAAAGATCTTAATTAATAGCTCTGAAGCGGCCGAGTACCACAACTTGCAAAGAGGGTCCAATGCTAAGCGGCTTTCGGGAGTTCTCTGATTTAGTATGTGAATAATTTTTGAAAAATGTTCTAATTTCTATGGGTGAATATCAAAAAATTTTCAAAGCGGTGCTTTGGGCCTATCCTCTAAGGCATAAATCGAATTAAACTAACATTTCCAAAATTTGTTATTCTATTTAAAAAACTTGATTTTTTGGGATTCATTTTTTTTTGTGGGGTTATCACCATCAACCTCGCTGGTATGCTATCTCCCACATTTGATCCCTAAATTCAGATGTAGTTGGTTTGGTGTCATCTACAGCGACCTAGTAGAACTATTACACCGAACCATGTTCTTTATTATACGCAACATTTCGCATTTATGGTATTAATTGATTTAAGGGCTTCATAGTTATACAGCTGAAAATAAATCAGACTGAAACGAATGAATTCTGTGTATGGAAACTTACTGGATGAATTGTATAGAATAAACGAACGAATTGAAAACAGACGGAAGAATTGATTCAATTCAATTTCCTTTCGTTTCACCTTACCGGTTATGTTTATTTTTCGTGAAATGTCAAAACAAACAAGATTTGTTCTTTAAATGTGTACATGAAATATTACAGAATATTTAAATGCACAATTTTTAGCAGAATGATTTATAAACAAAGTTCAAAACACTTCAATTCGATTACATAACTAGCCCTTTCCCCTAGAATAGGCCCATGCGATCGATCAAGTATTTAAGTTCAATTTGACTCTTCTCAGAGCTGACAAAACTCTTGAGACTGCACCGAATTAGAACAACTTTCTATCACCCCAATAACTTAATGAAGCAGCTGAATATTTACGTCGAAACAACACTAACGGCCTTAGTAATTTTATGTGCATTACAGTTCCGAACAACTGTGATCTTTGTTGGCGGTAGTGGCGGATGAATGACAAAAAGCCGACAGACGAAACCACAAACAATATAATTTACATAACCAACATAATTTACGACAGTTGATGTTGTTTCAACGATTAGGCTGGCAAATCATACAACTATAAAATCTTTCGTGATGGTTTTACTGCGTATTCTTATCTGTAGTTTCATGTAATCGGATATAGGTTCCTTGAAAACATACACTCATACTTATTTTTACACTTCATTTTACACCATGGGAACGTATCACCGTGTAAACACAGGTTTAGGAGTATTTTCTTCCTCAAAAATTAATGAGCAGTGATGAAGAGCAACGTTTAAGAAATGTTTGCAACATTGGGCTGTTTGAATTCGTCCAATCTTTCGATTGACGTTCTTAACATTTTTTAACTTGTTACATAAATAAGTTTTTTTTAATTTAAATTTATTTCAGCTTTTTAATTATACATTTTCTGTCAAGATCTCGACTTTGTCACTAAATAATTTTTATTTTTTTGCGATACTTTATCTGTTGTGATAAATAGGAACAGTAATGAAATTTATTCTGATAGGTTGAGACCACAAAAGGCAAAGCAAAATTGAAAAAGCGAAATAGTGTACCATTTTACAAACGGTATCCAATGAGAATGAAGATTTACTGTACAACATTTGTATCAGTTGTTTAAAGAGCGGTGATTTTTATAGATCTGTACAGATCTTTTATCCAGATTATGTCGAAATTAGTCTAATTAAATACAATTTATTTTAGTTTCTCAAAATTTACAAGGCAGATCGTGAATTCTTTTATGTTTGCTTATTAATTTCCACCGGTTCTTAAGTAAAGCTCTAATTTTCCAATTGGAGAGGTTATCCGAGTGAAGGGTCCTACTAAAAATCTGATGAATATTTTATGCTAATTTTATTGTAGATCAACGAATTCAAGACCTACCCTACCGTCTTTTAAAAATTTTAGTAAGCCCAATTTAGGTAAACCAACTTCGGCTTAATCTGGATAAAACATCTGTTGTGAGATTTAAGAAAAACAACCCGGTTAAAATGTCATAAAGGACTGTAATTAGTTATTCGAAGACAAAGAATGTCAAAAGAAAATATGGAAAAGGGAGATCAAGCCGTACTGATAAACAATTGGAAATAAAAGTGATCAGAGTACCACGGCGTGAAGATATATTACAAACTACGGCAATCCGACGAAGCCGAATGCTTTTCAAGCTTTTGCTGGACAAAAATATATAATTGCTTGGTGATTGATGATGAAACCTACGTGAACGCTGTTGTCAAATCACTGTCAGGTAACAACAATTATTCTGGTTAACACTTTTATTAAATTCAACTAAGGCAAAGGAATTTTGTGAAATTTTGTGAATCGTGATAGTAAGCCTTTGGCTGGGCTTAACAAAACTGGGTTGGTTTGAAAATAGCTATAGTAGTTAAGTTATTTGCAAATTTCAATTTTATGTATTCGATGTTTTTTTTTGTAGATAAACCTTAATAATAAATAAATATCTAAATCTTATATTTTTATTCTTCTTTTAAATTTTAGATTTCATTTCATTATCATCCCAACCAACAAAATTATCACTATATTGCCATCATCACATCAAAATCAGTGAATTATATCCATAATTAGAAATAATCTAATCTTATCCTTAATTTTTATTATTTGTGGATAAAATCAAAAATTTAAATTAATTTAAGCATAACAAAATCCTATATCGTCGCAGGAAGATTTGTGTGAAAAACGAAGATTCTTTTGAATAAGCCTCCCTTTGTCGACAGAGGACGTTAATCTCGAGATGTCGCAAGGGGCAGGTGCATCATCCGGCAGTAGTACAACAGAATTTCGTGAATACCAGTGGGCATATTCAATTATGGATTCATCCCGTGTATCAACTTGTCTAATATCAATGTTACTAATTGTCTATGGTAGCTTTAGAAGTTTAAATATGGAACAAGAGGCTAGAGAAAGGCAAGAAAAGAAAAGACAAAATGAAAGTATGAATAATTTATTAACGGGCCAACCAATTCCGCAAGAACAAAGTTAGTTACAAAAATATTCTTAACAAAAAAAAAATGCATTTTCTTATTTAAATTAATGTTGAAAGTTTTTATTACAGATAAATTTGCCACATTGGATACGATGCATGCTCTATGTCTTCCATTAGGGGCGTCAATTTCACTTTTAGTTATGTTCTTCTTTTTTGATTCCATGCAATTATTATTCGCAGTGTGTACAGCAAGTAAGTACTTCCATCATAAAGAAAAATGTTATATTTTCTTTTCTTTTTTTGTTCATTTGATTTGGAGTTTTATTTCGATATTTTGATAAATATCTATAGATTGAATAAGAATAGGCCAAGGCTAATGAATGATAAAATTTTTTTGTGATAATAATTTATTACTGAAATCAAAAGTTTGCACTCATCGTTAATCTGTTTCTTCTCTGCCTTGTTCAACGCTATTGCATAAAATTTAATAAATTCAATGACCTCACACAAATTATTCGAGTTTTAAATTGCCATTCTTATATATAATTTGATGGGATTCATTCACTACTTAAGTGATACGATTTAAAATCATATTCACTTCGCAATTATGTATTCAATGGTTACATGTAAAATTTATATATTTCTGTTCTATCAGCAATTTTCTATCCCAGCGATTAATGTATTTCTTTTTAGTTATAATTTTGTTTTCTAATTATTATCTTACATAATTTGGTTTTTGTTTTTGGTTTGTGTGTTTGGTTTTATACTTTATCATTTTGGAAAGATACAAAAACCAAACAACAGCAACAAATGAAAAAAACAAAAAGAAACGAAATTTCATGCTTCGATTATTCATACAAACGAATATTATTATTACATATTTCAACAGGTATCGCAGTGTTGTAATTCAAATAATAGTCGGTTTGAAATGAAATTCTTTGTAGATCTATTTTGGGGATCGAACGGAGTCTGACCTTATACATTTCGAAATGCAAAATTTTTTTTTATCTCTTTTTGAAATTTTCACAGTTTTATACATTTAGATTAGATAAATCAAAAAATTAAAAGTTTATCTAAGATGATAAGTGTCAGAAATAGCAGACATAAGTTGTACAAATAGATGCATTGTGAAAAGTCAAAATGAGAATAATATTCTACTTTTTGTATCTTCTCTAAAACCATCAAATTTGACTTAAGCGGTTACGCATTGTGGTCACAGTCTATGGCCTGTTAATTAAATCCACAGACCGATAAGTAAGAGTAGGGGTTATAGCCGTATTCTCTCGATTTCGCCGAAGCGATTATTCTAAGTATATATATGTACATATAGGACAAGAATCGTTGTTTTGTTGTTCTATTGCAAAAAATCAAAAATTTTTCTTGATTGAGTTCACCACTAAATTTAATGATAGCATTTTTTTTTTGTAAAGGGTTTAATGGTGTTCAAGTTCTAACCAACTTAATGGTTTAAGTTATGATTTTGCTCAAATTGCAACCCTACTTCGACAGAATACATTTGTACGACATTCTTAGAGAAATGAGCATTTTCTGTAGAGATGTCTGGCCAAAATAGCGCCCTTCCGTAAATCAGGAAAGTATTGGCTGGAACTATGATCACGTCAATCTATTAAACAATTTTCTTCATCAGGAAAATAACTTCTATCGGTGTTGCCGTCTCCAACGTATGTATGTCGTTTGCTGTTTTGTCAAGACGTTCATCATTTTTAGAAAATTGTATGTGATGTTTGCACTTCGACCTAACTTTTAGCTTTAATTCGAAGAATTTAAATTTTCTGGTTAATCTCTATTTTGGCCTTTTCAGCCATTGTTATATTTTTCTGCAACCCATTTTTGGAAAATTTAAGAGGAACGTATTTTACTCTAATGATTAGGCAGTGATTGTAACTTAAATCGCAAGGGCGTGCTGCAGCCTTAATAAACTAAAGGAGTTTGAAGCGAGGTAGGAGGAATACTGACCTAAAATAACAGCCCTGGCGTTAAATAATACTTGAGAGCTAACTCCGGCGAACCCGCGCAGCTGGCTCTCAGCTGGTTCGTACCTAGGTGTAAACGAACTTTAGTGATCCTCGAATTAGGTTCACCAACAAAAACTCTTGCTATACGGCGTTTAGAATTGGCAAGTCACTTTTGAACACAAATAAATGAGGACCAATTTAAATCAGTTACTGCGGTAAAAGTTCGTGTTGTTCTTAAATGGGCATTTTTTGTTTATTTCTCCCTTACTCAATTTGAATAACAATATAGAATTAATAATCTAAACATAAAACAGTGAGTGAGGATTGATTGGCCCGCAGTCTGAGCGTTAAGAAGAGTTAATTACAGTTTGGAACATTTCGAAGAGATTTTCAATGTTTGTTGCACATGAGGGTTGTGACCCACAAGAATATAATTACAGGATCGTTTCCAGAAAGATTATGGCCCAATTCGTCTACGTGAATGGTATTCTCCAAAATGTTATGTACCCTTTTTCAGAAGACAATACGATCTTGAGATGGGTCTACATGCAAGACAATGTGAGCTTAAACATACCTCTAGAAAGGAAAAACAGTTTTTCAGGGACAAAAATATCCAACTTTTGACTTGGCCAGCGCAATCTTCCGGCCTCAATTCAATTAAGCCTCTTTGGAAGAATTTTAACATTGATGTGGCCTGCAAGGAAATGTAGGCAAAAATAGGCAACCACTTTGGTTGGCTCTTAAAGAAGGCTGGGAGTCTATACCTGTGAAACAATTTTGGAACTTTAAAAATTCTATGCCAAGAAGTTCCCAGGCAATGATTCAAAATAAAGGACAAGCCACTAAACAATAGGACCTTAAGAATTCTTAACTAAAAAACCAAATATAATTTATTTTATTCGTTTATTATTTATAATTTTGTGACAACCCATCCCCCCTCCTCAGCCGAATGTTCTAGAATCTTTATGGCGGAAGGATAGTTTGAACATAAAGTAAATAAGTAAAATTGTAAAGCTATCGATAAATTGATTAAATTTGAAGAGATTTTTAGATTTTCCGATTATTGAATAATTCAATTAGTAATGAGACACCCGGCCCTATAATAGGGCTTAGCTACAGGTACTTTATACTATAAAATACGTAACATGATTAACTATAACTGAGGTTGACATGCACCCCAATTCATATAGTCGGTATCACGTCATTTTTTATGACTGTAGTCACACAAATGAAATTACAAATCAAGGTCTTCCCAAGGTCAAGTTCGTGTTTTAAATTAAATTATTTTACGGCAAATTATTTTTAATTAAGCTTAGTTTAATTAAGCTTAGTGCATTCAAACAATTAAAAAATAATGTTCGAGTTTAGGATTCAATCACCATGTGTGCTTCATGTTCACATTTTGTTCGATCTCAGTAAACATTCTTCATTCTAGCCTCAACGAATATATCGGCTAAGCGAAATTAAATTCCATGTATTTTAATTGAAATTGTGAAATTAAAAATATTTTACATTTAATTGATTTTTTAAATATTTTTATCTTGTTTCAGTAATCGCAACCGTCGCATTAGCATTTCTACTATTACCAATGTGTCAATATATAATACGTCCATGCTCGGATGGCAATCGTATATCATTCGGAATATGTGGACGTTTTACAGCGGCTGAATTATTTAGTTTCTCATTAGCTGTATCAATATTATGTGTTTGGGTATTAACAGGGCATTGGCTATTAATGGATGCAATGGGTATGGGTTTATGTGTTGCATTTATTGCATTCGTACGATTACCCAGTTTAAAAGTATCAACATTATTACTAACTGGTTTATTATTATATGATGTATTTTGGGTATTCTTCTCATCGTACATATTTAGTACAAATGTCATGGTTAAAGTTGCAACGCGTCCAGCAGATAATCCCGTCGGTATTGTTGCACGAAAATTAAATTTAGGTGGAATTGTTAAAGAACCACCAAAATTAAATTTACCCGGTAAATTAGTATTTCCTAGTATACACAATTCGGGACATTTTTCTATGTTAGGTTTAGGTGATATTGTTATGCCAGGTTTATTATTATGTTTTGTATTACGTTATGATGCGTATAAAAAAGCGCAATTTATACCGGGCGACAATGGGGTACCAATGCCAAAAGGAATGAGTTCAAAATTAACATATTTTCATTGTTCCTTACTGGGGTGAGCTAAACATTTATTTATGGTTTACATTCGTACATAACATAATTTTCATTTTCTAGTTATTTTTTAGGACTTTTAACAGCCACTGTTAGCTCGGAAATATTTAAAGCTGCACAACCTGCCCTACTCTATCTTGTACCATTCACATTATTACCATTATTAACAATGGCTTATCTAAAGGTAATACACGAGAATTAATAACTAATTAGATGTTTATTTATTCAATTATTATATTTATACAGGGTGATCTCCGACGAATGTGGAGTGAACCATTTATCATACAGCAATCGTCTAAACAGTTAGAAGTATAAATAAAAAATAATAATCTCGCCATCCCTTGTATCTCATTCACAACTTCCTCTCTCTCTCTCTCTATCATGTTCATCATTTAATATATTAGTATATTAATTTAACACAGTTTAAATTTAAAAATTTATACTTTTTATTTTTAAGCAAAATAATTATTAATTTTAAGTAAACTCTAAATTAATAACTATTTAAATTAAAATAAAAGATGTTAATTATAAAAAACGTTACACTAAGAACAAAAAAACATTTATTTGTAAATTAAAATAAACAAAAATGAAATTAAATTTTAGTTTAAATTATAAGGATAAAAAAAAAAAAAAACTAATTAAGGAACGGATATACAACACTCTGCACTAACAAAAAGGACGAAACTAATAAATGTTAATTGCAAATAATAATAAAACATAAATGTTCTATAAATATATTTTTACAATTTAACAAAATAGTGTGTTAAAAAAACTACCAAAATTCGGGGTTTGGCAGCTGGAATTAGGCATTTTAAAATTTTTTTTTTTTTTTTGTTCAGTTTTATAAGTAAGCTATGTTTGATGAAAATATGAATTGTTTGTGTTTGATCTAATTACTTTTTTGAAAACGTTTACCTATTTTTATTTCCTAAATTCGAATTAATTTTAATTAGAACTGAATAAATTTAAAATTATAAAAGGCATTAATCTAACAAATTCTAATAAAATGTGATTTTATTATAAATATTAAAATATAAATTTTTAAGACATGAAATTGATGGATACGATAGATGATTTTTGTTGTTGCTGTTGATTGAGTTAAAATAAGGATTCTTAATTTTGTTGAACAAAAGAGTGTATGCACATCGATTTCTGGTAATTTAATCTGATCTCTTTTCACATAATATTCATACTACTCCAAAATTAATTACTCCGTCCATTGTGTTCAGACACAATTTATAAAAGAAAGTAATGTACGAGAGGATTCATAATAAAAGGAGCGCATTTAATTTACTTTTATAAATACTTTCACACATATTTATTATGTATTATAATTTTATCAGCGAAATTAGCTCAAAAAAAAAAAAAAAATCTAAATTTATATACGATTTTACTGGAATCGAACAAACAAATTTTCAATTAAATTATCAAAATTTTTATTTTCGATTCAAAATACATCCCAATCCTATTTGTTTTTGTTCTTTTCAGAAATAAAGAATAAAATTATTATATGAATTTAAATTTTAATTATACTTTACATATAATATATTTTTAAAATTTTATTATTACTAATTATTATTTTTTATAGTTAAATGTAAAATTTTTTAGAATTTATATATGAAAATATTAAGAAAAAAAAAAATTAATTAAATAAGTAAATAGTATATTTATATGAGATAAATTAACTTAATATAGTTTAATTATTCGATATTAATTAAGGAATGAAACGAAACGAAGGTGTGAGGTTTCTTCGCCAGCAAGTAAGTACAGATCTGATACTAAGTAGGTAAATCTAGAAGGAAAAGACGGACCCAATCAAAATATGCAATACGCTCCCTACCGAATATTCTACTTGATCAGAAACGCTATTAATCAGTCAAGAAATTGGATTATTTCAAGACGAATTAAATCGGAACATTTTATCATATAAGCATGTTTAGACATGCAATTTCCAGTAATATACTATATGCTTTCTAAATCATATTCATTGAATGGAGACATTTATTTTCGTTGTCAATCTGGGTAGAAAAGCAATTTATTTATTTTATTTATTTTATTTAATAGTTACAAAACAATTTAGTTAGTACACCAATCCCACTTACACAATCCACTTTGAGCTTTAAGCTCATTTATAGCAGATTGAGCAAGATGAGGTATGAGTATCTTTATTGTAAAAGATCTAACAGCGTTATCCTGAGAATTCAGCCAAGACTGGATTTTTGGATCTACGACATCATTTGCAGGATACCTTTTTCCACGACTTTTGAAACACTCGAAACAGCACTTCAGTGATCCACGGCTGACGCATGTTCCAATTTTACTTAATTCAGAATTTTTAAGATTAATTTTTTTTGTCGTACAATAATTTTCAAAATTATATTTAATTATGGTGTATATTTTAATTTAGATGCCGGAATTTTTTTTTATTTTTTATTTTGTGAAAGAAATATAAAAACGACGTCTGCTTGACTTGAAAGTCAAAGCCTACAATCCACAATCAATTCATGAGCCTACAATCTCAAAGCACAACATAATATTCTTTCAATCTGCTCAATTGATTAGCTGTCCCTAATTTTTTTCAATATATATTCGCCAACGTATAGCAAATTCAAATGAATTGAGAAGATCTGTGAAAATTGCGAGCGGCAAAGGTGGGAGCTAATTGCTTGAATTTGTTCCAGAATTACCTAAAATCATACTCGACGTTGCACCTTCTGCGATCGGTCGAAATAAACATTAGCTGCCATTTCAGCGACTTGTCTACATGGAAGCAACATGTGCCGTAGAATTCAAGAAACAGATATAACAGCCAGCAGTGAAGATTTTGATGACATACGATAGTTTACATCATGAAATGTGAATTGAATTATATTAGGTTAATTTATTTTGTTGAAAGGTGATGCATGGAAACAATAAAACTTGGAAGATAGTGAAACTTACAGAAAAATGATAAAAATATTAAATGGAGAAAATCGTGCTTGGCACACGTTTGAAAACAAATAAACCAGACCAATCAGGTTAATGGCTAAAAACATACATTTTATTCTCAACATATTTATGTTGACCCTCAACAAATATGTGGGAAAACATAATGCTAGAGATTCTGCTAAAGCTTAAAATGTACAGCCTAAATGCATTCGCTGTGGAGAAGAACTGCAATGTTGATATTGAATTGCAAAACATTAGCAATAAAAATTACGCGGAAGCGATCATTCAAGATGAATGAAGCTCCCCATGGACAAACCTATAAAATGAATTACGCTCATAACAGAAATCAGTTGCAATTTTACTACCATTGAGTAAACATTTAAAATAATTTACTTATTACTTGTGTGAAAAGTTGAATCAAGTTGAAAAATATGTGAAATCATGATATTCATATCCGCCTCAAGTAAAAAAGGCTGGCCCAAATCAGCTGAAAGCGATGTTCGCAAGCGATTTGTCACCAAACGTCACGAGCTCAATTATTATTCATAAAAATAAAAATGTGCGGCATAGCTTAACAAATTCTAAATGCTCAAAAAAATGCTTTACCAGGCAATTTAAATCAAAATGACCTAAAAATAAATTTAAGGGTGGGTTTTTTGGTGTGTTGAACAATTAAGAAAATAAATGTGCATTGTCGCCAAGATGACAATAACACAAACGGTGATGTAGGTCAGTGTTTAGTGCAAACGGGAATAGACCGGTATATTACTGTTCGATCAAAACGAAGGAGATGCCCTAGATTAGCGGTCAGTGCAAGCGCGAATAAATTCACTAGGCTAGCTAGCGTTGAATTAACGCTTGATAATAGGTTTTTTTGTTTGGTTGTTGAAGACCCGCCGCCCGAAAAGTTTCAAAAAGTGAGAAACTGCCACCAATCTATTAGAGGGAAGAATCGAAAAGTTAGTAAATTTTCACCCCTATTATGATTCGAGAGTCTATTGACAATCGACACGACTGTATGGCGTTTTCGTTTTTTCATTTGTTAAAAACAATACGAAAAAGGAAAAGTTAAGAGACGGAGTCGACAATCATAGGGAAAAGGGCTACGTGGATGCAAACGATGAATAAAGTCTTCCAATGCAAATCTATTACCAACATTGTTAATCGGCAGTAAGCACCTCAGCCATTATTCCGTCTGGAATTAGAACCAGACAGTAAAAAGAACAAAGGTAACATGCAATATTTTACCTAAAATATCTACGACACGTATGTTTGTCTTATATGTGGTGAACTCTTAAACTGAAAGGTTTGCAAAAGAGGAAGCATAATTAAGAAAATGCTGCAACTGCTTGTAAACGTTGTAAGTTGTAGTTGTAAACAGAAACGTTCAAAATGGAAAACAGTTTCATACGCAAGTGTTCCTAAAGGTACAAATCAAAGTGCAAGTAAGTCAAGAGGGAAACATCTCTATTTCTTTAATCAAGTTGACTAACATGTTGCAAAGTTTCATGGCGAGTTTGTAGAGAACCATGGCTCTAATGATGTAGAATATGAATACGTTGATGCAGAGAGTCGCAAACAAATATGATTGTCCTCAAAATAGCCATATGCAAACGGCCTAGCACAACATAAAGCGGAGGTATAAGCATTCCTCGCACAATATTGTTATACATATATTCCGAGCACAATATTGACGTTATATTAATAACTGAAACATGCTTCACCAGCTATCTCACACCAAGCAACGTTGTTGTGACATCGCCGGGAAGGCAAACAACTTTATCAAGTTACAACCCTAGATTATTTATCTGCCGGTCACCCACTTGCTGGCCCACATATAAAAAGAAAATTCCTGATTTAATTGACTTTTTCGTAACTAAGGGCATTCCACGTACATTTTTTAAAGCCACCAGAGCAATAGGTCTGTCTTCTGATCACTCACCGGTAATAGGCCGTACCGATGTCCTAAGGAACGAAATTCCGAACCGTCTTACAAAAAAACGAACTAATTGGGATCAATAAAGGAGGCTAGTCGAACAAAATTGTCTACTGAATATTTCCCTTGTCGCCAGCAGATATTGATGCGGCGGCAGAAAATTTAAAAGAGCTGAAAAGGCTACACCGGTCATAAGTAGTACTGAAAAGTTAATATACAGTCACATAATATACGGGAACTAATCCAGGAAAAGCGAAAACATCCGCCGTTAATGGCAACAAATAAAATCACTATTATTGAAATCGAAATTAAATCGAACTATTAATGCTGCGGGAAGAAGGAACCAGACCGTCCAGGATTATTTAAGTGATCTCTCGGCAACGTAGAGGACAGATTATTCTTTGTGAAAAACAACAACAAATTTAAAAAGGCCATCAAACTTACCTAGACTACCAACTGGAAATTGGGCGAGAAGTGCAAAGAAGTGATGAATAAGTTGTCGGACCACAAGATGTAGCTAATTATTTTATGCTACCCCTCCAAATGGATGATGGTAAAAAGTATAATTGGAAGAAAGTTAAGAATACAACTAGAAATTGCATAAGCCCGAAAAAGGCACCAGGAC
Organism: Tipula vernalis; assembly: GCA_958295665.1. Taxonomy (NCBI): domain Eukaryota; kingdom Metazoa; phylum Arthropoda; class Insecta; order Diptera; family Tipulidae; genus Tipula; species Tipula vernalis. The sequence continues at coordinate 10,905,626 of OY282559.1, read as the reverse complement.
ATGATCTCATTACTGGAAAAATGATAGGAGAATTGCCAGACAAATGCATAAATCTAATAACATTCATGTTCAGCGCGATTATGTGAACCAGTTAAATAAAGCTACAGATAAAGAACTCCTCTCTTATCAACTGGAAAATCATCCTACTGGCCAAGTGATCCAACACTTTGAACACTTTGTGAAGCTCTTGGTGAAAAGGTTAAATCCGATAATCGAGAGTTTTTCAACTAGAACCCTAGATCAAGTACACAGAATAATCAAAACAATCGAGAAAGCACTAGAGAAGAAAAAAGTCTTTTCAACGATATTTTTAGAACTTGCACAGACTTTTGGCAATGTTTGGAATGGAGGACTTAACCATAAATTGGGAACTCCTGCCAAAGTAATACGCTAAAATACTGAGATATGTGGGTTCATTTTGTGGGTTTTAATAACGAAAATTGTTGATTTCAAATCCCGATTGTCACGCGGCAAATAATAATATTTACAAAATTATATTAATTATTCGGGTTTGAGAATTTGAATTTATGTTTCGAGAATTGCTTACATAGGTTTCGAGTATCTTGTTTACATAATCGCACTACCTCGCTATTCCAACAATTGATGCGTTCCATTTGTCGTGGCAAAGTACAAATAAGTACTTGGGAGTAGATGGTAAATGGAACGCAGAAAATTAATTGTGAAATTAAAAAAAATTTACATGCAACATGGAAAGTTGGAAAATTAATTATTAATTTGAAAACTGATCAGCCATTTCTTACCGATTAGTACTAAATATTCTGGTAACGAAGTCGCCATAAATTCGAAAAGCAAACTACTCATAAAATTTAGCAAGAGTAGCAGCTGCGTGCAGTCAGGCAGTACTTGTGTGTGTGGTATATTCTTATACTTTCTGCACAAACCCAAAGTGTTTTACTTTTTATTTTATCACAGAAACGAACCCCCCTTTATTCAAATTATTTATAACTGCTGCGATTCTTGCTTGCCTGGTAGAATTGAATTTTTTTTTTTTGAGAATTTTGCCAACTTGTTCTTTCTTGTTCGATCGAGGATTTTCATTAGAAACAAATTTTTCTGATACCAGGAAAGCAGAATTACAAACACAAATGATTCTGCTTACTACCTCGGCTACCACATCATATTGCGTCTATTAGTTGCAAAACCCTAATATTGCCATAATAAATGATACTGAGAAAATTGGAAAATAGTTATTATTACTTAACTAAAAACTAAATAAATATGGGTTTTTCTTTTCATATTTAGATTGATTTTACAAGAAAAATATTGGTTTTTGAAACCTAGCGGATCCAATAAGCCTACCAGAGTCAATTATATACACAAGTTTTATGCAATCGTGCGTTTTTTGTATTTTTATAATTTACAATGGTTACAGGATGAGAATTTAATGCGGTATCGAAAAGAAAATGGTAGGTACATTTGAGGTAAGAATATATTTCGAAAACCAACATAGTTGCAAATAAGCAACGAAAAATGTATCTGCATTCTGTTTATAACAAGAAAACTGTATAAGAAACACTTTGTATTAAATATAGTACGTATGCTCTAATAGAAACATTTATTTTGCTCTGCACGATTGCATAAAACAAACAAATTTATATCAATTTCTATATGATGTGGTACCGGAGGTAGTAAGGTGATCGATTGGAGTGACGAAGGTCTTGAGTTCGAGTCCAAGCAAAGCAAAGCCAACGAAAAAATATATTTTTAGATGAAAAAAATTGGAGATATTTCGAGAAGATTATCGGGATCGAGATCGCTGAAAAAAAATTGGTAAAATTCGAATAAATTCGCGTAAATAAAAAAAAAAATCAAATTTTTGCTTAAAAAAAAAATAATAAAGTCGGAAGTTTCAAGAATCGAACTCCAGACCTTTCACACATCACTCCTTCATCTTACCACCCAACCACTATCTCTACATTTTTTCGTGTAAAAATACTGATAAATTCGGACTTGGTGAAAAATCGCATAAAAATTTTTGTTATTTTGCGTGCTACTTCAAGTTATGTGACACTTGAACATACAAAATAAAGTCATATTGCTGACAATTCTACCTTCTTGTAATTTCTGTTCGCCTGTTAAAATGACAAAATTTTTTTGCGATTTTTGATGAAAAAAAAAAAAAAAATTTTTAAATTTCTGCTTACCTGGTAAATAAAAATACACTTTTTTTAATTAAAAAGGCAATTACTCTAGGCAACCAACCACCACCATCCAAATTGAAAATTTGGAGATTTTTATTACAAAAAAAAATTTCTTCAGGTGCGGGGATCGAACTCGAGAAACCTCTATGGTTTTAATCTGCTCTCTTATGGTAATAATAGTTCGATCCTCGCGGCTGAAGGATTTCTTTTTTGTAATAAAAAGCTCCAAATTTTCTATTTGGGTGGCTAGGTAGAGGTTATTGATTGCCTTTTTAATTAAAAAAAGTTAATTTTTATTTACCAGGTGAGCAGAAATATACAAATTTTTTTTTTTTTTTCATCAAAAATCGCAAAAAATTTTGTCATTTTAACAGGCGAACAGAAATTACAAGAAGGTAGAATTGTCAGCAATGTGACTTTATTTTGTATGTTCAAGTGTCACATAACTTGAAGTGGCGCGCTTTGATACAAAATAATGTCACGTTGCTGACAATTATGTTGTTTTTTAAATTCTGTTCGCCTGGTAAAATAACAAAAATTTGTATGCGATTTTTCACCAAGTCCGAATTTATCAGTATTTAAACGAAAAACTAAATGTATATGAGTGGTTGGGTGGTAAGATGAAGGAGTGTTGTGCGAAAGGTTTGGAGTTCGATTTTTCAAACTTCCGACTCCGACTTTATTTTTTTTTTTTAAGCAAAAATTTGATTTTTTTTTTATTTCCACGAATTTTATACCAAATTTTTTTTTGTGTAGCGATCTCGATCCCGATTAATCTTCTCGGATTATCCCCAATTCAAAATTTTTCATCTAAAAACAAATTTTTCGTTAGCTTTGCCTAGATTCGAACTCCAAACCTTCTTCACTCCACTTTATCACCTTACTACCTCGTCTATCTTATCATATACAAGTTAATATACATTTGTTTGTTTTATGCAATCAAAACAAATGTGTCTATAATATGTCGATATGGTGACATCTCTGTTAGGGCATATGTACTACATTTACTACACAATGTTTCTGCTAAGTGCTGAAATATTTGGTTTTGCTTAAAAGAGGGCGTTTATTTTAAATAATTAATTAATTACGGAACATTATTATTGCATTCAAATTTTGTTTTTAAACATTATTGTTTGTTGTTAAACATTAATTGCTGCATTCCATTTGACGTGGCAAAGTACAAATAAGTACTTGGGAGTAGATAGTTGTTGTGGTTGTTGTTCAAATTAACATGCTTTTAATTAACACTCACAACATAACTTTATTAATATATATAATTTCTAATTACATTTGCTTTATTTTAACCTCACTGTATGACAGCCAACAACACAGTATATCGTACCAAAAATGTGTGTTGTCAGAACCGAGAACTAACTCAGGGTTGTACAATGAAATATTATAAATATATTATATTCAGGGTTGCAACATCTCCCCCTAATAAAGTAGATATGGCTCCAGGTATCGAGGAATGATGTTATCCCGTGTAGAACGTCTTAACTCGGTCGGAACTGATGGAGATGGAACTTGTTCCTCGTTGGGAACTGATGAAATTTGTTGTTGCTGTTGTGGACTTAGATGAGGTACTTCAAAGTCATCCAGTAATATCTGAAGAGGTAATGTATCCTGTGCTGGTGAGAACGGTCGATGTGACGATCTTGATATTAATTGATTACCATGCGATCTGATAATTTTGTTGCCATCATCAAGAATAATTTTGTACATGACACGTCCTATTTTGGAATGGATTTTTCCGGGAAACCATTCAAAATTATTGTTTTTATAAACCTTGGCTTGCACCAAGTCTCCAACTTTGTAATGCCTTGGTTTAGTTCCGTGCTTTTTGTTGAACTGTTCATTCATCGAATTATTCCGATGATCTGCTGCGTGAGGTTGCTGACTTGGTAGTAGTAGGTCCAGAGTTGTTCTGATTTTTCGGTTGAACATAATCTCGGCTGGAGACAATCCAGAAGGTGTATTCGGATTTGGTGTAGTACGATAATTTGATAAGAAAATTTGTAGTGTTTCCTCTATTGACTCTCCCTTCCCTTGAATTTTCTTCAACGCCCTTTTCAGCGTATCGACGAACCTTTCCGCCTGCCTATTTGATTGCGAATGGTATGGGGCACAACGGAGATGCTGTATGCCGTTCCGCTCACACATTAGTTGAAATTTCGCGGAAACGAACTGTGTTCCGTTGTCTGAGACGATGAGTTGTGGTGATCCAAAACGAGCCAAACTTTCTTCAATGATAGCTACCGTTTTGGTTGCGGCGATAGTTGGTGTAATGAATATTTCTGGCCATTTCGAATATGCGTCAACAATGACCAAAAAATATAATCAACAAAAATATAATAACATGGACCCTCGGGTATCGACCATGACTCCAACGGTACCTTTGTAGAGGTCTTTGCAACACTGGTGCATTGATTACATCCCTTGACCAAATCTGCAATATTTTCGTCAATTCCAGGCCAGTATACGTAGCTGCGTGCAATAGATTTCATGCGTTCTATGCCTTGATGTGCTTTATGTAGTTGATGCAATACTTTCCGTTGATACATATGTGGAATTACAATTCTATCCCCGAACATCAGGCAATCGCCGATAACTGATAATGATTGTGATCGTTTTAAAAATGCTCTGACGTCCGTATTGGAAATCGATTTTGGATTTGGCCATTGAGAATTGACGTAACGAATAATTGTTTGAAGTATTTCACATTGCCGAGTTGCCTTGATTATCATCGAATGCGTGATTGGCAAATGACTGATTGTATCTACCTGTGAATTGCGCAGATCAACTTCCAACTGAAGCGATGCTATTACGTAGTCCTCGTCCGTTTTCAATTGTGCACTTATTAAACGTGAGAGAATATCGGCGTAGCCGAATTTATCCGCCGACACGTACTCAATGTTGAAATCATACAGGAGTAAGGTACATGCCCACCTTTGAAGTCTATTCGCAGTGTAGACAGGAATTCCCTTCTTTGAACCGAATATTGGTAGTAGAGGTTTATGGTCCGTTTGTAAAATGAATTTCCGGCCATAAATCATCCGATGAAATTTAGTAACTGCGAATATCAAGCCTAATGCTTCTTTCTCGATCTGCCCGTACCCCATCTCGGCTTTCGTTAGTGACCGAGAAGCATGGCTAACTGCCTTTACCGAACCGTCTTCATACCGGTGATATATGCAAGCACCGATCCCAGTCTGACATGCATCCGCTGCTACCACTATCTGCTGATTTGGGTCATAATGGGTAAGCATGAGATCAGACTTAAGTATTTGTTTGAAACGTTCGAATGATTTCTGATAATCAGTCGGCCAGTCCCATTTAGCGTCTTTTTTAAGTAAGGCATCGAATGGGCGTCTTAGCTGAATATGCATATCTTTGATGAATTTACGGTAGTAATTAATTGCTCCCAGATATGACTGCAACGTCTGAATGTCCTTTGGTGGAGGCATGCGTGTGATTGCTTCCACTTTCCCCGGATCTGGTCTCGTTCCGTTTTTATCGATAATTCGACCCAGATATTTAATGGATTTCATAAACAAATTACATTTATTGATTTTGATGATGAAGCCAAAATCTTTAATACGCTGAAGTGTTTGGTATAAACGATTTTCGTGCTCTGCTTCTCTGCTTCTGTTCTACCACAGACGATTAAATCGTCCATGTACGCTGCTACCCCTTCCAGGCCTTCCACCATAGTGCTCATTATTTGCTGAAATGCACCTGGCGCAGCTTTGACACCGGGTGGCAGTCGATTAAATTTGAACAACCCACGATGTGTGTTGATTGTAAGCAATTCCCGTGACTTTTCATCGATTTCTACCTGAAGGAACGCATCACACAAATCTATTTGACTAAAGACTGTGCCATTTGCCAGTTTTGAAAAAATGTCATCGGGTAGCGGTAATGGGAATTGATGAGGCTCGAGTGCATCGTTTAGACCTGTTGAATAATCTGCACAAATTCGAATCCTACCGTTGCTTTTTTTTACACAAACTATTGGTGCGGCCCATTCGGAAAAATCCACTGGTGTGATGATACCCAGTTGTTGGAGACGATCCCGTTCATCATTTATTTGTGTTAATGCCGCGTACGCCACTGGTCGTTTCGCTCTGAATACTGGTCTTTTATTTGGTTTGACGTGCAATGTGACTTGTGTTTTCGTGCACCGTCCGAGAGTATCTTTGAATACATCCGGAAATGATGAAATCAGTGTTGTTATCAGCTGCTGGTCTGAACTGATGCTGTTAATGGATGAAACGTTGCATATCGATCTGAGCGGCACATCCCAGATGTTGAATTAGATTGTTATCGCCTGATACAAAACATTTCCCCGTAATTGTAGTGTTATTGAATTCCATATCACATTGAAATTCCGCTAACAATTCAAGCTTTTGTCCAGATGCACTTGTTGCTGATTGATTTGTTTTTTCCAATGTGGGCTCACCAATTTCCTGCCAAATTGATTTGGAAATAATGATAATGTCTGACGCTGTATCCAGCTGCATATTCACTGAGACATGGTTGATTCTTACATTGATGAATTTGCGCTTTGCAGCCATATCTCCATTCACTGCAAAAATTCCTTTTGATTGTGGCACATTTTTGTTTTGATTTTTAATATGCGCTTGTTTGCTGTGTTGGGTACTATAACAACCGTTATAACCTTCCTTATGCCCCACCTGTTGGCATTCCCGACACCGATGTTGTTTGTATGAACAGTCGGCTGTGAAATGCATGCCGCCGCATTTCCAACATGGCTTACTGGATGCCGATTGGCGTTTGTCCGTGTGATGATTCGGATTGGGTTTATTTTGGTATTTGTTTTGACTGTTGAAATGTTTTTTCTGATCTGTTCCTGCATTATGATGGTGACTGTTGAAATGGTTCTTCGGATTTGCACCTGAGTAACTGGCGTTGACTACTGATTTTTGTTGATAAGAATGATTGTTACGATTCTCAATCATTTTTGTGTCTTTTTTGAGGTTAATGAGCTGCTGGGCTTCTGTTATCAACTTCTCTAGTGACATTGTTTTGTCTGCATCGATTCTCGACAACAGTTTTGTTCGGATCTCTGCGTCACATGACGACCTTAACCCACTTGTAAAAATAAGGCATTTGAACTGATCTGCTGTCAAATTCTTCAGATCGAAATGCTCGCAATGCCGGTTTATACGGCCCGCGTATGCCACAAAATCCTCCGAACTTTTCTTCTGCTGCTGTAAACACTCGAATCGTAGATTGAACAATGATTTTTTCGGACCGAAAATGTCTTTTAATTTTGCGACAGTTTCGTCAAATGAGAAATCACGAGGGCTTTTCGGAAAAATGTAACCCACGTATTTGTCATGATTCGATGTGTGTAGTTTACGTAAAAGCAGCCTCGTCTTCACTCCATCGTCCAAATTTTCACCATCTACCTTGAACAAATCCTCAAATCTTTCATACCATGTGTCGAAATATTTGCCGTCCTCCGGATCATGGTAAAATTCAACAATCTGATTCGCAAGATTATGAATTTGTTGAACATCGTCATTTTTTGTACTTTTTGCCAAATGTTTGATTATGACGTCGTGTGATTTGAGCATTTCGGTGATGGAACTCAACATTTTTTTTGTAGCTTCGTCCATCTTGTTTTTTATTATATACATATATTATGTGTATATAAAAAAAATCGCGAACACGTTTTTTTTTTTTTTTTTTATTATTTACTCCGTTATCCTCGTCGCCAATTCTGTTGTGGTTGTTGTTCAAATTAACACGCTTTTAATTACCACTCACAACATAACTTTATTAATATATATAATTTCTAATTACATTTACTTTATTTTAACCTCATTGTATGACAGCCAACAAAACAGTATATCGTACCAAAAATGTGTTTTGTCAGAACCGAGAACTAACTCAGGGTTGTACAATGAAATATTATAAATATATTATATTCAGGGTTGCAACAATAGTAAATGGAACGCAGAAAATTAATTGTGAAAATAAAAATTAATTAAAAAAAATTTACATGCAACATGGAAAGTTGGAAAATTAATTATTAATTTGAAAACTGATCAGCCATTTCTTACCGATTAAGTTGTACTAAATATTCTGGTAACGAAGTCGCCATAAATTTAAATAGCAAACTACTCATAAAATTTAGCAAAAGTAGCTGCGTGCAGTCAGAAGTACTTGGGTGTACTTTGCCACGTTAAATGGAACCCAGCAATTGAAACTTGCAATACGACACATAATCGAAGTAGGATGACTTTTTCCTTGCTTTACAAAATTTAATTAATAGATCAGTATAAATTTTATACTCGGTACAATTCGGTTAATATCGGCTTAATTAACCAAAAAAAAAAAAAATTAACCGGTTAACCTTAATCTGCTTTGATACGTTACTGGTAGAGGAACAAGTAATAGCTCCTAGACTATGCGGTGTAGTCTTCTAATTTGTTTGTACACGTTTTTGTATTAGAGCTATCCAAATGAGCGTTGTCAATTTGTTAAAATTGATTTATTTAGAAAATCGAGAAGCCGCCACTGAGTACCCAAACATGTGCTAAAAACTAAATTTTTTTATAAGACCTCAATGGGCAAGATGGCCTAATAATTTTGTTTTGTTAAATTTTTGTTTGTCCCAATTGTTTTAAATTTCTGAATAATGGTAAATAATATTGATTGGTTGTATATTGCATTGCCACTAATTGCTAAAAAACCTGGCCATTTAATTAGAAACAGCGTAATAAATAAAACTTCACCTTTTTAAATTTAAATATTGATTACGATGGTTCAGAGGTATTTTATTTAGTTGAAAAAATGGGTAGAAACAAGAGTTGTACACCAGAATTGAGGAAGCTGATAGAAAAACCGCAGAATGATTCTGGCGATTTCGAAATCAGACCCAGGAAAGAATGAGCTCGAAAAACAACGGAAAAGGAAAATGAAGCCGAACACTTGCACAAATCATTGGCATTTTGCAAAAAGTCGCTTGGAATGACGAATTGAAGTATAATTTGCTTGGGTGCAAAGTTTACGGAGGTGGGAACGTTGTGGTTTGGTCAGCATTTTCTGGCGCGGCTTTCGACCAGTATTTAAAATTAATAAGCTAATGTGGAAAATGTAATAGAGAATTATTCCTTCGAAAACATATCGGTTTCATTTATCTCTCAATAGGATAACAATCATAAACCTTCTGCAAAGGTAATGACGTGTGTTAGTTTACGGACCAAAGAATAAATGTTTTGGATTGGGTACCACAAAGGCCTGACCTTAACCCAATCGAGAAAACTTATGGTCAGAAGTTGAGCGAGGATTAAAAAAGAAAATCTGAAAAAAAAAAATTCCAGTGTCGCATTTTGTCGACAGTAGCCTGTCTTCTGAAACGTAGTACTGTGGTTCTCAAAAAAACAACTGATACTTCAATAATGGAGCACGAAATTTATTGACTTTTGTCGAACAACCACACTCCGACGACGTTGACTGCATACGATACAGTATCGCATATGTAAGTTTTGCTTCACATTGTGGCTGCTCCAATATTTTCTGATTTTACGCGCTTTTTCTTTTAGTAAATTTCCCGTTGTGTACATTAAAAACTTACCTCGCAAAAATTTACGTCACAGCGAATACGAAATTTCCTTATCTAATCTCCTAAGTTTGAGGTATATGATAATAAATTACACATATCTGTTTGATTTTCTTTTTTTTTTTTTTTCAATTTAGCAGTTACTTAAGAATCGTTTAATAGTAAGTTAGTAATATTTACATACAAACAAGTTTTTATTTTATTTATTTAGTATTTTTTTCGATAATCTTAAGTTAAATAAAAAATGGGGGCAGTTTATTATCCAGATCAGACAGATAGTATTAATAACCAAGAAAATAGAAACACCGATGACATCGAAATCGAATTACATCCATTAAATACACAATGGGTGGATCCACATAGAGATCGTATGTGGGCTCTGTTCTATAAGGTATGCATTTTTTGTTTTGCTTTCAAATTTTATTCAATTTTGTTAGTGATTTAATGCTACGAATAATTTGGGTGTTTTTCATGTTGTCAATTTAACCATTTTTTCTTATCTTACTGATAATTTGAAATGTATCATGATAACGAGCAGTAATTGTATTCAATAATTGCGAATATGTACACAAATATGTTTTACCACAATTATGTATTTGGTTGATTTTTCAGTTAAATCCGGATAGAAATGGTAACTTAAGTATTAGACAGCTTAAAGTGACATTAAAAGAAACAAGTTATCCAGAGTTAACCAAATGCTTTAAAAATGAACTTTTGAAATTATCAGACACCGAATACAATGGACGGCTGCAATTTGAAGAATTTTTTCGAATTAGTAAAATAAAAGAGCATAGTGGGAGTGAATATGTGCAACGGTACTGTAAATATTTAATACCACAGCCGCATCGTAGTGAAGACCAGCATGCAGGTGGATTTGATCAAGTGGGTAAGTTTAATGAAAATATTTGTATAACGAACAATATGATTATAAAAACCGTTTAATATTTCAGATGGAAGTTATGAAGCCAGTATGCGCTGTTGTCCACCACCCGTAACCATGATTATTTTTTCATTAATCGAAATTTTTACTTTTGTTTATGATGTAGTGTACAACGAGTAAGTAAAATATGATCATTACTAGTAATGGTTACTTTAAACAAAAGCTTGAATACTTTCTAGTGAGCATAAAAGCGGTGTGGCAATTGAACAGATTGGATTAAGTACTCGAGGACCGGCTGCTACGATATTTATCTATAATCCATATCAAAGACAACAAGCCTGGAGATTTCTAACTTATATGTTTGTCCATGTTGGGTAAATAAATTAAAATTGACCGTAATATACGACTGAAACTTTACATTACTTCATTTTAGTGTTTACCATTTATTGGTTAATTTGATGGTGCAACTATTTCTTGGGATTCCGTTGGAATTAGTTCACTGTTGGTGGCGGGTTGCGCTTGTCTATTTAGCTGGAGTGCTAGCTGGCTCTTTAGCAACATCAGTAACAACACCGTATATATTCTTGGCAGGAGCCTCGGGCGGAGTATATGCATTAATCACCGCTCATATTGCAACAATAATTATGGTATGTATAACAAAAAATATGCAAGATATTGGTGATTCACATAAATTCTTAAATATTTCAGAATTGGAGGGAAATGGAGCTACCATTGCTACAATTTTTTGTGTTCTTCGTCCTGTGTGCATATGATTTTGGGCAATCGCTGTACAATCATTTAACTAACGATTATAACCAAGTAGGTTATATGGCTCATTTAGCTGGTGCAGCCGCCGGTTTATTTGTTGGAATATTTATACTCAGAAACTTAGAGGAACGTACATGGGAACGAATAATTTGGTGGATTGCTGTTATAATCTATTTCGTTTCCGTAACGGCTTGCATTGCTTTTCATATTTTTGTACCCGGACATTTTCCACAAAGTCAGAGGTTCTAAATACTCTTAAACAAATATTTATAGTTTTAATAAAATCTAATATCAAAATTTTAACGCGTTATAGTTTTATACTACAATCAAAATCTAATCTACGGATTACCAATTCCAAATCAAGTACAACTTTCCAGCCTGATATAGAATGTAGGTATGACTAATTTCAATTATTAGAACTAGATAATTATTATATTGCTGTTGAATTTGTAAATTCCTTTAATATAAGAATGTAATAATATTTGTTCAATCACCGATAACACCAAATCTATTTCCTGTATAATTCGTGATTATAACTCAAGTGGGATTAGCCACTGTGGTCCGAGAGTAACTACATATCATGAAAAGCCAAAAAGAAGAAGCATGCGCTACTGAAACACAAGCGCCAAGTGCAATAGCTTTTTCGTTTCATATTTTCCGAGTTGTATTCTAATTACGCTACAGGCCACCGTCACATTAGTAGCCGATGTGCCAAACCAAAACCTCCAAATGCCAATAAATGTGTCCGATATATGCTACATAGAAAGACACCATGTACTTAATGCTATATTTAACCGTACAATGAGAAAAAAATTAACTAGTTCGCGCTCAACTAGCAAAAGTTTTATACGAAAACATATTATGTAATACCTATGCACACAAAAGGCTAAGAGCGCGCTTCTATACAAGATTTCATGAGAAAATAAAATTTTTAGCCTTTCAATTTTGAAGCAATCGACACAACACAAAATTAAAAATGGAAGTTCCAACTCCGTATTTTCACGGACGGATGTTAGTTTGACTGCCGGCATGAATAGAGAGGGTAATATAGATTTGAAATATTTTTGAGTTTAGTTATATTACGTTACACTCAAACGGTCTAATTTAATGGTCGAAAATTACTGTGAAGTTACCCTAGATCTATTTCCGAAATCGTCGAATACATACTACTTGGGCTGAAAATAAGTTTTTTTTTTTTTTTTTTTTTTTTTTTTATTTTATTTTCCGAAAAACATACATTTTTATTTTGGAAAATATTAATAGTTAATATTAATCAGATATAAATTTTTTTCAACATAGTAATATTGTAATACAAAAATTTCAACGGATATTATAACATAATATAAAAATTAAATACATCAACTAAACTAATACAATAAAGTTAGTAATTAACATCAATCAATCAAAGAACAATATGGTTCATTCTATATTGCTGAACAAACTCAGAAAGCAATAAATTTTTCACATTTGTTTTAAAGATACCTAATGGCATAGACTTCCAATTATCCTCAAGGTCATTAAACAATTTTAATCCCCGATAGAAAAAACTACTTTGAGATATTTTATAAAAATATTGTGGTAAACGAAAATGAGCTGCAGATCTGTTAGCGCGTTTGGTTATCTCATAATTAGTAATTAAAACATTATTACTTTTAATCATATTATACTTAAGTTTATAAACCAATAGGATAAATTCATATTCTACCATCTGCGATATTGGTAACAGTCGATTGGAATAAAGGAAAATGGTAGGTGTTCTCATGTCAATATTCTTGATTGCCTTTAAAGCTTGGTTTTGGTATATTTGTAATTATTTTACTTTAGTAATACCTGCTGATCCCCAAATTTGAATCAAATAAAGTAAACGGGAGTGAACAAATGAATAGTAGCAGTTCATTGCAACTTGTTGGTTTGTAATATATTTTCCAATACGTCGAAAGACAGCTACGTACGGCGCCAGCTTTTGCTTTATGGAGTTTATGTGAATCGTCCAGTTTAAGTTATAGCAAAGATTCAGTCCTAGGTAACAAATATTATCTACTCTAGAGATTTTTTCCAAATCCAGAGAAATTTCCCTAAAATCGTCAAACAGTTTTTTCTTTACAGAGAAGATTATGAATTTAGTTTTAGATTTATTAAGGCGAAGCTTATTAGCGAGAAAAAAGCTATTTAAGATTTTTAAATCGGTTTCCATCTGTAATTGTAGGTCTTCTCTACTCAAAGCATCATATGTAATTACCGCATCATCCGAAAAAAGTTGAAGTTTGCCAGATAAAATGAGCAAGAAAACATCATTGATGTAGATATTAAATAATAATGGACCTAAGATAGAGCCTTGAGGTACTCCACACTTTAGAAATAGTTCTTCGGACTTATATTTTCCCATTTGAACATAATGTTTACGATTAAGTAAGTAATCTTCAAGAAGCGAAAGAGCGCTATCAATCACGCCAAGGCTACTTAATTTCTGTAATAAAATGTTATGATCTATGCAGTCCAAAGCTTTGGCTAAGTCAATGAAAATGCAAGACGTAAATTTCCTAGCTTCAAGGTTATTGTAAATATTTTCTAATAAGTTTAAAATAGCAGAAAGCGTACTGCTATTTCTTTGAAAGCCAAATTGATTAGAACTAATTAATTGATTGTTGTCTAAATAAAGTTGTAACCTTTTATGGATAATCTTTTCAAAAATTTTTGAAAATGTTGGAAGAACGGATATCGGTCTGTAATTATTAATGTCTTGCTTAGACCCTGATTTAAATATCGGAGTAATACGAGCAATTTTCAACTCATTGGGCAGCTTGTTCGTTAGGATTGTTTCATTTATACCAGTACATAAAATTGGTGTTATTTTAAAATTAAATTTCTTAATAAGTTTTACCGATATGGAGTCCCACCCTATTGAGCTGGAAGAATCTAAGCAAGATATGATTGAATTAACTTCTTCGTAGTCCGTAACTTCAAAATTGCGCAGCATGCTATTTACATTACGATTCACTAAAATATTAGGGCTAGTATTACAGGAAATATTTGTTGAAATTATTTGCAACTTCCCTTTGATTTGTGATCAATTTACCATCCATATTTAAATTGATTGGTTCTTCAAATTTCGCACTACGATTTTGCAAGACTTCATTTATCAATGACCACATTTTCTTAGGAGATCGCAAACTAGATTCTTGAACTTTGCTCTAAAATAAAAGTTATTAGGATATTTTTTTTTAAGTTTTTGAAATTTTGTCCGACATTTAATGATTTGCTTAAGTTCATTTGTAAACCAAGGCTTGTTGTATGTGTACAAATTTAATACACGCTCTACATTCGTAGTGTTCTTATCAACTAAACTAATTAATGATAGATAGAAATTTTGAAATGATGTGTTATTAACATCTAAAGTGTCCACGTTATCTATGTTTTGCTGGTTAAGAAGTGTTAACTGTTTGGTGACCCGCATCCGTTTGATAGCAGCTGCACAACGAATCAATAAATATTCGTGATCACTCAGATCAGTGGGGGAAATGAGGATATGAAATTGATGCGGAGTTGACGAAAGAACATGATCTATGATGGTACTGTTACTGTTAGAAAATCGGGTAGAATATTTTTTATGAATTTTGTTTTTAATTTTAAATGAATACATTTCTAAAGTTGTTTTGTAATCGATAATATCACTTTCATCTTCGTTTAAGATATTCAGATTAAAATCGCCAATAACAATGCTCTGTTTATATTGGTCTAATATAGAACCAAAATAACTTAAGAAAGAAGATAACTCGGTGTGTGGCGGTCTATAAACGCCTATAATATTAAATCTAAGCTTTGGAGAATGAATGATTAAAAAATCATTTTCCATGTACGTTTTACTGCATTTATATTCGAAATCAAGCCCGATATTTACGAAGATTGTAATGCCACCGCCATCTCTATGTTCACGTGTTATGTGAAATGATTTATAATTTTCTATATTTATGAATTCAGTTTGATAATTGTGAAGAAAAATTTCTGTTAGTATTATAACATCTATTTTCTGATTAAGTGTAAACAGAAATTGCTCGAGACGTTCCATTTTGTTCTCCAATCTATTGATGTTTATGTATAAGATGTTAATACCTAAAATTATATTTAATTTACTATTGATACTAAATTCATTTAAATTCAAATAATATTTATCTTGTTCATTCATTATATTAATAATATCGCAAAAATACGACGCTGAGCAGTTACGCAGTTAACTTGGTGATGTCATCATTTGATTCGATTGCTATTGAACGGTCACCTTCTTTGATGCGTGCGAAAATTTTACCACTACGAAACCAGACATGCGCAATTTTTTATCTCTCTTTAGATGATTTACATGCCTATTCTGACGCACAGTCACAGACTACAAAATCGTCTTACGTAAGACATTTTTTTTATTTTAGTACTCGGGTCTTAACTAAGACTTATTTCGTATTCTGCACATGGTCATAGCTGTCATTGATCTTAAAACACGGTCTTATGTAGCATCGACACATTTGATGGTCTTAAGCGTCATAATTTATAATTTCTCGTATAGAGAGAAAAGAGCAATGAAATGTTGGATGGGTTGAATTTTTAATATGTACATAGATATAAGTATATTAAAATTATTATTTATTATTATAAATTTTTTTATTTAAATTTCTTTATTTCAATTTAAATTATACTTATTTAAATTTTTTCAAAATTTCAATAAGTACTCGTATAACTTAAATTTATTGGAATTATTAATAAAAAAAAATATTTTTTATATCAAAGAAAATTGCAGAATACACACGTACATAAAAAAACAAAATGGACGGATTACAAAATATTTATTTATTTTTTTATTTATTTATCTTTTATAATTTTGAATTGAATACAAGCTTTTGGCACATTCTGTTTTGAGCATGAGCTCATTGATACCAGAGATGCACCAAAAGATTTGGATAACATAATATGACAATTACACTGTCCTTTAACGCCGGAATCACAGCACCAGCCATTCATTTCAATTAGGCAGTCCACATCTTCATCTCGAATTATTGCATCAGGATTTCCCACAAATAGACCGCAATTCCCGAGTCTTGCTGCGCTTTCCTTATCGATAAACCACAACGGCGGTTGCAGATTAGAAATTAAAAAATTTACAATAAATTTACAAAATTTTACAAAAAACAGATTCAAGTTGACTTGAAAGTCAAAGCCAACCCCAATAGAAATGACCAAAATAGAATGAAAATTGGATTTTGACAGCTCTACACAATCTTTGGAGAGTTTTTAGTACATAATATTAAGACTGTCACCGCCAGAATACCGATTAAGACTTTCGTCTTAAAAAAAATAATTTACAAACTGGGTCTTAGCTAAGAGGGTCTTAAGAGTCTTATCGTCAGAATTGGACTGTTAATGTTTTTATTAGTTTAACATTGGTTGTCGTCATCCTTTCATTAACGAAAATTTGTTTGTTGTTTTGTTGATTAGGGAACAGCTGATCAAGATATAATGGACCATTTTTCCGTAATTTCAACAAAAAGTCTGATTTAATTGAATGGGATTTAAATGTTACAACGATGTGCATAAACGTTTTGGTTCCCGTATTGACTCGATCTATAACATTAATTTGTTTTTTGTACGATTGGACGATATTATTGATGTCGAATTGAAGTAACTGGCTGAGTTTGTCAACTACATCATCAACTTTGTAATCTAAAGATGGAAATCCGCTTATTACAATGTCATTTTGGAGCTGTTGTTGTTTTAAAACTGCTACTTCGTTTTCTAATGACTGGATTTGAGAATTACACATTTCAACTTTATTATCCAATTGGTTGATATTTACTTTAACACCCGATAATTCTTTACAAAGTGAGCAAACGGTATCATTCAGCGTGTCAAATTTTTTGGAAAGTACGGTTTCCGAAGCATTAATTTTATCTAAAATGGCTTTGTTGACAGCAAGAATGTCTTTCATAGTAGGGTTTTCCAATTGAAATACCTCGGTTAATTTTGAAGAACTGCGCGTTGTTGGTAAAGCCATTTAGATATTATAAAATTAGCACAGCAGAAATTACAGACAGTCTCACTACACGGTTGGTTTAAATTTACAGTTAGGTTTATCACGACACTTTTTGGTAGCCACAAGATTTACTTAGGATTATAATTATGAAAATCACTACTTGTATAAAATTAACTTGTTTTTTGTTATATAATTAACTTAATATTAATCGAATATTGAAACTCAATATTTATATAGGCGATTTTATTTTTATTTATTTTTTTTTTTTTTTTTTTTTTTTGTGTTTATGGCGTCACAAATAATCACAGACGATTTTAAGATATTATAATTTAATTAAATTAGCCACTGTCTCAATTCTAAAATTTGCGTAATTAAATAACTTTATCACTTATTTAAATAATTTGGTAACCAAATTTATATTATATCACTATTATTTATTTAAATTTTAATTTATTTCTGCTCAGCATCAACACAACGTTTTCATACAGCAGCCATGTTGAAACAAACAACTGTTTCGAAAACAGAATCGTTTATTAGGCGCCATTTCCATTTTCAAGTCGATCTGCAATTTAGCTTGCATTTCACAAGCAACAAAATAGACGTTTCTGTATTTAGTAAGTTCTAAAAAATCTGGTGGAGGAATACACCTGGCGGTCGATGCTGACCATTATTTAATGACTTAGTTGAGATATCCAACCTGTCCATTGAGCAATTACGTGTTAAAATTACAATCAAAAAAAGGTCAATTTGTATCTACTTGCATATGCTCCGACTAGCTCACCGATATCATCTTACACAGCCTGCTTCGATACAATAATCGGGCGTAGTCCTAGATTCATACCTCCTTGCGGTGCTCCCTGGGTCACGCTAAATGAATCAGGCAGTGTAGTGGAGACGAGCAAGGGAAATCCTGTTTATAGTCATGGACACTACATGTCAGGGCGAGTCATTGGCGCCTCAAAACCAATATCAAATCAGCGTATGTTCTCCAGGTTAGGTGCGGCTGAAGCGGGCGTCTGTCTTGTATCAAGCGGCTCGCTTAAGATTCTCACCAGTACGTGACCCACACACGTAACAAGCGGGTTGAGCAGCAGGCCAACAACTTGCTCTCATAAAAACAATTAAAGTTATGAACCCTAATCAAAGGCCTCGGATCACCATATCGGATTCATCACAAAATCGACCTCGGAAATTGTACACGGACAACGCTTTAAAAATGGGAACATGGAACGTGCTTAGCCTCTTAAGACCTGGAGATCTCCAGATTCTTTCGAATCAAGCAAAGAGTTACACATTAGACGTGCTTGCATTACAGGAGCTTAGATGGTCTGGGAGTGGGATCCATGACACCACCAATGCGGCCATCAGAATGGAGGAGAATTTGAAGTTGGCTTCCTTATCCATCAGCGCGCGAAGCATCATATCATCGACTTCCGCCCTATCAACATGCGGATATGCACGGTCAGGCTCCGCACCATGAAATTTAACATCACGATCGTTAATGTACATGCACCCACCGAAGATAAATCTGATGACATCAAAGATCTCTTCTTTGTCGAGCTGGAGGAAGTCATCAATAACATACCGCACCACGACATTAAAATCATCGTGGGCGACTTTAACGCAAAAATCGGTAGGAGTGCAGAAAATACATCGTACATCGGTCCTAACAGCCGGCACCTAACCAACGTACAACTTAGTTGTATCAAGTACGTTTTTCCCACACAAGAGAATCCACAAAGTAACGTGGAGATCGAATGATGGAAGAACGGAAAACCAAATCGATCGCGTCATGGTGTCTAAGAGACACTCCACCAGCATATCCGACGTCAGATCTTACAGAGCCGACATGGACAGCGATCATGTGTTTGTCATATTTAAGTATAAGTGCAAACTGTCATCTACGTTAACAGACAAGCACAAAAGATCGTTCGGTGGAATATTGATGCTTTAAAAAATCAAGAGTCACTGCAGAGTTACCAATCAGCTGTCACTAATTATTTAGAAACGGCCCAATAACAACGAAGAAGCTCCTCCTAACATCCAGAAGCAGTGGCACGCTTTACAGTCAGCCATAACCACCGCGGCGCAAAGTTCCATTGGAAGAAGGCCTCCGAGGTCCCGCAATGATTGGTTCGATGATCAATGCCGAAGGGTCATCGAAAATAAACGAAAGCTTCGTGAGAAATGGTTGGCTCGCAACACTAGAAGCACTCTAGCAGAATATATCCGCGCTAGGAAAGCTACAACTAAATACCTTCGACAAAAGAAGCGCGATCATATGAGATCTAGCATCGAAAACATCAGCTTCCAAGCGGAAATAGGAAACTCAAGGAATTGTTTTCCTAACGCCAGTAATCTAACTAAAGACTTCCACCCAAGAAGTACAGCCATCAAAGACGGAAATGGAGAGCTGAGAACATACGTGGCTGATGTTCTCTCTGTATGGCAAACCTAATTTCAAAATCTGCTAAATCGGAATGACGAAGTGACCCCCATTAGAGCAATAGCTCCTCCAGGTGAAGAGGTCTTTGTCGAATATCCCACAGCAGAGGAAGTAGATGCAGCTATTAGTAGATTAAAAAATGGTAAGGCACCCGGCCTCGACGGAATCCCCGCAGAATTGATTAAGCTAGGAGGCGCTACTCTTGCAACAAATCTATACGATCTCATCGTCTCTATTTGGGACCAAGAAGAGCTGCCGGAGAATTGGAAGACCACACTCATATGTCCGCTGCACAAAAAAGGAGACCGTCTTAAATGTGGAAACTATCGTGGTATCGCCCTATTGAGCACTGCTTACAAAGTTTTGCATAATGTTGTACTTGCCAGACTCATCCCTTTTGCCGAAAACATCATTGGCGACTATCAATGTGGTTTTCGTCCCAACCGATCGACCACTGACCAATGTTTTACCATGAGGATGATCTTGGAAAAATGTTGGGAGTACAACATAACCATACATCAACTGTATATAGACTTCAGACAGGCATATGACAGTATAAACCGCGAAAAACAAAATTGTTATCAACACCCAGGAACATCTCCATGGTAAATTTAGGAATTGGCGACCATAACTTTGATAGCGTCGAAAACTTTAAATACCTCGGGTCAGTTATAACATCGTCGAATGATATGCAGGCAGATATAAAAGCCCGAATTGCTGCCGGACAACGAGTTTTCTACGCCCAATCGAAATTATTGCGATTTAAACATCTGTCGCAGTCGTGCAAGCTCGCACTTTATAAAGCACTCATAAGACCTGTGCTGGCTTTCGGAAGCAAGAGCTGGACCATGACCTTTAACGATTGTAGATTGTTATCTTCCTTCGAAAGGAAGGTCATTCGCTCAATCTTTGGTCCAATTAAAGTCGCGGACAACGAATATCGGATTCGTATGAACCACGAGATAAGGCAACTTCTTGGAGGCTGCGATATTATCGAATTCATCAAATCCAATCGAGTTAGATGGTTCGGCCACGTTACACGGTCTCCACAACAACGAATGACCAATAAAGTGTTCTATCAACAACCAGCCGGTGTTCGTCGTAGAGGAAGACTCCGACTGCGCTGAGGTGACGACGTCGAACAAGATCTATATGCATTAGGATGTTGAAACTGGAGGACGAGAGCGATGGATCGAGACGGATGGAGGACCTTAGTGCGGGCGGCAAAATCCCTCCATGGGATGTAAAAGCCAGAGAGGGAGAGAGAGGATTATGCGTGGGAATTTGGGGCCAGCCTCTTAAAAATTTAAAATTTGTTATATTTAAAAAAACTTGATTTTCGCGCCACCCTCTGTACTACATGGGCTGAGAACTTTCCTTTATTGATAGTCAATCAATGGTGGAACTACAAATTTTGAGCCCCCTCTCAAAATTATTCTTCCATTCTTCTGCTGGCGCCTCAACAGTGCTCCTCTAAATCCTCTATTCCCTTAGTCGTGTAACTTCATCCGACGTATTCTCTTAGTCAATCGAAGTGGCGTACTATGAGAGAATGCAACGTGAAAGGATGTTTGTCACATAAAATGACGATTGTCGCTTCAATCGACTAAGATAATATGAACATTTCTGTCGAAATAACTTAAAACAATATAACTTGAGTTATGTAGTCTTTCAAATTTATTAAAATTCAGAACAACTGCATCAAAAGGAACATTTGGATACAGGTGAAACAATTTTAACGACACTTAAATATACCGTTAAAATTGTTTAGCCTATATCAAAATGTTCCTTTTGATGCATTTGTCCTGAATTTTAATAAATTTCAAAAACTATATAAATCAAGTTACGTTCGAGTTATGTTGTTTTGCCGATCTACGACCAGAGAACGCAAGACATGGTGACCGAGTTTGATTAGATCTCTTTCTGTCGCCTGTTGATCGGGTACAACGTAGGATAGTAGTATATGGTTGTCAAATGTGATGTTTATCATATTGGTGGTCTTGACTGTCTTGAGATCGATCCTCGTGCTTCGAGTTATGTTTGCCTGTTACAACAAAAAATATTCTAAGTAGCTGGTGGGCTACTTCTATATTTATTTATCCTTTAATGAAACTAAACATCAGGCATCGTCAAAATTTTGAGATACAACGGGCTTAACGCCTGCCGCTTATATGACGGTGCAATGCATTTAATGCAAAGCTAATATTTTATGATAATAAGGTCTAAGTCAGTTCAATTTTTAAAAATGTTGCACCTGAAAGAGTACTGACAGTCATATCAATATTAGGTTTAGATTATAAATAGCACTTTGTCACGTGAATTGTCTGGCATTACAATCGCTCTTATTTTATTGATTTTATCAGTGTACTGACAAATCTTCTGCTGAGTAAGTTTAATGTTCGGAAGTTAGCCTGAGGTTATTCAGGATCTATTTCCGAAAACGCCTAATAATAATTATATAACATTTTATTAACATTATGTTCTATGTCAAGTTTTTAACCTATTACTAGATTATAATAAAATTACGATTCGTAATCTATAACAATTTTTTTTAAACTATTGAACCCACATGACATTACGTTTTGATTAATAACTTCTCTGTCAAGATTAAAAATTAAATTATGATTTCATTCATAATTTCTCTACCAAAATTATATTACAACGCTTATAACAATATTTTTCTTGAATACACATCAATTACGGATTCATAATTTTTTTTGACATGTTTTTAAAATCAGAATTCATTCATGGAATATGACGTTTTGAATCTCCGTCAAAATTTTACAGCTACATCAACAACTACAACAATATCTTCATAATCGCTTTGCCAATGTTTTTTTTGGCTCTCTGTTAATTTTTTCTTCAAAGTCTAAAAGTAGGTGTGGCCTTTACCAAGTTTTTTATTGGTTGTCCTGATCGGAAAATGTAGTAGGCGAGGTCTTTAGCAAATTATTTATTGGCCCTCTAAATTTTTTTGGATCATTATCAAGATTTTACGATACAGGCCAAAGTCAGGAAAAGTAAATGTGTCCAGGTGTTTTGCAATTTGTTTTCACCTGAATATATCTCAAAAAATGTGGTGTAGGTGTTATATTGCCCCGGTCAAACATTAGTGGGTATGTAATTTTACCCTGAATGTTGGCAAAAAATAAATTTACCGTGAATGCATGCTATAAATGTGTGTTAACTATTATGGAACACTTTTTGTTTTCACCTGAATCTATGCCAAAAAATGAGGTGTAGCCGATACATTGCCCCTGAATGCAGGACAAACATTAATGAGTATACAATTTAACCTGTGAATATTGACCAAAAATGACTATACTCTGAATGTCTGCTAAAAATCTGTATAAACGATTACCGATATCGATAGCGAATGAACGTGGCACAATTGAGGTTAGAAATTGGTTTTGTGTGTACGGTTAAGATTATCTTTGAAATTAAAAAGAAAAAATAATTTGGATGAAAACGTATTGAACTTATTAGTTAACTATGGAAACATTGTTTCGATTCAGATTCGAGTGAGGACGACATTCTTAAAGGCAATGCTGAGAGAATAGAGAATTTCTGCGAAGAAAAAGGGCCCACTTTCAGTGATTCAGAATGGCGATCTCGACATTTTAAAAATTATGTAAAGACATCTATTATTTGGATAATCATATTTGCCATCCCGAACGAAGTGAGTTAAATATGGAAAAACAAGTAATAAGCGGATTATAGTTTCTTGGAAACAGAGAAACAATCAGGTATTTAATTTAGAACCTTGAACCATTAATAATGGATGATTTGGGTGTGCCAATTCTACAGCTTGTTGGGTGGTGATAAAAAAACTTTTCACGATAACTTTTGTGTCTTAATGTTTCCAAAGGAATTATCCGTTGGCCGACAGACTAGTTCCCGAATTAATTGACGAATACAATATTGTTTTGCAGGCATAATTGCCACATTCCAATAATTGAGCCAATAAATCATCCCAACTCCTATGTTTCTAGAAAGGGATTTCTTAGAGGAGTTTATTCATTGTTATGCTGGTGAATGCGGTTCAAACCACGATTCACGTCTTCTGACTAAGTCAAATTTAGCAACGCAAATCGCATCCGATAAAGATTAAAACTTATTGAGTAAATGGGCACAGTTACTTAAATAAAATTATAATTACAGGTGATTCAGTATACCCATTAAATTAAAGACGTGGTTCCTACCTCCATTCAAAAATAACAGACAGCTTACAATATCGTACATTCAAAATTTTTAGGTTATACTGCCACAAAATATAATTATTTTGTTTTGAATGTTGTTCCCTCTTTGCTTTCTATAAAACAAAATATTTTACGGTTATATTTTGCTTTCATTACCCTTCGCTTTATTTCAGAGCAAATATTTGTGCCTAGTGTTTAAATGGAGAAGGGAACAGTGCACAAAAAAAATGCAGTGGACAGTGTAAAATTACTCGGAGCGATTAAAAAAGCAAAGTGCACATTTTGACAGCCCCTGCACGCCCCGGTTACAAAAAAAAATACACCCTTAATACAGCGTACGAACTAGGGACCAGTCTCTACATCCTTTTTTCTCTCATCGTTACACAGTTTATTTCACTCATAGGAATCTTATCTGGTTCTTCTTTCATTTCGTTTATTGTAGTCGGATTGATTGAATGAATGAATGAGATAAAAATCAATAAAGTACCTTTCTTTAGTGGCTTTTAAATCGACCACCGCAAGTACTTATAACTATGCACTTTTGGTTCGTGCCTTTCCTAAATGTACTATAGACAATCTAGCAAAGACATGAACCATAAGTGCTTATAAGTACTTGCGGTGGTCGATTGGAAAGCCACTAACATTAAACATTTGGAGCACTCACACAGAATGATTACATAATTTCTTTTGGTTTTGTTTCCTCTACAATCAAGTAGTGCAGTGATGAAAGCAAAACGATGCATTTCAATGCTAAATTTGTTACCATTGCCGTACGCAAATGAGAAAATAAAGCGTAGGGACCAACATGTTTACTCTCAATTATGTCCATGCAGAAGAAAGGAAGGTCGTACGGGCAAATTAAAAAACATAAATTTGCTTGCAGTAGTATGGCTTGCATGTTCCAAAAGGACCTGATCGAACCTAGGAAACATTATAAAGCCTACAATTCATTCTCAAGTAAAATTTTTGTTGTTTCTGTGACTGTGAAAATCTAGCGTAGGCTTGCCACTAGAGAAAGCAATACCATGGCCCGGGCCAGAGCCCTTAGTACATAGTAATATTAGAATTGTTTAAATGTCTTACTACAAAAGCGTTAGGCGTGTTTGAATAAAATATCACCAGTGCAATAATTAGGTACTCGCAAATATTGGAGCTCACGGTGATTTATAAGGCGTTCGAATTTAATTTTAACGTCAAGATTAGGTAGAAGATAGCTCATGGCCTAATTTTTTGGGGGTAAAAATCAATTCGATCGCTATTAGATATTTTCTTAAGACATGCCCAACAATTTCTGCTCGGTTGCTGAAGGTGTATGTTTGAGTAATTACACGTAATATCTGATTCCATACAATAAAAATGCCTTTAAATTCAACAGGGAACCCTCCTGCAGAAATGCGAGCAATTGGGTCTTCTCATTTCCGAACACAAAATCATCCAACAGTCGTATTAAACCACACTAGACCGACTTTAATTTGCCGCAGTAAGAGGAACCCTCATGGTTCTTTGTAAATAGCAAACCAATTTCTGTTAAAATTGGGAACGACGTAGAGCCACCACAAAAATCATGGCGGTAGCGTTCCATAAAATATTTTCGAATTAAAAAGCAACTGCGGCCTAAAATATCTGAGAAAAGATTTACTGTTGAAGGGGGATTAAATAACGATAATCGCCTGAATCACAACAAAAATTTGTAGTCATTTAGACAGTGGAGCTAACATCAGCGCCTTTGGCAGAGTAGCTGAGGATTTTATTGCCCTCCTTAATTTGACTTTAAAATCAATGGCGACATATGTTTAAACGGCCAGTGGTTACCGTCAACGCGTATTAGGCTACGTTAGTACGACGGTAACTTACAACGGAAGCACACGTTTAAAATGTTTGTTGTGCCCTCTTTGCAACAAAAACTGTACCTTGGCCGTGATTTCTTACACGCGTTTGCGATAATGTCCACCCAGTTGTGAGAATTTACGATCGATTATTCATAGATCTCTACATCCACGTTAGAGGAACATTTTTCTTTATTGCTTGATGTTTCAATGTGTTTGACGAAAGCTGGACTCACCATTAACATGGAAAAATGCAAATTCCTACTGAGAGAGATCGAATACTTGGGATATGTAGTTGGAAGTGGAGGATTGAGACCTAATCCGGATAAGGTTCGGGCCATTACAGAGTTCCCCCCTCCAAATACAGTACGCCAGATGAAACGGTTTTTGGGTGTGCCGAGGGCACAGGGGGATTCTGGTTACTCAGTTTTACCAGGTCCTCTTACAAATCTCCATAAAAAGAGCAAGAAATCCGAATGAACGGATACAACTCAGAAATTGTTCGACATATACTTTTGACTTCGAAATTGAATATCGAAAATGGTCTGATGCCTTGTCCAGAAAAAATATTTACGCAATTGAACTTGAATTACCCATGTCTATACCGCTCGAATCATCAGAGTTTAAATCCGACAAATATCAGGCAATGGCACAAGAATTAGAGAAGTACTCTGGGAAAACCAACGCGAAACATGTGGACAGAAGAATGTTCATAAATCTAAACTGACCTGATTCAATCTCAATTAAGGGCGATATTCCATCAGTGGAAGTTGTCAAGTTCCTGGATAATCAAATATTTCTGATGTTTATAGTCCCCGGCGAAGTTTTTGTTACCGACAATGGGCGACAGTTTGAGTCAATATGAAAAATGTGTGTTATAAACATGGGGTGGATCATAAGTTCACTGCTAAATATTCATCTCAAGCCAGTTCATATATCAAGGAAAACCACCTGCAATATACAATTTGCTAACGGTTTCGAGAGAATAGTCATAACTCAACTATCTCGAATACATCGGAAGAAGATGATAATTATTGATTAAATGTCTTACACGTGTTACATAATAAACAATATAATTAATAATGAATTACTTGTATCATAGGTCGTAGTACCGGTTTTTTTAGTTCAGTTCCCTAATGAGCCACACTTTTTTTTAATTCTTTAAATTATAAACAGTATTCTTCAGTCTTGTTTGCGATTTCATGCGAGAAACACAAATTTTGACAGCTCATCAATTTAGAAATAAAA
Source organism: Tipula vernalis (assembly GCA_958295665.1). Lineage (NCBI taxonomy): Eukaryota > Metazoa > Arthropoda > Insecta > Diptera > Tipulidae > Tipula > Tipula vernalis. The sequence goes on along the minus strand of OY282559.1, from coordinate 10,878,490 downwards.
ATTTTTTGTTTTTAGTTATATTTATTGTAATTATTAATTAATTTAGTGTTTTGAATTGGTGATTTAAGTGAGTGCACAGCTGATACAGCAAGCATATAAACAGTTTTATTACAAACAAATTAATACAAACAGAGTGAAAAAAGTGCAAATTTCATTTAGTGAGGGACGAAAAACAAAAAAAAAACAAATTTCCGTGAATCTTTAACGGTATCTGCCTAGGGGCAGGATGCCGATACCTACAAAAAATAGGTTTAGCACCTTAATGAAAATGAAGGAACATGCTAATCCTATATTACCGGAAACAAACAATCAAAAAAGAAGGAGATTATTTTTTGATGACAAAGGCAGTCAGAAATATGTGGTAATAAAGAAAACAGATGGGGAACACAGTTTTAAAGGCATTTCACCGTTTTTAATCGAAAAAGGGCTAGCAATGATAACAAGCCACATACACGATACACAACGATTGCGTAGTGGGGACCTACTAGTGCTAACCAGCAAAGAGGAAGGTTATTTAGCTTTGATGAAAGCAACCAAGATCGCAGAGATGCCAGTGTCAGTGGAAGAACATACATTTTTGAATACCAGCAAAGGAGTGAGCCACGACCTAATGTACATATATAGACCCTGATGAAATTGTGAAAGAGTTACAGAGTCAGAAGGTTACAAAAGTCGAGAGGATCAAGAGGAAAATCAACGGGGAGCTTAAAGACACGCCCTTGCATATACTCACATTTAACACGACAGAGCTACCAAATGATGTCAAAGCAGGGTTTTTGAAATTAAATGTAAGGATATACATTCCAAATCCAATGAGATGTCATAATTGCCAGAAATACGGACACACAAAAATCAAATGTACCCGAGTGCCGGTTTGTCCCAAATGCGCAAAGCAAATTCCAAAGGGACATGAGACGATTGAATGTGCACCCATCAAATGTGCCAATTGTCAAAATGAACACACCACTTTTGATAAGGACTGTCCTACTTTCATCATGGAAAAGGAAATAATGAAAATAAAAACTATGGACAGAATAACGTATTTCAGAGCTAAGGAAATTTATTACCGCGAATACGCAAACACAACACCAGCATGTACGGCAGCACAAACGAAACCTCTATTCAGTGACATATTAAAAACGAAGCTAACAAATACCGAAAGTACAAATCAAAAGTCAAAAGAAACAAACAATAATAATCAAATTAACAATAATAATATTAATACAAATAACACTAATAACAACAAAAGTAAAGATATCAACAATAATCAAAGTAAAATAAACAATAATACAAATAATAACAACACAAATCAACAAACAGAAACTAATAAAACAAAACACAACGAAATCAATCCAACAACAATAAGACAAGAGACAACAAGCAGTTTTTCAGCAGCAGCTGAAATACAAAAACAAACAACAAAGGAAACAACAATTAAAATTTAAAACTACAGATGGAAGAGCAGCAGCATCCCAAAATAAATATAAATTTTTGAATACAAACGAGCTCAATATTATAATAGATGTAGAAGAGGATGAAAGGATGAATGAATAAAACCGCATGACGGAGCGAATGGTAAGATCCAATGAATGTATGTGTATTGGTCAGATTAACATCCGCAGCATGTATGCCAACGGCGATATGATGCGGACTTATCTGGCCAATAATTATGTGAATGTAATGCTATTAAGTGAGACATGGGAACGTGAGAACAAGACGTTTCGAGTGAATGGTTACAATTTTCTATCCAGACCGAGGGCCGATGGTTACGGGAGAGTAGCGATATTGGCGCGATCCAATATCACGCTGCAAACAGTGCAGGTCCCTGATTTTGAACACATTGAAGTGGTCGCTGCCAAAACTCGGAATCTGGATAGAGATTTGTTAATTCTTAATTGTAAGTGTATATGCAACCACAATTGAATCTGCGGGTGATAGAGAAAAAGGCCTGAGGGATATTAAGAAATTTTTTGACTGGGTGCGTGGAAAAAGTGACATAATTGTGTGGGTGATATGAATGCACATTTGGGGGTATGGGGGTGTGAAAGGAATAATGCACGGGGAAACTTGTTGGCTGACCTCATTCTGGATTCCGATCTTGTAATACTGAATGATGGAAGACCAACAAGGATGGCGTATGTAGGGGCCACAGCCAGCGCGATAGACATTACCTTAGTGTCTAGCGGGCTGGCGGCCCAAGTCACTTGGAATGTTACAGATGAGAATTTGGGTAGTGATCATTATTTGATTCACGCTTGTATAGGTGGTGTAAATGTAAACATTGAGCAAAAGAGCATTATAAATAGCAAAAAATGGGTCAGATGTATGAATGAAATTCTCATGATGAATGAAATAAATGAGGTCAACCAACTTGAGGATGAAATACAGCGAGTGAATGATATGTGCAGTACGCAAATAAGAGTGAATGAAATTAAGGTATATGGTTGGTGGAACAATGAAATCCAGTATTGGTATGAACGGAAACGGATAAGCTTGAGTGAATTTAATAGGTGTATATGCCACCAGTGTAGGATAAGGTATGGACGCGGGCGAATGCAAGGCTAAAAAAATCTATCCGTAGAGCGAAAAGGAAAAGTTGGCGGGAGTATGTGTCTCATATGACACATAGAACTACAACGAAGGATGTATGGGATAAATTTAATAGAGTGAGAGGTCATAAAACACAAGGCAGAAATGCCGTTTTAGATGACAGAGAGAATGGAAATCAATTCCTATAAATGATGACGGATGTACGGAATAATTTAGGTGAAAGTAATGAATGCGTGTTACCTGAAAATAACAGTGAATCTGTAAATGAAATGTGTGTTGAATTTGAATGGGACGAGTTCTGTGGGGTTCTGGAGTCATCAAAATCCACTACCCCTGGAACTAATAGAGTGAGTTATAGAATGATTGTTGATTTGGAATTTGAGGCAAAGGGAACGTTGTTGCAAATTCTAAATAAGGTGTGGATGAGTATCCAGATACCGGAAAAATGGAAGGAGAGCAGAGTGGTTCCAATTCCTAAGAAGGACAGGGATAGGAATCTGGCAACAAATTTCAGAGGAGTATGTATGTTGAATGTTTTTGTTAAGATGGTGAATGGAATGATGAAAGGAAGAATGGATAAATTCGTGAATGAGGGTAATTTGATGCCAGAAACCACATTTGGATTCCGGCGCAATCACTCTGCTAATGAATGCGTGGAAAAGTTTGTGTGGGAAGTACGAAAGGAAAATAAGAATGTTGTGGCGGTTTTTCTGGATATCGAGAGGGCGTATGATTATGTGGTTCCAGGGAAACTATATCAGGTTCTTTTAAACTTGGGTTTCCCTTGGAAAATTTGTAAGTGGGTATATGAGTTTATGAGTGAGCGTAAGTTAGTTTTGTGTGGAAGGGGGTACAGGTTGGAGGGAGCCGTGAATATCGGCCTTCCACAAGGGAGTAAGATCTCTCCGACTCTCTTCAATCTGTATACGAGCTCGATTCAAGCACTTAATTCCGCGGACAAGGTAATTCTGCAATTTGCAGATGACTTTGTCTTGATAGGCAAGGGAAGAAACATCGACGAGGCACTGAATCGGGCTCAGGAATGTGTGAATCAGGTAACACAATGTTTAACGGAATTGAATTTGCGTGTAAATACGAGAAAATGTTACAGTATGGCTTTTCGTTCAAAACGAAGAATTGATGTGAAAATATATAACGAGAGTATTGAATATGTGACTTTGACTAGGTATTTGGGAATCTGGATTGAAAAGCGATTGAGTTTTAAGGTGCTATTCCATGAGAAAATTTTACTGAACAGTAAAATTAAAGCAAGAAAAAAATATATATTTGGTAGAGGCGGAATGAAACAAAAAATCGAATCAGTAAAAAAATATTTGTGTCTGTAGTTGTAACACTCCTCTAAAAAGTATCAAATCGAGAACATTTTATAGGAGTGTCACTAACCCACGTACATAAAATTTGTATATGATAGAAAATAATTCTCGCACACACTAATAATTTTAATAGGGGTACGAATTTATGGTGAAGATATTTTTTAATTTTTTATTCTGTGACAGAAATTGTTCGAAAAAATGAAATTCTGATATGAGTATTAATAATATTTAATTTTTTAGATAATTTAGAGACGAATGAAAAATCGAATAATACTAAATACATAATTTTTTTAGCAATTATTGGTTATGTTTTGGTTTAATGTCAAGTTTCCCCTTAAAACTTTTGCTATAAAAAATTAAAAATAAAACACACCTTGTCTTTGTCTATTATATGGTGTTTGATTTTTATTTTCTCTTTTTGGCGTATTTTACTATTCAGTAAAATTTTCCCATGGAATAGCACCTTAAAGGTACATATGGAAAAGTTGGCCTATAATTGCAAGGGCAGATTGAATGTGATCAAAAGGGTGAGTAAACCGAAATGGGGAGCTCATCCTAGTGTGACTGACATGTTGCGAAAGGCGCTAGTGTCTTCCAAGATTGCATATGGGATAAGCGTGTATGGTGACGGGTCCAAGGTCGGGTTTGAAAAGCTAATGAAAGTTGAGAATGCATGTGCTAGAGTGGTATTGGGGGCGATTAATTCAACCCCAATACAAACTCTATGGTCTGAATTGGGTGATTCACCTCTCAATTATAAGAGAGAATGGATCACCGTGCGAGAGACTGTGCGAATGTTGACCAAAGACAACGTGTTAGTAAATTAGATGAAAGTAAGGTTGCAAGGAGGAACAGTTTTCCGGAAGACCCAAAGGGCGAAGATAATTTTGGAAAATATTCACTTATTTTCCAAAATCCGACAAGTGTGTCCGAGAGTTCCTCCGAAAGGTCTTACGGTGTGTTTGAATTTTGGAGACACAACAAAAGCGATGATGAATGAGTTATCGGTTAAGAGAGGATTTAGAAAAATGCAATTGAATTTTTTTGCACATGTGGAAGTGTATACAGATGCTAGTGTAAATGAGGATCGGGTAGGTGTGGGAATATTTATTCCAACTATGAAAAAAGAAAAAATGCTGAGAATTAATGGTAACATCTGTATAATGAATGCAGAGTTGATTGGGATTATGGAAGGAATTAAGTTGGCAATGACAGAAGGGAGGAGGAGAGTAGTTATATTCTCCGACTCCCAGAGCGGATTGGATTTAATTAACAGGGGTGGGGGTACTCAAGGCAATGTGTTTGTTGAAATGATATATGAATACCTTCAATCTTGTGGGAGCGAGGTGATCATTCAATGGATACCTTCGCATCTACAGATTGAGGGTAATGAAAGAGCTGATATGCTTGCGAAAAGGGGTTGTATGCTTGAGGAAGAAACTGAATATGAATTTATGGATGCAAGAGATGTACTTCGTGTATTTCAGATGAATCTGTGGAGAAAATGGGAGAGGGAATTTGTTGAAAAGAGTCGTGTGAAAGGCAAGAAGTACTTTGAATTGTGCAAAGCTCCTTTGAGTAAACCTTTCTTTAAGGAACTCAAAGGGAACGCTGCAATGATACGAACGATGGAACGAGTGAGATTGAATCATGGAAACTGGAAAGAAAGCCTAAAGAAACGTCATTTGATTGAGGATGATCTATGTGAAAGATGTTTGATTGTGGAGGACATTGAACATTTAATTCTGCACTGTCCTAATTTTACTCAGAGTAGAAGAATGTGCGATGTCCTTATGAGTGCAAGGAATTTGAATGATTTATTACGAATGGGAACAAATGGGTATAAGGAGGTGTATGAATTTATTAAAATGAATGGGATAATAGTATGAAAGAGGATCGATGAATGAAAGGTGAATAAGAGGAAAAAAGAAAAAAGAAATAAATAAATAAAATGGAATTTTGTATATAAATTGTAAATCTTGAAATCGGGCCATATAGCTCCTATTTTTGGGGCTAGTGCAAATAAAATAAAAAAAAAATAAAAAAAAACAGTATTCTTAGTGACCTTTGATCAAATTCCAGTAAATAATGCTATAATTTTAGCCATCTCAACTCAAGCAAAACGCTAGAGCGAGAGAGATGCCTTACGAGTATATCCCGCTATTGATATCTGTTAACAAATAGTAATCCGAAAAGTACTCATCCGATTTTCATGAAACAAAGACAGACTAATAGACCTTGATCAAATAAGAAAACCAAGGTATGGCTAAGATCTCTAGGTGGTCGGATTCCACAGTTAGAGATGCGTAAAGATTCCCTTCATAACACATTCACGTAAAAAACTAAAACAATAAAAGTCATAGAATACTATATGCTTTCAAAATTTTATTTTGCTTATGAAATGAATGAATGAAAATCGTTTTGTTTGTATGTATATATGTATATATATTGAAAGACGGCATTGTTGAGATGCCGGTAATGCGATTACATCCTGTAATGGGTTTTCTTGCTTTTTGAATTATTTACTAGCGCTCGCCTTACCATCCAGGATGTTCTTAATAATTTTTTTTTTTTAATTAATTACCGTTAATTATACGTCACATTGAAATATAATGAAAAAAACCATTAAAATGCAGGTACTGTTTGTTTAATATAAATGGAATAAATTTCCAAAAGAAAAACTTCAAACAGCTTTCTTCGCGAGTTTACAATAATCTCACTGATAGAATAATCGTAAAATGTTATTGCGATTGACAAACTCAATAAAACGCACTAAATAACATCGACACGTGCTCATATTTTCTCATAATGTACGTATATACCTTCCTATACATATACATACATATGTACTTATATAAATTACGACGAAGTTATTTTCTCCATTAAATTAAATTTAAACACAAGAACAAGTGCAATTTAAATTAAAGCACATGGTTAAATGTAAGCACGTGCGATGCGTAAATCCAACCCATGAAGTTATTTATACGTTACTTAAGAGTTGTACTTAGTTGATCAATGGTTTTTAGACAAAAATATTATGCATCATTTCTTTTGATATACATACTTTATTAAAAACTGATTATAAATTTTCGTTTATCTTGGTGTGATGGAACACAAAAAAAACGTGATGTCAAAGATCGTTGATAACAAAACCATGTATCTCTTACATATTCGTATAATATATTGTGTTATCATTTTCTTTTTCGCATTTTCAATTAAAAACAATTTCTGGTGATATAAAAGGGCGATTTATTTTCAAATTTTAGTTTAGTCTACTTGAAAACTTTAAAACGTTAAGTTAAATACAAAAAGTGTGATATTTTGTCAATTACAAATTTCAGTGTACCAGCCAAAATGAGAATTATAAATGAAGTAAGTGATAATGATTAAAGGTAGACCACAGCTGAAAGGGATAAAAAAAAAATTGAAATTATTTTTATTTTTTGTAGAATTTTATTGAATTAATTGATCCATCGGAGTTGTTACGACCTGAGCCTGGATTTGCCGAAAAACAGTTATCTAAATTTCGTGATTATTCAATAGATGAAAGTGATCCGTTAAAGGAGCGAGTACGTCGAACCTATCGATTAATGCATTTAAACCAGACGGTTGATTTTGTTAAGAGTGAGTTTTAAATTTTTATTTTTTTCTGATACATCGTACAGAAATTAAATTAAACCTGAATATTATTGATTGATTTATGATAGACAAAATATTTCAAAAAGAATATTTTGCGCCGCAATTTTTTGTGATAAGAATTTTTGCATTTACCCGACGCGCATATGGGTCAAGTGTCTAGTTTATACTTTATATTTTATCTATCATACGCAATGTTAATTGATTAACTTAAGCAAATAATTTAATTTCATGTACAAAACACTTAGAGATTTAATTAAGTATATTTGAAAATATTTTAACAACCTCTAACCTTTTGTCGAGTTCTAATAAAAGAATCAAATGATGTGATATGTTATCAGTTTTGTGAATGTATCCTCTCTAAATATAGACGGTTTATATAAATAAAATGTGTAATTCTTAACAATCAATTTTCCAATATTTTAAGGTCGCCACGCTAAATGGCTTCGATTTACACATTTGAAGGGGACAATTCGAGATGCGCTAGAAATGCTTAATAACATTGTGGATGAATCAGATCCCGATTTAGATTTACCAAATATTGTTCATGCATTTCAAACTGCTGAACGAGCTCGTGAAGAATATCCCGATTTAGATTGGCTCCATTTGACCGGTCTGATTCATGATTTGGGTAAAGTGATGGCATTCTATGATGAGCCACAATGGGCTGTTGTAGGTGATACGTTTCCAGTCGGCTGTTTATGGTCCGACAACATTGTTTATCGTGAAGAAAGTTTTAAAGACAATCAAGATGAGAATAATCCGTTATACAATACAAAGTTGGGAATGTATAAGGAGCATTGTGGTATTACAAATTTAATGATGTCGTGGGGGCATGATGAATATTTATATCAGGTTTTAAAACATAACAAATCAAAATTACCTCAAGAGGCATTGAATATTATACGGTTTCATTCATTTTACCCATGGCACTCGGCTGGAGACTATAAACATTTTGAAAATGAAGACGATGAAAAAATTAAGGAATGGGTGCTTGTCTTTAAGTAAGTTAATTTTTAAAATATTTAATATGTACACATCATATGCTTACAAATATTTTGTATTTTTTTTTTTATATAGCCGCTATGATTTATACACCAAATGCACTAAAATACCTGACATTGAAGCACTATGGCCATATTATCAATCACTTATCGATAAATACTGTCCTGGTGAATTAGTATTTTAATGGACTACCCTTTGCACGGGGCAATATTTTTAAGTTGTACATTGTAAATAAATTTGTTTAAGTTTAGATTATTAAATTTTTAAATGAATTAAAAAAAAAAAAAACCAATGTGCTTTTTATTTTCTGTGTTCGTGTTGTTTTTCTTGTCTCAATTTTACCAAAACCACTGCAACTTAAACGGAGCTTTATATTTATAACTGCTAACGATGAAGTTCATTCAAGCTAATAATAATTACCATCGTTTGTATATTTGTCTAAACGTAACGGCATGCCATACTTTTTTTTTAATATGCGACATTCAGAATTGAAAATTGTCGTGGCAATGACGAAATTTAAATTATTTGACGTTTGATACGTATGATGGTGTGATGCTACGATAGTATGACATGGCTGTGTCATGGTTGGATGGTATGACTATATGATGGTATGATAGTAAGGTGGTATAATTTGATTGTATAATGGAATGATGGTATAATATGATGGTAAAATGGTTTGATGTTATGATTGTATGGTGGTATGATGGTACCAAACAGGTCTTGGAGTCGGCATTAACGAAAGTAGGATCTCGCAGGAGACCTCTTACTTGACGAATGAATAACGTTGAAAAGTACTTCAACAAGCTCGGTCACTTTGTCTTATCGTGGATCGAACTATTTGGTGGGGCATCCTTGAGGCGGCCAAATCCAGCACAAGTCAAGATACATACAAAAACTTACGAAAAACATCCGTCATTTTTGCCGGGTTACTACAAGTATTTCAATATTTGTTTCTTAATTGACTTTACGGAAAATTAACTTCAGCGCAGTATTTCGGATAATTGTTAAACTTTATACTTTAAAAAGTGACTAAGATGTGATAACAATTAAAAAATAGTTTTAGCTGTAAAAACTAAACAATGTTCAACCATTTCATTAAATTTAGATTGTAACTGTCGTCCTTTAAAGCCAAAACTAAGTAAAGGCTAGTTCCACCGAAATGTTAACGTTTAAATTCTGATCCTTGATTAGTTCGTTTGTAATAGATATGGCAACACTAAATCGAGCAATTCAGAATTCCAGACTGAAAAAACTGCCGTACTGATACAGTTTTCGGCGCTCAATTGGTCTCAAAAACAATGAGTAAAACGAAATATCTTATCACAGGTTTTAAAGATCACGATTCAATTGACTTTAGCAGTATTAACATAAAGTATTTACCGTAAAATGTTGATATTTCGTTCAATACTTGCTTGGACAGTGTACGTACGATACGAAGACAAAAAATTGTTTTCGAAATAAATAAAAATTTTTTAGAAAAAAAGAGTACCCATCAGGCGAGCTGTTCTGGTCATGTTTTAGGCAGTTGTGTGATGAGTACGATTGTCTAAGAGGTAACCTGGTCACACTTCGCAAGTGCACGTGCTGCCTTCTCGTGGCGACCACTGATAACTGATGCCATTCGGCACAGCCTAAAGTATGGCGCTAAAGAAGACATCGTTGACAAAAACCCTAATCTAAGGTGTACAGCATACGCCGATGGATTTATGACTGATAGGTTAATCAGTCCTAAGTGTACGGAGTCTGGATACCACACTTCAATTACGGCCATGGTGGTGGCAAGCCGGATTGTTTGGGCGGGGCCTAAATGGTCAAGCCTCTCTAGGTTACGGTAGTAGCACCTGTTGACAAGACCACTGGGGTGGTGGCCCTGTCATAGAGCCAGGTGAGAAGGAAGTGGGAGAGGGAGAGAAAAGCGTGATTGATGCACGGGTGGTAGCCTCGCAAGCGATCCTCCCATGTAAGCCGCTGGTGAGGCCTGGAGGTTGTCAGGCTTTGGGGGGCATTGGGAAGGAGTTAAAGGATAATGGTCAGCCATATATGTCTTTAAGGATGGAGAAATAGAAGAAGAGAAGAGATTTCCTTTAGAAATATGGAGACGATGGAGCTTTGAAGAAGGCTAATCTTGGCCTTCTCAAGAAATTCACTAAACAAATGAGAACACACCTCGCCTGCCTACAGATAAACTTACATCATACAAGGGGGTCTTTGGACGTCCTTTGCCGCAGGTTTATTTGGGAACATATTGGTGAGGCAGTAAATAACTGGAATGTGTCTGAAGAGGCCTCTTTATCGAATCACAGGCACATCAGACTAGATTTAGCGGCCGAGACCATGCAGCGGCAAGAAATTAGAATTCCAAAACTGAACGATTTGGACTCATATGTATTACTCGGAGCAAAAGAGCGATTGGAGTTCTGTTTAAATCAGCTGCATGACCTCCCAAGTGAGGTAGCCTACACACCACACAATATGATCTGGATGATCTGAAATATCGCAAGATTACAGCCAAATTATTGTAGGTTGCGAGTCAGTAATCGTCAGGGCCGTAAAGGGTTGTCCCCTAGGTGGCGTACTGTCTCCTCTATTAATGGTCATTGGTTATAGACAGACTAATGATCTTTCTGGGTAGCCATATGTGTATGATGTCCAGGGCTCTTACGCGGATAGTGTGCGCTCAATATAATATGGCAGTGGTGTGATCAGGAAGGACTTATTGTCAATCCAAAAAAAACCCTCATTGTTTATTTAACGAGGGGGAAAAAGCTTGCGCTTATATAGTGGCCTAAAACTGAGCAGTAGGCTGCGCAAACTTTATTGAATAAAGTGCATGCCACATACAAATGAGAAACCGGACAATTCGGTCGGATTATCGGTTTACATCGCCACATTCAAAAGAATTGTCGGACTGCAAAATGACGTCACCACCCAAACAATTTATATAAACAAAAGTTTAGTAAAATTTTGTATACAAATATAATGTTCTTACCGTATTCATTTTAAGTTATTATTATTGTTACTACAGCAACAGCACAACATATAAAGGAAAACGCCATTTATTTGACACTGAAACCAAAATCAAAGCCGACAAAAAGGTCTGTTGAGAAATGATGGGTTCGTAAAACAGCAAAAATGCGTTCTTTAGCCGACAAAAATTATACCATTCAAAGGCATTGTCACATGCAAAACGGAAAACCGGCATTTAGAACCGTCAAACCCAATTTATGGTTAAGTTGCTTCACTTTGCAAAATGAAAACTATTAATAAATAGTTCAAATCTATAAGTTCCACCTTAATCTAAGAAAATTTTATTAAAATGAATTTAATTTCATTCAAAAAAGCCCAATTTTATGTTTTGTCGGCCGTCAAGCCGGTTCAGCGTGTAGCCTGGATCACTATGACGGGCTCAATGAGTACATGCCCAACTGCTGCGATTAAGGTAAAAATATATGGGACTGGGACTGCTCTTACGAAGTCCTTGTGTAGCAATGCTGCCTTCTTTCAAGCAGAAGTACATGCTATAGAACTTTGCGCTAGGATAGGCGTAGCAAAAGGCCTAAACGCTGCAAAGATATATATATTATTTCAGACAGCCAATCGGCCTTAAGGGCTTTTAGGTGTTGTACTTTTAGTCAAGGCTAGTACGGGACTGTCTGAAGGTAATTAAATATCTGGCAAGCTCAAATATAAGGTAATAGTCGTGGATGCCAGGTCATGCTTGAATCGAAGAAAACAAAGCTGCCTCTCATTGGACCAGAGCCCTTCTGGGCTCGAAAGATCGATGCAGGTCCCTCGACAGATTTTGAGGTATCATTACAAAACTCAAAAATGAGTTCGGTGATTGCAAAGCTAAGAAAAATAAATAAGGGCTAATACAAAATAAAAAGTATACAAAAGACCTCTAAGGTAGAAAGGGACATTGATGGAATTATGGGAAAGTCCACGAGTTTGATCCAAATTTCAAAAAGTTGTATTAATTTCATTAATTTATAAATTGGGTTAGTGGGCTCGCTTATACGTACTTTAAGGTCTACAAGCTCGCTACAACAAAAATAATATTATGCCTTAAGAAGGGTGAGACAGGGAGGTGGGGGTCTTAAAATAAACATAACGATCTCTTTATGCTTTCCCGAAACGGTCTCATCCATTGATCCGATAAAAAATCGTTTTTTTCACAATTATTTTTATTTACAAAATAAACCAAACTTAATTTATAATTATAATTATTATTTATTGAAACAAAAAAAAAAAAAAAAAAAAAATTAATAACGTTCACCTCGATGATGGTACCTATCAGAACGATGGGATGATGATGATGATGATGATTTATGATATTTTTGATCGCGTGATCTTGATCGAGAGCGTGAACGTGATTTTCGTTTCAATTTCTTCTTATGGTTGTGTGATGATTTTGATTTTTTCTTTTTATAACGCGACGATGATGATTTTGACCGTGATCTTGAGCGTGATCGTCGTATTATCGAACGAGATCGTGATCTCGAAGATTTTTTACTATCAATATCCATGCGTTCTGATTTAGTTTCGATATCACCACACTTACTGTTCAACACCGTTGACGGTGATATGGGTATCGAATGTACAGATTCAACATCTGAATTGTCACTGTGATCACGAACTTTTTTATCTCCTGTACTCAGTTTCGTTGGATCATTGCACTGGAAAACAATTGGTGACGATGAGGCTGATGTCTTTTCATTTGACGTAACTATTACGTGAGAGAAATATAAATAGTATATCAATCAAAAATTGTATAAATGCAATAATACTAACCTTTAATCTGATTTAAAAATGCCATTGCTTTCTTTTTACGTTCCAATTGCAATTGTTTCTCCTTTGATAATAAACCCAATTTTTCACGTGCGGCTGCCGCTAGACGATCGCGCAATTTGTCTTCTGCAATTTTTCGTGCTGTCTTTTCCCTGGTCTCTGCCGTTTCTACGTCATTTTCTATTGATATGATTGGTATAGCCGTTGATGGTACCGGATATATTAGTGGAATATCTGAATTTCGAGGATAATTCGGTATAGTCACTGGTATCATCACTGTCTGTGGTGTATTATTTGTGGAAATACCGCTATTATTATGATCTATAGATATTAAGGCACCTTTAACATTATCAACTTCGACGGCGTTATCATTTCGTTTATCTTCTTCTTCTTTTTCGTCATCGCTGCTTGCCTCTTGCGGAAGAACTGGTTTAATTGGAATAGTTTGCTCATCTTTTGATTTGATCGAAAATGAGACGGGTGTTACTATTTTATTTTGTGATTTTTCACTACTTTTTGTACGGACATTTTTTTTTGGAATGTTACCAGTTACTTTGTACATGTAATAGCGATGAAATTCATTATCTGCGTCTAAAAATGAAAATCTTTGTGGATCTTTCGTTTTTAATATATCTTCAAAATTTTTCCCATTTTTAATAACATAAACAGCCGTTTTATCGATGATATGTTGCAAAGCCTCCGGTGGAATTGGAAAATCCATTGAGATTTCTTTTCTATTTACCACTTCTTCATTTTCATCAGATTCATGCTCAGTCTCGGAATCTGAATTATAGTATTGTGCTAACATTAAGCCAGACGATATTTTTTTAACTTCAACTCCTTCTGGTGTAGTTGTTGTAGACGATGAAGTACCACCGGGTTGATGTCCTATAATATTAGGTAAATTTTGAACTGGCTGGTAATCTTGTAGAATCGCCGATGAACTTTTGTCATTCGTACTGTCGGTACTTAATGGTAATGGGACCCCTTTAATTTTACTTATAAGTTGCGTATATGCACAATCAGCTGAAGGCTTATATGCTAACGTCATAACTGTTGGTCGATATGGTGTTACAGAATTATAACTATTCTCTTCGTAACTACCTGCGGTTTCGAAATTTTTATCGTCAGTCTCACTGCTGTTTGTAGCTGTAGTTTCACTAGGATACAATCCATTTTTAATAGAATCGAGAACATGTCGATAATATGGATTTAAATTATTTTTTTGTAAAAGAAAATTAAATTGTGGATTATTTGATTGTTTCGTTTTGATTAGTATCTCCATTTGTGCGCCTTGGGTTGATATGAATCTGGCGGTTTTTTCAATAATTGCGTGCTCTTTCATAGTATTCGGTAAACTTATATTCTCTGGAATTTCAAATCCAACAGGTTTCTCATACACTTCATCTGGTTCCTCTTGTTCTTGATTGTCATTATTTTCTTCGTCTTTGCTCGCCGTCGCCGGCGAATCGTAACTAAAGCCAACCTGTCCGAATGTAGACGATCTCATCTGATGCAGGCGTTTTAATTCTTCCTCTAAAGATTATATTGAAATGGAATATTAGAAACAGATTGGATGGGTTAACACATTGTTGGCCGGTCACGAATTAACTCGTGTTTGCACTGTCATTGAATTAATTATTTCAATTTCAACTGTATTCCTTTGACAAAAAATACAAAAATGTACATACAATAATGCAGTACTATAACGATACGTACTTTATTCTGACGGTATTTAAACTTTTACGTAAAAATGCCGTTCAACAATGTGTTAAATTAGGTACAAACCTTGATAAATTTCTTCTTCCATTTCGTTGTGAAAAAGGGCGTAATATCGTTCCTCCTCGCACAACTGTTCCGCTTTTTGTTCGGCGGGTGTTAAACAATCCAGCCGATTAGTGTATCCACCAGGTGGTGGTTCATACGGTGCCAATTCATGCAATGTTGCCCGAACATCGTATCTAATTTTTAGCAGGCGGTTTAATCAAACCAAATCACACAAACAAGTTGTGTTTTTTTAATTTTCGTAGGAAAGAAAGAAAATAGAGTTCAATTAGTACAACGAAATGGCAAACAAATTATATTTAATTAAGAAAATCATTTAAATGATGATCGAATAATTTATATATAACAGCTTTTTATCTATTACAATTGTAATTTTTAATAAAATTCATCATTTAAGAAAAATTAAATTAAAAAGAAGGGTTACCAGTCGTCCGGAAATCTTCGGACATTATTCTGGTATAAACGCAAAGCTAAAATAATGTTAATGTCCGGAGACTATCGGACATTACAAGAAAAAATAACTTGCGGTTTTCGGTCAAAGAACGGATACACGGATTTAAATCAAAAATAGATTAGTAATTTAGCCGCTGAAACAGATTCATATTCAAAATGACAATTTCGGTTAATCAATCTGTTCCAGCACACTCTAGTCTACTTAGTACATAATTTAAAAATATAGAATCTTTTTGATTCTAGTATTTTATACGGTTTGCTAAAATATTAAAAAGTATCCTGTGGAAAAAATAATCCTTTTATGGTTTTATACACACGACGTTGTAGTTGGTAACCCCTAAATAAAAAAATAAAAAATTTGTTTGTTATTTTTATAGTTATACATACCATACCACCCGGATATTCTTTTTTTATATAATATATAATACTTATACAGTATATTTTATATAGTTTTTAGAGAATGGTCAGTTATATATTTTTATTTTATTTTATTTTTTTATTTTTTTTGTATAAAAAGACGGATGAAATTCCTAAATATTTGGTGTTTCATTCATTACATATATCAAAATTAACAACAAAAAATATTTAATAAAGTTTTTTGATATTCCCAATGTATGATTTATGAAATAAATTTGAAAATTATCAACGCTGGATAAGTATGTATCTATAATAGGTCCTTCAAGAAATTGGGTATATCAACCAACGATTAGAAAAGTAAATAATAAAATAAAAATGTTTCATTGTCAATGTTCATCTTGCCAAAAACGACTAAATCAAGTTTTTCATTTTTTTTTTTAAATTTTTTAATATAGATTATTATTATTATTTGTTTTTAATTGTTTTAATTTATTTATTAACCTGTCTATTTTAAGTGATTGTTCTCCCATCCATGGTATCAGATGTTTTCCTTGATCAATACTTAAGGCCTTTTCATCATCACGAAATATTTTACACGCATAACCAAACACTAACAAATCATCACGATTCTCAATTTGATTATATTGATGTAATGTATTTTTTCGTAATATTCCAGATTCACCGCCACCATTTGTTGAAGACGAAGTATGTGATATCCATTTATCAACCATTATTATATTGTTTATGGTTTAAATATTTTATTTATGTACAAATATTTGTAACAAAAAAAAAAAATCTCATAATAAACAAAAAAAAATTTTTTTTCTCTTAAATTTGAGGTTATGTTGTACTTCTGTATTGGGTTGTAATAAACTAAATTTATTTATATATAAACTGTGTAAAATCTATTTATATAAATATATAACAACATTAGAAACTATTATTTCAATATTCAACTATATAATATTAATATTTAGAATTTTAATAATAAAATATATTATTTTAAGAATTAAAAATTTTTTTTTTTGCTTTTTCCCGTTTAGACAATTTTTTGATAAGGAAAAACAAAAAATATGACATAGTAGAGCATGCCCTCGCGATGTTAAAAATATTGATAGTTTTAGAAATTCAAATATTGTAGGAGAACGTTCGTTCGTTATGAATGGTATTTGTTGAGAATCGAGAGGAATCGTCGTTATTTTACTTTCGGGATTTCAGATTGTAGTGTTGCAAACTAAAAAATATAAATTAGATAAAGCCTCGTCTGAAATAAAGCGGGCTATCAAACATTCGATAAATCCTCCATTTTGGATTATTCTTCGTTCAAACTTATGGACCATAGTATGCTGATTTTAGCATTTACCAGCGACTCTTTAAGCATCTGTAATAAAACCTTACAGAATTTAACAAAAATGTATTGTTAAGGAAATTTTGGCAGCTCGCCCAGCGAATCCCTTGAAAAATCAAAATCATATTATCTGTTGTTACATGCTTTAGCTTTATAGAACCGTCTTGGATAACTTTCCTAATAAAATGATGACGAACATCAATATGCTTGATTTTGGGATGATAACACTCATTTGATGCAAGATGAACCGCACTTTGATTATCACATAACAACAATGTAGTTGACGATTCATTCATTATCTCTCTTTGAAATCCCCTAAGCCATATTGCTTCTTGAACTGCAAACCCGACTGATACATATTCCGATTCTGTTGTCGACAATGCAACTGTTGCTTGTTTCCTTGAAGCCCAAGAAATTGCTCCATTTTGCGAAACAAAAATGTTACCACTTACTGATTTTCGTTCATCTAAATCATTTGCATAATCGGCATCACAATAACCAATTATTTCAGAATTTCCGTTTTTTTTTTGTAAGTAAGTTTTACATTAATCGTACCTTTCAAATATCTCAATACTCTTTTTGGAGCTAACCAATACTGCATACCGGGATTGTTATTGAATCGACTTAAGAAATTTACGGCATAACATATACCAAGCCTACTTATTTATGCTGCGTATAATAAACTTCCAATTAATTCTTGATACGGCACATTCATCATTTCATTTATTTCTTCTTTTGATTTTGGACACTGTTCTTTACTAAGTTTAATATTCATATCCATTGGGGTTTTAACAGGATTACATTCCGCCATTCCAAAACGATCCAAAATTGCGGAAATATATCGTTGTTGATCTATTCTTAACGTTCCAATTTTTTTATCATAATTTAGATTCAATCCTAAAAACGACTTCGCTTCTCCAAGCTCCTTCATATCGAAATGTGTTTTTAAAAAACATTTCAATTCACCAGATACATTTTTTTATTGGAGAAAATTAAAATATCACCCACTTATACTGCAATTATCAAAAATTTTCCACTTGATTCATTATTGTAATATACACATCGTAATCAGATTGCTTTAACCGAATTTCTTTAAAGTCTCACTCAATTTCATATTCCATGTTCTCGAATATTTCTTCAAACCATATATAGATTTTTTTAACCGAAGTACTTTGTTATGTGATATGTTCATTCCCTCAGGCGGGACTATAAATATCTCTTCAGATAGTTCACCCTGAAGAAAGGCCGTTACCGCATCCAATTGTTCGATGCATAGGTCAAACTTTACAGCCAATGACAGCAAATACCGTAGAGAATTATATCTTATAACAGGAGAGTAAGTATCTTCAAAATCAACTCCTTTTCGTTGACTGCAGCCCTTAGCTACAAGTCTTGCTTTATACCGTGAGATTTTCCCATCTGCATCTCGCTTCGTTTTAAAAACCCACATTGAATTCAACGTTTTTTTACCGCTAGGAAGAGCCACAATCTCCCATGTATCATTGACCTTTAATAAAGTAAATTCTTCATATATTGCAGCTTTCCAATTTGAATGATCATTTCTACTAATAGCTTCATCATACGTTTCTGGATCATTATAATCATCTTTAATCGCCAAATACGAAACAAAATCATTGAATTCAGGACGTTTTGAGATTCTCGTCGTTCGACGTAAACTATCTGCTTTATTAATAACAATCTCACTTTTATGCATATAATCTGAATCAGAATCAACAACTGCTGTTTCAAACCTTGCGTCGTCAGATACATTTTCCGATGTAGATACATTAGGTTCATTAATATAATTCGTTAACTCTGGCATCACATAATCAAATTCATCAACAACCAGCATTTGATCTGAACCGTTCCCATTATGATCGGGATTTCCAAATAAATTCCCCACTACATCTTGATCATCTGAGAAAGAACTAATATCGTTAGTAAATTTTGTTGACCTATTTACCTCTGAATATTTTTTATCTTCCAGGAATATGACATCTATACTGATGATTATATCTTGTGATTTAGGATTATACAATCGATACGCTTTACTGTTATCACAATAGCCCACCATGATACATCTAATAGATTTAACATCCCACTTTAATCGTTTAAGTTTGGGCACAAATACCATTGCCAAACATCCAAACACTCTCAAATGTGACAAATCTGGTTTAACATTTATCCAAACTTCTTCAGGGGTCTTTTGATCTATCCCACATGGTATACGATTGATAAGGTATGCTGCCGTATTAACAGCTTTAGCCCAAAAACATTTCTGAAGTCCTGCATCCAAAAGAAGACACCGAGCCTTTTCGACTATGGTTCTATTCATCCGTTCCGATTTACCATTCTGTTGTGGACTATAAGGTGCTGTAGTCTGATGTACTATACCGCTATCTTGAAAACATTTTTTCATTTTTGTATTGCAAAATTCTGTACCACAATCCGTTCTAAACACCTTAATCTTCTTGTCAGTTTAATTTTCAACCATTTTTTTAAATAGTAAAAATTTCTCGAAGACATCGCTTTTTGCTTTGATTGGATACACAAATATTTTTCTTGAAAAATCATCCAAAAATGATACATAGTACCTTGCACCTCTCAATGATTGTTTTTCCACAGGTCCACACACATCAGCATGAATCAACTGCAAAATATCAGTTGTGACGCTCGTTGATGCCTTAAAATGCTTTCTTGACTGTTTACCTTCCAAACACGAAATGCACGAATCACTTGTTTTATTGTCAAATTCCACTGTGGACTGAGATTTGAGATTCTCTAAATTTTTGGAATTTGTATGACCTAGTCTACGATGCCACAAATTTTTACTCACGGTACATTTTTTCAATTTTAAATGCTACCGCAAACAACTGATTGTTTCTATTATAAATAAAACATTTGTCTTTTACAAAATGCACTTGATTCCCATTTTCTATCATTTGTCCAACTGATAACAAATTTGCACATAAATTTGGTACACGCAAAACATCGCGCACACAAACTTCAAAAACTTCATTAATCACACTAACTTTAAGAACAACATCGCCTTTACCAAGTATGTTTAATTTACTATTATGTGCCACAGTTACAGAATCTTCCTCTTTAAACTCGACATAATTAATAAACAAATCAAAGTCTTTCGTCATATGCGACGTTGCACCTGAGTCGACATACCAATGGTTCTTCTTAAGATTTTCTTGAATGGCATAAGTTGCATGTAAAACAAATTTACTTTTTTCGTCACCTTTTGCTGCGAATGTGTTACCTTTTTTCGATATATTTTTTTGACAAAATTTCTTTATATGGCCAAATTCCCCACATTCATAACATTTTGGTCCTTTGAACTTGTGTATCCTTTTTGTTTTAAACGCAGGCATTGCTTGGTTTGACGTATCTACTGTACAATTAGAATTACTGTACGAATCGATATCCTGCAATAATTTCATTTTAATCGCATCAGCTGATATTTTTATTCCGCTACTTTCAATTGCCATAATCATGGGTTGAAACTTTTCAGGTAATCCACTTAACAATAAACTACCCACCCCCATTCGGCATCCACCTTCATTCCAATCGAATTAAGTTTATGAGCGGTACCAATAATTTTGTTCACATATTCACCGACCGATGAACAACGATCAAGCTTTGTAGTCGTCAATTCCCTCAAAAGTCCAACTCTTCTTGTGAGTCCGGAATCATCAAACGTTGATATCAACTTTTGCCAAACATCTTTTACAGTTTTGGCCTCTTTGATGTGTACATACAAATTGGGATCAATCAACAAAACTAGCTTTGCTTTCGGTTTCAGTACCCTCTACACTCTTTCATAAACCCGACCTTTAAGACGATCGACCAATGCCAAGTTCTTCAAAGACATTTTCCTTTTCTTATCAACAATTAAAAAAAATATTTCTCTCAACTCTCAATGTATAAATTTTCCAAAATAATTACGTCTTTTCTGGGCCCATAACCTGTTGGGTTGCGCAGAAAATAAAAGATTTTATATACACCAAGAATGAAACACGTTTAGTTTTATTAATGATCAAACCGGAAGTCGGTTAAACCGAAAAATATTTTCATTTTACAATTGACAATACAAAACAAATAGTGTTGCTAGAATATAAATTTAAGTTTTCATTCCGACAATATAATATATGTATTAAATACAAAGAATATTATGCAATAATTGTTTTATCACATTACACTAATAATATATTATGTACATATTTAAAATATATATAAAACATTATTTTAAAATTAATAAAACATAAACAATGTTTCACAGTTTGACGTTTCTTCCTTCCCCAGGGCCCTATTCTCGAATTTCACATCCATTTTCCACAAGTGGACATCTGTCAAAGTTCACATAAAAACGTTCGAAAATTGTAATTCGTATATAAAAGACATGCGGCATGGACATTTTCCTATATGGGGAATTTCTTCCACCTGCTTATACCCATTCGGAAATATTCCCTTAGAACCAAAAAAATTCAATTATGAATTTTGACAGATGTCCACATATGGAAAATGTATGTGGAATTCGATAATAGGGCCCCAGGAATTTTATTTCAATTACGGGAATGTGGTTTGTGGTTAATTCTACGTGTCACTTCACGATTCGGGGACGTAAAACAGCATTTGTTTGAAGAAAAGCGAAATTGAAATCTTTGAATTCGTTTCACTCGTTGGGTTCTCACCAGGGGTATATTTCAAAATTTCTGATCTCGGTGGTCCAAGGAATATACCTAAGAACTTTAACATCGTCACATTTGGACAAGTGATTGATCCTGCTCCAAACGCCTGTTTTATGAAAGAGCGCAGTGCTTCAACATTGCTTCCTTTGTCCTTTCATAAAAAAATCCTTTCAAATTTAAAATTGCGCTTAAACTGAAATAATTTCAGAAAAAAACGATTTCCCACTCAATGATTCCGCTTAAAACAGTAAATTTACAAATTACTATCAATATCATTCTGAACACATCAATAAATTTCGCAAACCTTAAAATTATATTAGGTTAAATAATAAAATGCGAAAATAACCCTGCCACCTATTATCGGACACCAAATTAAACATGAACACGTATAATGCAATGACGAAATATTTTCGTGTCTCATTCTAGTTCATCGAAACATGCTAGTGTGTATTCATCAAATATGATTAATCAAGAAATTCCTAAAAAAAAAAAGTCATTTTCATTTTAGAATAATATCGGTGAAGTTATTTTAAATATATTTTTATGTTATATAGTTTTGTAAGAAAAAATCAAATCCTCGAATTGTGTTTATTATAATAAAATTGTTCATTTAATTCAAAAAGTGAAAATGTGGAATGAATTATTGTGATTTAGTGATTGAAATATAAAATTGAAGTGAATTTAATAATTTAATAATGATAAATCCTAATCAAAATTATGATTTCATGATGATGAATGGTGGTGTAGTGCAAAATGATCTAAATCAACAGCAAAATAATATTATGTATCAAAAAAATGGTATAAGTGGAAATGGGAAAGGCGACCTCCATCGTAATTATGCTAGTAGTGTCAATGGTAGTAACGTCATTGCTAATTCGAACGAACAAATTGGGTCACTGGGTGGTGTTCAAATAAAGTATCCCCAATTTAATAATAATCCGATCCAATCCAATGTTCAGTCTAGACCACCAATAGTTAATGGGAATGGTTTAGATCTACATAATGGTATAAGTTATCAATCAACAAATGGATATGCAGCACCTCATCCAACAAATGTTTTAAATCCACTAGCATCAAATATGCAGCAAATTTCACTAAAAGATTCTCCCTTGCTAACAAATCCCGTCCAAACTATTAACAATAATATTCCACCATTCCAACCGCAATTACAAAATATTCCACAAAATAAAGCTCCAGTTCGCCCATTGTATCCTCAACAATCATCACAGCAATATATCAATACACAGCAACAACCAGAACTACAATATCAAACTGGAAGTGTTACTCAATTGGGTTTTAATAAGTTATGGGGACATCCAGACTCAGTAGATTTATTACAGGAACGCCACATACTACCACCAGAAGGGTATACACCACCAAAAATTTCACTACAAAATCAATTGTCGGATGCTGTAAATTGCAATTCAAAGTAAGTATGCGATCACTTTCTTTCCACGTTTCAAGTAAATCGACTTCACGCGTATATATGTAATACAAATAGTGGCATTGAAACAGTTGGAAATTAAAATTTGTGGCCTTCATAAATTATTTATGTACACCTACTTATTTCAATTAGTATTTGTATTAGTAGTTCAATGTCATGTAATGACCGTGCTCTTTAGTTTTGTCTTCTATTTGTTAGTTTTTGGCTTGGTTGTCACCCTCTGGTCATATATACATAACTTTAAGTTCCGACAAATTTCGAGCTAACGAATACATAATTTAAATTAGAGGAGAGCGTTATGTTAAGTAGATAATCAAAGTAATTTTATTTATCAAGGTTGTTTCGTCTTCAGAACAGTGCAAAAAAAAGCTTTTTCATTCAACAAATTTTCAAAACTTTGGACTAAACCGCGTCTGACCTTGTTTTTCAAAATAGACAAAATTTCTAAACTCTCAGACCAAATAGTACCAATAGTAGCCAAACAAGTTTGTGTGCTGCCAAACTTGATTGGACGATTTTTTTTTAGCTTTCCAAAACTATTTCATACGCATCACCAAATAGTTCAAGGACAAGGTTAATCAAAATGGCATAAAAATTAAGTTTTACCAATTTTATATTTTCAGTATATTCCGATGTACAGTAGCAAAAATCCCAGAATCAAATAGTCTGCTACAGAAGTCACGTTTACCTCTTGGTGTATTGATTCATCCATTTCGTGATTTAACCGTAAGTATACTACAACTTATCATTTTAATGAATTTAAACAACGATGTATTTTATTTGTCTCCCTGCCCATAGAATCTACCAGTGGTTAGTTGTTCACAAATTGTGCGATGCCGGGCTTGTCGTACCTATATAAATCCATTTGTATATTTTGTGGACAGTAAAAAATGGAAATGTAATTTATGTTATCGCGTAAATGAGTTACCTGACGAATTTCAATATGATCCGGTTAGTAAAACTTATGGTGATGTAACAAGGCGGCCAGAGGTACGATCGAGTACTATAGAATTTATTGCACCATCAGAGTATATGTTAAGGCCGCCGCAACCCGCAATTTATTTATTTTTATTGGATGTTTCTTCTTTGGCCGTACAATCGGGATATTTAAATTTGATGTGTGATTCGCTGGCCGAACACCTGGATAAATTACCGGGCGATGCAAGAACACAAATCGGTTTTATAGCATACAATAGTCAAGTACATTTCTATAGTATTGCCGAGGGATATAGTAGGCCACATGAGATCACAATTATCGAATTAGATGATATATTTATGCCACAGCCAGATAACCTATTGATAAATTTAAAAGAAAATCGAGAATTAATAAACGATTTACTCGATTTGTTGCCGAAACGGTTTGAAAATTCACATGATTCTGGATCAGCAATTGGTGCTGCGTTACAAGTTGCTTATAAAATGATGAGCGCAACTGGAGGACGTGTAACAGTATTTCAAGCATGTTTACCAAATATTGGTCCGGGTGGATTACAATCTCGTGAAAATCCAAATAATCGCTCATCAAAGGATGTTCAACATTTAGGACCGGCCACCGATTTTTATAAACGACTTGCATTGGAATATTCTGGTCAACAAATTGCTGTTGATTTGTTCCTATTGAATGGCCAATATAGTGATTTGGCCACAATTTCCGGTATCAGTAAATTTAGTGGTGGCTCTGTTTATCACATACCATTATTTAATTATGCTAAACAAGAAGACAGTATGATTTTTAAACGTACGTTTGAACGATATTTGACACGCAAAATAGGTTTTGAAGCTGTCATGAGAGTAAGATGTACTCGAGGTTTAGTGATACATACATTCCATGGCAATTTTTTTGTACGATCAACAGATTTACTATCACTACCAAACGTAAATCCAGATGCTGGATATGGAATGCAAATTTCGTATGAGGAAAGTTTACAAGATGTGAGTTCGGTTTGTTTCCAAGCAGCTTTATTGTATACAAGTAGCCAAGGTGAAAGACGGATACGTGTTCATACTTTATGCGTACCTGTATCAAACTCTTTACCAGAAATTATGTATTCTGCTGATTCAGAATGTATTGTTGGCCTATTATCAAAAATGGCTGTCGATCGCTGTATTCAATCAACAATGACCGATGCTCGCGACGCTTTTATAAACGCAACGATCGATATATTTTCGGCTTATAAACTATCCCAAAATTTACCCCAAACAACTGCTGGCCAGTTGTCCATATCACGTAATTTGGCACTGCTACCATTATACATTTTAGCTTTATTGAAAAATGTGGCATTCCGAACAGGGACCAGTACACGATTAGACGATCGAGTATTTGCAATGTGTGAATTAAAATCACTACCGCTAGATCAATTAATAAAATTTATTTATCCTGATTTTTATCATATCGATTGTCTGTTTATGCCATTTGACCAGAATTCAGATAAATCCAAAAATTTTCCACCAAAACGTCATCTATCCGCTGAATTGTAAGTATTTTCGTCATACAAATAAATGACATGTTACTATTTTAATTTTATTTTATAGTCTTGATT
Organism: Tipula vernalis; assembly: GCA_958295665.1. Taxonomy (NCBI): domain Eukaryota; kingdom Metazoa; phylum Arthropoda; class Insecta; order Diptera; family Tipulidae; genus Tipula; species Tipula vernalis. The sequence continues at coordinate 10,852,553 of OY282559.1, read as the reverse complement.
CACGTTCAATGTATCTTTTGGATAAGGGTGCGAAGATACTTTTGTATGTTGGATCGAATGTTAATCCTCAGATGTTAAAAAGTATAATTGGAGTACAAGAAATAAATGAAATTCCTGATTTATGCTTTGATTTACAAATGTTGGGTACGCATGAGAATGAAGTGTTGCATTCATTCGTGGATCAGTTAAATGAAGATAAACCGTTTCCATCCATTTTACAAATTATACGGTAAATTAAAATTGAAAATGTTTATGATTTTATCAAATTATTAATAATTTGTATTTTTACAGGGATACAAGCACATCACGTAAGCTTTTTACAGACGCATTGGTCGACGATCGTTCAGAGAGTGCTTTGTCGTATTATGAATTTCTTCAGCACTTAAGGAGTCAAGTGAAATAACACAAAAATTTGTGATCTTAATTTCATTTTATTTTTGAAAAATTTATATTTATTATTACATACTTTCTTTATAGATAAATTCTGTCATTGATATTATTTAATTATTATTATTGTACGTTTCTATTTCTGACTGATATAATTATTGATATACTTTATGTTAATCGTAAATTAATAAAACAGAAAAAAAACGATCGTTTAAGAGTTATAAAAGTTTATAGAACAACAACAAGAAAAATCGTTATAAAATCGTAAAATATTATAAATTTTAATTATTAAGTAAATTGTGTAAATAAACAAAACTATTTTAAGGAACATTAAACCGATTTAGTTTTAAATTTGAGTATTACGCACTGGTTAACAAAAAAGGCTGTTATCCCTAAATCTACAACTCGGAAACATCGTTTGTTGTTTAGTTTGATAAATTTAAACAAAAATTCTCAAATATACATTTGAAATTTCAGAAGCAAGAAGACAATCAGTAAAATAAATACGTAGTATAGCAATATTTGTATAAAACGCTTACTCAGCATAAAATTATCTCATACGTGGATTCGATTTCGTATTAGCTTGGTTCAATATATTTGCTTGTCATGGCATTGAAAATATGTTTTTGGAACAGATAACAAATAAATAAAAAAAAAACGAGATATGGTAATAAAGATTGTCACGGAATGTAATTGAGGAAATGATAAAGAATTTTAGCTGTTGTTGTAAACCATATATACTCCAGGATTACTGATAAATTGTAGACTATCTATCTTAATGATAAGAATTAAATAGGTGGTGTTAACAAAGCGAATGATATGTCTACCTACTTTGAAGCGGCTTTCTTTTATTTAATGACACCCAATAAACAACTGACAATTCATTATACCGGAAACAAGATTTCAAAGATTTAGGCATAATCCCATTTAAGGAATAGCCATGTTCGTTCGTAATTGGCTTGGCCGTATTCCAGAACTTGATCTAAAAATCATTTTAGAATCCCAATTCCATTGTACGTACCTTCAGAGTTTCATCGTAATTGGCCGTATGATTTTAATATGTTCCGAAGATTGTAAGAGAATTCAATCCAGTTTCGAACTGATGAGCTTATGATTATGAAAAAATCAATCTTCTCATCAGGCGCGACTGGACTGATTATACATTATACCACAAACGCGTAGTGGCCGCATAAGTGCCCCGTTTGTAATATATGGTCCACGGTGATGTTGTGGACGGCGAGATTTTCCAGCAGCCGAAATTTTCCGACCGAAGAAGTACCAAAAAACCAAGTATTTTCGACAGCTTATAATTTAAAAGAAAACTGTAGTAACTGAAATTAGGCTGGTTTTGTCTTTTATTTGAGTATGTGTTGGGAAAGAAAAAAAATTGATTCAAGAAGTCTTACGATGAAGGAAAACCTTAAGAATTTAGAAAATTATAACGAGCGAAAATTAATTAAATTTTCAACGTTACTAAATAGTAATAAATTTAATATGCACAATCGATTATCCAGTGGTTCGAGTTTATTTTATTTATTAAACGTTCGAAAGATTAGTTATACTCTTACATTTTCTGCAGTAACTAATTTCTTAGTAATTAAATTAAAAAAAGAAAAGAAGCGTGCAATGAGAACGTGTCAATTGTATGTGAACGTGGCATTATGGCGCATACTTCACAGCTGTCGACTGTAACGCTTTTGGAAATTTTGCAACATAAGAACTTGACGGAATTAATTTTCCACCAAGGTTTTTTTTTTTAAATTACTATAAAATTTGTCGCAGTCAAGTTCTTTTGTGGCAAAATTAGCAAAAAAGGTAATGTCGACACTTTTGAAGTATGCGCCATTTTTAAATTGAAGGCTACGATAAAAACAGTTGAACTAGAAAATACATATATGTATGCGAAATAGATGTGCGGAATTTTCGCCTGCAGTGCGCCTGTTCCGCACCCAACACACATGTGCTGCATATAACAGCGTATTTTTTGACGTTTACTTTACACGTATTTATTATTATTGAAATTGGTTGAAACCTGCACTCAATGGCATAAAGCCCCATGGTGCAAACCTAGGAATCTATGCCAAATCGCAGATGCGAAATAAATATTTTTGCTGTTAACAGTAAGTCTCAAAGCCGCAATAACACTATGAATCAAAGCTATTAATTCTGCCTGAAAGTGCAGTGCGAACCAAGACTACCAAACGATCTGAAATCATTCAGAGGGCAGTAAGTTCCAAATCCAGCACCAAGTTAATCGCAAGAGCCATCAGAAAAGAAGGCAAGATACTAAGAATACATTTTCGAAGTAGAACTCAGGCCTATCATTAACTATATAAATTTCTGTTATCAATGAAAAGTATTTAATATTGATTAGTTTAAGCCCCACCATTGCACATAAAACACGCCAGGCTCCAATCCATGTCAAGCTATACGCCGCAGAACAAGTAGTTCCTCGAATGAAGTGTTCAACTTGAGCAGCCACAAAATAGACACCATAGTAAGAAGTGGAGTAGAAGACATAGCTCTAGTAATTAATGGCTCTACAAGCAATATTTTGTAGACCATTAAGATTAATTAAATAAGCCTTTAATTTAACCACTGGAGGCGCATAAGAGGATTGGTAAAACCAACGATTTTTAAATAAATATTAACATTTTGGGGCTCAGGCCCCGTGATTTCTCAAAAGCTTTTCTAAACTGTCTGACCAGTAAAAACAATTAAATCAGTGTTAGACGGATTGATGCGTAAGCCCTTCTCAATACACCATACCTCCACTATAAGTAGGGCCTGTTGCATTAAGTCGGCCAATAAATTCAGTTATCTGCCTGAAATTGTACTTTTTAAATAAATCCTCCATTTTGGCAATTGTCAGAAAACGTTTATTTTTAGCCATGAAAAGATGAATGTAGAAAAATGGTACTACCTACATTTGTTTTCTTTTACGTAGTATAGCCTACCGATTCGTAGTTTGTTTTAAAAAAGATTAAGCAGAGATACCACATACCCCGATTAAGAAGTTGCCTAAAAATAGTGCGAGCGAAGTGTGCACGATGTCACATAAGAGATGCAAGGCCCGAAGCACCAGAAATGGCAGAATTACCGAAGTAGCGGGTGGCAGCTGGGACGCGCCCATTCACATTTGTTGGAGTAGATTATTTCGGGCCAATCACTTTGAAACATATATCGGAAAGAAATGGGGTGCAATTTTTACGCGTTTCACTACAAGAGCCATACATTAAGAATTAGCTTCGGCCCTGTCCACGGATACATTTATTCAGATCCTTCGAGCATTTATTGGAAGAAGAGGAGTTCCATCTGAAATATACAGTGACAATGGAGTACTAAAAATACGGGGGCTATTTGGGAATTCGATTCGAACGTGATCGAGTCATCAATGTATTAGATTCCTATTTGAATTGAATCAGATTCATTCGTTTCTTATTTAAATCAAATATGAATCTTATACATCGCAGACCTCAAGGGTTTAGAAATGGGTGTTGTTTTGGTTGTTTGGGTAATAAAATGGTTGTTTTATTTATTAAAAGATTTAAACTTTCGAAATATTAGTTCCTTGCCTAAGGGTTACATTTTCTACAATACCAGTAAAGCTGCAGGTGAGGAATATCAGGGTAAGTAGCTTTATTGAAGTTGATCTTGATATCTTGAGATTGATTCGATGGATATATTTCGCGAGTAAATCCAAGCTTGCCACAATTCCAGCATTCCAATGGTTTCCTACCTCTGAAATTTTTATCGGCTTTCAATAACGCTGTTTTTTGACTGGGGAGCGATTTGTTCCAATAATTTTGTCTTACCCGCGTCCACTGTGATTTTCTTGCCCTAGTGCCATGATCATTGGTCTATAAGTTTCAGCCAAACTTGCTAGCAACAGAACCCCAGTCCACTCATCCTGAACTTTCAGAACGATCCTATTTAATTGATGCGCTGCCATGATTAAATCATTTATGTCGTAACTAACTTTCGTAGTAGACCAACCAACTCGTCTCGTTAGACTATCTTTGTATGCATCAACAAGACGCTTCCGTATTTCAGCTGCAGACTTAGCTTTTTCGATATGGGAATAACATACCGGATCAATTCACAACTTTAATTTGTTTAGTCCTTCTCTACCTGTTTCGTTTTTATCATCGACAATTTCCACAACATTTGACCGCAAATCTTCCAAATCGACGCATTCATGGCTATTTTCCAAGTTGAATAATTTTCACGACCTGTTAGCCAGTCAAGGAACTAATATAAAGTGAATTTCAAACGAATGCTTAAAATAGACTTCTAAGACAAATGGCCTTTGCTTTTATTCATTACAAAACCGTCTTTACATTTAGGATATTATAAAGACAGTTCTCACTATACAAATAACTGTAAGCGGAAGGTTACAAGGAAGAAGGAATCGTTACATAGAACAGTTTTATGAGTGCACAACCGCTTCTTAATAATTTAATTCCTCTGTTCGTTTCTCTTCCAATTAAGTGGAAAAACGGCTTAACAAATTTCATTCATTATATAGGGCTACAAGGTGCTGAGTTTTTCTCTAGATTCGATGCTGCTCTAAAGGAATTTTAAATTGGTTCCTATATAATAACTACATTTTGCAGATTGAAGTTGATTTGACGACCAATCCAAAAAAATATCCATATGTCATTTCCATCACATAACATGTCTCCACTTGCTTGTCATCGTACTGATTATAATTTATTAAAATTCACTAAACGTTTTGCGTAGACCCATAGTACTGATAAGAAAGGTTGGTTGGTCCATGAATTCTCCACTTACAACAGAGGGTCATATATAATCGTGTTCATCTTTATTACCAATCGTAATCAGATGATAAAAAATCCCCTTGCTTGTCTTTTCTTGATGTAAATAAGGGGGCTTTAGGGGACACATATTTATAATGAAAGCCCTCGGACTGGCATTTATCCTGATCCCCCTGTAAAGTACCCTTCATTTATTGGCATAAGATGTGAAATTAGCAATTATCGAGGAATTGCTATTCTTTCTGCCATATCCAAACTTTTCAAAGCCATGGTGCAGAGATTTTTGTTTTTTCTTGTGAAATGTTTTATTTTGCCTAAACAACGTGGGTTTTATCCGGGAAGATCTATCGGGAAGAATTACCAATCTGGCCTCGTTCTGTGAACATTTATACAGCAGGATCGAGGACCGGCAAGAAGTGGATGTAGTTTACACTGACTTTTCAAAAGCATTTGATAAAATTGATCATTCGATTCTTAAAGCTAGAGAAACTAAATTGTGAGTTCATTCCTATCACAAGGTTGCAATCTTATCTTTCTGGCCGGTCATAAAGTCACAATACGTTAAGATTAATGATTCTGCTTCTCATTTATTATGTATAACTTCTGGAGTACCGCAAGGTGGTCCACTTATGTTCTCATTATTAATTAATGCTGTTGTACAGATGATATGAAAATTGAATTTCTGATTGCATAAAGTTACAAAGTGATTTGAATACATTTTGCGGTTGGTCATTACAAAGCTTTGACTTTCGAGTCAGGCAGTCTTGTTTTTATTATTTTTCTTCAAAAGAAAATTATTTTATATTATTTAATTTTAAATTCGCAATATATCTATTCCGGCGAATTGAGGTATATTTCCTCAAATGGCGTAACCTTTTGGAGGATAATCTAAACTGGCTGAATTTTAGCACATACTGGAAAATTTGTATACACTCTTTAAGAAGACCGATAAGCGATTTTTATATATGCAATTAAGAGCTGAACTGCTATTATTATGCCGTTAACTCCTTGTTTTGTTCTGACAACCCATTGCAAATGAGCCCAGGCTCAAAATGAGGTGTCTTAAATTGTATGTAAACCAATAAATAAATAAATAAATAAATTTAAGAACAAATGTAAGGTTATCTCTTCTTTTAGAATGCGGTCACCTATCCTTCAGCAGTATTTTCTTTATAATATGGCGGTTGACAGAGTTGGGTTCATGTACGACTTGGGTTTAAACTTCTCTTCTGATCTTTCCTTTACAAAACATATTGATTCTATTATTGCTAAGGCTTCTTTAAGCGCAATTGTAAAGACCTTTGTCACCATTTTAATAGTGCCATTCAGATAGAATTGAAAATGTCCGGAGGAATTTGTAATCTGCGCTTTTCGCGGCCTAACTTCTGAACGAGCGAATAACTATGTTCTTCTTCCTTATAAAGATCACTGTAATTTATTAAGCCGAGAGATGGTTTCTTACATATTGATTTTGTTACTATGCACATTCATGTACATTCTACACACTTTCTGAACCAGTCTAGAAAATGTTTTTGAAATTTTTAATTTTAAGATGTCAAGAAATTCGGTTAAAAATGAGTTTTTTTTCTATTAATTATTAATATTTTTGTATTGTATTATAATTCTTAATTACCGATTGTACTTTACTGTAGGTTTAATAAATAAAATAAATGTAAATTATTTTTTATGCCAGCTTAAATCTCTTCTAAATTGTTACATTTGGAAGACCTTTACCCCATTTTATGAGACTATCATTTTGTAGCCATTGCCTTTTACAGTGTTGGCTGAGAAAAGTTTGTCTCCCAACACATTCGATTGCCCTTTCTCTTCTTACCAAGTCTAAAAGAGCAACGCTTAAGGCGCTTTTATTCAACTTTGATTTTGTTAGAGGTTTAGGCAACTTCTTAGATTATGTTTAATTACACTAATTGAATTTTTCAGATGATATTTCGTTCTTTTAAGTAGTAATGGTAATTTATTACTCTTCAAAATAAACGATGTTAATTAAACTAACTGTAGGAAATAAAATTCAAACATAATTTGGACATTAATTTATTTATAAAAAACCTTGGTCACCAGTGCTCCGGGCGGTACATGATTTAGAAACCACTACTGGAATATACATATGATCAGATTTACTGTTTTTAATTTTTTATTTTTATATCTAACAAGTTCCTATTTATTTTTTTATAATTAATGTGCATTCGAATATTTTTTTTCTTTTAATTAGATATAAAATTAAGCTTTTATTAAAAAAGAACTATAATTCTAGATTCTTTGGTTATAATTAATTTTTATTACATAATTTATATAGTTTAACCGGCAACCATATCCATTTGGTATATATAAAATGTATTCAACAATTTTTAGTTATTTATTATAATTATAATATTTAATAAATTATAAAGTTTCGATAGATTTATTTACTTTTATGTACAAACAAATATTTTATTGATTTGCTTTTTGTTTTTCTAAATTCTAAAATGCAATTTTTAATGAATCACGGAGAAGTATATCATCAAATAAAAATTAAGTTTAATTCAATTAACTGTTGTAGCTATAAATATAAACACCAAACTATAAATATAAATGTGTATGGTATGTATTAAATTCAATTGACCTAACCAATTTATTCAATTAAATTTAATTAGTAAATGTTTAAAAATTTTATTAGGTGTTTCCATTTACGCATTCTTGTGGTTTAAGTCTTTGCTAAATTATAAACATAACAAGTAAGGAATCTGTTATACTGAATTACATAAATTAAATTTATTAATATTTTTTAATTAGTTTAATTATAAAGACAACAAAAAATATAATCTATTTAATTAGTTTATTTTTTTTATAATTTGCTAAAAACAGTGAAAATGAAAAAAATACAACTGTTATAATTTACTTGAAATGAGTAAGGTAAACAGAAATCACCTAATTTTTATAAATAAAAATATTATTAAATAATAGCTATTTGTATTTTATTTTGATTTTGAAATAATATATAAATATATAATAATGATATTTTAATAGTTCGTATATAAATATTTTTTAAAATTTTATTTTGCTTGTTTAAAAAAAAAAAAAATAGTTTTTAATTATTGCTCTATAACACTTACACATAATTTTTTTATTTTACTATTATTTAACTTGGGTTCGCATGTGCTGTAGAAATTCGTAATAAGATAATGAGCTTTCTGTTCGATCATCGATTAAACGTTCGGTGAAAATATTTCGACAGGTACTTGAATCACTGCGGAAATAAAAAAAAACAAAAATAAATTTATTAACAAAGCAAAGACAATGACTTTGACCCTGTGCCTTTACACAATAAATCATATTGCGCTAATAATTAAATGGTCATTGTATGATTAAATTATATGCGACTTACCGTATTATTTGTATAAGCGCTGAAAACGGTTTATCTTCGTTCAATTGGTCAATAAACGAATGCAATTGTTCATTTTCATGTGTATTTAACGTTTGTAAATCAAAACACAAATCTGGTATTTGATTTATATTTTGTACTCCGATTATTGACTTCAACATTTGTGGATTTACATTTGTACCGACATATAACAGTAATTTTATACCCAAATCCATAAGGTACATAGAACGTGAATCAAGACTGCAAATGTAAAAGAAAATGAAATTAATTACATTTTTTTTGTAATAGTAATTATATTGTACATACAATTCGGCCGAGAGTTGACGCTTTGGTGGAACAATTTTTATTGGTTCGCCACCACTTTTTTCAGCTGGCATGAAAAGACAATCGATATGATAAAAATCTGGATAAATAAATTTAATTAGTTGATCTAATGGTAATGTTTTTAATTCGCACATAGCAAACACCCGATCATCTAATCGTGTACTTGTTCCCGTTCTAAATGCCACCTAAAAAGGCAAAAAAAAAAGAAAGAAAAACAATTTAATGTATAATATTCGTGGCAAGAGATAGTTTGGTTGCCTTACATTTTTTAATAAAGCTGAAATATACAAAGGGAGCGGTGATAAATTTTTGGGAACCTGCAATTGACCTGATGATCCTTGCGGTAAATTTTGCGCAACTCGAAATGCTGATAAAACATCAATGGTTGCATTTATAAATGCATCACGGGCATCGGATAGTGTCGATTGTATTGATCGGTCAACTGCCATTTTTGAAAGTAAACCAACAATACAATGAGCATCAGCCGAATACATAATGTCTGTTAGAGAATTTGTTACAGGTAGGCACAAAGTATGTACTCGGATTCGCCGTTCGCCCTTGCTGCTAGTATACAAAAGGGCAGCTTGAAAACAAACTGTTCGAACGTCTTGCAAACTTTCATCGTACGAAATTTGCATACCAAAACCGGCATCCGGATTTACATTAGGTAATGACAGTAAATCTGTTGATCTTACAAAGAAATTTCCGTGGAATGTGTGTATCACCAGTCCTCGTGTACATCGCACTCTCATAACTGCTTCAAATCCTATTTTTCGTGTTAAATATCGTTCAAAAGTGCGTTTAAACATCATACTATCGTGCGTTTTAACCAAATTGAATAGCGGTATATGATATATACTGCCTCCACTGAATTTACTAATGCCCGAAACTGTTGCTAAGTCACTATATTGGCAATTTAATATAAAAAGATCAGCCGCAATTTGTTGGCCCGAATATTCGAGAGCAAGTCGTTTATAAAAATCAGTTGCGGGTCCTAAATGTTGAACTTCTTTTGACGATCGATTATTTGGATCTTCACGCGATTGTAAAGCACCCGGCCCTTTATTTGGCAAACACGTTTGAAATACAGTGACACGACCACCTGTTGCGCTCATCATTTTATAAGCTACCTGTAAAGCAGCGCCTAATGCTGATCCAGAATCATGTGAATTTTCAAATCTTTTTGGCAACATATCCAACAGATCGTTTAACAATTCCCGATTCTCTTTCAGATTTATTAGTAAATTATCAGGGCGCGGCATAAATATATCATCTATTTCAACAATAGTAATCTCATGAGGTCGATTGTACCCCTCTGCAATACTATAAAAATGCACAAAGCTGTTGTATGCTATAAAACCGATTTGTGTTCTTGCATCGCCCGGAAGTTTATCTAAATGTTCCGCTAACGAATCACAAACTAAACTCAAATATCCTGATTGTATGGCCACCATAGAAACGTCCAATAAAAATAAATAAATTGCTGGTTGTGGCGGTCTCAACATATACTCGGATGGTGCGATAAATTCTATTGTACTTGATCGAACCTCTGGCCGTCTTGTTACATCTCCATATGATTTTGTTACCGGATCATATTGAAATTCATCTGGCAATTCATTTACACGATAACATAAGTTGCATTTCCATTTTTTACTATCAACAAAATACACAAAAGGATTTATATAGGTTCGGCATGCTCGACATCGTACAATTTGGGAACAACTAACTACTGGTAAATTCTGTAATATATAACATATATATATACATATATTAGATTGTGATTAATAAATCTTAATTGTTCATCCCATCTAACTTACAGATAAATCGCGAAAAGGATGAATTAATATGCCAAGTGGAAGACGTGATTTTTGTAATAGATTGTTTGTTTCTGGTATTTTGTTTAGGGTGCACCGGAAAATACTGAAAATGGTAAAATTGGATTAATAATCAGATTAAATTGTACATTTTTACAACCTTACTTAGGATCACAATTTACTGAATCAGAAAACGTATTATTTAAGCAAACAGGTGGTGGTTTATAACCTTCCGGTGGTAGAATATGTCGATTTTGCATTAAGTCAATTATTTCAGGGTTTCCATATAATCGATTAAAGCCCGTTGGTTGTTGAGGTTGGTATTGTAAATTACCAAATTGCGATTGTGGCGTTGATTGAGGTGGATGCATAGGAGCTTGAGGCTGTTGTCCCCCATTAAAGTATTGCGTGTTTTGTTGATTTTGAGATTGTGGGTGGGGCTGTTTTGGGTGGTCTGGTTGAACCCCTGGTGGAGAATAAATTGGTCGAGTAGGCTGTCTAATTTGATTTACCGGAACAGGTTGTTGTTGCATCATTGTTACTGGTGGTGGTATGCCAGAGTATTGAGGTATTTGTGTTGATGTCGGGGGCAAATTATTATTGTTAATATTTGATTGTGATGGACCGTTTAAAGAAATTTGCTGCATATTTGGAATAAGCTGATTGATGTTGGCTAGTGGTGCTGGTGGAACAGGAGCAATAGTGTTCCAGTTTTGAGATTGTTGGCTATAAGTAGCCACAGGCGTAACGTTTGACATGGCCGGCGGTGGCATCACAGAACTTAAATTTTTAACATTTCCACTTATAGGCACTTGATTTATATATTGATTTTGTAATATCTTTGGAGGCATTATATTTGCACCATTTGTGAACTCTACTGGATTTGGCCTTGGAGTATTCGGGACCATTTTACTACTTACATTCCCGTACATATTTGGTTGCTGTATTAACGGCTGCTGCGACTGCGGAGGCTGTTGACTGGGTATCGAAGTTGGTGGAACTCTCCCCATTATAGTGGGCGCTGCAGATGTATACTGATTTGGATTAATCAATGGATTTGACATTTTTCCTGCTTTTATTCACTTATATTAATCAAACATAATTTTATTCTCAATTTTTATGTTAAATTCGTACTACAATTTTATAAAAAATATTTTTTTTAGCCTTGTTTTACACTAAAAATAGAAACAACAAATAATTTAAGACAGATAATTTTTCTTCGTACTTGCAAAATGAAACAATTTTCCTAAATATTACGCTTATTAATTTTATTTCTAATTTTGAACCCAAACCAATTAAATATGCCACCTTAATTAGGACTTGTTTGTCGATTGTTCACAAATTTAATTGTACTTTTTATATTCTATTGTTGGATTAAAATAATTTTTCCTCTTTATCGAAAATTTGGCAAACTTTTATCACAAAAAAAAAAAAAATTTTTTTTGACACATGTGTGTAACCGTGAAGTGAGCTGGAATTTCTCAGTTCGTATTGGCTGCCACTGAACCAAATAAGCTTTGGAAAACACTAGATGTCAAAAAAACGTAGTTTGTTTACTGAAGATAAGGTGCGGGCACTCGAAAGTGAATTTTTATTCCGATTTTTTTATGAAAATATAAATTAAGACATCTAATAAAAGGTAGCTAATGAATCTATTTAATTTTGTATTTTAGTAGTTCATTTCTCTTGTAGCTGATTTTTAAATAAAACAGCATTGATATAAAAAAAAATAAAATTCAAACGTTTGATGAATTGGATTGAATACCATCGTTTGAAAATAGTGACGAGTCAAATTCGATAGATGAGAGCACATCAATGAGATCCCTGTTGAACTGTAGAATTCATCGCCTAACCCACCTTTCATATCTGTACAATAGGCACGTTGCTAGCCTACGTAAAACAATCAACTAAACGACATCGCTGCTGCGTAAGTAAGGTTGTTAAAAGCAAAGTACAAAAGAGTTGAAGGTGCCTCGTGGTTGTATAATTTAAATTTGATTGAGAAAGCTTCACTATTTGCCTTAAGCACAGCTTCCAATTCCAAAAATTCCTAGTATCCAACACGTATCTTCATCAATGAGGCAGTTGTATTTTATATTTCGTGTTGTCTAAGGTTTTGAAGGATATCAACGTAAACAAAACAACTGGTTTCCAATGGTATTCTCCTCACTGTCCTGAACAAAAAAATGTCGTAATGCTCTAGCAAGGCCACTCGTAAAATGTTTCGTTTGTCCCAAGGCTTTTGACAGGGTTTCGTATCAGGCATTATTCGGATTGGACTTCATATTATTCATTAATAGTTCATTACGTATGGCCTAACTACTCGTTCCCACTGAATGTTCTTGTTCCCCAAGGTACAGTTTTGTTTCCTACTCTCATTAATTTTTATTATAATTTATTTTGTCATCTGTACTCACATTCCAACGATATCAAAACTAAATTGTTGCAAGAAATACGGTTGACAGATAATGGAAATGCGTTATTTAACAGTAACAAAATGGGTCAGCGCAAAAAACAAATGGTGCTATAAAAAAGGCCACAAATCCCTCGAATGTACTGAAAAAAGGGTAATGATTCTGGTAGCAAATATGGGCGCAACCATTTCAGTGCAGTATTTTTAACGAGAAGCCTGGTTATGGGCCTGTTTTTTATTCAAATAAAAAAAATTGACAAGCTTTACATCATTTCATGAACGACTGGTGGGTACTACACTTTAACTGGCTATAAAAGCCCATTGGTCACAGTCAGGCCAGAATTTACAGTCGTAACTATTGCTATTATTATAGCAACAATTTTCGAAAATCATTTCTAAAATTCGATACGAATTTCGAATTAACTTTCATGTTTTGGATATTCTGCAGCAATGTTTATAGAGTGATGGATTTTGATCACTATAATCGTTGTTAAATTACAAACAAATCTTATAGTGAGGTTTATAAATATGAAAACTGTTACTATAACAGTAGTTATAGTTGTAGTAACGACTTTAAATTTGGACTTCAGTCTTTTTGTATGATGAAATTCCGAATCTGCGATGAGCCCGTGAATTTTCCGTTAGCCTGCTGTTGTTCTTTGTAACGTTAAATCTGTATCAATTTTTACTTTCTTTTACTCTAGTAAAATAAAGTATAGTAATCATAAAAATTTTGGACCTTGAGATTTTTAGAGATTTATCTGTTTTGTGGTCCCCTGAGTCCGAAAAAGTGGGTTTCGAAATGGTGTCTGTCTGTCAGTCTGTGTCCTCTCTACAGCCCAGATGGTTTAACCAATCGAACTGAAACTTCAGATTTAAGCTTTTTTGATAAATTGGGAGGTCCCAGTGAATTTTACTCCAAATCGGCTAACCGGAAGTGGCCACTCCCTTGGTCCAGAAAAATTTATTTTGCAAATATCTTAAAAAGTATAAGGTTTACAAAAAACTACTTAATACAAAATGTTTCCAAAAATTTAAAACAAAAACAAATAAAAAAAAAATTAAATTTCCCAAAATTCTCTGTTCGTAAAAGAAAGTCGTGTGTTGGCCACACCTCCATTTTTTATACTGCTATCAAACCCTCGAAGCGGATGGCCTCTCTCCATTGTTGTGTAACAGATCGGATTAAAATGTCACTTACCAAAAAGCTAAACAAAAATGCTTGTAAATATTATATCGATCACATAAAACAGAACGGAACAATACGAATTAATCGAAATGGAGAAATGTTTGGAGATTCTGAGCCAATTAACTCAGTTCGTAGATTCACCTGTTTTTGACATTCCCTTTGGGGAAGAAATTTTTAAGACCAAAAAGGCGAATTGGAGGTATAACTAACACGATTAAATTATTTTTGATGACCTTGAAATCTATTAAGGTCATTTCAGGGTCAGCCTTATTTTTTATTATTGCTCTTAAATTCTGTAAAACTTAAAAATTAGATAAATAAACAATTAATAATTCAGTTTTTTGGAATTTTTTACCCATTACAATGAAATGTTCATAAATAAATGTCCAAAAATCACTGTTATCACATTTTATCAAAAACTTTTCTTCTCTTCCAGGCGCCCTTGTTTAAACATGTTGATCAAAGCAATCGATTATACATATAAAATCAAGATTCCAATAACACTAATTGCATTATGTAGCCGACTATTTATTTTTATAATACAATTGGTCTCAAATCATCTTATTCCTGACCATGATGCGCATGTATTTTTATCACCAAAGAGTGTTGTGCGAGAAGATCAAATGAAACCGCTTGATAAGACAATTGAATTTTTTTTGGGCGGCTTCAATCGATGGGATGGACAATATTTTCTTCATATTGCTGAATATGGATATACATATGAAAATACATTAGCATTCTACCCGTTATACCCGTATTGTGTTAAATTGGTAGCCAATATCGTTCATTGGTTATTTTCGGATACACTATCATACCATTACACACTACTATTGGTAGCGATTATATTGAATGTTGTAATTTTTATAGAATCAGCACGAACACTGTATCACCTCTCGCTGCTAATCTATAAAGATGAGAAACGCAGTCGTTTAGTAACGGTTTTATACTGTTTTAATCCAGCTTCAATATTTTTTACTGCACCATATACTGAATGTTTTTTTGCTTGTTTGTCATTCAAAGTAATGCTAAAATTACATTTGTTGGTACAAAGCAAGAGGTCATACACAGTTCAATCAATTATTCCATTGATATTATCAGTTTTATGTCGTTCCAATGGTCTCATAAATTTTGGATTTCTATTATATTTTACAATAAAAATGTTTGGCCATAGCTACTCAACAAAATTATTATTAAAATTTAAAATTATTTGCGTTACCCTACTTTTGGTGTATGCCTCATTACAGTATTACTTCTATAATTTATTTTGTTTGAAAAATACAAATTTAACCATTCCAAAACAAGTTCAGAACTATGGAATACAAAATAATTATGTATTAGCCGGGACTTATAATAGTGCGAGTAGTGCCTCACCATGGTGCAACAGTGGAATACCATTTTCGTATTCCTATATACAAAATCATTATTGGAATATGGGACTTTTTCAATATTACCATTGGAAACAAATTCCAAATTTTTTATTAGCCGCACCAATAATTGTAACATTTGTTTGGTATATTGTAAATTACATATATCGAAATTTAAAATTAATTTTCAATTTAAAATTTGTTATAAAATCTAATCATAATTTAAATATAAATTTATTACCATATGTTCTTCATTCCGCCTTTTTGGTATTATTTGCCATCCTAATGATGCACATTCAAGTGGTGACACGGCTTTTGTGCTCTTCAAGCCCTATGCTATATTGGATTGGAAGTGAAATTTTATACGGTAACAGCAAAATGAAATTAAAAATTAGAAAATTGTTTATATTCTGGTTTATCAGTTATTTTATTGTTGGTACAGTAATGTTTTGTAATTTTTTGCCATGGACCTAAATAAATTTGTGTAAATTTGTATACAAAAAAAAAAAAAAATTGATCGTAGTTTTATTTCAGTTTTCATTCATCGAATTCTTCGATTGAATGCGTTACCAATTCTAAAGGTGATTTCAGACAATTTGAATACACTGTATCACAATCACCATTTTCACGTCCAATCTTTTCAGCTTTTTCGTATACCCCTTTTAGTATATACTCGCTATTACTATCGAATGACTGATGAATGGACGGTCTATTTAAAACAAATACAAATATTTATATAAATATTGGTTTTATGGTTTATTAACAAAAAAAAAAAAAATAGAGCTTACGTTAAAAGGAAATGTATAACTTGATGAAATATATCTTCGTCTTCATGAAATGTTCCACTTGTGAAGTTAAAACTTGGATTTAACGGTATTTTTGCTAGTTCACATATACACTTTTGAAGGCATTCACTATGATATCCAAATCTGTGTGCAAAGAACGAATTTATATTTATTTAGTAATTCTTTAGTAAACACATTTTTATTTACAGTTGAAATACATCCTCTACAGACGAGTATAATTCACCCGCTGTTAAATCTTTTTTAACTCGAGATGCGACATTATGATTTTCGGTAGTTGTGACATTTTCTTGACCATCAAAACTTCTTTTCGTCATATCAAAATAAACTGGTTTATAGAACTGGGTCGTATTCCAGGGTAGATCATAATTGCATTGTATACCAAAATTCATAGCTCCACGACGTGTTTTTACAGCCATTTCGAGTGGCACGACCAAAGCAAATGAAAACTGTAATATTGTGTATCGTGGAAAATATAAATTCCAACTCACTGTTTCTATACTATAGCATTTAAACAGATCACAAAAATTAAAAAGTAAATAAATAAAAATTAAAAATGTTAATCTCATTTTTGATTTAAAATTCTGAACTATTCTGAACGATGGATTACGGTTAACTAAAAAAAAAAAAAAATAAAGTACACAAAAATGAGGTAAAATATAGTTCGGTATTTGTACAATTGAAGTTCAATGTATTATCTAAGTGTTTATATAAATAAGATCAATTTATAATGTGGTTTATTTAATAATTATGACCGACAAAATCTGATGTTTAGGCGCCTATTTACTGTTGTTGACAATTTCCACAAAGTGGTTTCATTCTCCCTTTAAAAATAAAATTTTTTGAGAATTTTCTGTTCTCCAGAAGGCTCTAGAAAAAATCGTTGATAGATAGATTATAGGTCACTATCTATTTACCACTCTACCCACTCCTTATGATGCGGCATAATCACTTTGACGAGTTAATTGTTAAATAATCGGGCTTCATGCATTAGTTTCTGGTAAACATCGATGTAATTCAACAATGTTTACACCGTCTAAAACTGATTTAAATGTCTTTAGAGGGCGTAGATATATTCAACGTTCACCTGTCCTATTTCTTTTTGGACTAAATCTGATCAAATTACACCTTGATATCTTGGTTAGTAAACTCTTGGAAAATAGAAATATGTATCACATCACTTGGGTTGGGTCCCAGAATATTGAATCCATTCTGTTTTCGTCTCAGTTTTATACCTTTTATACCTCAATCCTAAAGGCACTGCTGGTTCTGCAATATTCGTTTGATGAGTATTGGGTCGTGGGAAAATCCTTAAAAATTGTATCCAATAATACCAGAAAAAACTATGATTTATGATAGATTATTGCTTGAATTAAACCTCACCAATTATTCTCGTTGATTTATATATCGAGAGATTTATTTATCTTGCAGGATTTTCTCAAAAAATTATTTAAATTTCTAGTCTTCTTTTCTGATGGTTCTCGATCTCAATTTAACTCTAGTTGGTGATTAACATTAACAGGTCAGGAACTAACATTCTATCTATTCAAAACTTCACATTAAAACTGCCGTGCTAAGCATATTTTCCTTAACTACATTTTTGACCAAATTGAGTTATTGATGCCAATCGATAGCTAATAACAAACTTTATCATTAAAACTAAAAAAAATAATTAAAACTAAATTGAGAAACACGTGATAAGAAAAATAGTTTTCATTTTTAATGCAAAATTCACTGATTTCAAAACTTTAACATCAATTTTCTCAAAATTCATTTTTTTGTAGATAAGTAAAACATGCTTAGCACGGCAGAAAAGAATTAAGGTTGAAGTGGTTTGTTTCTTCTGGTTACCGTAAGGTGAAGCACTGTACTAGTGAGACTTATTAAAAATTTACTAGTTATGTTTTATTTTTAAAAAAGAATACTGGTATCAATTTTATCAGTCCAGGACGATTTTAATGGTCATATACATATATCGCTAAATAGTCGGTGCACAAGAAAATGACACAATTCAAAAATCATTATTTTTTCAGAAAGAAAGTCTTAATTTGACTTTAAACATAAAATTAAAAAAGAAAATTTTGCCCGTCTTTAGTCGTTTACTAAGGTTTGAAAAACTCAGAAAATGCTCCCACTGTAATCGAACTAAAGCTGTGGATACCGTAGAGCAACTTTTAGTCTTATTATCTGGTGAAATCGCTTTGTATGCGAAAATAAATTCACATTTTTTAAATACAAAATAAATGCGCAAAGCAAAAATATTGGGTTATCTTCGCATATCTTTGTTTTTCACTGTACCAAATTTATTTCATTGTAAAACATTAAATCCTTTGTTTTATATAGAGAAAAAAAGCAACTTCGATTAAGCATGCAAGTGAGAATATAACATATGAAGAAAAGATGTTGTTTGTGCCTCTTCAACCAAAATCTTGTTGTAGCGATTTTTGCGGTTCTTTTATGACTAACGGCACAAATCTGGTTTCCCCGAGGAATTGGGAAATGATTTATTGTAACTTTTTAGTGTATTTTGGTATTTTTTTTCCAAAGCATACTGTGGCGATTGGAATTTTTTCAAGTTTTGGGAAAAAATAATTCCCAACAAGATTTCTATGAAATGGACTATTTTTTCCTAATATTTGAAAAAATACCAATTGCCAGTGTGATTTGGCAAAAAATACCAAAATATGTACACTAAAATATTACAATAAATCATTTCCCAATTCGCTGAGAAAACCAGAATAGTGCCACAAGAGTCCAAAAGCAATTGTTTTTTTTAATTTTTGTCCCAATCCTAACACAATTTTGCTTTATTTATTTATTTTGGAAATATGTAATAGAGTCGATCAACCTGGTGCCTGAGAGCACAGTTTTACAACTCGGTCACATTATTTAAAGAAAGCTAAATAAATTCTTAATAAGCTAAATATTTTAAAGATTCCATTTCTTCATCAATTGATTGTTTAGCTAGAGGGAATAATGCGGGGATGTGGTTACCTAGCTGTTTATTTATAATGTATAATATAACAAAATTGTCACAGATCGTGATGCAACTCAACTTAAAGCATTAACTCTAACTTACTCTAACTATCTTCACATAATTTTGAAAGTTTATTCTTCGAAATTATTTCAAATTCATTCATAAGAATAATCTGCAACTTCACGCGATTAACGTCGACGAATAATCTTCAACTATAATCTCGAAAGTATCGAATTATCTCGAAAGCAAGCAGTCAAATGCCATTCGAAGAACATTAGACAAATCCTGGAAAGCTTAAAAACAAAATTCTCGATAAATAACTAATTCTGTAAGATGCAACAAAACTCATTGCAAACTCGAAGAAATATTGAGGAACACGAGTAATCTCAAAAGGCTTGTGTAATCTTCTGAATGTAATGATAATTCTAGCATAATCTCGATATTTACATACAATTTTTAATATTACAGAAAAACTTGGATAAACTTCACATCACAGAAAAATTAAGAAATCAATAATCTGCAAAAAAACTATGCAGTCTTCGCAAAACCATAAATATTCTCGAAAATATGACAATGACGATAATTCGAATAACTTCGATATTAAGCTAAGCTACCCAAGGCTATTTAAATCTTGAAATCTATACATAAATTTAAAAATCTTGAATTTCGGGAATCTCTTCCCTGTCAGCTAATTCATTTGAGTGTTTTGAGTGTCCCAAGCTAAACTCGAATAATATCGAAAACCTCGAATAACATCGAAGCCTACAAAATTTCGAATAATAAACAACTCCATAACGTCTTTCAAATTTCGAGTAAAAGCAAGAAACTCGAATAGACTCGAAAAAAAGGAATATTCCCGAAAATCTCGAATAAACTTCAATTCTTAGAATAATCTTGAAAATTTCAAAGATAGGTAATTGAAAAGAAAAAACTGTTTCTCGCAAAAATAACCAGAACACCTCGAATAATCTCTTCAAAATGTTGAGTATAAAGTTGATAATTTTGAATAAAACAAGCCAGATATCTAGATTATTCTAAAAATCTCAAAACGTCGAATTTCGGAAATCTCTTATATTTCAATCCAAATTAACTCGGACAATATCGAAATCTTGAAGAATCTGGAAAAATGCCTATAAGCCAAATAAACCTCAAATAAGCTTGGAAACCTCGAAAAATCACATAAAATCTGGAAAATCCCGCTTTATCTGTAAATCGATAATATGATGAACATAATGTTAAAATTCGAGTCGAATAATCCCTTTTAAAAGACCATTAACTTTATTTAAAAAAAAAAAAAAAAAAAAAAAAACGGTAGAGACCAGCCCAATCTGGAAATCGAGACGTTTGAAACTCGAAATATGAGAGATAATCGATCAGCAGAGGTAACTCTAACAGAGGTAGTAAAAATTTTTGGGTGAATTATAATTAATTACATCTTCCTGTGCAATTGAGGCGCGGAGTGTGGAGTTTAATTTCCTTACCAGGCTGAGAATTTGCTTGCAGAACCCAATTTTTGTTACAATTTTTTCGCAAATTTAATCGGTTAACCTTAATCTGTTTTAATTTCCCTACTAATGATATTCCCAACAGCTACGCCGTTGCGGTAGGGTTTAATTTGTTTACAATACAGTTTTTAATTAAAGCGTTCCAAATTAGTCGATTTATTGAATGCGTGATAATTTAGGTTACTATAATTACCTGTGACTGTTAGCACTAAAAGATATTCACTAAACTCGTTTGAAAAAAAAAAACTTTCGACATCAAAAGATAACGATTTTAGCTAGCGTTGGAGATCTGACCTAAACTTTCGGTAACAATTCAGTGTTTGTACAAATGATTGATTTGAGCAAAAGAACTTGGCAAACTACGGGGGAGAGCTGAAGGCAATGGCCCATAAAAGAGTGAGGTAGTCCAGCCTAGTATACGGCTTATGGCACTAAATGACACTTAGGTACTTAGGGAGTCAAACCAATTTTTCGGATTTTAAATGTTTTTTTACAATACAGCGATTTTCAGCTCTGATCCTTTTCTAAAATAATTCGAAAACCTATAATTATGTGTTTGGAAATTGTAGGGTTCCTTTAAAGAAATTTCTAAGTTTCTCTTCCAAAGGCCTCATATTTTTTACAAATATATAAAAATTAAATCCTTATTTCGTGTAATTTCTTAATAAATTGTCGAAACCACAAAATTTTAACCAATGCGAAACTGAAAATGAAAATAACGTTTTGTTTTACCCTTTTGAAATATAATTAATTTGATTAAAACAAATATTCTAAAACTGGTCTGTCTCGTCGAAAGCGGGACGGTTGGCAAGTCTACTAGTTCCTAGTTCCAACTTCATCCATAAATCATTTTAGAATCCCTTTGCCACCGAATTTGTCGAATTTTATTAAAATTGGTTAAACAAAATTCCTAGACTGAGTCCAAAACCTATGATAAATAATTTTTAGTTTCAATTTTTGACATTTATTTGAAAAAACTGCACACAGCCAAATTATCATAGTCAATTCCTATGATAAATTTCTGACAGCTACAGAATAAATTCATTATTTACTAGCTGTGATTGACTTACTGTACCGATTGTAATTATGCCTTAATAAATACCATCCATGACATTTTTTGTCCAAACAACTATCCATTTCTCGAAAATTACAGTACATAATTAAAATGAAGCAATAAACATGTGAAGCGGGGTAATATACCAAAAAATTATTACACTGTTCGGACATCATAATAAAAAATGGTGAATGTAGGGGAATATTTTTCAAATTAACGTCAGAAATTTGTACTAAAAAAATGAATCACAGGTTTCGGACACAGTCTAACAGACGCACATTTTTCTCACTTAAAAATTAGAAAATTATTTTATATTTTGGTTTATCGGTTATTTTATTTTTGGTACAGTAATGTTTTGTAATTTTTTACCATGTACCTAAATAAATTTTGTGTAAATTTATGTAAAAAAAAATCGATCGTAGTTTTCAATTTTCATCGAATTCTTCGATTGAATGCGTTACCAATTCTAAAGGTGATTTCAGACAATTTGAATACACTGTATCACAATCACCATTTTCACGTCCAATCTTTTCAGCTTTTTCGTATACCCCTTTTAGTAAATACTCGGTATTACTATCGAATGACTGATGAATGGACGGTCTATTTAAAACAAATACAAATATTTATATAAATATTGGTTTTATGGTTTATAAACAAAAAAAAAATAGAGCTTACGTTAAAAGGAAATGTATAACTTGATGAAATATATCTTCATCTTCATGAAATGTTCCACTTGTGAAGTTAAAACTTGGATTTAACGGTATTTTTGCTAGTTCACATATACACTTTTGTAGGCATTCACTATGATATCCAAATCTGTGTGCAAAGAACGATTTTATTTTATTAAGTAATTATTCAGTTATTTTCTTCAATTCATTGTTATTTACATTTGAAGTACATCCTCTACAGACGAGTATAATTCACCTGCCGTTAAATCTTTTTTAACTCGAGATACGACATTATGATTTTCGGTGGTTGTGACATTGTCTTGGTGGCTGGTTTGACCATCAAAACTTCTTTTAGTCATATCAAAGTAAACTGGTTGATAGAACTGGGTTGTATTCCATGGTAGATCATAATTGCATTGTATACCAAAATTCATAGCTCCACGACGTGTTTTTACAGGCATGTCGAGTGGCACGACCAAAGCAAATGAAAACTGTAATATTGTGTATCGTGGAAAATATAAATTCCAACTCACTGTTTCTATACTAAAGCATTTAAACAGATCACAAAAATTAAAAAGTAAATAATTAAAAATTAAACATTTTAATCTCATTTTTGATTTAAAATTCTGAACTATTCTGAACAATGGATTACGGTTTACTAAAAAAATATAAAGTACACAAAAATGAGGTAAAAATATGTTGTTTAATTGAAGTTCAATGTATTATCTAAGTGTTTATACAAATAAGATCAGTTTAGAATATTGTTTAATTAATAATTATCACTGACAAAATCTGATATTTAGCCGCTTATTAACTGTTGTTAACAATTTCCACAACATTACTAAAGGTATTTCGAAAGTGGTTTTAAAAATCTTTAGAATTTTCTGTTCTCCAGAAGGCTCTGGAAAAAATCGTTGATTGTTGATATATTCACCCATCGGAATTTCGGCATAATCATTTATCAAAGGAATATACGAATCATATGTTGGTGTGTTCTGACCTCTGCTACAGATGTTGGTGTTTGCCGAGTACACCGTCTAAAACTAATTTAAATGTTTTTAGAGGGCGTAGATAAATTAAACGTTCACTTGTCCTATCTCTTTTTGGGAAAACGATTACTAGATCTGACCAAATTGTCTTAATTTATTCTGTTTTTCTATCAGTTGCACGTCTCCATCCTAAAGGCACTGCTGATTCTGCAAGATTCGTTCGATGAGTTTTGGGTCGTGGCAAAATTCCTAAAAATTATGTTCCATTTATACCAGAAAAAAACTATGATTTCAAACAAATTTCGAATAAAATTCAAAACGTAGGGAACATCACTTAAAACATCGAAATATCCATATCTACCTAAAAATCATTAACATGGCGCAACCCAACCTCAAATTTCGAGAATTTCGATTAATCTCGAATAATCGATCCAATCCGACCACCGAGACGCCTGGAAGCCTATTATGAAATTCCGGCAAAATGCAATCTCGAAACTTGTAGCTCGAAATAACAGCTTTAGCATCTAATAGGTAAAATTGAAATGTGGATGAATTGCCATAACTATAGATTTGGCTGTTTTTGAGTTGAAGTGCGTTCCAAATATGTTCAAATTCTTTCGTGAAATTAATTTTTCACAAAATTTAAGTAATAATTCAGTAAATATTTTATTTCTGGGGTAAAAAACCGAAAAGTTTAGATTAATAAATAGGCCCCTTGTATATACAGTATTGTTCGAATTAATGTGAATACAGGAAATTAATGTAAGAAATTATTTATTAATATATTATTTTATACAAATTGTTCTTAATACGATGTGTGTCCACCTTTGGCAGTAATAAAGTCCCGGAACCAAACCTCGATAACCGCTTCCACCATCTTTTTAACTGTTGTACAGTCTGTTTTTCGAACTTTGGCCTTACAAATGGCCCATAAATTTTCGATGGGATTTAAGTCCGGTGAGTTTCCAGGCCAATTGAGACATCTAACCTTTTGCTGAGTCAAGTAATTCATTACTACTTTGGCTTTATGGCATGGCACTGAATCTTGTTTGAAAAATTATATTTTGATCAACACCAACTTTTTCCAAATTACTTCGAAGCTTCCGTTCTAGGATTTCTTTGTATTTTATGCCATTCATCATGCCTTCGACTGGCACCAGACTGCCTGTTCCCCTTTATGAAAAACATCCCCAAAACATTTTTTTTTGGTGGATGTTTGACTGTTTGATCAAAATGACGCGATGTTAGTTTTTCTCCTGCAGATTTTCACACAAACCGTGACCGTTGTCCCTGCACGACAAAATGGGTTTCGTCCGAGAACAAATTTTTTCTCCAATCCTCCGTAATCCAATTGACATATTTTCTGGCCCAAACAAGTCGCTTCTTCATCATTGGCTTTGTCAACAATTGCTTTTTCTGTGGTCGGATTGCTTTTCTTCCCATTTCAATGAGCCTTTTTCTTAAAGTAGAATCATGAATGTTCACTCCATGTTCCGCCAGGTCTTGTTGTAAGTCGGAACTAGTTTTCTTAGGATGTATTTTGCTTTGCTTCATTAGAAACGCCTCATATCTGGCCGTTGTTTTTCTCTTCCTTCCACATCTTCCGATGCGCTTCAATTCAACACTTCCTGTCTCTTTTTTTGCCGTATAATTTTGTTTACGGCCCCCAAACTCACGGAACACACTCGCGCAATATCCCTCTGAGTCATGGAGAGACTGTCCTAGGGTAACAATTTTCTCCCGTTTTTTTGGCGAAATATCCATTTTAAAATGCAGTCTATTTTATTTGACTAATTACACAATACTGACTTCGCTTAGGTATCATAGAGAAAAAAAGTATTTATAACGGTAAATTTAAAAAATAAAAGGCAAAAATGAACACCTGCTAAACCAATTCATATTAGACAAAATACAAGATATATGCAAAATGAATTTTTTTACAGGCATGGCCCAATTAATAGCAAAAAACAAAAAAAATGTTCATGTTCACATTAATTCGAATAATACTGTATATACCCTTGACAGACTAGGGATTAGCTAAGCGCGATTAGTGATTTTTTCGAGATGAGCTGTAGTGTGTCAAGTTGAATATTACCTAATCTCGTTTTATTTGAGAATTAGTGTCTTATCGAGATTAATACACTAATCTTTGAAAATTTTGAAGTTTATCTTCTTGTATTGGGTTTAGTGATGGTACAAGTGGCGCTACATTGCGAAATAATTCTTTCAACATTGCTGAAAGTGCAAGCGGCGTGAGTTCACGATAAAAGTTACAGCTGATTTACATAGCTATGTATGTATATTTCAGCGAATCACCATCATAGTATTGTACTTCTCTGCCTAGGAAACTAATCCCTCGTCTGTTAACACAAATGGATTTGTGGTGGATTAGCTAATCTTGAATTACTAATCGCGCTTATAGCTAATTCCTAGTCTGTCAAAACGAATTACCCAAAACCAATAAAAATGATTTTACAAGCCCGATTTTATAATACCGAATCTTATATTCAAAACTTTTCGAAATTATTAACTTTCACTAAAATTGTCACCAGTTATGGTTCGCCCAGACATATGGGTATGTCCGAAACGGTTTTAAAATATTTTGGAAAATGCAGATTTCCAGTGAAACATTAAAATTAAATTTGGAATTATTAATATTTGGAAATTAAATCTTCCTTTTCCAGAATTTCTGGAAATGGAAGCAAACCTACCAAAAAAGCTATTCCAGTCCAAAAATATGTGACTGAAGTATCTTTCAAGTTTTTTGACTGAATTGTTTTTCCCAGAGAACAATTTTGCCTGTAATTCCTTCTTAGTTGTTTGACTGAATCTCCTTTTCAAAAGGTATTTCAGTCACAAATCCAAAAAGAATTCCAGTCAAAAATGTTTTGGCTTGAATGTCTGTTTAGTTTTTTGATTGAACTTCCATCTGAAAAGGCATTTCAGTCTAAAACTATTTTGACTGAGTTGCCTTTTAATTTTTGACTGAAACTCCTTTCTGTTGTTGACTGAACTGCTTTTGACTAAGGCCCCGGAGCCAACGTATATAGTCTAAGAAAGGATCTTAGTCAAAAAGACAAACCAAACAAAAGGTATTCCAATACAAAAACTTGTGACTGAAATGTCTTTCAAGAAGGTAGCTCAGTCCAAATTCCCAAGGTGAATTTCAGTCAAACTGTTTTCTGACCGAAACACCCTTTTTTTTGACTAAAGTTCCTTTGTATGGAAAATTTTATGATTGAAACGCCTTTCATTTTTTGACAGAATGGTTTTTGACTGGAATTCCCGGAGACTCTATTATGCTGCCCGAATTGTGTAACAATATTTTGAAATATTTCTCAAGCAATCCTGTCATAATACCATTTGATGATGTAAAGTGTTAAGGCCAACCAGTGAGAAACTATAAACATAAAAAAAATTAAAAATTTTAGCGAGGCCGATTTGTTTTTTAACTTTCTTTGTCACTTCAACTAAAGAGAAATTAAGAATTCTTTAAGTAAATGACATGTTTTTATATGTTCTGTAAATCTGACTTCGAAACTTCTACCAGCTTGTCCGATGTAGTCACAGTTATGTTAGTGTTAAAATCTTTGTACCGATTTCAACGTTGTTCAGTATTTAGACGTTAGGCGTAATTTGATTTTGTATCCTTTTTAGTTGTCATTGGTACGTTCTTTAAAATTATTTTCTACCTGTTTGGCTGATGTAGAATTTTCACTCTTATTTAAACAAAGCAATACACGACTACATTTTTTTTTAATTAAGTGATTGCAAAACAACCAAACCAAACACCAAATGGGAATTCGCTCGTTGTGTACTATGAAGCAAACACGAAGTTTGATTCGCATTCGCTTGTATTCGTTCCAAGACCAATGAACGTACCATCCTACCGAACAACAAGTATGTGCTGTTTGGCGCTAATTCGTTGTTCGTAGTTCGTTCGCTCAATATGTAAGGGGCCTTAGCGTGTTGTTCAAAAGTTATTCAACTAGAAAAAACTCATATTTTTGGTGTGACCTGTATTTAATTCGCGTGGTTGCATTTTTATTATACTCATACATAAACCAAATTTATCGGTCAATTAAACAAAGCGTGAGGTTTGCTGGAAAAAGCTGTTTATGTTATAGTTGCTTCTAACAAAGCTAAATCTGTTTATTTGCCGGGTTTTAGTTAGTTAAATTTTAATAAATTTAAAGAAATTTTAATATAATTTGAAAGGTGAACAAAAATTCATCTAGTATATTCGAATTTAGGGCATTAACTTGCTCAGATGTATAGGAAATACTATATTTGAGTTCACAAACTAAAAGTAAAATCAAATTACCTAATTGTTTCGTTTCAGTAAAAAAAATATGGGAAAACATTCGAAACATAAAAGAAAGCGGTACTCATCAAGTGATAGCGATAATGACCGGCAACATAAACAACAAAGAAGGAGGGCATCTTCTGATTCGATTCCTGCTTCAACCTCATCTTTGTCCCGTGCCCCAGTCGATACATCTACAAACTTAATACATTTCTCATTTCTCGATTACAAATCTGAATTAAATCGTTTGCTAACATCCAATTACAATACAAAAACAGGTTTTCATTCAAAACCAATTCAATTAATTGAAAACCTAAGTGATTTTTGGTTATTTATAAATAAATACGAAAATTTATTGAAAAAATCAGGCCAACCGATTTTACCAACTCCCATTGAAATGGAGACAGCAAATGACGGCGACGACGACAATGAAACACAAGTTACTATTCCAACTGAATACAACAAAATGTATACCACCCATTTTCAATTTGATATTTTGTTTCAAGATTTCTTCTCGAAGCTTAGCCCGAATTACAGTCGTTACGATGACGATACTGAATATGGAAATAAACGTAAAAGACCGTTAACGGAATTACAGGTAAAACAATTTTTACAAATTTTAATACACTATTTGGATTTTAAACAAAAGGAAAAATTTACGAAATTGAAAAAATTGCGAAAATTTCAAGCCAATTTACCGGTAGCAAATTATCGCAGTGAAATTGTTGAAGCGGTTAAAAATGAACAAGTTATACTAATAGCTGGTGATACTGGTTGTGGTAAATCAACTCAGGTACCACAATATTTATATCATGCCGGTTTTCAAAGTATCGCATGTACTCAACCCAGACGTATCGCGTGCATTTCACTTTCGAAAAGGGTTGCGCACGAAATGTTAAGTGAATATGGAACCGATATTGGCTATCAAATTCGTTTTGAACGAAGTAAAAGTGCAAACACTAAAATACTTTTTATCACTGAGGGACTATTACTAAGGCAATTGTCAACCGATTCATCGCTCTCACAATATGATGTACTGATATTGGATGAAGTGCACGAGAGACATTTAAATGGCGATTTTTTACTTGGGATTACAAAATGTTTGTTGCATGCACGACGTGATTTAAAAATAGTGCTCATGTCTGCCACAATTAATTTGAAACTGTTTTCGAATTTTTTCGCAGAAGAAAATGCCCATGTTATTGAAGTACCAGGTCGATTATATCCGATAAAATTACATTACATGCCATCAGTACCAGATGCGAGCCGTGAATCTCAAAATCGTTATCACAGTAAATCGGAAAAATTGAGCCCCGAACCTTACATCCAGATCTTGCAATTGATTGATCACAAATATCCATTGACGGAAAAAGGTGATTTGTTGATATTTATGAGCGGATTAAATGAGATAACAACAATTGTCGATGCGGCCAAAGAGTATAATGAGAAGAAACAGACTTGGATAATTTTACCACTTCATAGCAGTTTAGCGATTGCTGATCAAGACAAAGTGTTTGATTATGCACCGGATGGAATGCGCAAATGTATCATAGCTACAAATATAGCCGAAACGTCTATTACCATCGATGGTATTCGATTTGTAATCGATTCGGGAAAAATGAAAGAAATGAGTTACGACCCAACCTGTAAAATGCAACGTTTGAAAGAATTTTCAATTTCAAGAGCATCTGCCGAACAAAGAAAGGGTCGTGCAGGTCGTACAGGACCTGGCATTTGTTATCGTTTGTATTCGGAAAAAGATTTTAATAATTATGACGCATACTCTCCTGCTGAAATCCATCGGGTACCCTTAGAATCTTTATTGCTACAAATGATAGCAATGGGCTTACCAAATGCCCGGATGTTTCCATTTATCGAACCACCTCCCATGGAGAGTATTGAAAATTCGATTCTCTCCCTAAAGCAACATGATGCACTAACTATGGATGAAAAATTAACGCCATTAGGACAAGCTCTGTCAAAGCTTCCAGTTGATATTTCGATTGGTAAAATGCTTTTGATGGGATGCATTTTCCATCAGTTGCAACCAGTTTTAACATTGGCTGCATCCTTAAGTGTACAAACACCGTTTACAAATCGTGCATACCGTGATCATGAATGTGAATTAGCACGAAAATCATTAGAATCAGATCATGGCGACCCTGTAACTCTTATGAACGCGTACAAAGAGTGGCTGGAATTGAAACAAGCGAATTTTGAGCGACGCTCCAATACGGAAAATACAAAACAATGGTGTCGTCGCAGGGGTTTAGAAGAACAAAGATTTTATGAAATCACCAAATTACGTAATCAGTTTGAAGATTTGCTGTCCGATTGTGATTTAATTACGGTTCAGAATAGTAAAGATCGGCCGCAAACAAGTGCAGAGCGTGCTATAAGAAATGGTGAATTAAAACAATTGAAACAAATGAGAAAGGAGCATAAGATGGAAGCACCTCGAAAACGAAAGCTATTAAAATCTGATCCATGGGAATTGAATCAAGATGCCGAAGAACAAGTGGATAGTAGTAAAATTGATATACGAGATGTGGAGTTTCGTTTAAATTACGATTCATCTAAAATTCAGAATTTAGTAACCGGCGCAACCGCATGTAGCTACCGTGATTTAATGACTTTAAAATTGATTATCGTTAGCGGCTTGTATCCACAAGTTGCCATTCCCGATGAGTTTAATTACTGCAAATCATCCAGTCAACATTTTTTTCACACACAAGCTAAGCCATTCGTTTCGCTTCATCCAATGAGCTTTTTCGGAAACAATGCTGACATACTTAAACTTAGTGAAAGCGAGATTGTAACGAAAACTGGAACCTACAGTTCGAAACTGCCACTAAGTTCGAAGCATCAAATTCTTTGTTATTTGTAAGTAAGCTTGAATATTGTGATAACTATACCTAATTCTTTTAACTATGGTTTATATTTTACAGGAGCCTTTTGGAAACTTCTAAAGCATATTTAATGAATACTTTACGTATGCCTGCGGCTCAAACTATTCTATTATTTTCGCATGCTATCGATACAAATTGTACATTTTCGCGTATAGTTTGTGATACTTGGTTGGGATTAGATTTTCCATTTCCTGAAACAGGTCAAACGATTTTGTTCAAAGCATCCAATTTACGGAGAATGTGGAATAAACTTCTTGAACGAAAATTAGCGAATTTAATAAAAAACCTAGATACTGAATTAGAAAAAACGAATGAAGTAAAACAACAATCGTTAGAGGAAATGGAATATGAATTATGGGAAAATTTGGCAAATTTTATGAATTTAGATGTTTATTATACTATTAAGAGATTATTACCCGGTGATATTCAAGAATTATATATTGGCCCGCCACAATCAGATGATCAAGTACTTCAACTTGAATTTAATCCATTTGCCGAAGATTTTGCAGTCCAACCAAACGCGGTCAAAGGTGGTACTTATATAACGGAAAACATAACTTATGGATGCATCAAAGAGACGGATTGGAGTATTCAAATATCGGACGATATTGTAAATCAACCTTTTCATTGTACAATTTGTGAAAATGAATATCACCAATTAGACTGTATTCAACGATTACAGCATTCAGTACAATGTAAAAAAGAACAATTGGATAAAAAGGAGGTTGAAAAATCCCCACCACAAGATGATTCAGGGACGAGTAGCAATTTAATAAAATTTAATTGTACACAATGTAACAAATCGTTTAGAATCAGTGTAATAGACATTTTACGGCATAAGAAACAATGTAAATGAAATAAAACGAAATAATTTAGAATGCAGGCAAAGACGTTTTTAATATGTGATTTACCCAAGTATGTAATGTCGTAAAATGTGCATCTGGCAACACGTTTAACCTTCTCTGTGTTTAGCTTAGTATCACGTTGTCTGTGTAAAGCGGTTAGGTAATCTGATCCCGACGTAGAAGATGAAGATGAAGTACCGTCTCTTCCTTCTCTTCGTCCAACCAAGTCTAACCACGTGAAATCGGCTGTTTGCATCTCGCCAAGTCCAACTTTGGGCAGACCTGCCAAGTTATTACGCATGAGGTGCTACTTGACCATCTGTTGTTCGTCAACTTACTAACTTCCTCCTGAAGCAGCAGTTTGCATAACGCAAGAGGGATTTCAATAACCCCCCCCCCCCCCCCAATGTCGAGCCAGTTCATCGGCTTTTATATTCGCTGTACTATTGAAATGTCCTGGCACCAATATAATATGGATGCTGAACTAATCTGTCATCTTGTTAAGAGATGAGAGACAGTTCTGGACTACTTTCGACCTGAGGAGGTGTGATTGAAGCGCTTTAATGGCAGCCTGACTGTCCGTATATATAAATATGAATATTACAAGCCGATATTACTTTATACCTCAACCGGTCCACGACTTCCTTTATCACAGTTATACTTCAGCTTGAAAAATGCTGCAGTAAGTGAAGAAGTTTATAACTTCTGATTCCAAAACTGCATCCATCATCCAGTCCTCCCCTGGATGGGATCCTAGTCCGGAATTTTATCTCAAAAGATAGTGACGGGACAGTATATTGGGTGTTCTTGGGAATCTCAATGTTACACAATATAGATGAGTGCCCTGTATTTTTGCAGCTCCACATTAAGGTAAGTGTCAAAAATAGCAGAGTCTCTAGTGCCTGAGTGTATGTGCTCCTCAGTGTATCATTGATCCACAGAGAGATTGTTCTCTGAACTTTTGCAACAGCTTTTGGTTGACAGCTTTGTCCAGAGCAGGCCACCAGACTGTTACTCTATACAAAAGTGTGGGTCTGACGAATGCAGTAAAAAGCCAATGTACGATGCGGGTCTCCAGCCTCCATCCTTTGCATTTTTGCAAGAGTATAGCGCTACCGTAACTTTCTTTACCCTTTCCAAAATAATAGGTTTCCTAGGTTTCCTCCTTCATTTAAAGTGGGAGGATCGATATGAGGAAGTTTATATTTCCTAGAGAGGAGAACCAATTCGGTTTTGTGCGAGCTCACATTCAACCCACAACCATTGGCCCATAATGAAAGAATGCCCACTAAGGGTGACGGGATATTTGGTACAGATACCAATAGCAACATCATCTGCATCGGCAACCACCATGAAGCCATTATCCTCCAGTTTTAGCAACAGATCATTTATAACCAAGTGCCAAAGCAGGGAACAGTACGCCATCCTGCGGCGTACCTCTGCCTGCAAATTTTCTGGTCGAGGATTCCGCCAAACTGGCATTTATGAGCCTTCCTCTTAGCATTTGATCTATCCAGTCCTTGATGATTCATCCACTCCTAGATTCGAAAATGTCCGAGTTATAGCCCCTGAAAGCATGTTGTTAAAGGCTCCCTCAATGTCCAAAAAGGTTACCATTGCATAGTCTCTATAGGTGGTTTGGCGTCTATTGGAGGGGGGATCAAAGTTGAGTAGATTAATCTACCAGCTCCGTAAACTTCCAGTAGAGTGCGCATCACGTGAGCTGTTCTGGCCTTGTCATCAGGCAGCTGCGTGATGGGTATAGTTGTGTAAGGGGTAAGCTATTCACAATTCGCAAGTGTACGTACTGCCTCCTCGTGGCA
Source organism: Tipula vernalis (assembly GCA_958295665.1). Lineage (NCBI taxonomy): Eukaryota > Metazoa > Arthropoda > Insecta > Diptera > Tipulidae > Tipula > Tipula vernalis. Next base: position 10,819,026 of record OY282559.1, on the reverse strand, counting down.
ACCACTGGTAACTAAGGCCACTTGGCACATTTTTGGCCATTTGGCACAGGCTAAAGTACGGCGCTAAAGGAGAAAACCTTGACAAAAAACCCTAATCTAAGGTGGAACAGCATATGCCGAAAGATGAATGGCTGATAGGTTAATCAGCCCAAAATATGCGGACTCTGGATACCAGGCACCCTCCAGTTTTATTTAGCCTTCCTGTAGTAAAGCTGGGTGACCTACAGGTGATTTGCAATTCCGAGCAACTCGTAAGAGTAAAATCAAACGCAATACTGGGCAGGAGTAGGAATATACGAGAGTGGGACAACCCTCTCGATGTCCTTGAGCTCCAATGCTACCGTCTTTCTAGCGGAACTACATGCTGTAGTAAACATCTAGGAGGGAGAGCAATAAGCCCAGATAGTATGTATCACGTACCGGGAGGCAGTATCGTCAGGTTCATTAAGAACCTGAATATTGACTGGACGGATAATTAAGCAGGGGCCAGCACAATAGATCTTTTAGGTCGCAGTGCGAAGTGGCTGATCGCCCGCATGGCCCCCCAATAATAATAATAAATAATAGTCTCTATAATCGAAAGATTTTTCAATAAAATATATAAGAGAATGAAGAGCAGTTTCTACAGATCTCTCCTCGCAATAAGAATGTTGAGATTTAGACAGCTTTTTCGGCACAAATGTGCTTCTAATTGTCTTTCCAAGACGAGCAAATCGGTCTAAGGCATTTGGGATTGCAGTGTGAGCGTTCTTCCGCCGTAGGTAAAAATACAACCATCACTTCCGTTCATTTACTAGGAATGTGACATAGTTCTAGGCTGCCTTTGAAAATTACCTCTAACTAGGAAATGGTTATATCCGTAGTTTGTTTAATATCCGCAGGGATAATACCATCAGGTCTAGGCGACTTATATGGTTTAAAACTGTTTATCGCCCACATGATCTTTCTTCTGTTAATAATTTGGAGGGAAGGAGTCTCCAGCAGGAAAGTGAGTCTCCAGCAGAAGTTTTAACGATTCCGCACTATTTGTGGTCCATGCTCCATCCGGCCTTTGAAGAAAACTAGGAATGGAAGGGCTAGTGGATAGTACTTTGCGCAGCCTGAATTTTGCCACAGTATAGCCTCCAAGATCTGTTCTTGGCTTAGAGTAATTTTAAAAAATTAGAAAAAAAATGAGAATGAGAATAAAAACAGTTATTACTTTCATTTGATCCCTCATCCTAATAATATAGAATTTTATGTCGAATTCGAAAATAATCGAAATAAATAAAAGGAAACAGTATTATTATTTATAAATATATTTTATGTTAGAAATTACCAGTTTTCGGTAATGGCAAACTGAATTGGAATGTTTTTTGGTATTGTTCATACATTTTCCATGATATTTGATTGGATAATGAATGTGTTTTCCAAAAATCAACCACTTCTAAGGGTAATTCGAAATTCCAACACTGTTTCGTGTGCATTAGCGTATCGTATATTAAAGTTTCCGATGAAAAGCTTTGTGCCAAAAATTCGATTTCTCTGAGGATTTTTTCACTATAAACTTTACATATTTTAAAGTATAATTGAAGTATTTTAAAACTGTAAAGTAAAGAATTAAAAATCAATTAGTCAATTGTCTTAAATATATAATAATAATTAATGGTGTCCAACAAATCAGTTGCATGACATTTTTAAGTCGATACAATGAGACTCCATTTTTTTTTATACTTGTTTCCTTGAATTTTTGTTAATTTTATTCCTTTCATTATAATACGGCTTAGAGCATCAATCTCTTTTTCTTGGTTTACAATCGAAATAATATTTCTAAAAGTCAAAATAAATTAAATTTAATTTAAGAATATTCCTTTAATTTTTATTTTTTTTTTAATGTACCTTGTTTCAATAGACGATACCCATACAATAATTAAGCATTCTAGTACTCTTAGAGCAGTTGTAATATCTACTGTAGGATCATGGATTTGAAATTGAAAGCAAGTTTTCACTTTCTGCTCCCAAATTGCAGCCGTTTCCCAAGCCTCATTCCGTACACAGAATAACCATAAGTTACTATAAAATCGTTTTAATGCGAACACATCTTTGATAAACATAATCGTCTCCGATTCATCAAAATAAAATTGTTCAGTTGCCCGATACGAGATAATTGAATAACCAGTTGATAATTGTACATCCATACAAAGGGCATAATACCAAGTTATGCCCGATTTATCCGATTGGTTATCAAATCTTTCTTTAATTTTTTCCAACAGCTCACATACCTCGGTTAAGCGTTTGTGAGCTAATAGTGAATAAACTAAAATTGGTATAACTTTCCATTTGCTAAATACATTTCTAATTGAAGACGCAATACGTAGAACGGTATATCCTAGTCGGATAGATACACGATTAGGCATATCAAAAACTTGCTGGCATATATGTAGGGCTCTATACAATTTAGTAATAGCATATAAACGATTTGAATCTACATCACTATGGAATGAGGCAACAATTTCTAATGATTTGTGCTGAAGCCACTCCATTTGCTTTGTTTCGCCTAGAAGGAACGCTACAAAGAAAAAAAAAAAAAATACAAATGTATCCGTAAATCTAAACAATAAATTCGATATTATATAAATTTACAAATATGCATGACATTCGAAAATGCTACAGCAAGTGCCGAACAATCCCTTCGATAAACCAGCGCCATTTCTAATCCTCGATAAGCAGATAATTTGGCAATTTGAAAACATTCCGTTCGCTGGTACAGTACCATCATTGAGGAGAACGTTTCAGATAACTGTTCGATTATTAAAATGGATAGCGCATCTTCACACTCAATAGCAACCGGTTTGTGATCCTTTATTAGCATCTGCTTTATTCTTCTAAGAGATAATTTAGTTTCAGCAAAGCACCATAATCCGTGTGTACGCGGAAAATTAACGCCCATTTTAGAACAAGCCCGATAGAAAAAAATTGATGCACGATGAAATTGTTTAATGTGATAGTGACATTGGGCTTGCAGTGTAAAAATTCGTCCATAGAAATACGGTATATAGGTACTATCATTTTCTTCATCCTCATCTTTGCTCAACATATATTCGCTTAATGATTTAATCGCACTTGACAGCAGCTCGAATGCTCTTGGAATATTTGATATTTTAATACAAATATTTGCAAATTCAATTTCAGCTTCGATCATTTTTACGGTTAAATCTAAATTTTATAGGGATAATAAAACAGAATATTTGTTTTACGTGTATACGGCTAATATCTTTATACTTACGTGCACCCTTGCAATGGCCCAATACTTGCGAATAGAGTGTATACAAAATCATGTTACATTCACAATGTCGGAAATCGTATCCTGAATAATCCAATATTAAGAAGCTAATTTTTTGTTTTGCCATTTTTTTAGTTGAAGATGTATGAGGGCGGGATGGCAATGTTTCGACATAGTTATCAATTTCCAAGGAAAATCGGTATTTTGGCAGGTAATCACGAAATAAAGCGGTTTGCGTGAAAAAATCTCCACCACATGCCTCACATCTGTATTTGAAATTTATTAGTAAATCATCTGTGTAATACGATTGCATTAACAAGCTTTAATAATTTTTTATCACAACTATAAATTTGCCTGATTTGCCTCATGACCACGAATTTTTATTTCGCTGACTCGTCGGACAAATTTCATGAGATCGATAGAGGTTAATCGGGTAGAATTAGACAATAAATTATAGCAAACACACGTGTGACTAGACCCCAAATTTTTCCTTAAATACAAGCTATCATTACAACTTAAACTTTGCTTTAACTTTGCTGTTTGCTTTAATTTATTTTCTAATCCCCTTGTGAGGGGGAGGAAGACATTTTTATAAACGGCCGACAGTTGGTGATTGATAAAGAGAAAGTTAATAAATCCGATTTAGCTAAGCTCGATCAAGTAGTTTATGAAGTAAATCGTGATAACCAAAAATTGGGTTTGACATACTACGACTAAATTCAATTTACTAAATCTGCTTTACTAAATCGCTTTACTAAACGGATTTAGCGAGAATTGGGCAAGCGAAAAGTATGCTGGTGTAGCCTTTGCTCACGAAGAATGGATTTAAGGGTAATTAAGAAGTTGTTAGAATTATGGATAATAAGGAAATCGAAGTCGAATTATGCAAGCTCTATTCGGCCTCTTAAAAAGCATTACAACATTTGGGCATAGAGCTCTGTGTACATGGATGGAGAAGGTTGAATGAAGTAATTATACCGAGTCCCACAATTGAGATGGGTTTATTCTTTCGTTTAGAAAAATTCTTAAACGTAGTGCAAGCGTCTGGTTTAACGCTGAATTTGACAAAAAGTTGTTTTCTGGTAAGGGAACAAAGTTTCGGGAGAAGGATGGCGACAGGGGAAGGCCAAAATTGAATGTGTTTGAAATTTCAAACGACCGGAATCGGGTCAATTTACCAATTTGCAAATGGCTATCCCATAACTGAAGAGAAAATTGCGTAGGCTTCACTTTAAAATTTAACACTCACTTTCTGCTTTGCCTCTCCAAATAAAGTAATGCACGTTTATGAAAATCTTTTCTTTGCCTTTCCGTCAATAGATTATATATGCCGGTTCTAAATTCACTTGACTTAAATTTAGAATATCCACACGAGGCGTATTTTGGCAGATCCGTGCACATTTCATCAACATTTAAATGTTTACAAATGCATTCAACTACTTTTGAATCAACAAACATATTTTTTTGAAATATCATATTTTTCTTAGAGAAATCTCCAGCCCCGCAAGATATGATATCCAATTCAAATAATTTTTTCATGCCAATTGATAAAGAGCGCTCCGTTCCTGTTCCAATAATAAACTTTAACATCGTCCGTAGAAATTTATCACCAAGTACCGAAGCACATTTTAATATTAATTGTTCGAACGATGATAATGAATCGTAAACTATTAAATAACTAGAGTCTATAGGTAAACTGATACCAAGTTTGGCATCAAAAAATTTATAGTTTAGCAGGACGACTGGTATTTTATTATCGATGCATAGTTCACCATAGTATTTGGACCAGGTTAAGGGACTGTCATTAACGCACATTTCGAATAGTTTCCATTTAAAATTTGCGTTCATCTCTTGTATATTTGCAGTGTTATGATGATGCGACACAATTTCTTCCCTATAGCAAAAAAATAACTGATCATTTATAAATGGGGATACATAACAGAATAGTGCGATTACCGTTTTATGTCTGCTGGATCAATAAATAATAAGCCTAAGGAAAAAGCCTCATTTATATCAGTTTGTTGAATATAAATGTCTTTTGACTGAAGCAATGACACTAAATAATTTTCAATCCAGCCTGGATTTCCACCACTCTTCCGATGTATAATTCTGTAAAAAATTAAAATATTCAATTAAATTAGCTTTCGTTTTTAGTTTACGGTAGGTATATATGTACTTACTTTTCTAATTCCAATGGTACTGCTAAAACCTTTAAAAATTGGCAAGCCAATGATTTATGATAAATTTTATCTATTGGTCCTAACTGAATTTTCAAAATTCTCGGATGCGTTGTTAAATTAAAGCAATCGTATGATAATTTGCGATGGCTATTCAATGAAAATATTGAAAATACAAACATTGTTTCGAATATAATGTCCATCATTTCGAGTGATTCGTCATCTGCATATTCGATGTCATCCACCATAACAATCCAAAAATGAGAATATGATTTTCGACAAAGCAATCGAAACAATTTTCTTCGCATTTCTCTCAATTCTGCTTCGGATGCGATTAATTCCGTTTCCTTTGGAAAATTAATATCAAAAATCGGGTTCAATACAAAAAGAAAATTATCTAAATTAAAAACTTTTAATAGTTCAAAAATTGCATTCTGCTTCGAATTGGAACCCATATTTAAAGGAAAATTTAATGCATTGGATATGTATAGCGATATTAATAAGTATGGCTTACGAATTTGAGTGATATGCATTGCTAGTTTAACGCAATTTATTTTATGACAATGAATAATCGTAAATAGTTCGTTTATTAATCGGGATTTGCCTTGGCGTGAATCTCCGTAAAATAATACACACGTCTTGCATAAATTATCTAGTTCCAAATCTAATTCACTATTGCTCAAATATTGTTTAAATAAATTAAATGCATTTTCTATGTTCTCCCGGCATATTTTCATTACATCTTCACGTCCAAGCATTGGAAAATTTAGTGGAGGCGGAGCAAACATTTCGGTAGGTCTGCAAAACAAAACAAAAAATAGTACCAGTAAAAAATATAATACATAAATACATAATGCTGACTTACGGTAATATTTCTTTGAATTCAAAAATTGGCCCAACATTTTGCAAACCTTTTAAATGTTTGGTTTGTTGTAAACGAAAATGTTTCGCCTCCATTTTACTACTCAAAAAAGTTTCATTATCGCATGTTATTCGTTTCTTGTAACCAGTCATCAAACGTGCCGCTTTATTTACCGACAAACTGATTACTGAATATTCTCGACGAAGTGTATGACCCACGATACCACAATACGTCATTCCTGACGTAACACCTATTGAAACTGACAGAATATTTGGTATTTTAGTTAATACTTTGTGCAATTCGGCAGCGCACCGTAATCCATATTGACATTCAAGTTCATGTTTATAGCCACGTAAGCCAAATATTACCAAAAACATTAGATCTTTATCGAAGTAATTTACTTTGTTTACCACCCCTTCATGATATGATACAATGCTTCACTCATATAAAGATAAAACATTTTGATATGATTGTTTTATAAAATTTTGATTACTTATTATAATGTACTTACTCGCTTAACGCTATATACGCTTCATTAACAGTACCTAAGATTTCAACTTTGGGCAATGACCGTTTAATTACGATATTAATAAAATCGGTAACAATATGTCGCATTTCGGTTAAATATTCTAGTGCCTCATCGATATCAATCGCATTCATTAGCGGCGGAATCATAAAACGACGTAAAAAATCACTCATTTTCAAATTAATCGCTTGATTTACTGCTGGCCTAAGCGAAAATGAATCCTTTTTGTAAAATAAGTAATACGCTTTCCCATTAAAATTTCGTAAATACGACGCTTCATAATCTTCTTCGTCATCGGATGCAGACTTTTCTTCGGCAATATTAGTCTTCAATACTATATAGAATAATTTAAATTATATTTTATAAAAACAAAAAAAAAAACTCTTTATTTTATGATGAAAAACATACAATCAGCATCATGCTTCTGTACCGATCTCCATTTCTCTGTAAATCCATGAACTTTTACATATTTCTTATGTTCCGTCCTTATCCAAAAATACTCAAATTTAGAAATATTTTCAAATGCTTGCAATTAAAAAAAAAATAAATAAACATTACAAATTGTCCGCATTAACAACTTTAACAATATTTTTACCGTTTTGACACACGAGAACGTCACCGGCTAAGCATACTTTCTCCACAGATTTTACATCTATTATAGGAGTGCCAATAATCATGTAATGGGATAGTTCTTCGGTTCCAATTAACGATGAATAGATAACACCCGATGATACAACAATTTTAACTCTTAGTGTAACACCAACCTCGGTATCATACCTTCCATAATTTTTTTGTATAATTACAGCTGTATCGATTGCTTCATGTACTGCATCTTGCATGGAAGTAATTTGACTTACTTTAAACATAACTATAAATGCATCGCCTGAAATATTAAAACATATTATGAATAGACAGGAAGATGATGATGTCGCCTGTTTACCTGAAAATTTAAATATATCACCTCCGTGAGATAAAACCTCTTGAACCATATTACCAATGTATGTATTGAGAACTTCACTTAAATTTGATGCGCCACCAATTCCAATTTGACTATATTTTTCTGATAAATCAGTGAAACCTAAAAAAATAAGAATAAGCTTTAGTTACAGATTGAAATTTGATATTATATAGGAGCGAACGAGTAATGATGTTCAACTGCGGCACACCTATGCCCAATGAAATAGCGCACTTGGAATTTTTTTTTTTCGGGAATACAACAGAAATATTCAAATTCTTGATTTTATAAAAAGTTTGTTCAAAATTCAGTTTCAGTCTTATAAGTTTAAATTTATACGATACTAAATCGGTACTACTAAGGAACGGTAAATAAAACGGTAAAAGTAATAAAAAGAAATAAAAAATTAGCATTATCTTCATTTTTAAATCATGTTCTTCCATTTTCCCCCGTTGAATTATCATACTCACTCGCAGTCACAAGCACAATATAATCATAGATATTTTTCTATTTGAAATCGCCTAACTGTCACCTAACGACAGATAGTAATACCAGAATGTTTCAACATGAACAAATTTTTGGCAATTCATTCAGAACCCAAACATGAAACTGTTGTAACTAAAATTTGAAGTTGCTGTATGTCAATAGATGGCACTGCAAACAGTATATGTAGTATGTATTAAAACCCTATAAGTTAAATAATAAAATTAGTATTGGTGTGTCATGTAAAAAGAATGGACGTAAAAGTCTTTGTGAATAAAATTGTTTTTTTTTTAAAATTAAATTCGTTTTTATTTTTCGCCCACAACAAATCAGAAGTGGGGTCCCAGTTATTCAATAAATATTTTTAGTGAAGGTATTGTATTGTAGTTTTGTGCTACTATACGCAGAACGAAAATATGTTACGTAAATGATATGGCTGAACCTTCAATGGTGAACCCCAGAGGATATTTTCAACCGAGGTCTCTAACGCCAATGTATCCGGGATTGTAGTCAACAATTCTAGATGATTCAGTAATTTTGGACATGCCCACAATGGTATTCAATCAAAATCATAATCTCCAACAACCACGTGTGGACAGTCTACCAAACAGTATACATCCAGCAAAGATATCATCTACAGTAATAGATAACCAATTGCTGCAAGTGCCTTCAAATCACCAAACACTACATCGAATGTGCCACTACAACAAGCACATCAGTTCGCACAACCTAACCTCATTTATTATGGGCAACACGTGCCGATACACGGTACTCAGAATTCAGTGCCGTTACCACATATGTACCCAATAATGGTTGATCATGGCAGTACTCAACAGAATATTTCAACTGCAGATATTCAACGACAAATTTTGCAGCAACAACTCGAAATCATCCAGTTGCAAAAGGAAGTGTTAGTCCAGAGAGTCAGCAATGAAAATCGGCATGGTATCACACCACATTACCTATATCCGTCAGAGGTAGAGAATATAGTACCAGAATATAATCCTGGTGGTATAAATGGAATTAATGCAGCGCAGTGGCTGAAACGTATCGAATATTTAAGAGCTGTATATGGCTGGGGTGACACCGAAACGGTTCATTATGCAACTCTCCGTCTTAAAGGACCAGCCAAGGCATGGTTTCATGATCTGCAAACTCCCTTGAAATCTTTTCGAGATTTTTCTGATAGTTTAATCAAATCATTCGGATGCTACATGGACGAAGCAGATCTTCATTCGAAGATGTCGTCGCGGTTTAAACAACCGGATGAAACGTACGAGCAATATGTTTATGACATGAGGCAGCTTGGACGAACGGGTAACCTGAAGGATTCTTCCATAATTAAATATATGGTATCTGGTCTAAATAACCCTGAAATGGCAAAAATATTAGCTCTTAATAGATTTACAAGTTCAGATCTTCTATTGCATGTCCTTCGTGAACATGATGGGTATTCGGCATATGCTCCACTTGGTAACCCCACAATAGTACCCACACAGAAGCATCAAACTCCAAATAGATCAACTAACTCCAAATAAATATCTACTGAATCGGAAATCAAAAAGAGACAGATGAATAATTCTCCTTCCGATAAAACACAACAGAAGCCAGCATTTGTTTCAAAATTAAGATGCTATAATTGCAACGAGTACGGTCACATCACTACAAAATGTCCTAATCGATCAAAACGGTTTTGTGATTCTTGTCAGCAACCGGGACACACATCATCGTACTGTACACGTGCTCGATCAAAGGAAGTAGGACTGATTGACACAAAACTTGAAAAGTTCACCGCTAACATCGAATTTCAGTTCGCAGATGGTTATAGGGTTACGACCGCATTAATTGATACAGACAGCCCTATTAATTTGTTAAAAGATCACCTTATTCTACAAAATTTAACGTTGGCTCCGTATCAAGACGTTATAAGCTACACAGGGATTAATGGAGCTAAATTAAATATTTTAGGTTATTTAAATATTAATTGTCAAATTGAAAATGTATTGTATAATTGCAGATTTCATATCGTACCTGACGAAACCATGAGTCCTGATTGCATTATTGGACGTGAATTTTTACAAGAATCAGAGAAGCTAACATTGAACGGTTCAAGTATTCTGAAGGTTTTGTTCGAAACAAACGGCAACATTCAAACAAAACATAATGAGGATGTCATCGACACGACAACGGTAGCTTTGTTTAACGAAATTTTGGGAGTTGAATTCGAATCGCAAGTATGTGAAAGTTATACTTATGATCAAAACAGCAAACACCTGAAATTAAGCATAAATTAAAAATTGTATTGACGTCCGATCGACCAGTTTATTCAACACCACGCAGATTATCGTGGAAGGAACGCGAAGTCGTACGAAGCATGGTAACAGACTTGCAAAAGCAGGGTGTCGTGAGGGAAAGTAAGAGTGATTACGCAAGTCCGATAGTCTTGATAGCTAAGAAAAACGGTACACATCGACTGTGTGTCGACTACAGACAATTAAATAAAATCACAGTGAAGGATCGTTTTCCTTTGCCTGTAATGGGATGATTGTCTTGAGAAATTGAGAGAAAAAAAGTGTTCAGTTTACTGGACTTAAAAAGTGGATTTCATCACATTCCTGTAGAAAAAAATTCGATTCGTTACACCTTTTTTGTCACACCGGTTTTCCAACGGTTTGTTGCAGAAGTTTTTTAAACCGTTATTGAAGTCAGGTGATCTAACCATTTATATTGATGATATATTAATATCAACCGATACTGTTGAAAGTCATTTCAAAGTTTTGAAAAGTGTTTTGAGTCTATGCCATAGAAATTGTTTAGAATTATCAATAGAAAAATGTCGTTCTTTAAAACCCAAAATTGAATTTCTCGGGTATGAAGTTAGCTATAATGGAATTAGACCATCGCGTTGACATGTGGATGCTATACGTTCGTATCGGGAGTAGGGTTAGTTAGTTTCTTTAGGAAATTTGTCATTAATCTCGAAGCCATTGTACGATCTTTTAAAGAAAGATGCAAGTTTTAGTTTTGGATCTAATGAGTTGGAAGCATTTCAGCTACTGAAGTTAATATTATTAGAGTCTCCGGTTTTGGCATATTATAACCCATCAGCGGTTACAGAATTGCACACGGATGCCAGTAAAATTGGATTTGGTACCATATTGCTGCAGAAGCAATCATCTGGACAGTTCAATCAAGTGTTTTATTTTAGTAAACGGACTACTGATGCTGAGAGTCGGTATCACTCTTTTGATAGAGATTTAAGCCTTAGTCAATGCGGTTAAGCGTTTTCATATTTATTTATATGGAATACCTTTTACAGCGATAACTGATTGCAATTCTCTGAAGGAGATACTTCAGAAGAAGGAATCAAATCCTAAAATTTTAAGATGGACTCTGTTTTTAGAACAATATAATTTTGAAAAAATTCATAGAAATGGATCTCGTATGTCTCATGTGAATGCTTTAAGTCGTGCTCCGGGAATTATGAACATAACTAAATGCACGTTGTCACAAACACTCTCTTATCATCAATTATCTGATCCCATAATTGCCGGTATAAAGGAGTCAGTTAAGTCCACAAATGGGGATAGTAAACATTTTATAATTAGAGACAAACTTTTATATAAGAAAGATCGAGATAAGTTTTTATTTTATGTTCCACAGTCACTGGAGGAAAATATAATTAGGCAGTTTCATGAAATAGGTCATGCTGGTGTCAACAAAACGCATGAACAGATAAGTCGACAGTATTATTTTCCAACTATGAAAGACAAAATTATATCTTCGATTAAAAAGTGTATTAAATGTATCGTACGTAACCCAAAGGATGGTAAAAAAGAAGGCTATATGAATTTGTATGATCGGTTCGATAAGCCTTTCCATACATTGCATATTGACCACGTTGGTCCGTTCGAAGTTACCAATAAGAAATACAAATATATATTAGTAGTGGTTGAAGCATTCTCGACATTTTGCCGCTTTTATCCTACAAAGATTACTAATACTCATGAAGTTTACGCGTATTATATCTGATCGAGGAACTTGTTTTACACCCCATCAGTTCAAAAGGTTTTTAAATGAGTTGGGAATTATTCAAGTGCTTAACGCAACGAGCTCACCGCAGTCGAATGGTCAGGCTGAACGAGTGAACCGAAGTTTAGTCCCTATGCTTGCAAAACTCCGTGATGCAGAAAAAGGAAAAAATTGGGATGCTGTTCTTAGTAATGCTGAGTTCGTATTTAACAATACCATCAATCGTCCTGTAAATAATACTCCATCCATGATTCTTTTTGGTGTCAACCAAAAATTTGAAAATGTTAAAATTCAACAGTTAATCCATGAATTAAATAACGATAGAAGAGACTTGAACAAAATACGATAAGAAGCTTATATTCCAGGCCAACAGTTATCGAACAGACCTTTCAGAGGAGTAAGTGCACCGTTCAATATGAAGCTATATGAATAAATTGAATATATAATTCATTTATTTTAATAATGTATTCGTGAAATATAACTTTAATTTTTCTGTATTTTATTATTCCAAATCGAGACGATTGGAGCGTCAGGTATGGCCGAATGTTGTAACTAAATTTTGAAGTTGCTGTATGTCAATAGATGGCACTGCAAACAGTATATGTAGTATGTATTAAAACCCTATAAGTAAAATAATAAAATTGGTATTGATGTGTCATGTAAAAAGAATGGACGTAAAAGTCTTTGTGAATAAAATTGTTTTTTTTGAAATTAAATTCGTTTTTATTTTTCGCCCACAACAAAACTTAAGGTAATTTAAATTATTTTTACTGAGGTTCCATCTAACCAGTTAACTTTAAAATATAACATAACAAACAAAAATGGACAATAAAAGTAAATATTTGTTTATAAATATTTATATTTATTTACCGTAGATGGTGTTACTTGAATCATTTTGCTATTATTTTGAGTCCAGTAAATTCAAATTCTAATCAAATAATTTACTAAATTTTTGGAAAGAATGCGAAGTACATTGTATGGAATGTATTTATAACTAAATTAAAAAAGATACGAGTACTTGTGAGTAGTTTGCTAACGCCAATGGAACACGCTTAATGTGTTCAAAACAAATTTTATGAAATAAAATTAATCTAAATGTGTAGGGACATTAATTATTAATTAAAGATTTGATTAAAGTAGAATGTGTATAATCATACAACTTTTAAATTAAAAGTGAATTACCTAGCTACAGTGATTCAAAAATATTAGCGTAATTATGTATAACCCAAATTGAAGAACAATAGCGGAAACAGTACACTGGAGCCCTACAATGGGTTTGCGTAATACATTAGCACCAAATCTCTTTACTCCTGAACAAAGGTGTAACGATGAGTTGTAACGTTTAAAGAACGAAGCTGAAAGACTTTGTCTTCGATTGAAGGATGTTGATCAGGCATTAGGCAAACAGGCAAAATCAAAGTTACCAAAAAATTTTGGACACGATTCAGTTCGCAAGTCTTCTTATGGACGAGGTGGTCGAAGATATTTAAAATGTGAGTGCTGATCAGTCAGAATTCGAAATAATTAAAAGAAAAGTAAAACGTAAAAATTCTACACCGGTCATAACAAAAAGAGACAACAAGTTTCAGGCGACAACAAACAAATCAAAAAGGATAGCCAAACCACCGCCTATCCATATCCATCATCAACAAATTAAAGATAATATACAGTTAGTTAAAGGCATAGAGATAAAAGATTTCGAAATAAAAAGACTTTTTGAAGACTTACACTCCCTAAAAACTAAGAATTTTGAAGAATACGAAAAAATTAAGACATTATTCATTGGAATAGATACTACGTACTGCACCATATTTGTCTTAAAAGGATTAACAGAAGATGCAGATATACCAGCCTTAAAAACCGAAACAGAAAACAAAGTGAACGTCAAATTAACTATATAGCACAGTTAAAAACTAAACGTACGATAGAGGAAAATGTATGAATACCAACTTAATAAATAGTAAACAAATAATTAAGTATCAGAGAATAAGTTGGGAACCACTTAACAAAAAAAGAGAAATCCTTCAATGTATGAAATAAAGCTAAATTATAAGCATAGAGTTGAAATTCCAGAGTACATCATAATGGGTTTATTTAAACATAATTCTAATTTTTGGTTATGATACCTGCCACTAGATGCCTTAATACATATTAAATGTATATTTTATTTCGAAAGGTTGGCTTTTGTCAATTAAATCAGATTGGCTATTTTCTTGGGAAAAAAATAAACCAAAAATAATTCGAATTAAATTTTGGTCAACAAAATACGCTTATTAACAACTTGACCGAACTAATACTAAATAACATAAAACAAAATAACCCTAAGGTCCGTAGAAAAAAAATAATATGAATTAATTCCAGGACCAAAGATGTTCATCAAACATTAAACAGATAAATCCGACAAAAACAAAGGGAACCTAAAACTGGTTGAAATCGATTCCGCCGAAGTTGCGAACATGAACAAAACAAATTTACATTGGAACAATTTATTAAAATAAATACAGATGTCACAATATTATTGAAAACCTTAACATTTTTGGGCATGAGATGTAGAGAAGCAAACCGCATACCGCAAACAACTTTAGGAAAAATGTCACACCAAAATATTGTTCATCGTGCTACTAAAAGCATCTTTAATTACACCAACAAATCAGATACAAGAGCCAGATCTTCAGAAATATTTTATGTCAATAGATGAGTTTGAAAGCCATACTTCAAAAGGCGAATAAGTAATAATAAAAAATCGCATGGATTAGATAAAATTCCAAATATAGTTCTGAAGCATTTGCCTGACAAAATCATTGCCAAACTATGCACCATTATAAATAACCGGCTTAATAATATACAATTCCCAAGATGTTGGAAAACCGTCAAAATATATCCATTAAACCCTATCAACTAGACCCACCAGCTTAGTATCGAATTTAAGCAAAATATAAGAAATAATTATTTATAACAAAATTCTACAATACCATATACCATAGACAATGAGCTCACTCCAGAAAACCAATTCGGGTTTTAACTGCACTCACAATTGACGTAAGCGCCGTAATTTAAACAAGAATCGCTATACTGACTCAATAGATTTGAAAATTCCAGTTTTACTTTCAATATTTATAATGGATTGCAGCAAGGAACCATTACAGCACCAATTCTGTTTAATTTATATACTAGAGACTTATTGTATATGCAGATGATATAATCATTTACATACAGCACCGATTTTAAAATTCAACTTACAACAAACATTCACATTTAAGACCGATTATCTTCACACATGAAAAATTAAAAATACAAACAGCGAGAGCAAAACAAGCCATCATGTCTCACAATAAAATCTTCAGATCGAAATGGTTGACTGGCCAAATGAAAACTATATGTTACAAAACATTGATCCGTCCTATATATACTCGTAATTATACATTTACGGATGCCCCACCTGGTATAGCGGAATTTAGGCACAGATAGGGAACGCACAACCGGTTAAAGTCAACCAAATAATCTACAGTTTTCCGTTAATTGATCCCACATTAACCGAGAATAAAATTTATTTCGGAATAATTTATTAAATTAGTAGATTCAATAACCAAATTGTCAATTATTGTAACACATCTACGCTTCAATTTCAACTGATTGGGCCTCTCTGAGTACCGAAGAACTCTATTTCGCAATTTTAAAAAAACGGGATTGTGCATTTATGTATGCGTTGTGAGAGCTCAAAATGCCTTGCATAATCGTATTTGGTCGCCATTTTGAAAAAATTCTCGAAAATCCTTTAATATTTCTTTAATCCACCACCAGTCGTCATAATTTTTAGATTTAATGGTTTTAAATTATTTTAAATATAGTTTACATAATTTTTTGCATTGGAATTATCTTATTTGGGATTATTAGAGATTGTGACATTATTGATTTTTGATTTTTCAAGATTATTCTAGATAATTCTACAATTTTTTGAGATAATATCGAGTTTATTCGAGCTTTTCAAGATTATTCCATTCTGTTCTTGTTATGTCGAGATTTTTGATATTTTTTATGATTTTTGAGGTTCTTAAGCTTTTTCGAAATTTGTTTGGCACTAATTATAATGCAGCAGATATTATTTAAGATTTTAAAGATTTTTCTATTTCGAGTTTAGCGTGGAGTTGAGTTTCATTATAGAGATGAGGTCTTACAGAGATGAGATTCTAAATTCTGTTTTTCCAGATTTAAGTGGCTCCAACGTTGGGTGGCTTATGACATCAAAATCATAACCATTTACAATATTATAAAGATGACTCAATGGGTGACAAATAAAAATGAATTTGCCTACACCATTGTTTGTTATCAGATTATATAAATGTGGATGTTCTATATCTCATTGCACGCTTTATATCCTTTCAGATAGGAAACAAACATGGTTTTACCGAAACCCTTTACGGTACAATTTGTTGAAGGGGTTTGGCAAATCCATGTTTATTTTTCATTTCAAGAAACCTAAAATAAAAAGGATATAGAACCCTCATATTTTTATGCGTATTGAGACATCTTTATCACATTTATAACTTTGTCTATATGATTATTTAATATTTTCGAGATATTTCTCAATTAATTGAGATTCTTATAATGGTTTTCCAATTTTTCAAGGTTATTATAGGATTCTAAATTTATTCTAGTTTTCTGGAAATCTTCGAAATTTTTTGTGAATATCGAGAGTAGTCTAGAATATTTGTATAATTATTTGATCATTTGGAATGTTAAATTTTTAGATGACATTTTTGAGGATATTTCAAATTTTTCAATACTCTTGAAATAATTTTGGAATAATCTCTAATTGTTGAAATCTCGAATAATTTGTCAGATCCTAAAATTAGATATTCGGTAAATTTTCGAGATTATTTTGTTAATACTAAAAGTTATTCAAAGTTCGCAAAAGAAAATAATTCAGAAAAGTAAAGTTGTTGTTGGAACAAATATTTTAGAAAAGGTCGTTTGTACTATATATCCTAAATATTGGTTCTACCAGGTTTTCGTCGAAGAGACGAATTTAACTTTTTCTGCATTTAAACAGCGACTGAAAATAAAAATTGCAAATGCTTAAAATTTGTTAGAATTAATACAAGGAGTTGGCTTGACCACCCTTGTTGTTGTTGCAGGTAGGCAATTTGAAACGTGAAAGACGTGAAATTCCGGTTGTGGCTGTGGTATGGGTGGTTGTTGCACACCTATCCACCGCCGTTACCGATTGTTACGTTTTACGCCGGCAAAGATACACCAGAAACATGACGACCCCGAAAGTAAGCAATGCATATTGTTGGCCGCTCCATCCATTTGAGATTTTGTTGGGGAATACCCAATGTTTGGGTTGTACTATTGGTTTTTAATGTCGTAAATCCTGATTTATCTAAAATCGTTGAGTTTACCTCACGATCACATATTAGGTTCATCTATCTTCATATTTCCTTGCTCAGATGACCATTTTCTTCTATGCTGAAGTAGTCATATCTGAAGGATCAGCGATAATTGGAGGTTAAGGTCTTTGGATAGTTCCTCGAAGATCAGTGTTGTTTCTCCAATAAACTTGATTAAGTATTTTTTCACTGATTTTACTGCGGCTTTCTAGTGTGTTAATCTTTGCCCAAGCTGAGGAACTGACAAAGTTTGTGCACTTGTTGCCTTCGTATGGTTAAATCACTGGCTCAATCTGTAAGGCCTTGGTTGCCATACATACAAATATGTAAAACAGCCCTCCAGGTGTAAATCCGTACTTTTGGTAAGTTTCCCATTAGATTTGGCATTGAAATGGTGACATTTTATAAAAATTTTCGTATTAAATTTCGACCTTGTACAACTCACTATGTCGTGCGGATGTGACCTTAAGTTGATTGTGTTCCTCCGTGCTTTGCTTGTTCATACGCTTATTGAATGATCTTTTGGAATTATAATCGGATGTTTTTCATCGTAAGACCATGCTACTAAATATTTTGGAATCGTCCGGCCACTCGCAAAATGCTCTTTTAAAAATGGCCATAATCTCTTGATCTTGCTTTTATTTGTGATGCCCTTCCGATTTATGTCTTTGCGCTTGTTGGATCAAAATGTGCGTAAGACTTTTTTATTTCGTTTGCCAAGGCAAACTCTAACATCTAAAACAATTATTTTTAAAGTATTCTCCAATGGAGATGAAAATTGCAGTCGATGAATCAATGATACCATATCGCACACGTATTCGAAAAGTGACACAACTCATAAAAACGGTTTTTTGAGTTGTGTCATAAATTATTTTGATTCTCATTTATCTAAAACTCTCTAAAATATTTAATAACGTATCTTCTCAATTTTTTCCACACGTGCTAAGTGCCACTTTTCAAGGTTGAAACACAATTTCAACACCTGCAACAAAAGTAATTTATATTCAGTTGTGTTTCAAACTGCAAGGTGAATGTTTGTCTTAATGAGATTACAAAACCGTATTATTTTGAGTTGTGTCGTTGATATAAATCAATCGCCTATAATCAACGTGTAATTTGAAAATAATTTTATTTTGGGTTGTGACACTGTCTATCAAGGTAAAAATGAATATTTCAATTATTTTAAGTTATGTCATTGTAAAAGATACATTCTTGTAATGCATTTTGAAATATGACACATTTCACGTCAAAGAATAGTTTTTTCTATTTTGGGTTGAGTCATTCTAGACTATTAAAGTAAACATTTGCTGTTGGTTTTAATTTTCAAACAACTGATTTTGTTTGTTTTTTACTCTTAATTCGAGTTATGTCACTTTTGTTGAAATAATCCGAGAAATTCATTTTCAGTATTAAATACAACAAAATAATGGATTTTTCGAGTCGCGCAAGCATCATGGTGCAAATGGCAAGCTCAACTTTAAGAAAGGAAGGAAATGTGCATGAAAATAATCTGATGCTAAACACGGATTCCGCTCCAAATGGTGAAATTTACCTTCAACCTGAATCCGGTTTAAACACGGCGCAAGCCGAACCTAATGTAACTATAAGCATGCCTGAAATCGATTCCAGCACTGTTTATACAGCACTGTTAACCTTTGATGGTCCCATGAAGATGCGTTTGACTAATGCGAAACAAAAAACGTACTCCATATCTCCCGTATTTAGCAGTGAAAGCGACATCGACAGCTCAGATGCAGATCCTAACTTTAATGATAATTTAACCAGTACAAGTGATCTTTCCGACGGTGTAGATGAACAAAATATTCCTGCTGAAGTGCAAATCGAAGGTGAAAATGCGAATGTAGAAAAAAAAGGCAACGAAAACTGGGAAATGGGGTGGACAAAAAAAATAAATTACTAAGGAATTCAGGAAAAGCGTATGTATCGTCATCAAAAACTAAAAAAAAATTCCTGAGAGAACATTTTTACAAATTATTGGAACTTAGCTGACTTACAAAGGCAAAGAGAATTTATCGTACGAAGCACTGAACATATAAAAACCAAATATCGATACTCTATCACTCAGGACTTCAGAAATTTGAATTCAGGATTTTATTTCGAGGTAGGTGAAACACGCATTAGAGTATGTAAGTTATTTTTCAAAGCTACTCTTGATATTAAGGATCGTCCTATAAGGACGTGACATTGTCGAAGAAAAGTGATACCGGAATCCTTCAAAGTGAGATGAGAGGTAAACATGGCAAACAAACTACTGTTGACCCCGAAATTAAAGAAAGCGTGAGAATTTTTATTAATAATATTCCTACGATCGAATCGCATTACTTAAGATCACAAACTACATGCGAGTTTATCGATAGTTCTAAAAGTATTGCGGATCTTTATCGTGATTATAAAGACCACCGTGAGAGCCAGAATCTTCAATTTGCACATGTTAGTATATTTCGCGAAGAGTTTTATATTTCATTTCACGTACCGAAGAAAAAATGGTGATAATGAGGGGAAAAACTCATTGCTAATTAGTTATGACGCTCACCAAAAAGAAAAAGAATTGTCGCGCAAGGAAAAAGATAGCGACATAAAAAACTCAAATGGTACACACCATTACCTAGAAGACAAATTTCTTCCTTTTATTATAAAAGTAAAATGAATTGTTACAATTTTACCATAAGTGATTTAAATGTTAAAAATGTGGAATGCTATTTTTGGAACGAAACATAAGGAAAACGCGTTGCAGTGGAAATCGGAAGCTGTGTGCTGAATTACATAAAAATGGTATCTGCAAATGGCAATAATTCAGAACTGGATATTGTGTTTTATTCAGACAATTGTTGCGGGCAGCAAAAGAATAAATATTTAGTATCGGCCTACTCATATACGGTTAAAAAATACACTATTCGGAGCATAACCCATAAATCCCTCATACACGGACACTCTCAAAATGAAGGCGATAATGTGCATAGCGTTATAGAAAAGCAGATTAAGAGACATCGTAATTCTTGACCGACCTATGTACCACAGCAGTCTGCAACGTTAATTAGAACGGCCAAAAAGAATGGCCCGCCATATCGTGTTAATGAATTGAATTTTGAAAATGTTTATGTATCTTTATCCAACGCCAAACACCAACACCGTATCAATTCAAAATTGACCAATTTCAAGAGTTATGAACCTAAAATGATAAAAAAAAATTTAACTAAGATAATTTTAAAATTAAATTTTACTAGCCATTCTTACTTAATTGCTAATAAATTTCCGTTAAGACCATAAAATCATTTTTCGCTACTACTGAAAAATTTAGTTTTTTGGGTTGTGTCACCTTCCGAATACAAGTGCGATATTATGGATAGGGTTTTAGAAAGACCATGGGAACCATTTATTTCATTGGAGTCGTATAAGCTAACTAATAACAAATTTGCTATTTCAGCACTGAACAAATGTGAAAATCGATGGGATTTTTAAAATTAAACAGAATTGTTTTGATTAACGAATCAATCAATTTGATTTGATAATTTCTAAATTCTTTACATAAAATGTTTAGTTTTATGTTGGTTACTTGTATTCATATCTGAATTATGAAAAATGCTTATTTTTATTCCTTGCTACTAACGGCTTATGAGTACAAACTTCTTAAAATTCACCTGCACGACGGCAAAGAACCCATGAAGAAAACTAAAAAAAAAAAATAAAATTCAGATAGCCTAGTAATTCTTAAAATTCAGATAGCCCAGTAATTCTACATAGCACAAAGAAATCTCAAAAATATATTTTTTAATGTTCATTTTATTGTTTCTCATATTTTTGTCAAAAAAAAAAAAAAAAATAAAAAACGTACTACGAGCGTCTGATATATTGTGCCGCTCAGCATTAAAAATAAATTAAAAACATCATTTACAAACAGGCAAAAAAAAAAAAAAAAAAAAAAATTTCCACGATTGAGTTTTCACAAAACAGTTAAAAACTCGTATATTTATCAAAATTTGTATTTTTATTCTGAGAATTTTTAATTTTTTCGTACTTGGACAAGCAGCAGTAATGTTTTAAAATTCCATTGAAGACGTTTGAATATTTCGAAGTAAGCAAAAAAAAAAAAAAAAAATAATTAGAGAAAATTAGAAAGAAGTTTTATGTAAGAAAAGTGTTTTACCACAATAATTAATAGATAACTTATATTTTATTTAATAAATTGTGTGCAATCTAACTATAATTACTATTGTCCTACCAAGTAAATCAAAAAATAGCGTAATGGGACTGTTGATTTTGAGAGGAACTTAAAAATACTTTGGCCAGGTCATAATGGAAGGTCATTGGTCCTAATATATATATAATAAAATTTTGCAAATTATTGTCGTGTGGTGCATATAATAAACTCTTTAATTTAGTGAGATATTAAACACTCGGTGTAAACAATTGCATTTTAATCCTTTCTTAAATTCCGTGACCTTTGTGGCAGATGCTTTTAAAAAAACAAACGATTTATTAATATTTATGAAAAATAGTAGCTAACTTAATGCTGTTCACCTGTAAAATGCGTGATCGCGTAACGACCAAATATGAATGATCCACTATAACGTATATTGCAAGTGTTCGCAATCTATAATTAAAAAAAAAAAAAAAAGGAAGCATAAATACACCTAATAATTAAGAATTAACTAAATCATTTGGATGTTCCCAATTTTGTGTGGTCAATTAAAAAAATATTTTAATACACCACATTAATTTTATTGACTTAATTGGGTTAATTTAGGAATAATTAATAAAAAAAAAAAATAATTTGTGCAGATTTAATGTGTAATGTGGTATTATTTTGATGTATTTTTAGATAAATATTCCGCCTACGTTCGGTTTATCCGTATACTATTAACTTACATATTTCAATTTCTCCGCACCGGATCTTTCCACTTTTATTAGTACACACCAAAATAGTATTTGCATTATATAGTAAGCGAACCGAAACGGTTTACCGCACTTACTATATATATATATATATACATACGGGTCGAGGTGGACGATTAAGTGTGACCAAAATGCAAATTAATTTTATTGGTGGCCACATTAAAAACTCCAGATGCTTTATAAATAAACAAATCAGTTTAATGTCAAAATTAACAACAAATTAAAATACAACAATAATCTGCTTAAATATTTATTAATAAATTTTTAAAAATATTCTCAAACATATATTTGTGTATATAAACATCATCATGATGATATACATACATTCATTAGCCACACGAACATTTTAAAATATTTAATCACCGCACATTTAATATTTTTGTGTGTACCAAAAATAAATTTTAACAATAATCTATAGATAGAAATTAGTTTGAAATGATTTATCTTCTTATGTATCGATACGGCGGCCGCCCCATTGTCATTTAGTTAAAAAAAAAAAAAAAAAAATGTTTTTTCTTTTTTGTTACAGAACTCCATAAGACAAAATGGGGTTAGCCGGCAAAATATGCATAGCCATAGTAGCCGTAACCGCTGCCATATTAATTCAAACTGGTCAAAATTTGACGGAACCATTGCCACTACCAACATTAGATGCGAATGAATATTGGGGACCAAATTCAATATCGGACTATAAAGAAGATGCAACAATTCGCCGATTAAATATTTCCTATTCAGCGATAACCATTAATAAGTTAAAATATCGTTTAGAACAATCGCTCGAGCATATACCAGAGAGTTTGGAAGATGCCAAATTTCATTATGGTTTCAATTCGGCCGAATTAATACGAATAATTAAATATTGGAAGGATACGTATCTAAAAAAATGGAATGTCCGTGAAGATTTTATAAAACAATTCGATCACTTTACAACCGAAATACAAGGGTATCTATATAAAATGCATTTAATATAAAATTCGTACATATGTATATACAATTTAGAATATGTACCAAATTTCAGGTTGAAAATTCATTTCATTCGTTCTAAACCAAAATACGAGAAAGGTGTAGATGTCTATCCAATTTTATTGTTGCACGGATGGCCAAGTTCGGTTCGCGAATTTTACGATATAATTCCGGCGCTAACGCAAAAAGTGGAGGGTCGCAATTATGTATTTGAAGTGATTGCTCCCAGTTTGCCTGGATTTGGATGGTCTAAGGTAAATAATATTATCTTATATATACTCTATATAACATATAAATAATTTCTTTGTCCTTTATGTACACACGCGCAGGGAGCATCTCGACAAGGACTTGGATACACCGAAATGTCAGTCGTTTTACATAATTTAATGTTGCGTTTGGGTCACGAGAAATTTTTTATTCATGGTGGTGATTGGGGTTCTGAAATTGGTAATAATATTGCAACGTTATATCCAAAAAATGTATTAGGCTTTCATTCGAATTGGTGTGTATCGAACACGGCATTGGCATATCTAAAACAATCGTTTGCCGCATGGATGCCAAAACGTTTTACAGAAACTAAATATATAAAATGGTTCTTTCCACTTCGTAAAAAGGTTAAATTCTTATTAATGGAAAGTGGTTATGCACATTTACAAGCATCTAAACCGGACACCGTTGGTATTATACTCGCAAATAATCCAGTCGGTTTGGCCGCATACATTTTAGAGAAATTCTCCACATTTACAAATGCAGACAATTTAAATACAACCGATGGTGGACTAGAAAAAGATTTTGGTTATGATCCTCTGCTCGACAACGTTATGATTTACTACCTAACAAATTCTATAACAACCTCGATGCGAATTTACTACGAATCGACAACATTACATGAACTAAGCTATCACATTGATCGATCACCGGTTGTGGCACCATTTGGATGCGCACGATTCAAATATGATGCATATCATATGATTGATTGGGCCATTATTGATAAATTCCCTAAATTAATTCATAAAACTTATCACGAAGATGGTGGACATTTTGCGGCATTACAATTGCCTGAAGTTTTATCCGCAGATATTTTACAATTCGCATCGAAAGTTATTAAGAAATAAATTTAAAGTTTTATTTTTATTGTTATATGTGAGAGGTATTTCGCACCACACCAATATTTACCACCGATGGAAAGCGCGACTGCGTTAAAAAAAAAAAATCAACGTAACTCTAGATTCGTCTAGAAATTTGGCAGAAAATGAGAAAACATCACAATTAAATAATTTTCTGATGATTTTTATAAAAATTTAAATAAAAATTAAATAAAAAATTTGTGGTTTTTCTGAAAATACAAATAAAATTTGCATTTTCCTCTCGGCTTTCTGTACATTTTCCAAGCAAATACGCTGATTGACGAAGTATTGCAATTGAGCTGAAAATTTGATGTTTAATTTTTATTGGATCTGAACGTTCTATCAATAAGTTCCGAATTAAGGGCTGCGACTTGCTTTGCTAAGAGTAAGTATTTAAACTTTGTTGTTTCTATATTGGCCAAACGGGAAGATCATATTTCACATAAAACTGCATTTTCCCCTCCTTTTCCCCTCCATTAAATGAAAATGAAATATTTTCGAATGTCAACCAAATGTCAGGCGACCAAATAAACAAATCATTGTTATAATTAATTTGTAGGTAATTAGCTATAGGTACCTAATTAAGATGAATCTTTTGTTTTGATTTTTAATTTAATTCTATATGTTTAACAAGATCGATTTCGGTTAGAAGCAATCATTTCCGTATAAATTGACTTGTTCAGGTTGTCCAGATTTCTATATTGGACAAACTGGAGAGTTTAAAAGTTTAAATAAAATAAAAGAGTCACCGGCAAGATATACAAAAAATTAAGGTTTACCTTTTTACATCAATTCAACTTAACCATACAAATATAAATACTAACATGTAAAAATTCTATATTATGTAGATGAGGGTTGCTCTGGACCATATGGAAAAACTCACGATTTATAAACATAGATAAAATAAAATCTTATTGAATAATTAAGATTAATAATATTTATACAAACTAATTGAGATATGACGTAGACATATTTTCAAGGTACATAGAAGTGAAAATTTATTACTTGTAAAAGAAATCGATCTTACGAAAACTAAAAATAAAAATAATTTCACGGCAAGACAGTAAATTAAAATTTTAATAAACACTTGTTTCATTTGAATTAATTATTACATAAACCAGGTATTCTTAAACTATACGGGTCTATAAATCAAAATAATCAAATTTTTAATAAAATTCGTGTGTAAATGAGGAAATTTAAAATTGGGGGATCAAAATTGTGGTTTTATGCCGAGTTTCAAAATAATAAAGTTAAGCTAACAACGAGCTGTCCTAGCAGGTCCAGGTACCATAAGATGGGATAGAACTTTAATTTAAATTAACTTGTTTTGGTTGCCATCTTAAATGTAGTAGATAGCTTTGTGATTCTCTTTACGAAGAAAGGGAGGAGGAGGAGGAGGAGTGTGAGTGCAAACACGAATTATCCGTGGAGTGATGGTGAAAATGTTTTTAAAAAATGAGCATCGCCCCTCCAAAAAGTTTAATAACTCTTGCTGGATGCAATATGGTATAATGTCTAAAGAATCGTTCCGGTAAGATCTAGAAATCGCGAATCATTATTAGCACAGCTGTTGCCGGCCAGGACTATTGTTACGTTTTTGCCTTGTCAATTAAGGTGCGTATCACTGCATTGTGAATAATACAAAATCAATTTAATTTATCTCCAACGAATTTATTTATTTCACAAAATTTATTACAACACAGTTTATCAATAAAAATTCACAAAATCACTTTACGTAAATTATTCTCAAATGTGACTGTTCACTTATAATTTTTATTTCGCACTACAACACTTTTTAATCTTCACACTGTCGCTTTCCAAATATTACTCATAATCTTACAAGTTTACTCTATCGCGTTCCAAATACTAATAATCCAATTCGACTTCGTTCGCCTATTTATATACATAAACCAAACGTCTAGAAATCTCATGATTTTTCTAGTTAGAATAGTGTAGAACAATTTTATCATGGAAAATTCCACTTTAGTACAGTTTAACATTGAGCTATTAGTTTAACTTATTCTATCACACACTAGGTGTCACCGATAGTTACTCGCCTTACTATGGCATCCATACCGTTACATTTTAGATTCAGCTCGATGTTATCGCTGCTCAATATTCCTCGTCCAAAATCCAACACAAAGCCATTCATCCTCAGAACTTCGTGTAAGAAAAGAGCTTCGCCGATCCTTATGCTCACGATCTTTTTACCTTTAATCATTGCACTCTCCCCATTTGCCATTCTTAATTTTAACCCATCAACCAGCTGCACTGCTCCTGCGATCAAGTCTTTCCGAACAATTGTGTGGGTTGCTCCGGTATCCAGCGTAATAATACACCTCCACCCGTCAACACCGCCCCTAACTGTGACGCTGCTTCCGGCTCGTGCTTCACTCGTAACAGGGACGAAACTGACTTCTAACCTTTCCACTTTATCGACTGTTGCCATCCATTCATCCGATTCCTGCTCTCCTCTTAGTGCTCTTTCCACAAAAGTTGGTGATCCGTGCCGCTTTCCCCTTGCTTCCAAACAATCTCGCGAGATGTGGCCAATCCTGTTACACACCCAATATCTTCGCTCGCTGCTTCTAGACCTTTGCCCCGACCGTTCGGCGTTTGCCCGCATAAATGGTGGCGATCTTCTCTCTCCATGTATTATTTTCCGACAGTGCATTGAGATGTGACCCAACTTGTCACATTTCCAACACCTAAGCCTGCCACTTCTAAATTTTGGTACTGTCCGTTCGATGTATACCCTTTAGCGTCTAAATTCATTTGGCGCCTAAATAATGACGGTCTGGTGAAGTTCTGCACAGCCTCGATCGTCAACGTAAACGCAACGGTTTCCGCGAACGTTGCTTTAGTTGATAATATCACCGCCTTGCGTGTCTCTGGATCTCGAATACCGCCAATGAATGCGTCAATTTTTAGCATTTCCATATAATCGGCCGATGTACTGGTATGCGCTAGATGTACTAACCGCTCGATTGCTGATGAAAATTCCTGAAGCGATTCTCCTCCCTTTTGGTAGCGGCCTTTAAGTACTTCCGATCTAGTGCCTTCATAATTTCAATATAGCTGTTGCAATCTTTTTCCGGAATTGTTTGTAAGGCCTCCGCTGCTTCACCTTTAAGGGCCACTATTAACGCTGCGACAAGATGTTTATCATTCCAACAGTTTTGATTGGCTGCCGTTTCAAATTTAAATTTGAAAATGCCGAAAGATGTTGTTCCGTCGAATGTTGGTGGCTTTAATTTAATCGATTGAACGTGGTTCAGACTTGCGTCGTTGATCCACTTGCCTTGACATCATTTAGTTCTTTCTCGAGGCGTTGAACCTCCGCTTGTAATTTTTCTTCAACATGTTGAACCTTCGTTTCTAATTTCTGGTCAACCTGTTGAATCTCCGTTTGCAACTTCTCCACTTCGCCGTGTTTGTTAGTTGATAATTAGAGAAGTTTGTCGTCGATTCTTTTATGACCATCTGTAATTTGGTCATTAATTTCTTCTCCTTGTTTCTCCATCCGGTGTTTAAGTTCTACGTTTGACTGATTTTGTTGTTCCATTTGATGTTTTATGTCTTGGTTTGACTGGTTTATAGTCTCTAACTGTCGCTCATTTTGTTGTTTCATTTCTTAATTCGACTGCTCTCCCTGTTGCGCCATTTGATATTTAATTTCTCCTAGCTGTCGTTCGTTTTGTTGTTTCATTAGGGGTTTGTTGGTTCATAGCACCTATTAACTGCGACAAATCAAAACTTCCAGATGGTGGTTGTGTTGTTTCGGCTGACGGTTGTTTATCTCCTTCTTTCTGCTCTACGGTTGCCGCACCCGTTACTTTCTCTCCAAAATCATGTTGATCTGCGTCTAACCCTTCTTTCTCCATGGCGTCACGTAGTCGCGCTTGTAAAGCTGCTTTACTACCACCTGTAGCCAAACCCCGTTTTTCAAGTTCTCTCTTTAATTCTGGAACTTTTAATTCGTTGAGAATCATTTTCTTTATCTTATTATTCACAATCCCACCGCTGTCACCAATTGTTACGTTTTTGCCTTGTCAATTAAGGTTCGTATCACTGGATTGTGAATAACACAAAATCAATTTAATTTATCACGAACGAATATATTTATTTAACACAAGAATTATTACAACACAGTTTATTAATAAAAATTCACAAAATCACTTTACATAAATTATTCTCAAATTTTACTGTACACTTATAATTTTTATTTCGCACAAAATCACTTTTTAAATCATTTTTTAATTCTTTTTTAATCTTTACTCTATCGCTTTCCAAATACATACTACGAACTAATTCGACTTCGTTCGCCTTTTTATATACACAAACCAAACTTCTAGATAGCTCATGATTTTTCTAGTGTAGAAACATTACTTAACAATTTTTATCATGGAAAATTCTATTTTAGCACAGTTAAACATTGAGCTATTAATTTAACTTCTTCTATTGCACACTAGGTGGCACCGTCACACTATGCCATTGTAACGGTGCCACCTAGTGTGTAATAGAATAATTTAAAATTAATAGCTCAATGTTTAACTGTACTAAAATGGAATTTTCCATGATAAAATTGTTCTAAATGTTTCTACGCTATTCTAACTAGAAAAGTCATGAGCTTTCTAGAAGTTTGGTTTGTGTATATAAAAAGGCGAACGAAGTTGAATTGGATTAGTAGTATTTGGTAATCGATAGTGTGAAGATTAAAAAGGAATTAAAAATTGATTTAAAAAGTGTTTTAGTGCGAAATAAAAATTATAAGTGTACAGTAAAAGTGTGTGAATAATTTTTATAAAGTGATTTTGTGAATTTTTTTTTGAATAAACTGTGTTGTAATAATTCTTGTGTTAAATAAATAAATTCGTTGGTGATGAATTGAATTGATTTTGTATTATTCACAATCCAGTGATACGAACCTTAATTGACAAGGCAAAAACGTAACAATTGGTGACAGCGGTGGGATTGTGAATAATAAGATAAAGAAAATGATTCTCAACGAATTAAAGGTTCCAGAATTAAAAAAAAACTTGAGAAACGGGGTTTGGCCACTGATGGTAGTAAAGCAGCTTTACAAGTACGACTACGTGAGGCCATGGAGATCGAAGGGCTGGATGCAGAGCATCATGATTTTGGAGAGATAGTAATGGGTGCGGCAACCGTAGAGCAGAATGAAGGAGACAATAATGGAAGTTTTGATTTGTCGCAATTAATCGCTGCTATGAACCAGGTGATGGGACAAATGATTTTAACGAGGTTTCAACTATAGTAAAGTGTGAACAGAAAAGTCCGATTGAAAAAGCCGACATGCAAAGGCAGAAATGGTAGAACAACTTATGCAGAAATGGACCGAAGATCTTACCGAGGCACAGAAAAATTCCGCACATCAACTACTCAAACGGTACATGTCCATATTCTGTAGTACATCGGATAATAACGGAAGGACCTCAATGGTAAAGCATCGAATTGATACGGAAGCGGAGATGCCGATTCGTCAACCACCCAGGAGGCTACCTTTGGCAAAACAAGAAGAAGTCAATCGGATGGTAACAGAAATGCAGACGGCAGGAGTAATCGAACCATCTAATAGCCCATGGAGCTCACCGGTAGTATTGGTCGAGAAGAAGGACGGTAGCATGAGATTCTGCGTTGATTACCGAAAACTCAATGCTGTGACGAAAAAAGATAGCACTGCCAAGGATCGATGACACGTTATCGGGTGGTCGAATATTTTCGACATTAGATCTACACAGCGGCTATGCTCAGGTGGAAGTCCATGAGGAAGATCGGTGTATAATAGAATAAGTTAAATTAATAGCTTAATGTTTAACTGTACTAAAATGGAATTTTCCATGATAAAATTGTTCTAAATGTTTCTACACTATTCTAACAATAAAAGTCATGAGCTTTCTAGAAATTTGGTTTGTGTATATAAAAAGACGAATGAAGTCAAATTGGATTATTAGTATTTGGTAAGCGATAGTTTGAAGGTTAAAAAGAAAAGAAGAAAATGTATACAGTGATATTGGGGAAGGGGTCTCCAAGTTTAAGAAAACCCAAATAATAGTTAATGGTTGGTTTGATGATCTATAAAACAGTTATTTTGATGATCTATATTTGTGGGAAATGTGCCGTTCGAGGAGTCGGATAGACTCTAATTTTCTTTTTATTTAATTGTGTAGATTCGGGAATACGCGAAACTAATATCAACAATATCTAACAAAAATCGGCGAATGCAAATTTTTTTAAAAAATTTTATACGTATTCATAAAAATTGTTTATAAAATTTTTATGTATTAAAAATTATAAATAACTGAATGTACTGAATTCAGTACGGTACTCATTTAGCATATTGAAATAAATTCGAGGCTATTATTTCTTTTGTATTCATCAAATCCAATTATCTGTTATGGGCTTAGTTTATTTCAGTTCATCTTTCGTAAAGTGGTGCTAATGCCAGAGTTTAAATTTCCCGTTCTTGCTCCCACTAATATATTTTTTCACTAAGTGTCGCTTTTACCCTCTAATGATAAACAAAAAAAAAAATATTTTGCTAAAAGCTAAAATATCGCCCCTAATCTATACTACAAAGCGATTGAAGAAAATATATTAGGGAGCGATATTTTTTGTAATACACGAATTGCTCTTTGAAAGTTCAATAAACGATATTTAGATAAATTTCTGGAATATGGCCAACTAGGATGAGACCTTCAACGATTTTAGTGAAATTTGACATGCGCGATCGAAATGAGATTCTAAAATGATTTTTATGTGAAGTTCTGGAATATCACCAATTAAGATGGATCTTGGGTAATCCTTAGCCGATTTTAGTAACATTTGCGATGGAAATGGGACCTTAAAATTATTTTTAGATAAAGTTGTGCAATATGGCCTGTTTGGTTAGAACTCAGCTATTCCTTAACTGATTTGGATGAAATTTGATATTCACTATGGAAATGAGATTCTAAAATGATTTTTCTAATTCCGCCATCCTACACTAATATTAGAAGTTTCACTCACGCTGCGCGTGCGGTCACCCATTTTTTCTTATTTTCCTTTGATTGTGATTAAATTTCCCGGCAGATGTAAATATAATAAATATATTAATTGTAGAATAAAATTGTATTGTTAGAGAGTTGAACTCGTTTCGAAATAGAATGAACCTCTTCTTAACTTCTTGTGGAAGAGAACTAGAAAAACCCATGTAATTAAAGTGAAGTGTAAATCTAATAAATTAAATAAAATAAAAATCATTAAAGATTATTGAAATCTGATTGTTTTTAAACATCAGATGTGGGGTAACCCGATCAATTATTAATAATAATAATAATAAAATA
This sequence comes from Tipula vernalis, assembly GCA_958295665.1. Taxonomy (NCBI): domain Eukaryota; kingdom Metazoa; phylum Arthropoda; class Insecta; order Diptera; family Tipulidae; genus Tipula; species Tipula vernalis. Next base: position 10,786,989 of record OY282559.1, on the reverse strand, counting down.
TAAATTTCTGTGCAATAATCAAAATACACGTGTATCGAGAAAATTCAAATTATGACGCTCCCAGCTCGTGTCGAAATGGTATTGGCGTTGAGTGGTGTGGGCATTCAGGTTGAAAAAACAACGAGTCTTCCGAATATAAGAACGTTGTATGACAATAATTGCAGTAATGAAAATACCGAGTTAGTGGATAACCCAAAAAATCCAATTCAGAAACCACTTTAAAAGCTACGATAACTTCAGCATCTTCAAATTCAACGACTTATGTTCCGGATGCAACTTATATGCCTCAGTCAATTGTACTTCCAACTTCTGTAAACCAAATTACGCCAACTTCAGCAGTTTTAACCAGTGTAAGTGTCGGTAGTAAAGTGCCATCGAGCTCTACAATAATACCAATTAAAACTGTGGTTCACCCTCCGATTGACAATGCTGCTTCTGCGTTAGCAACTACCGTTTGTGTTGATCAGCTGGATTTCAATTTAAGTAATGAAAATTTGAATCAAACCTCCGAAGAAACCCTAGAGGAAATGGCTGACGAAATTATTAAACTGGAAATCCGTGAGCAACTATTAAATTTACGAGAAAAAATAGCGAAAATGGAAATCGAAGCCAGTAGTTTCACTATTAGCAACCTCAGCAATACGATTAAAAAGAAAGTGAAGATTTCTGATGTGGATAGTTTGATTTCAACGTTTAGTGGCGCAGACGATTATGTGGTTTCAAAGTGGATGATTGATTATGAAGATGTGATGACCTCATTGGGTGCAGATGACAATGATCGGTATCGTATGGCTCGTCACTTGCTTCAGGGTACAGCTGAGCTCTTTTTACGTACTATTCGAGTTACTACCTGGAATGAATTACGTGAAGCTTTACTCAAGCGCTTTGATCGTCAAGTATTATCATATGAAGTTTATGAAAAATTGAGTTGTCGTATTCGCCGTGATGATGAAACCATTGTGCATTATGTTACGTGTATGCAGGAAACTGCAACGCGAGCCAATATTTCAGAAATAGATTTAATATCTCTTATTGTTTCTGGGCTACGAGATACTTCCGGATATATTACTTTGTTGGCCAGTGCTCAGACAGTTGAGCAGTTAATTGATGCCGTGCCTGCTTACGAGCGATTGATATCTTATGGCCGTACTAGTAACTCTATTGGGGCCAAAATTAAAACTTCGGATATTAGAAAATTATCTACTTGGTCTGCTGCTTCTGACCAAGTGCAATCTAGATGCTATAATTATTCTAAATTTGGACATATGTCAGATAATTGTTCGGCACCTAGACGAGCACCAGGGTTCTGTTTTACGTGTAGCTCACCCGAGCAAAAAAAATTAAATTGTCCAAAAAACAAAAAAAGGTGTTGCTGCTGGAATCCAGTTTATTCCCGGAGAGGTTGAGGAGCTGTCTCAGACCATGAGCAGTATGCTACAGGTAAGTGTTGCATTTGGTAAAAATCTTAAGCAGTGTACGTAATATAATTTAATTAATTCTCTCTTGGATATCGGTAGTACGACCAGTTTTCTGCGTGGGAGATTGCTTCCTAATAATGTATCTATTTCCTAGTACAGCTTTGCTTAAGGTTTCCTTCCTCCTGTTCTAATCTTAATTCCTTCTGTTCCGATTTCCGTTTACTCGCCGCTTCTGTGAATAGTGCTTCTAGTGTTCAGTATGATATAGATCCAAAATTAGGACTTAATATGATTAGATGTGTTGAGGAATGTATTAATACTAAATATTTAGGTGTTGATTTTTCAGAAATTAATGTAGCAGATTATGAGATGTGTATCCGTCTGGAAAATGATGTACCATTTTATACTCATCCGTGACGCCTTTCAGTTAAGGAAAAACAAGACGTAAGAATAATTATCCGTGATTTATTGGATAGTGAAACCATTAGACCGAGTGAGTCTCCTTATGCAACACCCATTAGTACCGTATTAGTTAAGAAGAAAAATGGTGAGACACATATGTGCGTGGATTATCATACCTTAAATAAGATCACTGTCCGAGACAACTATCCTCTGCCTCTTATGGATGATTGCTTGGAGTATTTGAGTAATAAGAAAGTGTTCAGTTAGGATTTCATCAGGTTAGAGTTTCTGAGGAATCAATTAAGTACACTTCATTTGTGATACCTGAGGGACAGTTTGAATATATGCGTATGCCTTTCGGCCTTAAGAATGCTCCTTCTGTCTTTCAGCGATTTATTAATAAGATACTTAAGGAGTTTATAGACAGTGGGAGAATAGTTGTTTATCTTGATGATATTTTGATAGCTAGTGAATCTATTGATGATCATTTGTAAATTGTTAGGGCAGGTGTTAAGATGTATTGCTGTACATGGATTGGAGTTGCAATTAAGCAAGTGTAAATTTGCTTATAGTAAGATATCTATTGAGTATTTGGGATTTGTTGTGTCTGCTAGGGGAATCAGTCCGGGTACTAATAAACTGAATGCAGTTCGTCAGTACCCAGTGCCTAACAATGTTCGTGAGTTATATTCATTTATTGGATTATGTTCTTTCTTCCGCCGATTCATTGCTGCATTCACTCGTATTGCTGCCCCAATGTATCGCCTCCTTCAGAAAGATGCTGTATTTAACTTCAGTGATGAGTGTCTTCAGGCGTTTGAAAATCTTAAGCAATCTCTTACTTCCGCTCCGGTATTGGCTAGTGTATGACTCAACGCGGGAAACTGAGTTGCACACAGATGCTAGTAAAATTGGTTTTGGTGCTGCTCTCATGCAGAAACAGGATAATTCGAAATTTCATCCAGTGGCCTTCTTCTCATAGTTACGAATTGGAGAAGTTGGCTATTGTTCACGCTTTGGTCCGCTTCCGAGTTTACCTTGAAGGAATTCCATTTACTATTGTGACTGATTGTAATTCATTGGTGCTTACGTTTAATAAAAGAGATGTTAACCCGAGGCTAGATGGGTATGGGAATTTGAAAAATATAATTATAAAATTAAACATCGACATGGTACCCAGATGGGTCATGTGGATGCCCTCAGTCGAAGTCCTATAGTTGCTTTTGTTGATACTTCCGATATTGATTTTCAATTACGACTTACGCAAAACCGTGACCCAGTGATTGTGAAACTCAAAGAATTGTTAGAGACTAGTGAATCTTCTGTTTACGAAATGCATGACGGTATTGTTTATAAAAAAAAAATAAAAACGATCGATTGTTATTTTATGTTCCACGAGAAATAGAACATCAACTTATAAGTCAAGTGCATGAAAAAATTGGTCATTATGGAAGAGCAAAATGCTATGAGAAAATAAGGGAGCATTATTGGTTTGCAAATATGAAGGATAAGATTGATAGCTTTGTCAACAAATTGTATTAAGTGTATTATGCATTCTGCACCTTCCCGTTCGACCGAGTGAACATTATATAGTATACCTAAGAAACCTATACCGTTTGATACAATTCATCTTGATCATTTTGGTCCTTTACCTTCAGTTGCTTCTAAACGAAAACATTTGCTAGTTATTATTGACTCGTTTACAAAATATGTTCGATTGTATCCATTACAGTAGGCCTGTTCGTATAATTACCGACAGAGGTACGTGTTTAACGTCTTCCGAACTTGCGCCACTTATGTGGAGAAACATAATGTTCAGCATGTTAAGGTGGCAGTAGCATCTCCTCAGGGTAATGGGCAGGTGGAACGTGTCAATCGTGTCCTTAAGAACATGTTACGAAAATTAACTGAACCATTGCAACATTCCGATTGGACTAACAAACTTAAGCATGTTGAATACGCATTATATAATACAGTGCAACGTTCCGTGGGGACTACGCCCAGTCGATTATTGTTTCGTGTGAATCAGAAAGGTCCAGAAATTGATTATCTTAGTGAATATTTATCTGATAAAGAATTTAATATTCACAATCGTGATCTTAGTGCTATTAGGGATGTTGCTTCTACGAGTATAAAGAAAAGTCAGGAGTATAACCAGAAATGATTTAATGAACATTTTAAGCCTGCACAGAGTTACGAACTAGGGGATTTTGTAGTAATTCGTCATGTGAACACCACTCCTGGTGCTAACAAGAAATTCATTCCCATTTTCCGTGGTCCCTATACCCTATGTCGTTCATAAGAATTTACCTAATGATCGTTATGTAATAAGGGATATTGAAGATTGTCAGATTACACAGTTGCCTTACGATAGGATAGTGGAAGCCAGACATATGAAATTGTGGAGAGATGGCGTCACTGCTTCTGTACCAAATGGAATACTTTCCGAAACTTAGAATAAGTGTATAAATAATATTTTATTAATAATGCAGCCGATAGAGGCATCGGCTGATGTCAGATTGGTCTCGTAGAATAAAATTGTATTGTTAGAGAGTTGAACTCGTTTCGAAATAGAATGAACCTCTTCTTAACGAAGTAGAAAAGGAAAATGTCAAAAAAATGGGAAAGGGAAGAGATTCATTCTATATTGTGGAATAGAACTAGAAAAACACATGTAATTAAAGTGAAGTGTAAATCTAATAAATTAAATAAAATAAAAATCGTTAAAGATTATTGAAATCTGATTGTTTTAAACAATATAAGAAAACTCAACGCTGCCAAATTCTCAAAAATATCAACAGACAATTTCATAAAAGCTATTGTCCGTTGCAATTTCCGTAAACCATGCAGCTGTCGAGGTTTGTCTGCTGTGAGGCAGATCAAAAATCGATAAAGGAATAATCGGTAATTTCAATACTTTATCTAAAAACAATTTTAGAATCCCATTTCCATTGCATATATTGAATTGCATCACAACCGGTTTAGGAATAGCCAAGTTCCATTCAAATTTCCCATATTTCAGAACTTCATCTAAAAATCAATTTAGAATCCCATTTCTATGGCGCATGTCAAATTTCATTAAAGTCGGTTTAGAAATATTTAAGTTCCGTAATAATTGGCCATATTCCAAACCTTCATGTAAAAAGCATTTTAAAATGTAATCAGATGATAAAATCGCCTTTTTGCATCCCCCCGCCCCAATAGCGATTCAAACCCGGTACCTCCCGATCCAAACGCTATCCGACACTTCGTAGGATAGATATGCGTTGATTTATTTTCGTCACACGATTTGTTTTCCGAATATAAAATTTATGTTACACGACCGTCACAAAATTTCGTTTCACTTCAAAAATGTAAACGTGAAACATTTAGTTTTTCTTATTCCGTGTATTGTTCTTATGAGAAAGGTAAATGCATTTACTTCATTCAGCGGATTTAAACTTAGAATTTGCCCGCGGCTAAAGAAATAAAGAAAATTATTTTTAGTGCAAGTAAATGTGAAGTATATACGAATTGTTATAAATCAACAAAATATAAATCAACTTTTGATAATAATTTTCCCGATAGTATTAATCCAAATTTATTTCTTGTTTTCTATTTGAATGCACCTGGAATGAAGTAAATTACCCAATACATACGAGTCATATACCACGACATACATATACTGAAATATTTAGATAACTAAAGTACAATAATTACAAAAAAATCAAGCACCACTTTCCTCTTATCACTGTTTTGTAAATAAAACTTGGTAATATATTGGGTTATAAGAACAATAATTTACTTAAACTTTATTTCCTTAATAGACAATATCTTTTCGAACACTAATTACCTCCCATTCCTCATCCCAGGTCAAATTTAGGCCAAATCTAAGTGGTATTCTCAAAAGTTTTACAAAAATCTCAAGTTCGAATGATAGTAAGCAAAAGTAAAAATTTGACTGCCCTTTGACTGAGAATGAAATTGATAAGATAACCACTGAAGTATTTTGTAATGTTGTCAATTTAGTATGTTGCGTGCAGTCGTTCTGTTGTTTAAGTTTTGTGCTTAAAGTATTCTGTCAGTGTGTTTAATTTGATCATTACGAGTAGATCAAAATCTGTGATTTTTGGAAGGCTTCATCAGTTGTGATCGGCGGCATCATTTTATTGGTATTATCGATTTTTTTAATTTTTCAGTATTTTGAATTGGCGTTAGATTCCTTGGTTTCCGTTGTGAAAAATTCTGATGATTCTGGTGATAAGAGGCTCGAGTTTATTAGACAAGAATTTCCAAACGATCAGGACATCATTATACTACTTGTTTGATAGCGACCGAAAATCAGGAAGAAAAATGAAAATAATATTTTCTTCAACATACAACGATTTATTATACATAATGTTGTTACGCTACACTATTTAATACACATAATAAATATAATTCACAATTCACTGGTTTGATACAGTACGACTGCAAATGAAAGAAAATTCACAACATTCCAAAGGTTCGCGCAATACGAAGCGAACCTGTAATTCACTTTGTATGTAATTATAACCTGAAATAAAAACAAAATTTGATTAACATTTAATGTACATAAATTAATACGTAAATAATACTTATCTGTTATTTAAAAGATGTAACCCCTTTAGAACTATCGTAAACTGAAAGATAAATGTAAATTTAGTTTATTTAATATTAATATAACCAATTTTAGGTAAGAATTTATGTAAATATTTACCTTAGCCGTGTTGACAATTTGTGTTTTGACATATTGTTCAAATAATTAAAACAAAATAGTACTAGATCCGCTGTACTAAAAATGTAACTCAATTTGTAACGATGACAATATAAATAAATTCATGGACCACAACATTTCGAAATCAGAAGTCAAAAAAGATCAATTGATGACATTACCGACAGCACACATAAATGAAGAATTTAGTTATGAGGAGGTACACAGAATAATTCAGGATAGTAAAAACACGGCACCGGGAATAAATAAAATCTCGTACAAAATTTTAAAAAACCTGCCATTAAGCCATACAATAAAATTAACAGAACACATTAATAAAATTTGGGAAAATCAAGAATATCCTGAAATATGGAAAAAAATTAAAATCATCCCGATAATTAAACCTAACAAAAACAAAAACGAAATAGAAAGCTATAGAGGCATCCACTTATACTCTACTTTTGCCAAAATCACAGGAAAACTAATAAAAAAAAAATTAAACAATATAACAGACGAATTAAAAATTTTACCGGAAACAACATATGGATTTAAAAAAGGAAAATCTACAGCAGACTACGCAAATCATCTGATAAACATCATAGAAAAAGGCAAGAAAGAAAACAAGTACATAATAATAATTTCAACAGATGTAGAAAAAGCATTCGATAGGGTCAACACAATAAAGTTAGTGAAGAAAATGCAGAACTTAAAAATCCCGAACTGTTTCACAAACTGGATTTATAAAGCACTTATAAATAGAAAAATAACATTCCAGTCAGAAAATGGCACAGCACAAATAATAACAAGTGAAGGACTGCCACAAGGCGATCCTTTAAGTCCGGATCTTTTTAATATATACACTAGCCAATTACACAAGATCAACGAAAAAGAAATCAAACTTCTACAATATGCAGATGACTTTATAATGATCATTATGGATAATGAACTAAAAGAAGCAGAGAAAAAAGCAAACAAATATATAAATAACTTCAACCAAATGCTAAATGAATTAAACCTAAACATGAACAATAACAAAACTTCATTCATGATAATAAACAACAAAAGGACAAATAGAACAATAAGCATAAAAATAAACAACATTAACATCACAAAATCCAATCTGATAAAATCGTTAGGATTTTATATAGATGCGAAACTAAATTTCTTAGCACATCACAAAGCATTAAAAAACAGATGTATTACTGCCACAAATATAATAAAAATTTTTGCAAGAAAAAATTCAGGAGCTCACCCTGCATCACTACTCAACCTATATAAAAGTCTGATAGAAAGCAGAATAAGATATAGCGCTAACATAACAACCAACAAAAAAAACAAAGATACATTACAAAAAATAATAAACATCGGTCTAAGAGTATGCATGGGTTTGACTGGCAGCACACCAATAACGGCGGTAATAGCAGAAGCAGGAGAATTACCGATAGAACTTAAAAACGAATTGTTTAACTACATCTACGTGGCGAAACAATTATACAATAACACAGAACTGGGGAAAAAAATAAGAGAAAATAAAAGTCACGGAACACCAGGAAATATATACAGGATTCACAAAGACATATTAAATAAAATACCGGTAAGAAAAAAAGAGGAAGAGTGCAACTGGAAAGAAACAAACTTAATAATTAACACAGAACTTCATCAAGAATTAAAAAATAAGAATAATTATAATACAATGCAACTAAAACAAATAACAACAGAATTCTTAAGAAAACACGAAAAAAAAAATAATATCAGTTACACGGACGGATCAGCGACAAATGAGAATAGGGGAATCGGCATATACAATAAATACAATGAAAGCAGCATCAGCCACAACATATCAGAACAAATATCTACAAAAACAACAGAAATAATAGCAATATTAGAAGCAATCAGAAGAGCAATATCACACAATCTAAGAGAAATAACGATAATAACCGACTCACTGTCAACATGCATTGCATTAAGAAATCAAAATAACAACAAACACACAAAGTACTATGAAAATTTAATACACAACACATTACAAATAAACAATATCAAAGCAGAAATGATATGGATTCCTAGTCATATAGGAATTTATGGGAATGAGGAAGCAGATATGGCGGCTAAAAATGGAGCAAAATCGAACAGAAATATCAAAATCAAAACCCCTATTGAGGACAACATACAAATATTCAAAAAAAATCTATACAAAAAATGGAACAGGGAATTTCTACAGAAAACAGAAACAAAAGGAAATCAGCACAGAAAAAACATAAAAGGAATAACAACAATGAAGCCATGGTTCCACAAAAAGAATTTAGATTGCGGAACAGTTAAAAGAATTACTAGGCTGAGGACAAACCACACTTTCGACAAAAAATATCTCAAATTAATAAAAAAAATAGAAGATGATAAATGTGAAGTATGCAATATAAAAGAGGATGCAAGACATATAATTGAAGAATGTAAAAGGTTTGATAACATCAGAACAAAATACAAAACAATAGAGGGGAAAAAATTGGAAGACATCTTAACAAAAAATGACAACAAAGAATACATTGAATTGAGCAAATTTGTAAGAGAAACTGAAACACATATATAAAATAAAATAAAAAATAAAAAAAATTAAAAAAAAAAAAAAAAAAAATCATCGAGAAGAACTACCAACAACAAAAAAATAAAATATATATTCATCAAAAAAAAAAAAAAATAAAAATCGGAAAATTTGACGTTTAAAACAAAATGAAGTAATCTGTAAATTTTGGTGATGTAAATAGTAATGTTTAAACCAAACAAATAAATTAAACCATAAAAAAAAAAAAAAACTCAATTTGTAGACGTAAAAGAAACAAAAAAAAACAATTGTAAGGAATGCTCGACGGAAGAAAATAAAATGTGTGTTGGACAAAACGAACACTGCAAGTCGAGATTTCCTATGTGCAACACGTCAAGCACAATTAACCGCATTGTAATAAAAAATAATAAAATTAAAAATAAAATCAAATAAAAATTTATACAGTCCACTTCATTACTTTTATTTAAAAAGGAAAGGTTTGTTCATCTTTTAGTAAGGCGGTGATTGTGTGCGGCACACTACTCGATAAAGTAATTTATGCATGAAGTCGCGATCGGCCACAATTTATTGAATTTAATCGATTTTTTTTTTTTTTTTTTTAATTTTTCAGTTTAATTTAGCGTTAGACCACGTGGTTTCCGTTTTGGAAGATTGTTTTGATTCAGATTATAAGAAACTCGAGTTTATTATACAATTATCTGCAAAGCTTCAGAAAATCTGTGAATTACTCGTTAAAGTAATTTACTATAGTGAAGTTACGATGGTAAAAGTTTATTGAATTTTTATTTTATTTTAGTTTAATTTGACATTGTACCACAGAAGAAAGATTAACCAGAATAGACATTGCGTGGATCAAATTTTTTTTTCATCTTACCTTATTTTTTGGACATTGAAGTATAATTATTTTCGAATATTATGAATTTTTTGAATATTTAATACAAATTATGCTGTCAAAACAAAACTTGTCAAATAATTTCACTAACTATACTGTTAAGGATTCTCAATTTTTATTATTTCAAATAAAAACCAGTAAACCAAAGAATACATAACCCAACTTTCTCTTACCTTCGGCAAATCAAGGTCAAAAAAATGAGTCCAAATTTTTCCATACAAAAACAGCGTTATGACTATTCTGGTTAATCTTTCTTCTGTGATTGTACCGTTTGGTTTCCCTTCTGGAACATTCTATGGATGATAAGAAACTTGATTCTATTACACAAGTATCTGCAAAAACTCAAAACATCTCTAAATTAATCCAAAATGTAATTTACGGGGGGTGAAGTCGCGATCGGCCACAGTTTATTGAATTTAATCGATTTTTTTCATATTTTTCAGTATATCTCTTTGGCTTCAGATCGCATTGCTTTCGGTATTCTGAAAGATTCTGTTGATTATTTGTAAGTAAACGTGTAGATATATATAGTTGTTACATCATTTTATAACAATTTTAAATTATAGTGAAATCGGTGGCAAAACGTACAGGAAGTATAATGGGGCTTGCAGCAATTTAGTAAAAAAACTATTAAATGAGCCTATATGCAAAAGCAAAGCACCCGGTAATATTAGAAATGTTTCTCTCTTCGTTCCGATATCTATTTTCAATGATTTTGTAGAGGTTTGTATGCAGAAAATGGGCGAACTAAGGGAATGGGACTATGATCTACAAATCGATAATGAAATTCACCCAATGAAACTAGTTTGGTGCGAGCAACTACCGATAGATCTTGAGCTTGACCCTAACATAAAAAAATCATTCAGTTTTCTACAGCAAAATTATTTACGTTACATGGATAAACCGTTTTGGAATCCTGATGTAATCACATTAGTGAATTTGGTGCTAGACTATCATCGAGCACAGAAGCGACAATGTGGGATCGAAATTTTTAATATTTTTGATCTAATCGCATTTAAGATGGCGATTGATGATAATCGGCTAATGTACGAAAATTGCGAATTTCACAAACTAATCGATCGTACACTCGGTGAAATTATCCAAACAGAAACAAAATTCGATGTGAAACAATATAAGTATGCCACAGGATACTATGCTGCTCAAGAAATGGTTGACTATCTGGTGTACCACTTTCAGGAAACGATTCGTTATATATATTGGAGTGACTATTACGGTATTCCCAATAAATTATCAAATATCACGAATGTTCCGGCTTATTTGAATTTCGTTAGATGTAGAAAAACAGACGATGCTCGTAATTTGTTTATATCAGAAGTTAATTCGGAGGGAAAATGCGCTGAAGTATTGTACGATTTGATATTAAAATGTAAGGAGGAACTTAAGTTGTGCTTTAAATTGGACAGCGAATGGATCTACAGTGGTCTTGTTCGTTTATTAAACGAAACAACCGAACCGCTAGCTAATTGTACGATTACGATTGAAACAAAAAATTCTTTTCATTTTATAGAGAATTTCATAAATTGGCTAAAATTATCATTCGGTGACCAATGCCAAAAAATTACGTTGGCCATTCGTAATTTTGAAAATATCAATCTTTACATATTTAACAACTTTCGTTTAGGCAATCTAATCATTGACAATGTGAAACTTGACTATAATCTCATCAAAAAGTTTAAAAAGAGTAAATGGATAAAACCGGAAAATTACAGTTTTCTTAACTGTCGAATAGTAGATGATATCAATGAAAGATTTGAGTTTATTAGACAAGAAGCTGCAAATGGTGAAAACATCTTTAAATTACTCGATGAATTGGAAAATGTTACGGTAATATCAGTGTAAGGTTGCAATCGGGCACAATTTATGAATTTACTCGAAATTTTTTATTTTCACAGTTTATTAATTTAACGTTGGAGGAACACACGATTGGAACACTTCTTGCTTATGTGGCTTCCGTTATGAAAGAGAAAAATTTGAACCAGTTTCAATTTAAAAATCATAATATATCTCTGACAAATGGAGACTTTCAATTAGCTTTCCTGAGATTTGTGCGATCTGATCTAAATCCTGATATTGGTCACATCGAAGTATTTTCACTAAAATATGATTTTTATGAATTTCTTAATGGTAGAAAGTTTGAACAAAGTAATCGAGACGACTATGATTTTTATAATTAAAATCTTATTTTTAACAAAATATGAAATATGTTAATTTCTTTTAATATTGAAAACACTTTATTTGGGATTCAGCAATATTTTATAGATTTTGCGGGATTATTCAAGATTTTCGATATTATTCGAGTTTATTTGCATTGAATTAAGCATAGCATTGAGAGGTCGGTCGTTGTTCGTTGAGAAGAATGGACGTGTTTGTCGTTCTTCTCGAAAATTAAATTTAATGTAATTTCGATTTTAATTTTAGTTTGTGTTTATATTTAAATTCAAGCTTAATAAGTTTTAAAATGTGTAGTGTTGTAATATAAAGTGTAGTATATTTAGTTTTGTTGTGTATAGTGAAAGTATTTGTTAAATTTATATGTACATATCCATATATAGTGTTGTACAAAATAGTGTAGTGAATTAGTGATTATTGTTAAAAAATAGTGAGCACAGCAAGATGGACACAAAAACGAGGAATTAGTGTCTGAAAAAATCTAACGGTATTATTATAATATCGTACCAGGTATATTTCATATTTCTTGTACTGGCATGTGTATGTACTAGATATGTACAAGTGATATGAATGTATGTAAACTTATTTTTTATATTGTATATTGATTATTATATGATTGTTTTGGTACAGTTTGAGTATATTAAGAACCAACAACGGTTTTTTGTATACATATTATTGTATACTTATTATGGATGTTGTTTACGACGGCGGAGATGGACGTGTTTTAGTCTGTCTCCGTAAGTGAAATTTATTTTATTTCATTTAAATTAGTTAAAATTAATTAAATTAGTGTTACTATGTGTTGTGTTGTTAGGCAGTGTAATAGTGTATTGAAACAATAGTTTTGATGTGATGTGGTGTGTTGTAATATGTAGTGCAGAAGTGTTGTTTTTTATGTACATATATGTATGTAAGTGTAGTGCAATTAATAGTTTTAAGGTGAAGTGATTATCGAGGAAAACGTGATCAAACGTGCTCAAAAATAAATTAACGGTACTCTCTAGTACCGTTAGACAGGTATTTTCGCATCACACGTATTGAAATACATATGTGTGATGACGAATTGTGTACAGTTTTTCTTTATATTTATTAAATGATATGGCTTGGGTAAGGAATTTTTTGTGCATTAGGGTATATTAGTATTAGTGTCTACGGTAAATACTAGTTGAAAATTGGTATTAAAAAAAAAAAAAAACAGAAAAATGTTGTAGATTTGTTTTGTATTTTGTGCGTTGTTTCATGTTGTATTTTTGTTTGATTTTGGTTGAAACAAGTTTGTAAAGCATGTCGTATTGTGAGTGCGTGCCGTATTTTGTTTAAAATATAATGATGATACACGAGTGTGAAGTTTTCCAGGGGTGACCATCACTTTTTTCGCTTCGATGCGTTTTCGGCAGAGTAGCGGTATCTTACATTTAAATTGTTTTAAAATTTTATATTTTAACAATGGAATACAGTTATTCTGTCGGGGTTGCATCGGAGCGAGAGGGGTGATGGTTGTAACATGTCACCCCAGACATTCCAGAGGTGTATCAATGTATTAGTATGTATTACACTGTCAAAACAAATTCTTATAGGAAAATTGAGTATTATTTATTGAAACAATTGAGTAGGATTTTGAAAATGATTTTAGAAAATCAAGCTTTAGCTAAATTACAACAAAACAAAAAATATTACAAATTCTTGTTCGTTCGATATTAAAGTAATTTTGATTGATTTATTTTTTAAGTGTTCATTAAAAACGGAATATGGCGTTCTAAAGTTAAGGTATGATTTCAAAGAAAATACTTTTGTAGAACTTTTATTAAACGTACGATTCGTATCGATTAGGAATTTTTTAAACTAAATAATTTAGGCGCCTATTCCAACTTTTATTACATTTTTGAACTTTTAAAATTTTATTAAACTTTTATTAAGGTTTTATTAAATTTTTATTAGACTTTTGAACTTTTTAATTTTTAAACTTTTAAACTTTTAAAACTTTTAAACTTTTGTTAAAATTTATTAGACTTTTGTTAAGGTTTTATTGAACTTTTATTAAATTTTTATAAAGCTTTTATTGAACTTTTAAATTTTTTAACTTTTAGATTTTTGAATTTTTAGACTTTTAATCTTTTAAACTTTTACTCTTTTGGACTTTTAAACTTTTAAACTTTAGGACTTTTAAACTTTTAAATTTCTTTTAACTTTTTGAACTTTTAAACTTTTGAACTTTTAAACTTTTGAACTTTTAAACTTTTAGACTTTTAAACTTTTGAACTTTTAGACTTTTAATCTTTTGAACTTTGAAATTTTTAAACTTTTGGACTTTTGAACTTTTAAACTTTTAAACTTTGAAATTTTTGAACTTTTAAACTTTTAAACTTTTGAACTTTTGAACTTTGAAATTTTTAAACTTTTAATCTTTTATACTTTTATACTTTTATACTTTTATACTTTTATACTTTTATACTTTTATTCTTTTATACTTTTATACTTTTATACTTTTATACTTTTATATTTTTATACTTTTATACTTTTATACTTTTATACTTTTATACTTTTATACTTTTATACTTTTATACTTTTATACTTTTATACTTTTATACTTTTATACTTTTATACTTTTATACTTTTATACTTTTATACTTTTATACTTTTATACTTTTATACTTTTATACTTTTATACTTTTATACTTTTATACTTTTATACTTTTATACTTTTATACTTTTATACTTTTATACTTTTATTCTTTTATACTTTTATACTTTTATATTTTTACACTTTTATACGTTTAACTTTTATACTTTTAAACTTTTAAACTTTTAATTTTTTGGAATTTTAAACTTTTTAACTGTTAATTAAGTTTTGTTAAACTTTTATTAAACTTTTATTAAATTTTTTAAACTTTTATTAGATTTTTACTAAACTTTTAATAGACTTTTGATGGGCATTTGTAAGATTTTTGTTAAGCTTGTATTGAACTTTTAAATTTGTATACCTATAAATTTTTAAATTGTTGAATTTTTAAACTTTTAAACTTTTATGAAGCTTTTGATAACTTTTTTTAAACTTCTATAAGGCTTTTAATAAACACACTATACTGATTGAATGAATAGCATCGCACGCTATCTAGGATGGGGGAGAATTCCTTTTGTATGATATTGTGTACTACATTGCATTGCAAGAATTTTGAGGTATTGATGAAAACGTTTCAGCACATTTTGGTTGTTGAATTTAATTATATCAAAGTGTCATAGTTTGTTCAAGTACTTTGTCTGATGGTGTGGTTGTGATGGGTTACACTAAATTATATATAATTGTTAGATCATCTCCAAGCTGCAGAAATAATGGTGAATTCTCGCTCAACCCCCGCAAACGCCAAGCATACAGCAGCTGTGTGGCGTGGAGGTTGATTAGCTTGTGATATCTATTTTATTATTTATTTTATTACTATAACTAAATTGTATAAGTTGATTGCTATTAATTAAGTAGTAAAGCAATTTAGTTTTCAGAGTAACCTGGGAAACTCTATTTGAGTCTTATTAGTAAATATCATATATAGGTACAAGTAGTATTTAACTAAACGATTAATATTCTAAACCTTTCCGTAGTATATAATAATTAATTTAAACATCATTAACTGAGTAAATAAATAAGTAATTTAAGCATTACTAATATCCTTTTGCAAGATTTTTAGGAAATTGCCGATTAGTTGAATTTTTAATAGTATGGTAAAATATATAAAATATATATTTTTTCAGCTTCTATTTGTGAATCATCTAGTTGCAGTAAGTAAACCATTAATTAACTATTTACAGGAGAACGGGGGCTAATGAAACGAGTGCTGTGAATCTGAATTGTAACTTGGCAATTTATAATTTTTTAACATTCCCGTAGAATTTTATAGTTGATGTTGAATTATTCATATGGCTTAATATTATGGTTGAGGTTGGTATTGGTATTGAAGTGGGTGTTGGTATTGGTGTTCGTACTGGTGTTAATGTTCATACTTATTGGTATAATTGTTAATGATAGTTTTGGTATGAGTATTCATATTGGTTAGTTAAAATGGTTTTAGTTTAGAACACTCCTGAGAAACTCGACCAAGATGACAATGGCTGTGATGACAGCACGATGGCTAGAAGGTAGTTGGTTGAATGATTGTCAAACTATTAATGGTTATTTATTTGTGGTACATAGGGATTGATCTAGAATTTATTTCAGAGAATCAAATTTACACTCAATTAATTTTAAAATAGTTATTATAAAGAATTAATGCATATTTTAAATTTAGGAATGTCTTGAAGAACCTGAAACAACCTTATATGAGTTGAAGCAGTAGATGAACTGTAAATTGTGTTGTCTTGTGCTAAATAAATTACTAAAAATATATAAATAACAAATTTACTAACTATCAACTACTTAGGTGTCTGGAACCGGGTTGAGTCTTTGTTGCTAACATTCCTTTCCCATCCCTCGATTTTGTTATATGTAAAAAGGTGTACGACGGCGGCCTGGCCAGGGGCGGATATCACAACTATTAGACTTATGTGGTTATCGATGTGGCGCCTTCCTTTACAGGGTGAAATATTGCTATGTTGGCTTCATGGAAAGCTGAGTATGATGGTACATATTTCCTTGGTAAGGGAGAGTTTATGGTGTCGTGTTGCAACATGGGTATAGTGGTGTGGTATTCGCATTTATAATACGGGAGACTTGCTTAATGCTTGATCGTACATCGAAATCAATCAATCAATCAATCAATATTATTGTATACTTATTATAGACCTAATCTGTAATTAAATAGGTTTGTTTGTGTTGTGGAAATAGCTGTAATATGTAATTTGTGTAGTATTTTTCTCTTGTGTTTCTTGTGTTTCTTGTTATTGTTGTGAATTTTAAATTCATATAATATGATGCACGTGAAGTTTTTCCTAAACTTCTCCTAAACCTTACAATTCCTTTACACTGTTAAATTTGATTTTATTAATTCATAAAAACTCGTCATTCTTGTAACGAAGTACTTCGAATACTATCATACAATTCATATTAATGACAAAATAGGGCAAGTATGGCAATAAACAATTTTAGGGGAATCAAAGGAAAAGGGGGTTCCTGAAACCAATTTGTGAAATTGCACAGAAGTGAACAGAATTTTTAACTCAATTTATTCTCGCCTCGAAGTATACCATCGTTGTGGCTATGTAATTCTAATAACTGGTAATCCAGAGCATATATGGCAATAAAATATTTTGGGGGAATCGGAGGATAAGGGGGTCCCCGAAATCAATTTTGTGAAATTATATCCGTTTAACAAAATGTTTAACTTAATTTATTCTCGCCTCGAAGTAATTCGAGTACTACCATCGTTGTGGCTATGTAATTCTAATAACTGGTAATACAGAGCATATATGGCAATAAAATATTTTGGGGGAATCGGAAGATAAGGCATAAGGGGGTAATATAAATATATAAATATAACGGCCAGAAATACATATATTTTTTTTTTTTTCCTTTATTTAATATTACAACTGATTTACAAATCATTTAGTAATTTATCTATCTTAAATGAAGATTCACATTTGACGGGCAGTAGCCCAATGGTTACTCCCGTTTGAATTTACATAGTAATTATTTTTCTCTATCCTACTTAAATACAACTGCCCAATTCCAAAGGTTTCTGCCTTTGAAATCTTCTTACTGCATTGTTGGTATCCAAAAAACTTCGTATGTCTGCATTTTGGTGCCGAGATATCCGCTGAATGTGTTTCTTCGCATGATTTTGTATTTCTTCACTTACATATTCCATGTTTAAGTCCCTATGGAGGTTATCATTTCTAATGTACCATGGTGCGTTTACAATGCCACGCAGCATTTTGTTTTGAAAACATTGAATCATTTGTACATTTGTCTTCTTGGTACAACCCCAAAGTTGAATACCGTAGGTCCATACTGGTTTAAGTATTTGCTGATATAATAGCAATTTGTTATGTATTGTAAGCTCAGAGTTTCTACCTATTAGCCAATACATTTTCCTATATTTAATGTTCAATTCTTCTTTTTTCTTTTTAACATGCTCTTTCCATCTAAGCTTGCAATCGAGAGTCATGCCGAGGTATTTGGCTGTATTTGCATTTGGAACCGGCCTTGAATTAAGTTTCACTGGAATCCAGTTAACTTTCTGGTTTGTGAAGTTTACGTGAACCGATTTTGCTTCGTTTAGGCTAATGCGCCATTTCTTTGACCAACTACTCACTGTGTCGGTTGCTTTTTGAAGTTTGGTCGTTGCTTCTGATATACACTTTCCAGTCGCCAGAATAGCTGTATCGTCTGCAAATGTTGCTATGGTGGCACCTTTTGTATTTGGCATATCTCTGGTGTACAGGATGTACAATATAGGACCCAGTACGCTACCCTGTGGTATGCCTGCTGATATTCTCTTTAGTTCAGAGTACTCTCGGTTATATTTTACACGGAAATGTCGGTCTGCGATATAAGATTTAACAATTTGATAGAGTTGCTTTGGTAGATCTCGATGCAATTTAAATTCAAGTCCTTGGTGCCAAACTTTGTCGTAAGCTTGTGCTACATCTAAGAAGATGCTGGAGCATATCTTCTTATTCTCAAGTGAGTCTTCGATTATATCCGTTATTCTGTGAACTTGTTCTATCGTAGAGTGATTCTCTCTAAATCCAAATTGGTGTGGTGGAATCAAATTTCTCTCTTCTATTATTGGCTTGAGTCTCTTGAGCAGTAATTTTTCAAATAATTTTGAAATTACAGGAAGTAGTGAAATCGATCTGTACGACTTTTTATCGTTCGCTGGTTTGCCTGGTTTGGGGATCATAATTACTTCAGCAACCTTCAGAAATACATATATAAAAGAAATAATAATAATTTTTTATCGGAAAGGAAAAAGTTTGAAAAGGTACTCGTATAAAGGTGGATTTATATTATCAGTTCCTTTCAGTTCCTACTCGTACCGACACAGACACATATTGTTGAAAAGAATGTTTTGTCTGATATCTGAAGGCGAAAAAATACGAAAGAATAGCGAAACAAACAAAAATTGTAAATTGTTACTAAAACCTTTTTGTATTTTTGTGTGTTATCTTTACTCTATACGTAATAACGTAACCCAAAGATACGAATATGTAATGATAATCATACGAAGAAAATGCCTGAATTGAAAGGTACGGTTAGTATAAATTGATGATGTCTGACACGATACGAGTAGGAACTGAAAGGAACTGATAATATAAATCCACCTTAAATAGACGTGAATTTACTATAATTTTTTCATTCGTTGTTTGAATTTCAAAGCGTTTAGAGGTGTTTCCATATTGAGCTCAATATATTTTTATAGTAGTGTCATTTTTCAGATTTATTTTTAGGCTGTTGTAGTTGTGGAGGTGATTTTTGTATTGTTTGATTGATTGGTTGATAGTTGTTTTGTAATTTGTTATAATATATTTTTTATTGAATTCTTGATTTTGTTGTTTTAGTCGATAAGAATTAGTTATATATTATTATAATATTATTAGTTTAGTTCCGTTAGTTTCTAGTTATTAGTTATAATTTAGTTACTATAGTTACTAGTATTAGATATAGTTTAGTATAACATAAATTAAGGTATTAGGTTAGGTTTGATTATATGTATATCTTTATATTTTAATTTTCAAAATATAAAACTTACTTAAAGTTATTTTTTTCTATTTTTTATTACTTTTAAAATGGTGAAAAAATATAATAAAAAGCAAAGTGGTAATTTACCAAAATTTGATGCCACCAAACTGTTAAAGTGCGCTATAATTATATTTGGAGACAATTTTAAAATTCCAAGACACGATTCGGGAAAAATGAAATCATTATGTCAAATGATGAAGATTAATAATAATGCGGTTAATCGGAACCGTATTTATAATTATTTCAGATATCATAGAAATGGTGTTAATTTGCTTCAAGATTCTGATAAGAATGAATCATCAATTTACTTGATCAATGAACCGCCTTTTAATTTAAGTAGTTCATTAAATAATTCTGAATCATTAAATGATCGACATTTTAACGAAAATTTTCCAATTATAATTGAGGAACCATCGCGGAATAGTTGGTTACACCGTGGGGTTATGAAATTGGGTGACTTTGATTTTGAAACCCGTAATTACGAGTTAATTAGAACTAAAATACGTGAAGCCATGACAGTTGCGGGGAACACCTGCATTTATGCTTTAAATCAATAAACATAAATAGTTCGTATACAGTAGTTTATGGTGTTTGTAAATACCGAAATCACAAACAACAATTTAAATTTGAGTTACGCAGAGATTTCCTAATGTCTTTCTTCACTATTGGTGATGATATGATTGATCATGGTGATGTAAAAGAATTTGTTCAACTTTGGGGTCAGAGAAGAATTGCAAAACAGAATGAAATGGAGAATGATTTCGCCCATAATATTCTACTTAAGTCCTACAATAATTTAAATTTTGACTTAGCGAAAGCTGGAAATACATAAGAGTTCGTAAATTTGGTTAATTTGCGGAAAGCCAAGTCCGAGAGGAAACTTTTAAAAGATTTGGTTTTAGATTGTGAGGTGCATGATGTGATGTACAGACGAGCTAATCAACCGGCGAATGATGACTACATTTATTCCGTTTCTGATCCACTGTCAGTGACTCTTTTACGCAAAACAAAGCTCGAACTTTTAAACAATTCAGAGAATTGCTGTATCCACGTTGACGCAACAGGGAGTGTAGTACGATCGCCCAAATGTTGTACCTCTCATGATTTTAAAAATATATATTACTATGCTTGTGTCATTAAAGTGAATGGCATAATTGTACCAATTGCAGAACTGATATTCAGCAAACATGGTGTAGCCGCAATATCAAAACTATTCATTGATTTACAATCAGAAATAAAGCTTTGCCAACCAAAAGTACGAATGTACGAATGATGTAACAAGTCTTAATATTTCTTGTTTTTCATCATTAGCCGGCAATGGGTATTTAACTGATGACGTTTTATACCTATGCATCTCTCTGGTAACCAAAAACAAAAATTCGGTCTGTTTAGATCCTTATCAGGTATTAAAAGTTTTTAATACACATAAATCGTTTATATACGACGAAAACTGGGACATCCAATTTGAGCTCCAAATTTTCCCTGAAGTGAGATATATTTTCTTCCCACTATGTATTAAGGAAAATCACTGGGTTCTCATTTACATAGACTTAGATTTAAATATAATTGTTACGTACGATCCATTATCCCCTAAAAAAATTTTGAAACCCGAAGGAGATCTAGCACAAAATTATTTGAAACAGCTAGGAAAAATGCGGAAATTGACCTATCCCACGTTTGAAATAAAAACAAATCAGACTTTTCCAAAACAAAGGGATTCTTTTAATTGTGGAGTCCTTTTGATTTATAGTATTGATCTGTTAGTGAATTGTAATTTTACTATAGAAATTCACCTATCCAAAAAAGAAAGCTACATAGCCGCTTTAACTCAATCTCGTAGATACAACCTTCAAGTAATGATACTTAGAAATTCACTGTCTGTCAAAGATAATTGTTTAATATGCTTCGAAAATGTGTCGCATATTGCAAATAGTAATACTGAAACTTGCAAGGAATGTCAGAGAAAAATACATGTGTTCTGCTCAACTGAGAATTTTATTATTAATGATTTTTGTAAACATTGCCGTAGAGATTATTCGTCAAAGTAATTTTGGTTCTTGGTTCAAAGAATTATTATAGGTTTCATAAACGAAACGAGAAATTGAAATCAGCCTTTTTATTGTAATATATGAATGCTCGTGTATGTCAGTGGGTATAATACTATAGTCGTAATGATTCAAAGAATACCAGCTATACAATAAGTCTCTTTGATTTTTTTACTTAAATTCAATTGAAGACACATTAACAATCGATTATCATCCATAGAATTTCTGATCGGATATAATTTCACAAAATTGATTTCGGGGACCCCCTTATCCTCCGATTCCCCCAAAATATTTTATTGTCATATATGCTCTGGATTACCAGTTATTAGAATTACATAGCCACAACGATGGTAGTACTCGAATTACTTCGAGGCGAGAATAAATTGAGTTAAAAATTCTGTTCACTTCTGTGCAATTTCACAAATTGGTTTCAGGAACCCCCTTTTCCTTTGATTCCCCTAAAATTGTTTATTGCCATACTTGCCCTATTTTGTCATTAATATGAATTGTATGATAGTATTCGAAGTGCTTCGTTACAAGAATGACGAATTTTTATGAATTAATAAAATCAAATTTAACAGTGTAAAGGAATTGTAAGGTTTAGGAGAAGTTTAGGAAAAACTTCACGTGCATATAATATGGAATGGAACAGGAAAAAACATGAAAATGTTATTATTGCTGTGTTTCTTGTTTCGTGTACATCACACCAGAAATCCAATTTTAGAAAACCCAAGATTTCTATATATAATTCGGACCTTTGGGATTGTGCAATTTTGTGACTGTAATTAGAAAATTTTTGCATAGCGTACTTTAGGAAATAGGATGGGATTTCTCACGTGATTATCACACCAGAAATCCCATGTATTCCGTTTATATAATAAAACATATTTTTCGGCGTATGATGATTGTGCAAAATAATGTGTTACTAAACTGACGGTGAAAAGAGTTTATATTGGCCAGAATCGCCATCGGGCGATTTCCAGAAATCCCACCTTTTGTTAAAATGTGATATGCACAAACGTGAAACTTGGCCAGAATACTAACCGCATTTTGTTTTAATTCGAATGTTAATAAAAGGTGGGATTTCTGGAAATCGCCCTTATAACCTCTGCGAATAATCACGATTTTGATCAATTGTGGATGTTCTACGGCCGATTCTGGCTAAAATGTGATATGCACAAACGTGAAACTTGGCCAGAATACTAACCACACTTTGTTTTAATTCGAATTTTAATAAAATGTGAGATTTCTGGAAATCGCCCATATAACCTCATCGAAAAATCACGATTTTGATCAATTGTGGATGTTCTATGGCCGATTCTGGCTAAAGTATAATATGCACAAACGTGCATATTATGTGAACCTTGGCCAGAATACTAACCACACTTAGTTTTAATTCGAATGTTAATAAAAGGTGGAACCTCTTCGAAAAACCACGAATTTGATCAATTGTGGATGTTCTATGGCCGATTCTGGCTAAAGTATAATATGCACAAACGTGAAACTTGGCCAGAATACTAACCGCATTTTGTTTTAATTCGAATGTTAATAAAAGGTGGGGTTTCTGGAAATCGCCCATATACCCTCGTCGAAAAATCACGGTTTTTATCAATTGTGGATGTTCTATGGCCGATTCTGGCTAAAGTGTGATACGTACAAACGTGAAACTTGGTCAGAATACTAACCACACTTTGTTTTAATTCGAATGTTAATAGAAGGTGCAATTTCTGGAAATCGCCCATATAACCTCTTCGAAAAATCACGATTTTGATCAATTGTGGATGTCCTATGGCCGATTCTGGCTAAAGTATAATATGAACAATCGTGCATATTATGTGAAACTTGGCCAGAATACTAACCACACTTAGTTTTAATTCGAATATTAATAAAAAGTGGAACCTCTTCGAAAAGCCACGATTTTGATCAATTGTGGATGTTCTATGGCCGATTCTGGCTAAAGTATAATAGGCACAAATGTGAAACTTGGCCAGAATACTAACCGCATTTTGTTTTAATTCGAATGTTAATAAAAGGTGGGATTTCTGGAAATCGCCCATAAAACCTCTTGGAACAACCACGGTTTTGATCAATTGTGGATGTTCTATGGCCGATTTTGGCTAAAATGTGATATGCACAAACGTGAAACTTGGCCAGAATACTAACCGTATTTTGTTTTAATTCGAATGTTAATAAAAGGTGGGATTTCTGAAAATCGCCCATATAACCTCATCGAGAAATCACGATTTTGATCAATTGTGGATGTTCTATGGCCGATTCTGGCTAAAATGTGATATGCACAAACGTGAAACTTGGCCAGAATACTAACCACATTTTGTTTTAATAAAAGGTGGGATTTCTGGAAATCGCCCATATAACCTCATCGAAAAATCACGATTTTGATCAATTGTGGATGTTCTATGGCCGATTCTGGCTAAAGTGTGATATGCACAAACGTGAAACTTGGCCAGAATATTAACCGCATTTTGTTTTAATTCGAAAGTTAATAAAAGGTGGGATTTCTGGAAATCGCTCATATAACCTATTCTATGGCCGATTCTGGCTAAAATGTGATATGCACAAACGTGAAACTTGGCCAGAATACTAACCGCATTTTGTTTTAATTCGAATGTTAATAAAAGGTGGGATTTCTGGAAATCGCTCATATAACATCTTCGAAAAATCACGATTTTGATCAATTGTGGATGTTCTATGGCCGATTCTGGCCAATATAAACTATTTTCAAGGTCAGTTTAGTAACGCACAATTTTAAATATGTTTTATTATATAAATGGAATATATGGGATTTCTGGTGTGATAATCAGGTGAGAAATCTCATCCTATTTCCTAAAGTACGCTATGCAAAAATTTTCTAATTACAGTCACAAAATTGCACAATCCCAAAGGTCCGAATTATATATAGAAATCTTGGGTTTTCTAAAATTGGATTATGTACACCTTGTTTCGGATCTGGTTAGATCGGTCTGAGTACTAAGAATCTGTATTTTTTACATAGCTTTTGGTGCTTGGATCGGTCGAATCGATTGGGTCCGGGATAGGAAACACAGTATATGTTTGGTCATGTTATGTGTATCAGGAGCATCATGATTGTGTAATGGCAAAGCGTCTATAATTAATACCTATGGATGTCTTTGATATATGCATAAATGTTCTCGCTTACTGCTTGTATTCGTATTTATATTTGTATTTAATATCACATTTCTAAACCATAGGGTGTCTTGTACGCGCTTTTTGTTTACTAAATTATTTACTCACGTAATATTCCTTTTCTCAATTAAAAGAATTTTAATAAGAACAACAAGTAAGTAATGATCATTCCGTTTTTATATAACTCTTCTTTTTTCTTCATAAACTCGTCGATCGATATATGGTATATTGTATTTTCCGTTTTTTTACTTTCTTTTACTGTAGTAAAATAAAGTATAGTAATCATGAAAATTTTGGACCTTGAGATTTTTAGAGATTTATTTGTTTTGAAGTCCCCTGAGTCCGAAAAAGTGGGTTTCGAAATGGTGTCTGTCTGTCTGTCAGTCTGTCAGTATGTCAGTCTGTCAGTCTGTCAGTCGGTCTGTGTCCTCTCCACAGCCCAGATGGCTTAACCAATCGAACTGAAACTTCAGATTTAAGCTTTTTTGATAAATTGGGAGGTCCCAGTGAATTTTACTCCAAATCGGCTAACCGGAAGTGGCCACTTCCAGGCCAATGATTGAAACAATAATAAGCACATAGACAAAGCCTTCGGACGGTGGCAAAGGTCCCACTATATCTATGTGTATGTGCTCGAACCGTTGAGAAGGGAGATTAAACCTACCGGGTTTGGACCCAGTGTCTAATGTCCGTGTTCATATTCGGCCAAAAATACCTACTTGAAATTAATTTCCGTGATGCTCGAATACTTGGATGAGATAGATTATGTAGGACATCGAAAACTACACGTCTGTAAGATGTAGGAACAAATGGGCGATTCGCGCTTCTTGACGTTTCATAATAAATTTTAAACTCTGGAAGGATTGGAATTTGGAATTCTCAGGGCGTGACGAATTATTCAAGAATTGAAGTAATTTGTCATCAGACGAAGTTTGTTAATTTAGGGAGTTTCCACATTGTAATAACAATAATTTGCATGCAACATTAATTTGTTTGACTTATTTTATTTTATTCATATCCTAAATTCTAGTCATTAAGCGCTGAGGGCAAATATTATTTGGTACAATCTACCAGTTAATCTGCGCTGTCTGGAGAATGACGCTCGCCGTTGATGGGTTGTTGATGAGTTGGTTCAGGAGCAAGTGTGTGTCTTGTGTAGTTAAAAATAAATTTCAAGTACTTTTCATGAATATCTTATCGGTTTATCCGGTGTGAAACCGACTATGGTAGAAGGATGTAGTCCTGTTTAGCTTTTATAACTGTCGATGGTGTAAAGACAATAAAAGTTGAGCCGAGTTTTGTGTTGGGAGTTTGGCGTTGCATGGCGGGTGGGGTAGCTGGATGTAATATTGCTGGTTTGTTTAGACCAAGGCAGGGGTGACTAGATGTTTCGTTCTGTCAGTGCTGACAGGTTGTGGCCATCATTGACCATTTATATTGCAATTCTTTTAAGTTATCTAGATTTAAGCTAAATTAGGGGTTGCTGAAATCAAATTCATTGGTTGTTAGAAATATTAATCGTAAATTTGTTTCAGGGATATAAATGTAAATTAAAATATAAATTGTGTTTGAGTCTAGATTATTAAGCAAAAACTGCAGCATTAATTTAGTAAAAACTGGGTCTGTGTCCAAAAGCGAAAACCACATAAGTGCACTTAGCGATTTAACTATTTTTATTATTTTTGGCTTATGTAATACAATTTAGGTCTCAATTTATAATTTATTTCAGAGAAATGAATGAGGGATTCATAGTTTAAATAATGCTTTAGTTTAACTTTAAAGTAGCAGATAGCGATAATTAATTAATTGAGATTTGGATTTTCAAAAGTACCGGAACAACCTCGCTCAGCTTCCAGAAACATCGAGCATCCAGCGATCACGTAGTTTAGAAATTGTATTGTCTTGTGCTAACTATTTTATCGTATATATACAACACAAACCAAAACACCTATTGCTAACAAAATTAGTTGTATAGCCATCGTAAACTTGATGTTTTTAAAGTGTGTGCTTAAATATTTTAATAAATCAGTACTTGATGATTTACAAGGTTGTGAGAATTAAGTTTAGCTTCGAAATATATTTTGCTCAGAATAGTCAGAATTGTTAAAATTAATAAACCAAGAATTGGCATGAACGTTGGGAAATAGATGGGTCATTTCTGAATACGATACGAATTAAAATGTAACCCTGGACACACTGCGGTTTAATAAAACCGATTTAGTAAATTTTTCGAGGTGAAATGTTTCATTAACTAACAAACATAAAAATTTGGAATCGATTAACATTCGTTGGGAGATAATTCGGGTGTTAGGAATAAGAGTGATAAAGTAACCCGCTAGAAATTTGTATCGAATTTACGAGCAAATTTTACGAACAGCTGGTAGCAAGTACTTTTCGAAGAAACCCTAATAATTTAAAGCAAAACCGTTTTTGATAGTTTAAGGTCAGTTGGTAGGAAATAAACTATTGAAATTTAAGTCATTCGGATTATTATTAATTGAAAGGTAACTATTAATCGGTCTCACATTTTATCATATATTGCAACTGCATCAATGTGTTGGCCGTTAATCTTGTAAAGAGTATTTGCAAATAATTAAAATTGTACAAATTGATTATTTGGCGATCGAAATGGTCATTGTTAAACACTCTTATGATACATTCTACCAAATGCTAGAAAATTAATCGATTAATCAACGCTTATTTGAGTATACATATTTTAAGGCATATGAGTGAAATTTAAAATGTGTTTTTACAGTAAAACCTCGATTAACTCAACCACTGTTGCGGAAAATCTAAATTCTCGGTTTATTTATGTATTACTAAAGTATTACATTTCTAAATCTTGATATTTCTTCGAATTTTAGGTTTAAAAGTTGAATGACATCAACGAAACTAAAATTTGAGTGGTTCTATTGTTATTA
The DNA here is from genome assembly GCA_958295665.1 of Tipula vernalis. Lineage (NCBI taxonomy): Eukaryota > Metazoa > Arthropoda > Insecta > Diptera > Tipulidae > Tipula > Tipula vernalis. The sequence goes on along the minus strand of OY282559.1, from coordinate 10,759,016 downwards.
CGGAAAAACACATGTGTTGGGTGAAAATAAATTTTCATTTTGGCAGGCAATGACATATGTAGGAATATCAGACAAAATGCCAAATTATATAATCGCACACTATTGCCAAATTATACAATCGCGTCGACGTTTACGGTATATTGGTCGGTGGTGATACGTAATTTATTTAATAACTCAGTCATAATGTCACCATTATAAGATTTTAAATATTGTTTGACGATTTAGGTTCAATGGAACTAATGTGGATTTTTACTAATATTAGAGTAAAAAAAAAAAAGATTGGGTTTATTTCGCTACCAGATTTTGTGGATTTTTCCACTACTTCCAACAATTTGAATCTCAATTTTTCAAAAGCGAGAATTATTCCTTTACGCAATAATTTTCCCCATATGGCGGTAAATCGATAAATTCACATAAATTTACTCAACAATGAATATGGCGAAAAAAGCCATTCCACAGGATATCAAGTAATATTCCCAACTAGCCAAAGACGTACATATGTACACAGAAATTTCCGAACAAGGTAACATTTTGGATTCAATTAGTATACACGAAAAGTTTATGGTAACGGATGAGTGATTTTGAAATCGTAAATGTACGTATGGTCACATAAAGTTTACATTTGGTATCATACTGTTGATTAAAAAATTACGTAGATATGGTGACATTGTAACCGTACTGTACGCCTACGAAGTCTCCAGATATCATGCTTTTCGTAACTTGTAAAAATACTAGCACTAAAATGTATACATTTAGTTTCAATATCGTCGCAACTGCATAGAAAATTATTACTTATGATTATTTTTATTTTAAATTATTGCTTATGGTGGTATTTTAAATAATTCGTTCCCAGAATGTATGCATTTGTTTATTTCACTCTAATATGTATACATATAGTCACATCTCTAACCAAAAACTGAATATGTCACAATGACAGTTGTCATTAGAAATTTAAAGTTTATGGAAGTGGTTTAATAAAGTAATTAACATAAAAAAATGCCAAAAACAGAAAAATACTTTAAATTTAGCAGCACTTATTATAGGAGGGTACAATACCAGATGAATTTACAGAAAAAAGAATATTTAAAGCGAATGCAGAAATTAAAAAGCCCAGCTGCATTTCAAACAAAAGAGAAATGCGAAAATTTGAAAACTTGTTCTTCTTTTGCCTCAAATTTTTCTGTGGCAAAAGAGTTGTCCTTGCCAATTCCAGTACTGAAAAGCACCATAGAAAATATTACCTGTAATGATTTGGACGACACAATCCACAGCAACGCAGAATATAAAGTAACTAATGATGCAGATGACACTTGCAATGTACTTCTTGATGAAAATATAGGAAGTGTTGATTATGACGAATGTTCCTTTGAAGAAGAAAAAAGTCTCTCTATTGCTACAGAACTTAGGAAATGGGCACTCACTCATCATATAACACACCTAGCATTAAATGATTTATTGAGAATATTGATTATATTTGGGTTTTCATGGTTGCCACGGGATAGTCGTACTTTATTGAAAACATCGCGGTGTAATGAAGTTAGGCCAATGGGTGGTGGCAAATTTTGGTATAACGGATTGGAAAATTGCTTACAATGTGTACTATCGAACATTAAGAAGTCAATAAAAATCTCATTGATATTCAACATCGACGGATTGCCAATTTATAATAGCTCCAGGTACCAATTTTGGCCAATTTTAGCTGCAATATATGGAATGAAAGAAATGCGCCCGATGGTAATTCCCGTATATTGCGGAGAAGAAAAACCTCCATTGCAACTATATTTAAAAGAATTTGTTGAGGAAATGAAACACATTTTAACTAATGGTATTCAAGTTAATGGTTTCAACATACAAGTGTCCATTCGCTGCTTTATTTGTGATTCTCCAGCAAGGGCATTCATTAAAGGTGAGCTAATTATTTCTTATTATATATAATAGCGTTAAATATTTATTGAATTGTTTCTGATAGGCACAGTGAATTTCAATAGTGCCCATGGTTGTCAAAAATGCGAGGTTGTTGGAGAATACGATTATCATAGAGGGCGGCACATGAGTTTTCCGAGAATAAATTGTGCCTTTCGAACAGATGAAACATTTCGTAATCAAACCGACGAGGACCACCACAAGGAAACGACACCTTTAATCGATCTTCCAATTAATCTAGTTGACGATTTTATAATAGCAGATTCATTGCATTTATTGGAACTTGGAATCATGAAAAGATGTCTTCTTGGTTGGGTACATGGTGACTTCAATTTCAGAGCCAAATTTTCTGTAAATGATATTACAATATTGTCGAAATTATTGGAAGAATGCGATAAAAGAATGCCTACTGAACTACACCGAGCTATAAGACCATTGAATTGTTTGAAGTATTGGAAAGGATTAGAGTTCAGAACCTTTTTATTGTACCTGGGAATGGTTGTTTTAAAAGACCACTTATCCGCTGAAGTTTACCAGCATTTTCTTAAGCTATGCTGTGCGGTATTACTATGTTCGTGCAAGGAGTACTCAATATATTTAGACCTAGCTGATGTTCTATTTAGGGAGTATATAGAAGGATTTATAGACTTATATGGAATCGATGCTATTCAGAGTAATGTTCATAATTTGTGTCATGTTGTATCGGATGTTAAAAATTTTGGTGATTTAACTACTCTAACTGCTTATCCCTTTGAAAACTTCCTAGGAGTTATGAAACGTTTACTACGACAATCGAATTAGTGAACTGGGTAAAATTAGTGCCACTAAGCAAATGATTGAAATTAATTTTCCGTATATTCGACATCGACAGAAGAATAAAACAATGTATACGTATTTGTACATAAAATCTGGGATTATGTTGTCGAATGAAAATGATAGAGATAAGTGGTTCTTGACACGAGGCAATGAAATTGTGGAAATGATTAACGCGGTTACAATTTCAAATTCCATTTCTATATCAGGTAGAAGCATTAGAAGAAAATACAATTTTTTTAAATCTCCATTTTCATCAGCAAACATAAATATTTATTCTAGTTTCGGTGAACAAAATAGCGAAGATACATACAATTTAAATTCAATAAAATGTAAGTTGATGTCACTAAAATATAAAAATGAGTTGGTTTTTATGCCATTGCTACATACTTTGGACCTACTGAAATTTAATAACAAAAATGAATAAACATATGATATACGTATTTTATGTATTTATTAAAGTTACCGTTTATAAAATTCATTTTATTAATAAAATACATATAAAAAAAATATAATCACATATTTCATCACATAGTTCATTTATGTTAAGCAATAAAAATCAAAAATAAATATTGGCGTCTATTAATTTTCGTATAGGTATTAACCTGATAAATCTGCGTTGCAGCGATAGACTGGAGTCGCAATACAATCATCAATTTGATTCGAATTTTCCTCACATTCATCATTATCTTGATCACTAGTGTTATAAATCTGAGATGGGATAGCAATGTTAGAATTTTTTTCTGTATTCATATCGGTCTCATCAATTTGGTTCATAGGTTCCTCCACCCCGCTATCATTATGAAGAAAAGTCTTGCTTGTTTTCAATGCATTTTTCTCTTTTTTTCTATTTTGACGACTTGCTCGAATTCCACTGTATTTTAGCATAGTGTAAATAAAGAAGTTTTTATTGTCCATGTGAGTATATTTGTGGTTTGCCAAACGCACAACATCGAAATATATTTGTATTATACGTGAATATTTTAGAAATGCCACTTTAGTGGTTCCTTTTGCAGCTTTTCCAGTCCATGTAAATTCTCTTAGCAGCTCTTGTTTAAATAGAGTTTCAGAAATACTATTAGCGACTTTGAAAGCATCGTTGTCACCATTTATTCCCCCAATTGCAGTTAATCGTTTCATCTAAAATAAATATTATATTACATATGTTGTTGTACGTATAATTATACAAGAGCAAAATAGGACTTACTATTTGTGATCTGAACGTATTGTCGCCAAGCTTAGCTTCAAAATTATCAACCTGATCTACCGTGCTGAATGGACAGTTAATGGTTTCAAGATTAAACAAATTTTCCAGTGAAGTAGATGCACGAGAACTAGAGTTAGATACGACAACGCCATAAATTTCCTGTAGCATCACTTGCATTTTGGCAATCTCTTCTCCTTGAATATCTAATTTTACGTTTATGGAATCAATTTTGGCTTTCAACAGTTGAAGTTCTGCTGCATCTGGAAAATATAAAGTACACCAAGTAATTTAAATTTGAGAAAAGTTTAATAGTTATATACCATTTGAATTATTATTTTCCAGTTCAACAACTTGTAAACTATTGTTGCAGTTAGTTTCGTACGAAGAACCATCATCTGCATTAATATACATTATACTTTGTCCCTCAGAGGCTAGAGATTCATTTGCTGATATGTACATCTCTGCAGTCTGTCCACTTTCAGCTAACATTGGTTTTTGTACACTGTTGTTAGATTCCAAATTGTCATGGCTGTCTTTCAAATTATGTATTTGTTAACGATTTTGTGTCTCCCACAAATTCATTCGCCAACGATGGTATGTTTTCAATTACTACAACTTTCGGTTCCTTGAAGAAACCATCGTGGGCATCGTAACGTTTTTTTATTGAATGTTGTGATTTCATAACACATCGGCGTTTTCGTTTATTCATTTCACCATATCTGATAAACCAAAATTAAATATTTATATATTAACTTTTGATATATACAAATTTCACAGACATATCATTTAAAACTTACCTTTCTTCCGCTTCAGTATCCGTCAGACGATCACCATAAAGCTTTTCCAAATCTATGGCTTCTCGATAATTGCTGATATTATTTGCTTTTACAGTACATATATATCGCTCCCAGGTTACCTCTGGTTGAGAATGCTCGTCTTGCTTATATTTCATCAACTTTTTTTCAGTTTTAGGAGGATATAATAATATATTGTTGTTTTCCCATTTACTTGGAACAGCCACAAAACACTTTTCACCGTTTTCAATAGTTTCACATAATGTATAAGGCATTTTTAATTATTATTTTATAAATTTACTCACAAAATTTACAGACAAAACTTTATGTAATTATTATTTTTATGTTAAAACACATGGAACCTTTCTCCCCGAAGAGTCAAAAATAAATGTCAACAAAAATGTACGTTCATGTGGTCTAATTTTTAAAGATTTGTCACTCAAATACACACATAACACACAAAATAATAATGTTTACTTTACGCACACATTTCGATATCATTTTGGGATATTTTGACACAATTTCAACTGATAAGTCCGCATAAAGTCGCAAAATAAGGATTTATTTGATAGTTGATAATTGTAACCGTAAACACACCTTTGAGTATCATTTTATCTGATTTTAAATGATTTGTAACTGAAATGTATTCTGAAAGTTGCAAAATACAAATTTCCATCCTAAGCATACATTTCGGTATCATTTTGGTTTTTTGTTAAACAAATGTCACTGGAATGTACGCATAAAGCATAAGATATGATAATCGTTTCAATAATTCTAGATTGTTGCCTAACGCATACATTTCTGTACCATTTAGTGTTATTTTGAAAATACCGTTACTAAAATGTACACGTAAGGTCACGATGATCACCATTAAGGGAATTTTTTAATCGTAAGCGCACATTTAATAAACTTTTAACATTTAATTGTTTGCGTATAAAATCGCCATTTTATTTTGATGTTGTAGCCATATATAGGATAACTAGAGGGTGTCCATCAATTTATTTTATTTTAATTAATATAAATTATTTTTTAAATATTATATAATTATGAAGCCCTCTGTTTTTTTAGAAGTAGAATGTTTACATTTACCATAAATACGAGATTGCATTAATTTCCATAATTATAATTGTTAATTTTTCAGAATATTATTTTAATTATAATATAAGTATTTAATAAAAATACGGACATTGAAAAATGTTTATGTCATTATTTTATTAAACTAATATGCAAATAAATCATATCAATACTTTGCGAGAATATTACGAGCTTACGCACGCAAAAATTCTGAAAAAGTTCACAGAGTGATATTATGGTCGCAATGTTAAAGATGGGTATGCATACAGTGCACGTGCGTTTTCGCTAAATATGTGTCTATAATTACTAAAAGAAACGCTTACAGTTACAGTCACAACTTGGTGACAAATGATGTCTTACGGTTACAAGGTATGTACGCTGTATGCATTCAGAATTGCACACAATCATTCCCCATCTCGCGTGCATCACGCGATATGCTTGTGAAATGTGTGCACGCATGTGTGTACTTAAAGCAACAAGGTGTGCGCTCATAATGCATACGTTTTCAAATTGTGGCTAGTTGGGTTGTCACAGATACTTTATTATATGTGTGTATTCCTAGTAGGAACTGCCTACTGACGTTTGAATTTATATTGTTTATAATTTTGACAAGCCGAAGTGAAATTATCGTAAGCTAAATGCACACAAATTTATATAGGGTGACATGTTCTAATCAACAGCACTTTTTCGCTTCGATGCAGTTTTGATAGAATAACTGTATTCCTTTGTTGAAAAAGTGAGTGATACTTCCATTAAACAAATGACTTATTTCATTCAGTCATTTTAAAAGTTGTGTTTTGGCCGAGAAAATGTGCGAAACATGAAAGATCGATTTTCGTAATGTTGTGGTTAATTAGGGTAACGAGACGTCCTGATTTCTCCGGACATGTTTTGATTTTTCAAACTTCTGTGTGCGTCCAGGAAAATGCTTTACACTGTCATGGTGTTTCGATAATATTTATTCAGGTAGCTAAATTTATTAGCAGCAAAGCAAAATTCCAGTCCATGTTTAATTTTAAAAATGTTCCGATCCCGGCCCAACCTTATGTCTTATTATTCAGGCCATGAAATAATAAGTTTTATAATAGGAACATTTTATAGGATCTACAAAATATTTCAGATATAAAATTTCATTAAATCCATCAACAAATGTGATTGTTCGATGAAATCCAACCCCAAATGATATGACCGAATGAATTCTCGGGCCAGAATTATTCAGTTTTATAAGGAATTCGGCTCTTATGTTGTATTAAAAAATGCGATTCGATGAATTCTCCAGAGCGTGAAAAATTTGATTTTATCGTGATATTAGTTAAACTTGTTAATGGAACTTCGGTTCGAATTATTGCATGTTATTGTCCTTGAAAACTAATGGGTCTAATTTTAAAAATGAAATATCTAGATATGAACCTATGCTAGGTTTAATGAAGGTGGTCGTAAACTCTTTAATCTTTTCAACCTTATGTGAGACCCACAGTACTACTCCTAGTATTATCGATTGATTTCTTTTTAACAAATCAACCAGAACATATAATCAAAATTAAAAGCCTAACTGAACTGACATTTGATCACCTCTCAGTCGTTTGTGCTTAGAATTACAATTTAGCATACAAACACCTAATTTACTACCGATTTAATTGGTCCAACGGTGGTTGATTTACTTCCAAACAGCACATAAAGAGTTCCCTAAATTATTTTGATCACACTAATATTGAACAGTTATCCTGAAATTGACTCGACCATTGATTTATTTTTGCAGAAGTAGAACTGTTAAAAGTTTTGTTGGAAATTGAAAACGGAATCCAAAAAATATTTATTTTATTCTATTTCAGAAAAATTATTTAGGAACCATAAGCTCCAGTACAATTTTAAACATAATCATAAAAAATACAATTAATTGGGTTGTACGGGTTTTCCAATAAGATTTTTCATTTTGAATAGCGTGCTATTTGGGCAGCTGTCAATTTTGAAGCTGTCATCTTTTGACATTTGACAAGTAAAAACTACGCCATTACTAAAAATGACACGATACCTTGGGTATATATTGGGTCCTTCAAATGCATCAAAATGATCCGGTTTTTCATCGAAAAATCATCTTCAGTGATTAGGCTCATTTTCACCTCGGAGGCTACGTTAATAAGCAGAATTGTCGCATTTGGGGCTCAGTTGAAAAGCCTCTCCATCCTCAACATGTTACTGTTTGGTGCGGTTTTTGGGCTGGCGGTGTGATTGAACCTTACTTTTTCGAAAATGAGACTGGTACGAATGTTACAGTGAAAGAATTGCGCTACCGAGCTATGATTACTGATTTTATGGCCGGACGACGTTTATTTTCAGCAAGACGGCGCTACGTGCCACACAAGAAATGAAACAAGCGCAATTTTGCAAAATGAATATCAAAATGAAACTTCTTATTGGAGAACCCTTTACATACGAACATATGGTTAAGAACATAATGATTGCCTGATTTCCAATTTCGTCAACAAAAAATACTTAGTCTCGTCACTTCCATAATTGGTTCTATGAGAATGTATTTTCAAGGGTGTACAAGTTCGAAGATTTCTAGTTAGAACATACAACTTCAAGTTCAATAATACGTACGAACTTGAAATTTATCCATTAAGTAAATTGGAAATAAAAATAGCTCCAGCGTGCTGATGACAAATTTCAAGAGGCGTAGGAAATTTTCAAGGATATACACCTTTCAACATTTAGAGGTAGATTCCTAATATTTTCCCACCACCGTAATTAGGAAAGATTTTTGTACTGACTCAATTCTACTTATGTGATCCCTATAACGGGGAGACCATACGCATGATGCTTATTTCATTTAAACGTATCAAATTATTATTCGCAACATTGTAATCATAAAAAATTGAGGTCTGGCCAACACACGACTTTCTTTTACGAACAGAGAATTTTGAGAAATTTTATTTTTTTCTTAATTTTTTTTTTTTAATTTTTAATTTTTAATTTTTAATTTTTATTTGTTTTTAATTTTTGGAAACATTTTGAATTAAGTAGTCTTTTGTAAACCTTATACTTTTTAAGATATTTGCAAAACAAATTTTCTGGACCAAAGGAGTGCCACTTCCGGTTAGCCGATTTGGAGTAAAATTCACTGGGACCTCCCAATTTATCAAAAAAGCTTAAATCTGAAGTTTCAGTTCGATTGATTAAGCCATATGGGCTGTAGAGAGGACACAGACAGACTGACAGACTGACAGACTGACAGACAGACAGACAGACACCATTCCGAAACCCACTTTTTCGGACTCAGGGGACCTCAAAACAAATAAATCTCTAAAAATCTCAAGGTCCAAAATTTTCATGATTACTATACTTTATTTTACTAGAGTAAAAGAAAGTAAAAAGAAGTTTTGGAATAATACATCCGTTTGTGCGTTAAATTTACAGAGGGACTGCAGAGCCTATTACAACTAACAGTAATATGACCACCGCACCGCAAGGGGATATGGATTCTTTATTTTACTAGAGTAAAATCAAATAAAAAACCCTAATCCATACGAATCGTTCGTTTAGTAAAAGTTCTGCAAAATTATTTTTTGGAAATCGCACTCAAATCCCAAGGGCCAATATCGGGCATTGCCAACAATGATGAAAAAGGTTTCGCTAGCACATGGAATAGGTCCCTTAATTACCTAGTTAAAAAACCCTAATCCATACGGATCGTTCGTTTAGTAAAAGTTCTGCAAAATTATTTATTGGAAATCGCACTCAAATCCCAAGGGCCAATATCGGCCATTGCCAACAATGATGACAAAGGTTTCGCTAGCACATGGAATAGGTCCCTTAATTACCTAGTTAAAAAACCCTAATCCATACGGATCGTTCGTTTAGTAAAAGTTCTGCAAAATTATTTTTTGAAAATCGCACTCAACTCCCAAGGGCCAATATCGGCCATTGCCAACAATGATGACAAAGGTTTGGCTAGCACATAGAATAGGTCCCTCAAATACCTAGTTAGAAAACCCTAATCAATACGAATCGTTCGTTTAGTAAAAGTTTAGCACATGGAATAGGTCCCTTAATTACCTAGTTAAAAACCCTAATCCATACGGATCGTTCGTTTAGTAAAAGTTCTGCAAAATTATTTATTGGAAATCGAACTCAAATCCCAAGGGTCAATATCGGCCATTGCCAACAATAATGACAAAGGTTTCGCTAGCACATGGAATAGGTCCCTTAATTGACAAAGGTTTCGCTAGCACATGGAATAGGTCCCTTACCTAGTTAGAAAACCCTAATCCATACGGATCGTTCGTTTAGTAAAAGTTCTACAAAATTATTTTTTGGAAATCGCACTCAACAATGATGACAAAGGTTTCGCTAGCACATAGAATAGGTCCCTTAATTACCTAGTTAAAATTGAGGTGTGGCCAACACACGACTTTCTTTTACAAACACAGAATTTTGAGAAATTTTATTTTTTTCTTAATTTTTTAATTTTTTTTTTTGATTTTGATTTGTTTTTAATTTTTGGAAACATTTTGTATTAAGTAGTTTTTTGTAAACCTTATACTTTTTAAGATATTTGCAAAACAAATTTTCTGGACCAAGGGAGTGGCCACTTCCGGTTAGCCGATTTGTAGTAAAATTCACTGGGACCTCCCAATTTATCTAAAAAGCTTAAATCTGAAGTTTCAGTTCGATTGATTAAGCCATATGGGCTGTAGAGAGGACACAGACAGACTGACAGCCTGACAGACTGACAGACTGACTGACTGACAGACTGACAGACTGACAGACTGACAGACTGACAGACTGACAGACTGACAGACTGACAGACAGACAGACAGACACCATTTCGAAACCCACTTTTTCGGACTCAGGGGACCTCAAAACAAATAAATCTCTAAAAATCTAAAGGTCCAAAATTTTCATGATTACTATACTTTATTTTACTAGAGTAAAAGAAAGTAATAAGATGTGATGTTGAACGTGTAAAAGTCATCATTTTGCACATTGTTACATTTAAATGTAACAAACTGTTCTTACGCTAAACATTAAATCCTTTTGTAACTATTCTGCATCAGATAGATTTCGAATAGAGGAAAATATTTTTAGGTCATCGGCATAATATTAGACAATGTGAAAATTGTATATAATTTTCGTGATATAATTTAAAAATAATATAAAAATAAGCGGAGCGAGATGCGAGCCTTGAGGTATGACTCAAGCCATTTGATCAAATTATATTTAATATCAAGTAATTGTAATTTTTGCAGAACAATAATGTGATAAATTACTGAAGTCGGTGTAAATAACATCAAGTTGAGCATTGCCTTCAATAACCTCCATGAGTTCTACTAAGTTTGATACAGAAGAATGTCCTCGGAAAAAAAAACATGTTGCTCATCTACTATCAGCGACTTAAGACCGAAAAACATGTAACAATTTATTAATTGCCTTCACTTCTATTAATACAATATGGGACAATTCCAAGACAACCGGGAAAAACACCTTTCAAAGGTGAACTATTAAATAAAATTGACAAAGGCTGAGCCATTACATTACAGAACTGTTTAAGAACATTTTAAGAAATACCATCTGACTTATGGACTTAATGATATCAAATATGTGTGTATACAAGCAAGTGTTTGTACAACTGCCTTCATAACTTTCATACTCATCAATGAAGAGCAATATCGCCACTACAAAATCAGGATGGTGAAAGCAGTGTAAAACTATTGTTGAACTATCCATTCATGTCCGCATCCACATGGTCCATTCATGATTGTGATGTCAATATCGATAGGAATATGAAGAAATCCGTTTAGATGAACTATGTAATATTCTTAATATTTTGTTAAAACAATTACCAGACTGCAGTTTTAAAACTCTTTTGCTAATTTTTAATAGCTGTTTAAAATTGTGTTACTTCCCGGACTACTGGAAAACAGCAAAGGTTACCCAAATTCTCGGATCCAACAAGTAATCCAACAACCTAGAACACTACAGACTTATAAGTCTTCTATGCTCTATACTGAAGGTTTGCGGAGAAATTTATCAAAATCTTTAAAATGTTTAAAGATTAGTGCACTAATCTCGATTAGTCAATAAACCTCAAATAAAACGAGATTAGCTAATCTTCGTCTTGACACATTACAGTTAGCTAATTTCGAAAAAGTCTGTCAATGGTATTTTGCTACATACATACTTGGGTTTAGGCTATACTCACACTCAGCGATAAAATATTATGTTTTGAGATTTAATTTCTTAGAAATTGCTTAGATTTGATTTATTTTAAAGCTACAATCGTATGGTATGTTTTCCTAAACAGGAAAAGTTTAAAATCGCATGTCATCGTACATCGGTAAAATCAAGTTTTTTTTAAGTCACTTTGATCATTGTTTTATTTGATTAATAAATTGTAAATAGAAATACATACATATTTGATTTTGTGTATTTTACGTATCGTGTTCCTCTTCTTTTGATATTCTTCTCAATTAAGAATAAATTCATAATTCAATTTCTTATGTATGTATGTATATTTAAGGCAATCGATCGCTAAATTTTAAATCAGTAGTCTCTTGATTGTTGTCAAAGAAGTGCAAAATTCCAAAATAGACAGTTAATTAAGGTAATCGTTTTTCTTTAATTAAGTACAAAGTGATTAACAAAATTGTATTAAATTATTGATAAAAAAAAACTCTTTTTTGCAATGTGGCTTAATTAAAGTAAACTCAAGTAGTCCCAGTGTTAAATAATTTAAATGCATTAACGAATTAAACAAACTCGGCTATGATGACAGCATCATGATGAGAGTGTAAAATACAGTACATGGCCAAATTAATATGAACTTTATACTTTTTTAAATATTTATTTAACTACTGTACATTTTTTTTCAAACCAAAGGAGACTTTTGTTACATATTTATATCCCTTTGTTTTGCACAGAAAAACATTTTCCCGTTATTACGGGTTTTGTCGATATTAATTTTTTTCGTTTTTGTTCCATTTCAATTTTGTAATCGATTGTGATATATTGTGTTTAAACCTCGTGTATACCTTAAAAAATATTCAAATTATTATTTTTTAGAAGTGTAGTTATTATACTTTCAAGTGTAAGTAATATTTAATTATTTAAAATATGTTTACATATCTAATTTTTCATTAATTGAACCACAGTCATCATGGGAAGAAAACCAGACATGTCTGTCATTACAAAACGATATGTGATTAAATTATTAAGGTAACAAAATGCGATATGAATTAAGGTAACAAAAACGTGGTTTCTTTAAAAAATTTCCACCGAATACTTAATTTTTAAAAAGTTCGTATTAATTTGACCACGTACTGTAGATATATTTTTACTTGTGTCCGATTGGAATTTGGAACTAGAATTATTAATATTTATATCTGGGTATCGTAAATCGCGCAAAAAAAATTAACTTGAACTTGAAAAGCGATACCGAAAGTCATCGCAATTTTTTTTATATTAAATAATACAAGGCGGCAGCTGTCTATACATGTAAAGCATACTTCCACTTTTGTAATAAATACAATTCTGTGCTCAAAAGGCAAAACAGCTTAAGACAAAAAATATTTTCAATATTCAACGTTTTATAGCCATCCTTTAACTGCACTAAACTTAACTTAAGTGGTAATGCACATTCACGAAAATGTGTTTAATTTAAATTATGTACTATACGAGTATTTTACATACATACATATGTATATTAAAGTAAAACACGCTTTCGGCATATTTAATTTATATCCAACCGGCAACCGCAGTATTTATTTGGAAGGCGCCGAGTTAAAACGCAAATTAAGTTATTGAGTGAAAATTATGTTTGTGTAGCACCTCTCTCGGCAATAAAAAAAAAAACTACAAATTTATATTCCAGGGGCCCTATTCTCGAATTCCACATCCATTTTCCACATGTGGACATCTGTCAAAATTCATCAAACGATCGGAAATTTTAAATTCGTACATAAAATACAAGAGGCATGAACATTTTCCTACATGGGGAATTTCTTCCACCTGCTTATACCCATTCGGAAATATTCCCTTAGTACCGAAAATATTCAAGTTTTATGAATTTTGACAGATGTCCACATGTGGAAAATGGATGTGGAATTCGAGAATAGGGCCCCAGTTAGTGTTTGAATATTACAAAGGTAAATATATTACAATGTGAGTACAAAGTAATTTTATTTTGTTAGTTGATTAAAATTACTGTTATCGTCTTAAGTCGTATCATTATTTTTTCGGTAAATATTTGCCAATGTGATTTTTAACCTGTGTTCCACGCAAATTTTTTTAATTTTTAGTAAAATTTATTTGCACTCGAATAAAATCACTCAAATTCTATCGAAAATCCCTTTAAATCAAAATATCACTCAAATTATTTTCACTCAAAAAAAAAAAAAATACTATTTTACCATATTTTATTTAAAACTAAACCATGTGCATTTTAATTAACATAATCATTTTTAATTACAGATTCCAATTTAAAAATGGGTTACAAGTGTCGTGTGCTGCTAGGGATTGCGGCCATAGTAATTGCAGTACTTTTCAAAAAATATAGAGATATAGCAAGTCCGCTTCAGATTCCAGCATTAGATTACAACTACTATTGGGGGCCCGGTGACAAATCAGCTTACAAAGAAGATACCTCATTGCGATTACAGCGGATTCAATACTCCGATGATGTTATCGATGATTTACGATATAAATTAGGAAACTTTTCCAAATTTACCCCACCATTAGAAGGAACTGCGTTTGAATATGGTTTCAATTCCGATGAACTTAAAAAAATTGTCGAATATTGGAAAACTGATTACTTAAAAAATTGGCGAAAACGTGAATTATACTTGAATAGTTTTCCACACTATACAACACAAATTCAGGGATTAAACATTCACTACATACATGTGAAACCAAAGGAAAACATTAAAGTTCCAGTTTATCCAATTTTACTACTTCATGGATGGCCCGGATCGGTTCTTGAATTTTACGAATTAATTCCAAAACTAGCGATTGAATCAAAAGATAAGAATTTCGTATTTGAAGTAATCGTACCAAGTTTACCGGGATATGGATGGTCACAAGGGGCATCTAAACAAGGATTCGACACCAGTGGAATGGCGGTAATATTCAGAAATTTAATGTTGCGATTGGGACATAAAAGATTCTTTGTACAAGGTGGTGATTTTGGTGCACTTATTGGTGCCAATATGGCAGCATTTTTCCCCGATAATGTAATTGCATATCATTCAAATATGTGCGTTGCAATGACCAATATTGCATTTATTAAATTATTCATTGCATTACTATGGCCCAAACATTTTGTTGAGGAACAGTACGTAGATTGGATATTCCCGGTGTTACCTAAAATTGAATTTTACTTAACAGAATCGGGTTACATGCATATTCAAGCAACGAAACCAGATACAATTGGAACAGCATTACTTAATAATCCGGTCGGATTATGTGCATACATTTTAGAAAAACTCTCAACAGGGACTAATTTGAATTACCGATCGCTACCTGACGCTGGTCTTACAAAATACTATACTTTAGATGCACTTCTGGATAACATCATGATTTACTATCTCACTGATTCAATAACAACATCGGCTCGTATTTACTCTGAAGTGTTGAATAAACGGTTACTAGATCTAGAGCTAGATCGTGTCCCTGTATTACCACCAATTGCGTGTACCAGATTTAAATATGATATAATACATATGCCTGATTTCGCGATTAGAGGTAGGTATCCTAATATCATTCAATCAACGTGGCACAGTGATGGTGGACATTTTGCCGCAATGCAATTACCTCAAGTATTGTATGAAGATATAATAACTTTTATTAAGAAAGTTAAAGTTTAATTTTGTATACGATATTGAATGTGGTGAATACATATAAGTTTATATACAAATATGTTGTTTAATTTTATGTTCCCTGGATGAAAAGAGTAAGTGTTTGACATTGGTTGTACATGTACAAATTTTATTTGGTCCGTATTTAATTATTAAATTTAATGTTTTAATACATTTTTTTGCTATAAACTGGTATAAGGCTGCTTAAAGTTGTGGAAGCTTATAATTGCTAATTAATTAATCTATAAGTAAAGGTGGATTTATCTAAAATTTTAATTTTAATACTTATAACATAACATAACCTCAATTAACTATGGGCGAGAAATGTGCAATTTGTAATAAAAAAGAAGTTGAGCCTAAGTCTTCTATGCATAAGCAAAATTGGCTGAATTGTAATGGCTGTTTGAAGTGGTTTCATTCGGAATGTGTCGATGTGAAAACGGATGTGGAATTTGAACATATCTTAAATCAAAAGCTAAATGGTTTTGTCCACGTTGCATTGCGGACAGTAATCTCACTAGAGTTCTGGCTGGCTTGATCAAAGCTAAAGATGCTGAGGTTAAGAAGGATAAACTAGGGAATAAGGATGATATTGAGGATTGGGTATCAAAGCAATTGAATGCGATGTGGCCGAAAATTACTAGTTACTGTGATAATGCTATAGCTGATGTGAAGGCGAGTTTGTCATCTGAAACATCGAAATTGGTGGAAAGGATTGTTTTTCTTGAGAAGCAATTTGAGCTTTATAAAAGGCGGAATGAGTGGAAAAATCAAAGGGTGTTGATGCTTTACGGTATTCCAGATACGGTCAACATTTATGATCACCTATTTTTGACAAATATTGCTGTTGAGATGGGTGTACATAACTTTAATGCTGACGATATTAAGGATGTTTTTAGGATACATAGAAAGAATAGTGGAGGTCCGTCAGTTATAAAGGTTAGCTTCTTCAAGCAGTTGAAGAGGAATCATTTTATGGCTACTTATTTAAAGTACTTAAAGGATAAACCATTATGGATAACATGTATTGATGACAAATTTCTAAAATCGAGGATATACATCAATGAATATCTGTCTAAGGAAGCCAAGGACATTCTAGTTAAAGCGAAGTTGATGAAAACAGCGGGAATGGTATCAAATGTGGTTATAAGAAGAGGTATGGTAGCTATTATTGCGGTAGCTAATGATAGACCGAAAATTGTGCGATCTGTAGAAGAATTGGCTCAATTTAAAAAATAATGGTTTAGATGGTTGATTCAGTTGATTCAGTTGAACATTTAACATTTAGACATTTAGTTATTGGTTAATACATATCTTGTATAGTATGTGCATGATTAGTTTATATATTTTGTTCTTATAGCCTTTTAGCATAAATTTGGTTCTTAGCCTTATTCAGTTTAGTTATTAAATATGTATTGTAAACTTTTGAATTTAGATATTAAGTTAATCTTAAATGTAGTAGTTGATAGTTTTACAGTCTTCAGATTTTATAGTTTATCTTTTATATTTTTTTCCTCTTTTCTTTGCCTATTGTTTTTTCATGCATTGTATCCTGGCTTGTCATTGTGGTTGTGATTATGAGCTTTTTTAATAGTTTACCTAGCATTTCCCCGTTAGCGATAAATTGCTTGAAAGTATCTCATATTAATGCGCGTAGTGTTTCGGCGAATATTGATAAATTGAGAATGGAATTTAAGCACATTTCCCATCACATTATTGGAGTGTCTGAATCAAATCTTAAATCATCGCATACTTTTAAAAGTGTTGAAATAGATGGGTATAAGTTGCTCAGGAATGATAGAGTGGGAAGAAGAGGTGGTGGAGTTGCGTTCTATGTACGTAGTGACTTTTTTAAATATTATCATGTGAAGATACATTCAAAGGGTTCTTCTGAGACTTTAGAGTATCTAACAATTGAATTTAGTATTAATTCTTTAAATATAGTTGTTTGTATTGCTTATATGCATGTTCGGGACCTTCCTCTTATTGAATTGAGTGAGCTGTTGTCTAATTTAGTTGTGGATTTTGATATGGTTATTTTGGTGGGTGACCTTAATATTGATTTTTTAGACAGGGTTGAAAGCCGTGAATTAAGAAATATCTTTGATTTACTTAATTTGCATACAACGCAAACTCAACCAACAAGAGTTTGTGATACTACTGAAAGACTTCTGGATTACATTGTTTCTAACACCCAATTTGAAACATCTAATTTTCATCAGTCATCCTTCACTGATCATGATCTTATATCAATTGATTTTAACATACCGGTTCAACTCAATGATGAGATTAAGTTTGTGCGCAACTATGATAATATGGATGTTCCCAGCCTTCATTGTGATATACTTAATGTTGATTGGACTGAATTGAGTAGATTTGATACAATTGATGGGAAGTTTGAGTTTTTATATGATAAAATCTCGACATGGCTGCATCAGTATGCTCCCTTTAAAATGATTAGGAAAAAACGCAAGCCTATCCCATGGTTCAGCTATGCTATTAAAAATAAAAAACAACTTGTTGATATGGCAAAAAATGTATGGGAACGATCTCGTTGTGAGGAAGACAAACGAACCTACAAATGTTATGAAAAAGAACTTAATAAGATGGTGAGATCGGCTAAGAGAAAGTTTTTGCGTGATAAGTTGGATCCCAAACTTGGCACTAAATTATTGTGGAGGAATTTGGACAAATATGGGTTTAAAACCAAGGATTCAGCTGAGGTTGTTTCTAAATTTTCTCCTTATGAGCTTAATGAGGAGTTTGTCAAAGTGCCAATAATGAATCTGGTGCAGCATTCGGAGACTGGGACCTCTTTTAATATTATGTCTGATGACGATGTTCTTAAGGCAATAGGCTCTCTAACGTCTAATGCAATGGGTGCTGACAATTTGCCGCTAAGATTTTTAAAAATTATAGCTCCTGTGATTGTACCTCATTTAACGTATTTGTTTAATAGTATTGTGGAACATAAATATTATCCTAAAGTGTGGAAAGTTAGTAGAGTTATTGGGCTACCTATAGTTAAGGAGCCTGCATTAGTGTCCGATGTGAGACCTATTGCTCAACTCTCAGTTATTTCAAAAGTGTTCGAAAGAATTATTTCCGACCAGATTAAACAATACCTTAATACAAGTAACTTTTTATCTTCTCAGCAGTCAGGGTTTAGGGAAAGACATATTACTGCAACGGTGTTAGTGGATTTGATGGAATTTGTTAGGAGCTGCTTGGACAGGGGCAATTATATCCTGCTATTTCTACTTGATTTCAGTAAAGCTTTTAACTGTATATCATTCGTTAAATTTTGTTATAAATTGAGAAACTGCTTCAGTTTTTCATCTAATGCGTCGGAATTAATGTTATCTTATTTAACTGATCGCTTTCAATTTGTATATAAACGATATTGGAAGTTCTATTCGACACTCTCACTATCATTTGTTTGCGGATAATCTCCAAATTTTTAGTGAAATTGAGATTGATAATTGTGATAGAATGGTAGCTACTAATGAAGTAATTGCATATATGAACAGGGATATTAATAATATTATTGAGTGGTCGGCGGAGAATCAATTGTTATTAAATTCGAAAAAGTCCCAGGTGATTATGTTGTCCCAGAAGCGTAATCCTTTTACTTATGACATGGACTTAACTTGTGTTAGAGTTGGTAATAACAATATACCTTTTAGTGAATCAGTAAGGAATTTGGGTGTGACCTTGGATAAACACTTGGATTGGAATGTGCATGTGAATTCTATTATGCAGAAAATGTTCAATGGGCTGCGAATGCTTTGGCGTAACTCTGCATTTACTCCAATCAAGGTCAGGATGCTGTTAGCTAGATCTTTAATTCTTAGTAATCTGTTTTATTGTGATGTGGTGTTTTCCGAATTGAGTTTTTGCTTATTTACCAAAATTAAAAGAGTGTATAATTCATGCCTAAGATACATTTTTGGATTGAAACGCAGGGATCGATTGATACCTTACTATAATAAGATTTTTGGATGCTCTTTGGAGAATTATTTTGATCTTAGAATTCTAGTTTTAATGTACAAAATTATTACAACTCGTCAACCTCAATATCTATATCATAAGCTTGTATTTGCTCAGTCATTACGGACACAAAACATAATATTGCCAAACACTCGCACCAATTATATGAAAGGGTCATTTATAAGGAGAGGTGCTAAGCTATGGAATACTATTCCAACACATATTAAATGTTTGACACGTTTGGACACGTTTAAGGTGGAATGCGTGAATTATCTTAATAATCTATAGCTATATGTAATTATTGGTTTACAGTTACTTATAATTAGTTATAAATCTGAAGACTTAGTTTTAGTTTTAGTTTTAGTTTGTTATTTTTATCTCTTCATATTTTTTTATAATTTTTCTTCCTTTACTGATCTGTGGTACAAACTAATGTAGATTAAGTGGATTTGTTGCTGTTTATACAGCGTAATTACAGTGTAATTACGTAAAATGATCTAGTTGTCATGTTGTAATAAAAACGGAATAAAATAAAAGGTGAGTTCCTTTCGAGTGGCTAAAATAGATAAGAATTCACATTTCTTTTCTCGATAAATTATACAAAATTTAGTCAGTGGTTAAATCTGCTGTCGTGTAGACAGTGCTGTGCTTTAGAGTTTTGTTATTTCTCATAATTCCAAGGTTAGTTAGAAATATTTTATATAAAAGTGAAAATTGAATGTCATCCTAAGATAAGATAAAACGTTAATTAGATGATTTGGCGTTTTTATTTTTGTTATTGGGCAGGGCACAATTTTGGGTCAGCTGTAAACCTTCTGAAATTTATTTAATTTTTGTAAGGTGCGTTTACGGTACATGTAGTAAAGTTATGCAATTTGTTATAAAGGGAGAAGAAAAAACTGTAACGTTTATAACGTGACGTTGTATAAAATTTTTCGTGTTCTGTAGCGAGTTAAGTTATATGTTTACCATGTTATGTGTTTAACATTCGTGAACAGCGAAATTTGTGATATTTTATTGTGTATTATATATGATAATTATCACGGTAAGAGTCGGAGTATGTATGTGCGTTAGACATTAGTTTACTTATAGCTGATAGCTTATTACACTTAATTAGTTGCTACCAGACGTTGATATTGTAGAGTCTTCCTTCAATATGATCACTTGGCGCTTGCCTCTGGTGGGGGCTATGACCCAAGTCATATGTATATAGGAGTTTGGAGAATTTGTATGTTAATTGATTAAAGCGCGTATGGTAAGGTGGGTTAGATGGCTTGTTAGAGCTTTGACGCCCCTTAGCCTGTGACTCACTATACTGCGCGGTACCCCGTGGTTAGTAGGTTGGTGATTTTTTATATTTACATGGTTTTGTGGAGATTCTTTGGTTTCTTCAGATAGATAAAATCTTTTCGTATTCTTTTTCCGTTTAAACTTTATTTAAGATTAATACTTTTATTACTCTTTTGCAGCACTGATATATTAATGAATTATTTTCAAGATTTAGACGATAATAATAATTTTAATGTTAATTTAGTACTTTTATAATGTTCATAATGATTGACTCATTTTTGAGAATTGACTTTACACAACTGATTTCTTTTTTACGACTGACCTTTTGAATAAATTTTACTGTTCTTATATACTATAATTTGGGTTAATTTTACTATGGTATTACACTAACAATGTTTCATGATAGACCTGCTGAATGTTATTTTCTTGGAATTATTACATATTTTCCGCTCTACAATACTTTCGTTATTCAACCCAATTTTGATTTCAAAACACTTTGCCGATTTTGTGTCATTTTACAAACAATTTACCGATTTTGGGTCATTTTAATATAATTTCGAGCGAATTAAATATTTTTTATTCGCTTATTTAAATAAAACAAATAAAAATTTATTTATTATATAAAACTACTTTATTCACTTTATATATTTATTATACAATAAAACAAACAAAGTTAATAAAACAAGTGTTCTCTTTAGAGTCAGTTTGTAGAATGAATTTCTTTTCTTGTATTTTGTATTAAGATGGTAAGTATACATATTCTTATTTTTCAAGTATCAAACATGTTTGGACAAGTTCGATTTTCTTATCTCTATTATTAATTAAATTATTTAATTAAAATATTGATGACTATTGAACAAGTGTTCGTGTTTATATTAAAAAAGGTTTAATTAATTTATTACAAAGTATTTCTTATCTAAGGGTTACAAAATATTATTTAGAATAAGACCGTTTTATGTGGATTGATTTGTTTATCTATGATCTCTACATTGTCGCCATTGTTATGATATAACTCGCACTACTTTATTTCTGTTTCTTATTACAATTTTAGTTTTTTGATTTTATTTTTTGCATCGGTACCATATGTAAGCGGCTTGTTACATATTTTACGCACACATGTTATTTTCTTTTCTTTTGATTTCCTAATTCTTAATGTCTACCATGTTTGTCGTTTGTGTGTCGTTTTGATTTCTATTTCATTTTATGTATTACCGAAATATGATATTGTCTTTGCATATTTCTTTTATTATTTTTATCTTATTTTCTAAGAAGATCGCCATTCAACGGTAATCTTTCTTTGGTTAATTTTATACTTATCAGTTAACATATATTAGGGGTGTGGTTAATATTGAAATGTTTTAGTTTTAATTTATTGGATTTCTATTCGTTCGTATCTAATTTTTGTTTGATCTTATGAGGGTGTTTTTATTTTATGTCTGGTTCTAATTTCTACTTTCCTTTGATTGATTTATGTGAATCTTTCACAACAACAGGTCATCCAGTATCAAATTGTGTAAGAAGTTATAAAACGTTGTTGCATATCATGCTATTAACTTGTTGTATAACTGTGTTGTGTTATATGAATAGTGTGACACGCTTTTATGATGTGTCTTCTAAAAATTCAATAATTCTTTAATTCAAGAAACATTTACAAAATGAATGCTATTAAGCGGATACTACTTTGGTTGCTTCTAATGGCCATTGCAATGCTGTATAAGCAGCTGAAAGAAATAGAAAAACCACTTGAAGCACCGCACTACAAGATTTAAACTATTACTGGGGTCCTGGTGACAAATCCCATTACAAAGAAGATAAACCATTACGATTACATGAACATCATTATTCTGATGATATTATCGATGACTTACGATATAAATTAGAAAATTTTTCCAAAATAACGCCACCACTCGAAGGCACCGCTTTTGAATATGGTTTCAATTCCGATGCACTTAATAAAATTGTTCAATATTGGAAAAATGATTACTTGAAAAATTGGCGAAAACATGAATTATATCTAAATAGTTTCCCGCATTACAAGACACAAATTCAAGGATTAGACATTCACTATACAAGTATACAAGTCAAGCCTAGCGCTAATGTGAATAAAGTACCAGTTTATCCAATAATACTGCTTCATAGATGGCCCGGATCGGTTCGTGAATTTTATGAATTAATTCCAAAATTAGTGGCTGAAAGCAACGATAAAAATTTCCTATTTGAAGTAATCGTACCAAGTTTACCGGGGAATGGTTGGTCACAAGGTGCTTCCAAACCAGGATTAGACGCTGTAGCAATGGCAGTAATATTTAAAAATTTAATGTTGCGATTGGGTCATGAACGATTCTATGTGCAAGGTGGTGACTGGGGATCTAGAATTGGTGGTGTCATGGCAGCATTTTTCCCCGAAAATGTACTTGGATTTCACACCAATATGTGTAATTCTGAATCGAGTATTGCCAATATTAAATTATTCATTGCATCACTGTATCCACCTTGCACATAGAATCGATCATGACATATTTTGTAGACTGTTATATTTTGTGCGAGATGACCAATAAAAAATGTAAATATTTATGATTATTAATTATTCTTTATTTTATTTATACTTATTACAAACATGTCTTTTCACTATGACATCCGGAAGAAGAGAGCGAAAATATTCTCCTTTCATTATATGTTCCCCTAGGTACCATATTATACATTTCAGGTCCCTACGTACCATATATTACATATTCCATACATTACACTCGTCTTTTCTAAAGCTTAAAACATTATATAAAACAATAAAAACTATAATTATCATACTAAATTCAACCCTAAACTTATTTAATGACTTCATACTATACATACATATTATATATATATATATATATATATATATATATATATATATATATATATATATATATATATATATATATATGTATATATATATATATATATATATATATATATATATATATATATATATATATATATATATATATATATATATATATCTATATATATATATATATATATATATATATATATATATATATATATATATATATATATATATATATATATATATATATATATATATATATATATATATAGTTATGGGATTGTCGTATAGACTTGCGAAGGTAAACTCACTTAAAAAATACTCCGTAACAATTTTATTTGTTTTCTTGGATATTTATTTTCAACGTGTTAACGTGTAAAGATTACTTATAATAATGAGCATTGATATTTTGTTAATTTGGTTATTTATACTCATTTTATGAACAGTTGAGATTGTATTGATCATTATTCGATTCGCAAAAAAAAGGCGATAAGAATAATGCTTATTTGAATCAATTTGGCATAGGGTTAATTTATAGTGTTTAAGTGACTTTCATTTCCTGTTATTATGAACAGTGAAATGAGATCCGTTTTAATAATTATAGTTATTTGGTTAGTTTTTAATTACATATTTGTTTCTTGTTTATTATATGCTTTCAGATCTGGGAATATCTTAGCATATTGTGAGGTTGTTGTTGGTATACTGCTAAGTGGTGTTGGATGTAACTCCTCCATCTCCAGATTTTCACTGTCCTCAGTGGAATTGGTTTTTGTAGCTTCCTTGAGAGATCATTAATGTCTTGTGATTGCTTGATTTTTCCATACTATTGACATGGTGTACAGCTGGGGCAGTATCTTAGTATACAAAGATACATGATTATGCTGACTGTTATTATCGAAGTTATGCTTCATGCGGTGTAGTGGTGTGCTTGAGGTAATGATATTTGCTCCACGTAATTCAGTTTGTTCATGTTGTCTATTGCGATATTGGTGATTATTTCAGGGTCCAATACTTTAGTTGTATTGGTTATGATTATTTCGTTGAACGGTACATAGCTATATGTTCCCTGATATTCTCTATGAAAATTTTTGTATCCCCTTGATGGTTATAGTGCAGTTCTGAAATGTTATTAGACATTGCCTTGGTAGATTTTTTGATGTTTGGTTTGTGCAATCCGTTCTATATTCAAGTGTTTCATTCACGTTTACTATGATGAATTTTTGCTCTATTTGTTGGATATAGTTGATGGTTTTACCTTCCGTTAATGTGCATTGTGCTGGTTAGTTTGTGACTATGTGCTCGATGCATTTATCTTGGGCGTCGTAGATTTCTTCTTTATTACAGAAGTATGTATTGTCGATCTTATCGCAGGGTTCATTTTGCAATTTTTTGGTGTGTGTGTGTGTGTGTGGATGAATTTGGATGGGATTTTAATGGTATATGTCTGGTTAACGGTTAAAGGATATAATTTTATGTGTTGGAATATATCTTTGGAATATTGTGGAATTATAATTGAGAATAC
This sequence comes from Tipula vernalis, assembly GCA_958295665.1. NCBI lineage: Eukaryota > Metazoa > Arthropoda > Insecta > Diptera > Tipulidae > Tipula > Tipula vernalis. Next base: position 10,733,725 of record OY282559.1, on the reverse strand, counting down.
TATCAATGGATGCTTGAAATATGTTTTTATTTGTAGGAATTGATATAATTCGTGCTCTGAATTTATTTCTATTTTTTGTTGTTCCAAATTATCATAAATGAAGTTGCTTTCTTCCTTAGTTAAAACGTAGTGAGATATGTATCCTTGTTTAGCTAGTTGGATAGAGTCAAATACTTCGTCTACATGTTGTTGTAGGCTTCGTAGTACATATTCTATTGAATGGAAATTTTGTTCTGTTACTAATGTCATTTCTATTTCATTTAAATGTCGATTTGCCTCGTTTACCTTGTTTGTTAGGCTTTGTACTTCTCCGTTAATATGGTCTTCTATTTGTCGAAATCGGTTTATCATGTTTTTATTTATCTCTATTTGCTCGTTAATTTTCGAAATTATTCTGTTTTCGTTCGTGTTTATTGTTTTTAATGCTTTGTTTATTTGTTCTGTATCGGCTCATATTATGTCTCCGAAGATTATATGTATTCCTCTTTTGTTCCGTATTTTTGGTTGTATGGTTAGTATCGTTTCTATTAATGTTTTCGTTTCTTTTCTGAGTGTTCTAAGTCTTGTTTCGAAAATTTTTGTAAAGTTTGGTGTTGTTTTGTTTTTTGATTTGTTCGGATATTTTGTCTAAATTATTTGTGCTTTGTATTGCTATTGATAGGTATGCTGTTGTATTTATAACATGTATGAATTGCAAATTGCTTTCGTATATCCTTGCTTCCCCTAATACTATTGGTATGATGCCTTTATTTTGCGTGTAGTCAGTTATGTCGATTGATCCGGTGACGCTGTAATAATAGAATGTCTTTTAATATTTTTCTTGTAGATTTTTCTTTTGTTGGTGTTTGCTGTAGGACCGGAAGAAGTTTTGAGTTATCGTGTGTCTCATGTATTTTGGTGCTGTCTTGTCTCTTGTATGTAATTTTTCGTAAATTATGTCACTGGTTTGTAATTGAGGTGATGGTTCTTTATTTTTATTTATTTTTGTTATTTTTGCTAGTTTATTTATTTTTTGCTTGTCCGCAATTGCTTCAATGCGTTGGCTGTATTCTGATTGTAGAGTTTTGGCAAAGTCTTCTGTCGCTAAATTTTCTGGGAATTTTTGAAGTATTATGTGGGCTCTATGCAGTTCCATTGGTGTAAAGCTTGTTGCTGAATGAATAGAGTTGTTGTATGCTATTATAGCTTCTGTCATAAGGTCGTCCGTTTTTATTTTTCTGTTCTCATCAAATTTTACTCGTATTATTTCGGTTAGTGTGGAGTGCAACCGTTCTATCATGGCATTTCCTGTACTTGTTTTTGGTGTAGTGTTGTGGTGTATGAAATTAAATCTGTCAGTAAATTGTTTAAATGTTTCTGAGGTAAATTCTGTCGCGCAATCTGAGATGATTGTTTTGGAAATTCCTTCTTGAGAGAAATGTTTTTTTAATGTATTTATTATTTTTATTGATTCGCGGTTTGGTAGTTCATAAGCTGATGCGAACCTTGAGAATCCGTCAATTATTGTCAAGAATTGTTTTGACCTAAGTGAGAAAGTATCGATGTGTACTCGTTCGTTTGGTTTCGTTGCTGTTTCTGTTAACTGTTGTTCCATTTGAATTGGGTTTCTGTGGAATTTTGTTCTGTTGCATACGTCACAGTTATTTATATATTTTTGGATCATTTCTTTGGTGTTACCGAACTTATATTTCTTTCGTATTTGAGCATAGTTTTCGTTTGCTCCTCTGTGGTCCTTTATATGTGTTTCAATTATTATTCTTAATTGCTCTGTTGGGCTATTGATTTCCTGTACACTTGGGTTTGTGGTGGGCGATACTAGTGTTATGATTTCTTCTTGCGTTTTTCATAAATCTTGATTTTTTTGAACTTGTGTCGTATCTTCTTTCTGGGATGTTAATGGTACCTGAGGTAGTAGTTCCCGTGTGAGTGTTTTGTGTAATTTTAGATTATCTATTGCAATATTGTTCTCTCTTTGTTGTTGTATTCGACATAGATTTATCTGGTTGTTATTTTTTGAAGTTTTTATCCATTTTGCTAGTATTTCTGCTATGTTATCGTCGCAATCTATCGCTATGTTTCCTTTATTTTTTGACACTACACTGGTTATTATTGATCGCACTGATGCTTCAGGATATTGCTGTTTTTGATATGTAATCCTTGTGTTATTGTTTATGGTTTGTATTGTATGGTTTGGTCAATCTGGCCTATCTTGAGGTCCTAATTTGAATATTAATTGTGTTTTGAAGTCGTCTATTGGAGTTTGTGTTGTGGGAATTGTGCAAGTTTCGTTGCAATTTATTTCCAGACGGGATAATGCGTCTGCATTGTTGTTCTTGGTCCCTTTTTTATAATTTATTTTGAAATCGAATTCCAATAGCTTCAGTCGCCATCGTACTAACTTAGATGAGGGGTCTTTTAAAGACATCAGCCATTCTAGTGGTCGGTGATCTGTATGAATTTCAAATTTTGCCCCATATAAATATGGTCTGAAATGTTTAGTGGCCCATACGATTGCCAATAGTTCCTTGTTAGTGGCATCATACTTTGTTTCCGCTTCATTTAGTGTACGGCTTGCGTTTGCTACGGGCATGTCCGTGTCGTCATGAGACAGAATTGCTCCTATTGCGTAATCCGATGCGTCCGTTGTTAACCTAAACGTTTTATTAAAGTCCGGATATTCCAAGATGGGTTTTGTTGTTAGAAGAGTCTTGCATTCTTCGAAACATTTTAAGTACTCACCATCTTTGGGGTTTATTTTTGCTTCTTTCTTTAATAGTTTTGATATTGGTTTTGTTTTTTCCGCGAAATTCTTTATGAATTTGCGGTAGTAACCTATTAAGCCTAGAAATTGTTTGATTTGTTTCGGGGTTTTGGGTATGGTTACTTTTGTGATTGGTGTCAATCTTGTCTGGGTCTGGTTGGATCCCTTCAGTATTGACGATATGTCCGAGGAACTTTATTTGTTTTTCCATGAACTTGCACTTGTCTAGCTGTATCCTCATGTTTGCCTTGTTTAGTGTTTTGAAGATTGCATCTAAGTGTTGTATGTGTTCGTTGCTAGACTTGCTATAGACAATGATATCGTCCATATAACAGAGACATATGTTTCCTATATATCTGTTTAGTGTTCGGTTCATTAGTCTCAGAAATGTAGATGGCGCATTTTTCAGGCCAAATGGCATTCTTTTGAACTCGTAGTGATTTCCGAGTATAGAGAATGCTGTTTTTGGAATATCAACCGGGTTCATTTTAACCTGGTGAAATCCGGATTTCAAGTCGATTACTGAGGAGTACTTGCAATCATTGAGTTGGTCCAGTAGTTCCTCAATATTTGGGACAGGAAATCTGTCGTATATCGTTTTAGCGTTTAGCTCTCGATAGTCTATTACCATCCGGAATTTTTTCTTTCCGGATTCATCGTCTTTCTTGTTGACGATGATTATTGGACTGTTCCAAGGGCCCTTGCTCTCTTGGATAACATCGTTTGCCAATAATTCTTTTATCTGCCTTTTGATCTCTGGGACCTGGGCATTGGGTACCTGTACTGCTTTTTATGTATAGGTTTCTCGTTAAGCAATTCTACTGAATGTGTAAAAGTTGTTCTAGTTGGGTTCTTGGCAGGCCATTTGTGAAACTAATATTTTTGCTGCTTGCTTTAAATGATTTAATTTTCATTGTATGAGTAGGAAAGATTAAGTTTTTATTTTTTAGGTCTATTACTATGCCTAATTGTGTCATTAGATTTGTTCCTATTAGTCCGTCGAATGTATCGTGAAATTTGAGAAGGTGAAATTGGAGTTTTTCTTTAGTTTTGAACTCTTGGATTCCGTTTAAGATTACTATTCGGTCTACTGTTAGTGGCTGACTGACCGTTTTGATTGTTACTGGTTTAATTTGTATAGATTTTTCAGGTTTGAGAAGATCGGGGTTAAGATATGATTCATCGGCACCTGTGTCGATGAGGAGGTGAATTGGTCGGATTTTAATATGTATCGTAATGTATGGTAATTCTTGTTTTCCGTGCGTATTTATTCGCTGGTTTCCGAGGCATTTTCTTGAAAAAAATCTTCTGAATCTTCCAAGTTTTCTTCGTTGTCTTCTTCGCTTTCTACTTCCGTTTCCTCGGTTTCCGTTATGTTTACGTTCCTTTCCTGTTTTATTGCCGGGAAACGATTCTTGTTGTTATTATACTCTTGCTTTGGTACCCAGTTGGGTTTTGAGTAATAGCCTGATGGTCCTGGTTTAGGTTGATATGGTATGATTTGCTTGCTATCCAGTGGTTTGAAAGTTACCGTTGGTTTTAGCTCGGTATTTCGGAAAGTTGGGAATTTCCGTATAGGTGGCTGATATTTAATGTAATACACGTTTTCTTCACTTATACATGCTTCGAGTGCGTCTATCATGTTCTGAGGGTTTCGGCTTCTAATATTAGAACCAAGCGGTTCTCTGAGGTTTGCTATGAACTGTGCGAGGCACATTTCTTTAAATAACACGCGTTTGCTACTATTTCCACCATCTAGGTTAGAATGTGCTATTAACGCCGTTTGAATTTCGATAACTTTAGTATATAATTGTTTAGAAGTTAGGGTTCCTTGTCGCGTGCGATGTAAGTCTCTGATGAGAGCGACTTCCGATCTAGGGTCGGAATAGTGCGTGATTAGAGCGTTTTTGATCTCGTCCCAATCTGAAGATGATATATCGTTTGCTATTAATATTTCATTAGCTTCTCCTTTAATTTTGTTTCGAATAGCCTTTATAAATGTCACTGACGGGTCTGTGTCTTCTGGTAATATATCTTGACACATTATGAATATATCTTCTACGTCATTTATGAACTGGTGTAACGTCCCTATGTCACCTTTGAATTCATTAATTTCTCGAATTATGTCGGGGGTTTTAAATGTTTTAAATAGGTTGTCTAAAATTGTGGTTTGCATCATGGTTTTGTTTAGTTCGTCCGTAGTTGGATTTTCAGTTGCAGAATTTGTTGGCGGGTCGTTTTCTTTACCCATTTGTAAGTTTATTTTGACTAATGTTTCACTAATATTTCAACTTTATTTATGATATTTAGAATAATATTTCACTAATATTTCAATAATATTTTAATAATATTTATTGGGGCCCTATTCGCTAATTTTCTTGCAAATAGTGGTAGTATTCTCCGATAAGCACAGGTATCGAGATTATTGGGAACTTTATTAAGGTAAATTGCAAAAATATGACTTACCCTGCAAAGATCGAACAGACAATCGTAAATATCATATTTCGAAAGTTCGAAACTGTTGTGGTCTCTTCAAACGGGTGATTTAATACCGGCCGTTCGTTGATAGATCTTGCACTAGTTATTTTTACACAAAAACTTGTAGACAGCACTTTTGATTCACTTCAGTATTCTCTATGAGAATGGTCTTTGAGTTGCACAGTTTAACTATTCACTTGTTTTAATTTTTTTTTTTTAACTTTAGTCGAGTACTTTGTTTTAACTCGCAATATAAAATTAATAAATTTTAACACTTTTGTTGAAATAATCTATTTGTGTTAGAACTGAAAATCTAACTCCAACGGATGCGCCAGTTATGTGATTGTCGTATAGACTTGCGAAGGTAAACTCACTTAAAAAATACTCCGTAACAATTTTATTTGTTTTCTTGGATATTTATTTTCAACGTGTTAACGTGTAAAGATTACTTATAATAATGAGCATTGATATTTTGTTAATTTGGTTATTTATACTCATTTTATGAACAGTTGAGATTGTATTGATCATTATTCGATTCGCAAAAAAAAGGCGATGAGAATAATGCTTATTTGAATCAATTTGGCATAGGGTTAATTTATAGTGTTTAAGTTACTTTCATTTCCTGTTATTATGAACAGTGAAATGAGATCCGTTTTATTACTTTGTTTTTGGGTTAGTGTTTATGATCATTGATCGATTCGCAAAAGTTGATAAGAGTAATGCTTATTTGAATAAATTTGATATAGGGTTAGTTTTATGTATTTATGTTAGTTTCATTTCCTGTTATTATGAGCAGTGAAATGAGATCAGTTTTATTAATTATAGTTATTTGGTTAGTTTTTAATTACATATTTGTTTCTTGTTTATTATATGCTTTCAGATCTGGGAATATCTTAGCATATTGTGAGGTTGTTGTTGGTATACTGCTAAGTGGTGTTGGATGTAACTATATATATATATATATATATATATATATATATATATATATATATATATATATATATATATATATATATATATATATATATATATATATATATATATATATATATATTTATATATATATATATTTATATATATATATATATATATATATATATATATATATATATATATATATATATTTATATCTATATCTATATATATAATATATATATAACTAAATATTTCTTAATTCTATTTTTGATCTTTTCCATCAACATATCAGTAGCTGTAGGTATCTTCGATGATCTCTTATCATTTCAAAATAATTTAATTTTGGTTTTCTTCTTTTATTTTAAACGAATTCAATTAATAAACTTAATCAAATGACGTGTAATCACTAAACCTTACTTGTTTTTTTATAAGCGAATTATCACGTAACCGACAACCTTGACCTACATTTTGCTCCGCATTCTCATTTCTATTTACTCCTTTCACATTCACATTCTCACCACAGCCTTCATCCCTTACTTCAAAAACACTTGGATTCTCTGTAACAACATCTTCCACTACGCCTTCACATTCATTATACTGACTAACGAGTTGATTCTCTACACAACTCCTACCACTATCAAACAAAACAATATTGAAACTTTGACTACCTTAATTCATCCCAACAACAGTACCTTGATCGTTAACCTTATCCTGTTCATTCAAACTCTGCTCTATTTTTGAGTTGTCATTTAGCCTTCGCCCTAACCCTCCCATCTGATTCACATGCTTCTTTATAATCTTGCTACTTTCTGGTAGTTTACATATATGTATATATATCCTTGGTCCTAATCGTTTCTCTATTCTTGCCCTTGGCCACTTTTTATTTGATCTATAATTCCTAATTAAAACTTCCTCATTTTCGCTAAACATCCGTGCTCTAACGTCCTTATATCTTTCCGAATCATCCTCCTCCTCTTTATCTCTTTTAGACTTTGGTAACAATAAATCATATTTTATTTTGGGTTTGTATTTCAATACCAATGAAGCCGGTGCAACTCCTGTCGTACAATGAGGTATGTTTCGATAATCAGCAAGAAAATTGCACAACGTATTTTCCACATTACCCAGATTCTTATCCAACCCAGCAGTATACAAAGCCTTTTTAACCGTCTTTACCAAATTTTCCGCCGCCCCATTCGTAGCAGGAAAATAAGTAGGTGTCAGAGAATGCTTAATGTTGTTCGATTTCATAAAATCAACAAACGTCAATAATACAAATTGTGATCCATTATCACTTACAAGCTGCTCTGGCAATCCAAATCGTGAAAACACACTTGACACACCAACAAATAGTGAATTCTGTCGTTGAACTTAACGTATGAAAAACCTCGACCCACTTACTATATGCATCTACAATTATTAAATAAAACCTGTTGCACATCGGACCCGCAAAATCAATATGAATCCTTTTCCGTGGACCTTCTGGTCTCCTCCACATAATAGTTTTTGCTTTCGGTGGATTTGGTAATACATTTATACAACTCTCACATTCTCTTATCAACTCCTCTACATCTTTGTCTACATTTGGCCACCACATATATGACCGCACTATCGACTTTGTTTTGACAATTCCAAAATGACCTTTATGTATTTGATGTAACAATGGTTGCCTGAGAGTCTGTGGAATAACTACACGATGTCCCCACATCAAGACTTCTTCTTCAATCCCTAATTCATTTCCAGTTGTCATATATGCTGCAAATAGTTTTTTATCTAATTTTGAAAAATCGCCTTCATCACTTCTATTATCTCTAAATCTTTTCCCGTTTCCTGCTTAATTACCTCAAAATTAATTCGTAAGACATCATTTGAACACACAAAATTCAAATAACTAATTTCTTCGGAATTAAGTGGCCTATTATCTATTGGAAAACGAGATAACGAATCCGCACAATTTTCCCTAGATTTAACATATTCAATAGAGTAATCAAATGCTGAAAGATGATATGCCCATCTTTGTAACCTACTCGTCGACATCTGTGGAATTCCACGATGTTCTCCAAAAATTGCAAGAAGCGGTTTATGGTCCGTTACCAATACAAAATGTCTTCCAATTAAGTATTGAAAAAATTTCTTTGTCCCAAAAATAATAGCGAGTGCTTCCTTTTCAATTGTTCCATAGTTTCTTTCACTATCTGAAAGCGTTCTCGATGCAAATTCAATTGGCCTTTCTATTCCACCCTCAAATCTATGTGATAGTACTACTCCTATTCCCACATTCGATGCATCACAAGTAAGGGACAGTTCCTGTTGAGGATCGTATTTTACCAACACTTTATCCGACATTATTTCGTCCTTAATCTCACAGAACACTTTATTACATTTTTCACACCATTCAAAACCTTCTCCTTGTTTCAACAAATTATATATTGGATGCATTTTCGTAGATACATTTTCAATAAACCTACCAAAGTAATTCACCAGTCCACAAAACGACCTAACCTCGGCAATAGTCTTCGGAATTGGAAAATCACTATTAGTATACTTCTTACTACTTCTATTTATACCCATATCCGAAATTACATATCCTAAATATCCAATTTTATTTTTACCAAACTCACACTTCGATGCATTAACTCTAATCCCAGCATTTGACAATCTACCAAAAACATTATTCAACGCTATATTATGACTTTCTAAATCTTTCTCAAACACTAGCACATCGTCCAAGAAACACACTACCCCATTAATACCTTTTAACACTGTTTCAGTCTCTCGCTGAAAAATCCCAGGCGCTGGTTTGACCCCAAATGGTAAACGATTCATTCTATAGTTTCCCATATGTGTACTCCACGAAACCAACTCTTTAGACTCCTCATCCAACTCCAATTGATAATACGCACGATCTAAGTTTAATTTTGAAAAAATTCGAGCATCCCTCAACTTGTACAAAATATCCTCTACCTTTGGCAATCTATAATTCCTATCTTTCAAATACTTATTTAACGTAACCTTGTAATCCGTCCGCACAAGTTCTTATGCTTTAAAATAGGCACCAAAGGTGTACCCCAATTTGCTGTTTCAATCTTTTCAATTATTACTTTCTTACTTAATGTCTCTAACTCCTTTTCGACTTCACTCAAAAAAGCAAATGGTACCTTTCTGGCCGGAACAAATTTAGGAATAACTCCATCCATAATATCTAAATGTACTTTAACATTTTTAACTTTCCATAATTTACCATCACATAACTAGTTGTGTAAGGTGATTTTCATCAAATCGAATTTTCTATGAAATGTACGGAAATAATTATGGAATCTAAATACGCGTTTGGCACAGCAGTTACAGGTCCCTAGACCTGTCATTTAAGGTATCAAGAACAGAAATCGGAGCACAATTGCAGATTTTGGATTTTTATACCTCTGAATCGGCTGATGTATAGTAAGGTGATTTTCAATGGAATCAAGAAACCTAAATACTCGTTGGCATATAAATTAAAGGTCCTGGGGCCTATCATTAAAGGTATCAAGAACAGCAATCGGAGCACAATTGCAGATTTTGGATTTTTATACCTCTGAATCGTCTGATCTATAGTAAGGTGATTTTCACCAAATCGAATTTTCTATGAAATGTACGGAAATAATTATGGAATCTAAATACGCGTTGGCACAGTAGTTACAGGTCCCGAGACCTGTCATTAAAGGTTTCAAGAACAGAAATCGGAGCACAATTGCAGACTTTGGATTTTTATGGCTCTTAATCGACTGATGTATAGTCAGGTGATTTTCAATGGAATCAAGGAACCTAAATACTCGTTGGCATATTCAATCACTTCACTTATATCGAAATCTTCAGTACCCTCCACATCACATGTATTCTCTCTTATTGTTGTCGCTTCCGGCTCCTTAAAAAAAACAGTTATCCTTTTCAATCCCATTGGTTCTTTCACGCTGCTTAGTTACTGGCTCAAATTTGTTCTATGATAATTTTCAGATCGGACAAACTCGTGTTCCTGTAGTCTAATAAAAATGTATTTACCACCACCTCGACACTTGCATTTGGATTATCAAACAAAGACTTTTTAATGGCGTTTTTAATGGTTTTCACAGCGTTTTCCGCTGCTCCATTTGTAGCTGGATACCCCGGAGAAGTCAGTCTTCTCCGTGATGCCATGTTTCGATAAATAATCTTTGAAATCCTCACTGCTGCCCGTTATCTAACACTATATCATATGGATAACCGAAACGCGAAAACACTTCCTGCAACTTCCGTATTGTGAACCTTGTTGTCATATCCTTCGTACCAAACACCTCTATCCACCTAGTGAGCGCATCAATTATTATTAAGAAATAATATCCTTTGATTGGACCGCCAAAGTCCATATGTATTCTGCCTCAAGCTCTACTGGGTTTTGGCCACGGAATGGATGGCACTTTATTTTATCTCGTCAAATTTCCCGATCTTAAGACATTCCATTACCTTTGTTAAATCTCTGTCTTTAGCCGTTTCCTCTACCATCGTCTCAAAATCAATTTTCAAACTACTATTGTTTTGAACGTGACAAAGATATGTTGCCTCTCCTTCTTCGTGCTCATCGCTGGGACTCTTTCCGATCGGCAAACGCGATAACAAATCTGCAGAATTTTTATCAGAACCCACATATTTAATAATGAAATTGAATCCTGATAAATGTAACGCCCATCTCTGCATACGGCTTGCTGACATTTGCGGTATCCCCTTTTTGTCCCCAAAAATGCCCAACAATGGTTTGTGATCTGTTACTATAGTAAACGGACGACCTATTAAATATTGATAAAACTTGTTAGTTCCGTAAATAATCGCCAAGACTTCCTTTGGTATCATTCCGTAATTTCTCTCAGCTTTAGATAAAATCCGCGACGCAAATTCTATTGGCCTCTCCGTACCATCCGGAAAAACATGTGAAATTAAAGCGCTAATACCTACCTGTCGCTGAAGCATCACAAGTCAGCAACAGCGGCAACTTCGCGTCGTAATACGTCAAAACTATATCTGACACAATATCTTTTTTTAATACTTCGAATGCGTCCTGGCAATCTTTTGTCCACTCAAACTCCACCTCCTTTTTCAAAAGGTTGTAAAGCGGAGACATCTTCGTTGCTAGATTTGCAATAAACTTCCCGTAATAGTTTACCATTCCACAAAAAGATCGCAACTGCTTGACGTCGATCGGCTGAGGTGCGTACAAAATAGCTTCATTATTAGATGGTTTTCTTATATCATCTCCCGACACAATATTCCCCAGAAAACTTAACTGTGGTTTAGCAAACACACACTTATCCTTATTTAACTTTAAATTAGCTTTTCAATCTCCCGTTGAAAAATACCAGTCGCTAGCTTGATGCCAAATGGCAAACGATTCATCATGAAACTTCCTACATGCGTACTCCAAGCGACCAATTTTCGGGAATTTTCTTCCAATTCTATTTGATTATAGGCGCGAGCCAAGTCGATGGTTAAAAATATTTTATTTCCTTGAAGCTTAGCGAAGATTTCCGAGATTCGAGGGAACGGGTACTTAACATCTGCTAAATGCGGATTTACACTCGTCTTGTAATCCGCACAGATTCTAATGTTTCCATCGGATTTCAAAATTGGAACTAAGGGTGTACTCCATACTGCTGAATCTATATGCGTAATAACCCCTTGTCTCTTCAGATCTCTTATTTGGTGCTCTACCACATCTTTGAACGCATGCGGTACAGGTCGTGCATTAAAAAACTTCGGCTGCGCCGTTTCATCCACCTCTAACAATTTTACCATCAAAGAGCTCGTTGTAATCCTTCACTATCTGATCTACTTCTTTAACCTCACCATCAACCACGTTATTAACCGACATGACCTTAATTTTGAATTCTCTAATGAAATCACGTCCAACAATGGGCATTGACGCATTCTCAATCACTAGAATCCTAAATTTTCTTCGGTTCAAACGCCCCCACAACCTATTTTCAAGAGTGTACAAGTTCGAAGATTCTAGTTGGAATATATACCTTCAAGTTCAATAATAAGTACGAACTTGAAATATATCCATTAAGTAAATTGGAAATAAAAATAGCTCCAGCGTGCTGACGACGAATTTCAAGAGGCGTAGGTAATTTTCAAGGATATACACCTTTCAACATTTAGAGGTAGATTCCTAATATATTTTCCCACCACGGTAATCGATTGTTAAACCCACCTGTTTTCCTTGCATAAAAAATTAGGACAGATTTTTGTACTGACTCAATTCTACTTATGTGATCCCTAAAACGAGGAGACCATACGCATGATGCTTATTCGCGCTGTGAGCGAACAAAAGATTGATACAGGCAAACAAAAACTCTAGGATAATTAAACTCTTTTATGATACTTTTTAGGAATCCTAACATAGAGTTGGCTTTAGCACAGATCAAGTCGATATGACGATTAAATGATACGGTATATACTAATGTACCTCCAAGATCGTAAATTATTATTCGCAACATTGTAATCATAAATAAGATGTGATGTTGAACGTGTAAAAGTCATCATTTTGCACATTGTTACATTTAAATGTAACAAATTGTTCTTACGCTAAACATTAAATCCTTTTGTAACTATTCTGCATCAGATAGATTTCGAATAGAGGAAAATATTTTTAGGTCATCGGCGTAATATTAGACAATGGGGAAATTTTATACTTTTCGTGATATAATTTAAAAATAAGCGGAGCGAGATGCGAGCCTTGAGGTATGACTCAAGCCATTTGATCAAATTATCATTAATATCAAGTAATTTTAATTTTTGCAAAACAATAATGTGATAAATTACTGAAGTCGGTGTAAATAACATCAAGTTGAGCATTGCCTTCAATAACCTCCATGAATTCTACTAAGTTTGATACAGAAGAACGTCCTCGGAAAAAAAACATGTTGCTCATCTACTATCAGCGACTTAAGACCGAAAAACATGTAACAATTTATTAATTGTCTTCACTTCTATTAATACAATATGGGACAATTCCAAGACAATCGGGAAAAACACCTTTCAAAGGTGAACTATTAAATAAAATTGACAAAGGCTGAGCCATTACATTACAGAACTGTTTAAGAAAATTTTAAGAAATACCATCTGACTTATGGACTTAATGATATCAAATATGTGTGTATACAAGCAAGTGTTTGTACAACTGCCTTCATAACTTTCATACTCATCAATGAAGAGCAATATCGCCACTGCAAAATCAGGATGGTGAAAGCAGTGTAAAACTATTGTTGAACTATCCATTCATGTCCGCATCCACATGGTCCATTCATGATTGTGATGTCAATATCGATAGGAATATGAAGAAATCCGTTTAGATGAACTATGTAATATTCTTAATATTTTGTTAAAACAATTACCAGGCTGCAGTTTTAAAACTCTTTTGCTAATTTTTAATAGCTGTTTAAAATTGTGTTACTTCCCGGACTACTGGAAAACAGCAAAGGTTACCCCAATTCTCGGATCCAACAAGTAATCCAACAACCTAGAACACTACAGACTTATAAGTCTTCTATGCTCTATACAGTTAGCTAATTTCGAAAAAGTCTGTCAATGGTATTTTGCTACATACATACTTGGGTTTAGGCTATACTCACACTCAGCGATAAAATATTATGTTTTGAGATTTAATTTCTTAGAAATTGCTTAGATTTGATTTATTTTAAAGCTACAATCGTATGGTATGTTTTCCTAAACAGGAAAAGTTTAAAATCGCATGTCATCGTACATCGGTAAAATCAAGTTTTTTTTAAGTCACTTTGATCATTGTTTTATTTGATTAATAAATTGTAAATAGAAATACATACATATTTGATTTTGTGTATTTTACGTATCGTGTTCCTCTCCTTTTGATATTCTTCTCAATTAAGAATAAATTCTTAATTCAATTTCTTATGTATGTATATTTTAGGCAATCGATCGCTAAATTTTAAATCATTAGTCTCTTGATTGTTGTCAAAGAAGTGCAAAATTCCAAAATAGACAGTTAATTGGTAGGTAATCGTTTTTCTTTATTTAAGTACAAAGTGATTAACAAAATTGTATTAAATTATTGATAAAAAAAAACTCTTTTTTGCAATGTGGCTTAATTAAAGTAAACTCAAGTAGTCCCAGTGTTAAATAATTTAAATGCATTAACGAATTAAACAAACTCGGCTATGATGACAGCATCATGATGAGAGTGTAAAATAGATATATTTTTACTTGTGTCCGATTGGAATTTGGAACTAGAATTATTAATATTTATATCTGGGTATCGCAAATCGCGCAAAAAAAAATTAACTTGAATTTGAAAAGCGATACCGAAAGTCATCGCAATTTTTTTTATATTAAATAATAGAAGGCGGCAGCTGTCTCTACTATTCTGTGCTCAAAAGGCAAAACAGCTTAAGACAAAAAATATTTTCAATATTCAACGTTTTATAGCCATCCTTTAACTGCACTAAACTTAACTTAAGTGGTAATGCCTTGTGGCCAATGGCGGTGGGCGCAAGCCGTAGTATCTTTTTTGTCGGCATAAGTGGAAAATGAATTTAAAATTCAACTTTTTCTACCTCTCTAGAAAAATTAAAAAATTTGATTTAGGCTGTTTTGCCTTTTGACCACAGCATATTCATTCTTATCATGGCAGTATTCTTCCTCGTGCCAGTATTCTTATCTTAAATTACGTAAAACGATATTTTGTAAAATTCAAGCAATTATACCCGGCAAAATTAGCGATTTATTATCGTTGGCCTTAAACAAAATTAATCACTTATCGTATTACAAATTTATGTAAATTAGGGTCTTAATTTTACAAAAACAAATTAAACAGCTGTTAGTTATAACTGAAGGTTAAATATTGTCCCTAATCTTCTGTCAACATTTTGTTTCATTTATACAATATACCTATTTATCATTGGTAGGATGTTCTAAAATCACTATTTAGATGTTTTGTTTGGATGTCTCTTTCTTTAAAAACAAAATTGTAGACCTTTTCAAGTATGTACAGAGGTACATAACAGTCTGAGATGACAACAGAAAAAGCGTACATTTGTTTTCTTGAAACAAGAGAGACATAAGCTCTGTCGAACACCGAAAATAGTTATGCTAAACTAAAAAATTCAACCCAGGGATAATTAGCTAATATTTTACTAAACCCTACCCTAGTTTCCAACCTACACCGAAAAATAAAAAAAAAAGTGCAATATTCCCATATTTAACGAAAACATGGTGGGTAAAATCTACACGTTGAGACCGAACGGACATGATACGAGTTCATTCAAAATTGCATCGCAATGTGGTAGTTTATATGTCAATTTTTCCATGGGTAGATTTTTGAGGAGAACGTTTTGGGAGACTTGACAAAAACCACAAATTTTGAACTATTACATACTAATAGATGACACTATCACTATTAACTCTCCAATAACCATTTTGTTGGAGGTGGAATGAAAATCCTAAGTACAGACCCTCAAATTCAGCGTGTGGCATCTAAATATCATTATTTTGTTTTGTCAAGTTTCGTTGGAAATTAACCAAACGATTACGTTTTGTAAAATATTTTTTCCACGAACAGCAAATAAAAAACAGTTAACCGACCAGTTTTGTAGAATTTACAAAATGGCCTACCTCTCTATTTATCTAATTAATACTTCCTCTCCTGTCTTCTTTTATAAAATTGCGATTTGCTTCACAATCACAATATAAGTTCAATGACAAAATTTAACCTTCGCGTCCAATCAACTTGCATCGAATTTGTATTGTTAGACAAACGACAATAACCACAAGAATAAAAATGGAGGTGTGGCCAACACACGACATTCTTTTACGAACAGAGTATTTTGAGAAAAGTCTCTAAAAATCTCAAGGTCGAAAATTTCATGATTACTATACTTTATTTTACTAGAGTAAAAGAAAGTAAAAGGGGATATACTATATTTAGTCTTTCCCCTAAATGAGAAGTCTTCTAACAAAACATCATAAGTTGCTTGTAAACATTCCTTGATATGTGTGGATCTCCTTTGTTTGAAATTTAAATAGGCCTTACCAAAGCCGATTAAATTTTGCTAGATTATAACTGTTACTTTAGGATTGAGATGATAAAGAACCCAAATCAATTTGCTCAATGACCAATATTAAAAAATTCACCGGGAGCGAGAACAATTAAAATAAACAAACAGACGAGTATTTAAGCAAGATAAAAACGTGTTTAAAAATCGTAGACATGAATATTCCTGTTTTTAAAATTAATTTAACGATAAATCTTGATTAAATAGTGAAAAGATAATTATTAGGTATAAGATTAATTAATTATAATTCAATTTCAATGGCATTGAATCACAATATAACTCGTCACGTGCTAAATTTCAACCTTCTATAATCCAGTATCCAGTTCTTCGTAAAACGTCATCATTAATAAATGGGGCTTCGATGGGGATCGATTATGTTTCCCTCTAACAGCGATTGCTTCAGTTGATTGGTTGTTACTACCATAAACCGTGTGATTGTTTGGCTTACTTTGATACTTCTGGATGCATAATCCGCAGAACTGCAGAAGATTTGATATATATATAGAACTACTAGAAAGGTTTGCTTAATTTCCGGATTGCCGAGGCTCGGAGAGCTGTTTCAATTTGTACTATCCTGGAATTCTAACTGTTTAAACTTATATTGAGGCTGCTACCGCTGCTCATCCAACAGTCCATTTGCGTTAGCTATCAGTTTGTAACATTTTGCGGATTTTCATGTTATATCTAGGTACAGTTCCTAACGAAGGAGCACATGAGAAACTGCTCTTGTTAGATATCGTCACACACCAAAAAACTCCAATAAGCCTGTAGAAAGGGCTTACGTCAAGTTTAAATTAGTCTTGGCGAATCCAGTAACACAATCACTCTACAAAACGTAACAGGAAAATGAAAAAAAAGCTGAGGCAGCTTTTCCTGCCAGATTATTCATTGATATCTTACTCTATGCCGAAATGCATTTTTAAAAGTTTAGCCACCGAAAGGTTTACCCCTTACAAAGCATTCCCCGTTTTGTTTCCCGGTAATATTCATTCAAGTGCCACAATCCATGTTGGTGTTTTTTTGTGATTACCTACCTCAGTTTTCAAGTCCAAAACAGGGCAATCCAAACACTAAAAGTTGTACTATGTTGACGATAAATTTCTGTATAATCACTAATTAGCAACATCGACGCTGGATTGCTAAGTTCTTATTATTTTATCGAGCAAACTCAAAAAAATAAAAATAGTTCTCTTTTTACACGTATTATTTTGTTTTAACACGTTGTCATTTTTTTTTTTTCAATACATACAGAGAAAAAAAACAAAAAAA
Organism: Tipula vernalis; assembly: GCA_958295665.1. NCBI lineage: Eukaryota > Metazoa > Arthropoda > Insecta > Diptera > Tipulidae > Tipula > Tipula vernalis. Next base: position 10,716,208 of record OY282559.1, on the reverse strand, counting down.
ATAAAATTTTATCTACATACATATTACGCATTACAATTTTATTTTACAGGGAATTCCCCTTTTAGTTGCCAATAAAACTTTCGTTTTTACAACATACATTTTTTACGGATCATTCGGTGTTAGTAATTCAATAGAGGTGCTAGGATTTATTTATAATTTATATTAAAAAATATAAATTTTTATTTTTGTATTTTAATAATTTAATTATTAATTACCTGTTAGTATAAAAAGTGCCGAAATAACATGCCGGGAAATATAAATAAAAAAATAAAAGAAAATCTATTTCTTTACAAACAAAAATTGAAATTTTAGATCTCCTTGCAAAGGGACAAGGTTCTACTTATGTGGGTAAGATGTTTGGTCTAAATGAAGCTACGATCAGAACGATAAAGCGGAATGAAAGTGTAATTAGACGATCTGTAGCCTTCGGTACCAAAATTAGTGCTAAGTTTTCATCGTACACAAGAGATAGCATTAAAGAAAAAATGGAGAAGGCTCTAATAATCTGGATAGAGGATCTGACGCAAAAGCGAATGCCAGTAGATGGCAACACTATTAAACAAAAGGCCCGCAGCATTTATAAAAGAATTAAAGAAATCGAGCCTTGTTCATCATCCCAAATCACAGAAAATAATAACCAATTTTCGGCAAGTACTGGATGGTTAACAAAATTTCTAAAAAGGTATGAAATGCATAATGTGAAAATTAAAGGGGAAATTGCATCTGGAGACAAAGCAGCTGCTGACGAATATCCGAAAAATCTCGCGAAAGCTATCGAAGAAGGTGATTATAGTGCAGACCAGGTATTCAACGCCGATGAAACTGGTCTGTTTTGGAAAAGAATGCCGACCAGAACCTATTTATCAAAAACCGAAAAAACAGCTGGCGGATTCAAGGCATCGATAAGGATCGTGTTACATATCTATTTTGTAGCAATGCATCAGGTGATCGCATATTGAAACCACTGATAATTAACCGAGCTCTACGTCCTCGGGCGATGAAAGGAGTAAACTTAGATAAGCTACCAGTTCATTGGAAAGCCAATAGGAAAGCATGGATGATAACAAGCTTATTTACGGAATGGTTTCATGACCTTTTCATTCCGGAAGTGCGAAGATATTTAAGGGACAAAGGCCTTCCATTTAAAGTGCTATTAATTGTAGACAACGCACCAGGACATCCAGATTTGGAACAACCAAATGTTAAAGTCGAATTTTTACCGCCCAATACAACTTCTTTGATCCAACCGTTTATTTCGACCTTAAAAGCGTATTACATCGAGCGAACATTCCAATATATTTTAGAATCTATAGAGGACGATGAAACACTTTCGATAACTGATGCTTGGAAACAATTTTTATATTGGATTGTGTGAAATTTGCTACTATAGCCATCTCTGAGTTGAAGCCATCAACACTGAATGCATGTTGGAAATCAGTTTGGCGGATGAGATTGCTGGCGCAGGATTTGAGGATTTGTCAACAGCAGATATAACAGAATTGATGGTTGACAAAGTTTTAAGTGATGAAGAAATATTGGAACAACTTGCTTCGGAGCCCACTGAGTTGAAAGAGTCTAGCGATGAAGAGAAATCGAATTCTTTTACAGCTAGCGATATTTTGGAAGGAATTTAAATTGCGAATAAACTGGGTAATCACTTTTTAACGAAGGATAACAACATAGAGCGAGCGGTTCAATTTCAACGAGATCTTAATGAAATTATGACGAGATACCAAGAAATATATAAGGATCTTGCAAAAATGGTTAATAAGTGAATTTGTCGTAAAAACAAAAGACAACGAGGTAGGAAAAATAGTGAATTCATCATTAGTTATGCAAAACATTTCGAGCGATGAAAGCGATGTTACATCCTACTCTCCACAACGTGTATTATCTACTACTGACGATGATGATGATGAAGAAGATTAAATCAACGTCGATTTTTATTTTATATAAATGGTTCCTGAATTAATTAATTTTCTTATTTTTTTAAACATACATACATGACATTGTGATCTATTTAAGTCTGAAGTACCATATCCACCGTGTAAAAAGAGAATTAGGTGTATATAAGATAGCTTAACGAAGCATGAAGATAATCAAAGACAGTCACACAGTCATAATATTTTTAATAATAATAATTATCAGCGTTACTCAATAAAAATCAACTGTTAATGTTGGATTATTGCCTATCATACCATCGTAAATGCTATCACAATCTCAATATTTAGCAAATTTAAATTATGTACTCATATATAAACATTTTACATACATATGTATTTTAAAGTAAAACACGCTTTCGGCATACTTAATTTATATCCAACCGGCAACCGCAGTATTTATTTGGAAGGCGCCGAGTTAAAACGCAAATTAAGTTATTGAGTGAAAATTATGTTTGTGTAGCACCTCTCTCGGCAATAAAAAAAAAAACACAAATTTATATTCCAGGGGCCCTATTCTCGAATTCCACATCCATTTTCCACATGTGGACATCTGTCAAAATTCATCAAACGATCGGAAATTTTAAATTCGTACATAAAATACAAGGGGCATGGACATTTTCCTACATGGGGAATTTCTTCCACCTGCTTATACCCATTCGGAAATATTCCCTTAGTACCGAAAATATTCAAGTTTTATGAATTTTGACAGATGTCCACATGTGGAAAATGGATGTGGAATTCGAGAATAGGGCCCCAGTTAGTGTTTGAATATTACAAAGGTAAATATATTTACTCGATTAATAATTACTGTTATCGTCTTAAGTCGTATCATTATTTTTTCGGTAAATATTTGCCAATGTGATTTTTAACCTGTGTTCCACGTAAATTTTTTTAATTTTGAGTAAAATTTATTTCCACTCGAATAAAATCACTCAAATTATTTTCACTCAAAAAAAAAAAATACTATTTTACCATATTTTATTTAAAACTAAACCATGTGCATTTTAATTAACATAATCATTTTTAATTACAGATTCCAATTTAAAAATGGGTTGCAAGTGTCGTGTGCTGCTAGGAATTGCGGCCATAGTAATTGCAGTACTTTTCAAAAAATATAGAGATATAGCAAGTCCGCTTCAGATTCCAGCATTAGATTACAACTACTATTGGGGGCCCGGTGACAAATCAGCTTACAAAGAAGATACCTCATTGCGATTACAGCGGATTCAATACTCCGATGATGTTATCGATGATTTACGATATAAATTAGGAAACTTTTCCAAATTTACCCCACCATTAGAAGGAACTGCGTTTGAATATGGTTTCAATTCCGATGAACTTAAAAAAATTGTCGAATATTGGAAAACTGATTACTTAAAAAATTGGCGAAAACGTGAATTATACTTGAATAGTTTTCCACACTATACAACACAAATTCAGGGATTAAACATTCACTACATACATGTGAAACCAAAGGAAAACATTAAAGTTCCCGTTTATCCAATTTTACTACTTCATGGATGGCCCGGATCGGTTCGTGAATTTTACGAATTAATTCCAAAACTAGCGATTGAATCAAAAGATAAGAATTTCGTATTTGAAGTAATCGTACCAAGTTTACCGGGATATGGATGGTCACAAGGGGCATCTAAACAAGGACTCGACACCAGTGGAATGGCGGTAATATTCAGAAATTTAATGTTGCGATTGGGACATAAAAGATTCTTTGTACAAGGTGGTGATTTGGGTGCACTTATTGGTTCCGATATGGCAGCATTTTTCCCCGATAATGTAATTGCATATCATACAAATATATGCTTTGCAATGACCAATATTGCATTTATTAAATTATTCATTGCATCACTATGCCCCAAACATTTTGTTGAGGAACAGTACGTAGATTGGATATTCCCGGTGTTACCTAAAATTGGATTTTACTTAACAGAATCGGGTTACATGCATATTCAAGCAACGAAACCAGATACAATTGGAACAGCATTACTTAATAATCCGGTCGGATTATGTGCATACATTTTACAAAATTTCGCAATAGGGACTAATTCAAATTACCGATCGCTACCTGACGGTGGTCTTACAAAATACTATACTTTAGATGCACTTTTGGATAACATCATGATTTACTATCTCACTGATTCAATAACAACATCGGTCCGTCTTTATTCTGAAGTGTTCACTAAACGGGTACAAGATCTAGAGCTAGATCGTGTCCCTGTATTACCACCAACTGCATGTACCAGATTTAAATATGAAATAATACATATGCCTGATTTTGTGATTAGAGATAAGTATCCTAATATCATTCAATCAACGTGGCACAGTAATGGTGGACATTTTGCCGCAATGCAATTTCCTCAAGTACTGTATGAAGATATAATAACTTTTATTAAGAAAGTAAAAGTTTAATTTTGTATACGATATTGAATGTGGTGAATACATATAAGTTTATATACAAATATGTTGTTTAATTTTATGTTCCCTGGATGAAAAGAGTAAGTGTTTGACATTGGTTGTACATGTACAAATTTTATTTGGTCCGTATTTAATTATTAAATTTAATGTTTTAATACATTTTTTGCTATAAACTGGTATAAGGTTGCTTAAAGTTGTGGAAGCTTATAATTGCTAATTAATTAATCTATAAGTAAAGGTGGATTTATCTAAAATTTTAATTTTAATACTTATAACATAACATAACCTCAATTAACTATGGGCGAGAAATGTGCAATTTGTAATAAAAAAGAAGTTGAGCCTAAGTCTTCTATGCATAAGCAAAATTGGCTGAATTGTAATGGCTGTTTGAAGTGGTTCCATTCGGAATGTGTCGATGTCAAAACGGATGTGGAATTTGAACATATCTTAAATCAAAAGCTAAATGGTTTTGTCCACGTTGCATTGCGGACAGTAAACTCACTAGAGTTCTGGCTGGCTTGATCAAAGCTAAAGATGCTGAGGTTAAGAAGGATAAACTAGGGAATAAGGATGATATTGAGGATTGGGTATCAAAGCAATTGAATGCGATGTGGCCGAAAATTACTAGTTACTGTGATAATGCTATAGCTGATGTGAAGGCGAGTTTGTCATCTGAAACATCGAAATTGGTGGAAAGGATTGTTTTTCTTGAGAAGCAATTTGAGCTTTATAAAAGGCGGGATGAGTGAAAAAATCAAAGGGTGTTGATGCTTTACGGTATTCCAGATACGGTCAACATTTATGATCACCTATTTTTGACAAATATTGCTGTTGAGATGGGTGTACATAACTTTAATGCTGACGATATTAAGGATGTTTTTAGGATACATAGAAAAGAATGGTGGAGGTCAGTCAGTTATAAAGGTTAGCTTCTTCAAGCAGTTGAAGAGGAATCATTTTATGGCTACTTATCTTAAGTACTTAAAGGATAAACCATTATGGATAACATGTATTGATGACAAATTTCCAAAATCGAGGATATACATCAATGAATATCTGTCCAAGGAAGCCAAGGACATTCTAGTTAAAGCGAAGTTGATGAAAACAGCGGGAATGGTATCAAATGTGGTTATAAGAAGAGGTATGGTAGCTATTATTGCGGTAGCTAATGATAGACCGAAAATTGTGCGATCTGTAGAAGAATTGGCTCTTGGTGTTGAAATAGATTGGTATAAGTTGCTCAGGAATGATAGAGTGGGAAGAAGAGGTGGTGGAGTTGCGTTCTACATATGTACGTAGTGACTTTTTTAAATATTATCATGTGAAGATACATTCAAAGGGTTCTTCTGAGACTTTAGAGTATCTAACAATTGAATTTAGTATTAATTCTTTAAATATATTTGTTTGTATTGCTTATATGCATGTTCGGGACCTTCCTCTTAATGAATTGAGTGAGCTGTTGTCTAATTTAGTTGTGGATTTTGATATGGTTATTTTGGTGGGTGACCTTAATATTGATTTTTTAGACAGGGTTGAAAGCCGTGAATTAAGAAATATCTTTGATTCACTTAATTTGCATACAACGCAAACTCAACCAACAAGAGTTTGTGATACTACTGAAAGACTTCTGGATTACATTGTTTCTAACACCCAATTTGAAACATCTAATTTTCATCAGTCATCCTTCACTGATCATGATCTTATATCAATTGACTTTAACATACCGGTTCAACTCAATGATGAGATTAAGTTTGTGCGCAACTATGATAATATGGATGTTCCCAGCCTTCATTGTGATATACTTAATGTTGATTGGACTAAATTGAGTAGATTTGATACAATTGATGGGAAGTTTGAGTTTTTATATGATAAAATCTCGACATGGCTGCATCAGTATGCTCCCTTTAAAATGATTAGGAAAAAACTCAAGCCTATCCCATGGTACAGCTATGCTATTAAAAATAAAAAACAACTTGTTGATATGGCAAAAAATGTATGGAAACGATCTCGTTGTGAGGAAGACAAACGAACCTACAAATTTTATGAAAAAAAACTTAATAAGATGGTGAGATCGGCTAAGAGAAAGTTTTTGCGTGATAAGTTGGATCCCAAACTTGGCACTAAATTACTGTGGAGGAATTTGGACAAATATGGGTTTAAAACCAAGAATTCAGCTGAGGTTGTTTCTAAATTTTCTCCTTATGAGCTTAATGAGGAGTTTGTCAAAGTGCCAATAATGAATCTGAAAAAGCTTTTTCAGAATAAAGGGATTTAATTCCTACTGGACAACCCATCCTAGTGAAAGAGCCAGAGGTGGTTCAGCTGTACTAATTAAAAATAATATCAAACGTAATCAACAAGAGGATATTCGAGAAAGCTACATGCAAGCAACTGTTATCTCAATCCAATATAATGGCGCAGATCTAAATATTGCGGCAGCATACTGTCTTCCACGGCATACACCAACGAAGTTACAATTTAATAACGTCTTTAATAAGCTCGATCCAAGATTTATTATTGGATGGAACTATAATATAAAACATACAGCTTGGGGTTCCAGGCTAATTTCTCCTGGAAAGGAAATGCTTTGTTCAATGCCATTCATGAAAACAAATGTGAATATCTATCTTCATGGGGGCCAACGTATTGGCCAACGGATGCAGGAAAAATACCAGATCTGCTTGATTTCTTCATCAGTTACACTAGAGTCGAAGGAATTAACGACTTAACATCTGATCACATTCCTGTACTGTTGTCAGTAAGCGCTATAGTCATCAAGAAAAATAAAAAGCAAAACCTTACTAATAGATTGACGGATTGGGATCTCTTCAGAGAAAAGCTGGAAGAGCTAGTTGTATTAAAAGTAATGGAAATCCCGCTGATAAAACCACCTTCAATCGAATAAGTAACAAAGTCAATAGGCTAATCAAAAGCTTCAAACAGGATTGCTTCGACAACTACTTAAGCGGGCTAGGTCCAGAAATGGATAAGGACTACTCGTTATGGAAAGCAACCAGAAAATTTAAACGACCTGTAGTTCGAGTACCACCTATCAGAAATGCTCAAGGCAATTGGGTTCGACAAGACAAAGAAAAAGCGGAACTGTTTGCTCAACACCTAGCAATAGGTAGTGTTTCAACCCCATGACATTCAATCCAACATTGACGTAACACCTGTCTATCAACCAAATCAGGATTTTAAAAGGGTTACGCCAATGGAAATTGCTGAAGAAATCGACAAAAGTCTTAGCCAAAAAAAGGCACCAGGAATTGATGAAATATCACCGGGTCTATTCAAGGAACTTCCACGCAAAGCAATCATCATGATCACATACTTATTTAATGCCTGTATGAGATGCTTCAAAACGGCCCAAATAATTATGTTGAAGAAACCAGGTAAACCAGATGAAGAAGTAACATCATACAGACCAATTTCACTGCTTCCGACCTTATCAAAGCTGTTTGAAAAACTACTACTAAAACGTCTAAAGCCAATGGTAAACGTTCCTGATTTTCAATTTGGATTCAGGAATAACCACTCCACAATAGATCAAGTCCATAATAGAGCAAGCGTTAGAAGAAAAGAAATATTGCCCCGCCGTATTTCTGGATGTATCTCAGGTCTTTGATAGGGTTTGGCACGATGGATTGACATTCAAGATGAGCAAAATGCTACCACAAAACTATTGCCAGCTGTTTGAATCATACCTCTCTGATCGCCAATTCAGAGTCATCCATGAAGAAACATGTTCTGACTTTTATCCAACGCTAGCGGGAGTTCCGCAGGGAAGTGTATTAGGACCCCTCCTCTACCTTATCTACACTGCGGACATACCTACAACGAATAAAACATTCATCGGCACGTTCGCTGATGACACTGTCGATTTAAAACAACGTCAAATGTACTGGTTAATTGGGCATCATTCCAAAATGAACCTATATTGCAAAAGACTAGTCTACCAGACTATCTTCAAACCAATATGGATGTATGGTGCGCATCTATGGGGTTATACTCATAAATCCAATAGAGACATTATACAACGTAGCCAAAATAAATTTCTTCGAATGTTCACCAACGCTTACCGATTTGTGACTAACAGGGAAATACACAATGATCTAAAAATACAATTGATAGACGACATCATCCGCGAATGTGCCATTAAACATGAGAAGAGACTTCTTAACCACACCAACGTTGAGGCCGTACAACTACTGGACAGTACAAACGAAGTAAGGCGGCTCAAACGAATCAAACCACATGATCTAACCGTATGAATATTATATCTTAAGGGAACTGGATACTGGCCCAGCAGACCCACACAAGTTTATGCTTATCTCATAAGTACTAATGTCAACCTTACTAATGAATTAATAATGTTTAAGATTGTAGTAGCCATGAAAAAAACACTCATCCGAAATTGTTTAAAACGTATAATGGCGTCACTTACATTTTCAACAGCACAACTTATAGCATCACTTAAGCCTATATAGCGAGATAAACTTCAAAATGTTCATTCAATAAACCTCAAATAAAATGAGATTAGCTAATCTTCGACTTGACACACACACTACAACTACAATTAGCAAATCTCGAAAAAGTCTGTCAATGGTATTTTGCTACATACATACTTGGGTTTAGGCTATACCCACACTCAGCGATAAAGAATTATGTTTTGAGATTTAATTTCTTAGAAATTGCTTAGCTTTGATTTTTTTTAAAGCTACAATTGTTTGGTATGTTTTCCTCAACAGCAAAAGTTTAAAATCGCATGTCATCGTGCAACGGTAAAATCAAGTTTTTTTTAAGTCACCCTGTTTTATTTGATTAATAAATTGTAAATAGAAATACATACATATTAGATTTTGTGTATTTTACGTGTCGTGTTCGTGTTCCTCTCTTTTTGATATTCTTCTCAATTAAGAATAAATTCTTAATTCAATTAGGCAATCGTTCACTAAATTTTAAATCAGTACTCAGTAGTCTCTTGATTGTTGTCAAAGAAGTGCAAAATTCCAAAATAGACAGTTAATTGGTAGGTAATCGTTTTTCTTTATTTAAGTACAAAGTGATTAACAAAACTGTATTAAATTATTGATAAAAAAAACTCTTTTTTGCAATGTGGCTTAATTAAAGTAAACTCAAGTAGTCCCAGTGTTAAATAATTTAAGTGAGATGATGAGAGCATCATGATGAGAGTGTAAAACAGATATATTTTTACTTGTGTCCGATTGGAATTTGGAACTAGAATTATTAATATTTATATTTGGGAATCGCAAATCGCGCAAAAAAAAAATTAACTTGAACTTGAAAAGTGATACCGAAAGTCATCGCAATTTTTTTTATATTAAATTATATAAGGCGGCAGCTGTCTATACATGTAAAGCATACTTCTACTTTTGTTCGTTCTTATCATGGCAGTATTCTTCCCCGTGCCAGTATTCTTATCTTCAATTACGTAAAACGATATTTTGTAAAATTCAAGCAATTATACCCGGCAAAATTAGCGATTTATTATCGTTGGCCTTAAACAAAATTAATCACTTATCATATTACAAATTTATGTAAATTAGGGTCTTAATTTTACAAAAACAAGTTATACAGCTGTTAGTTATAACTGAAGGTTAAATATTGTCCCTAATCTTCTGTCAACATTTCGTTTCGTTTACAAACCTATTTTTCATTGGTAGGATGTGCTAAAATCAGTATTTAGATGTTTTGTTTGGATGTCTCTTTCTTTAAAAACAAAATTGTAGACCTTTTCAAGTATGTACAGTAGTTCATAACAGTCTGAGATGACAACAGAAAAAGCGTACAATTGTTTTCTTGAAACAAGAGAGACATACCTAAGCTCTGTCGAACACCGAAAATAGTTATGCTAAACTAAAAAATTCAACCCAGGGTATAATTAGCTAATATTTTACTAAACCCTACCCTAGTTTCCAACCTATACCGAAAATAAAAAAAAAAGTGCAATATTCCCATATTTGACGCAAACATGGTGGGTAAAATCTACACGTTGAGGCCGAACTGACATGATATGAGTTCATTCAAAATTGCATCGCAAAGTGGTAGTTTATATGTCAATTTTTCCATGGGTAGAGTTTTGAGGAGAACGTGTTGGGAGACCTGACAAAAACCACAAATTTTGAACTATTACATACTTATAGATGACACTATCATTATTAACTCTCCAATAACAATTTTGTTGGAGGACGAACGAAAATCCTAAGTACAGACCCTCAAATTCAGCGTGTGGCATCTAAATATCATTATTTTATTTTGTCAAGTTTCCTTAGAAATTTAACAAACGATTACGTTTTGTAAAATATTTTTTCCATGAACAGCCAATAAAAAAAGTTAACCGACCAGTTTTGTAGAATTTACAAAACGGCCTACCTCTCTAGTTATCTAATTAATACTTCCTCTCCTGTCTTCTTTTATAAAATTGCGATTTGCTTCACAATCACAATATAAGTTCAATGACAAAATTTAACCTTCGCGTCCAATCAACTTGGATCGAATTTGTATTGTTAGACAAACGACAATAACCACAAGAATAAAAATGGAGGTGTGGCCAACACACGACTTTCTTTTACGAACAGAGAATTTTGAGAAATTTTATTTTTTATTTTAATTTTTTTTTAATTTTTGGAAACATTTTGTATTAAGCAGTTTTTTGTAAACCTTATACTTTTTAAGATTTGGAGTAAAATTCACCGCGACCTCCCGATTTATCAAAAAAACTTAAATCTGAAGTTTCAGTTCGATTGGTTAAACCGTCTGGGCTGTAGAGAGGACATGGACTGACAGACTGACAGACAGACACCATTTCAAAAACTACTTTTTCGGACTCAGGGAACCTCAAAACAGATAAATCTCTAAAAATCTCAAGGCCCAAAATTTTCATGATTACTATACTTTATTTTACTAGAGTAAAAGAAGTCTTTCCCCTTACTGACAAGTCTTCTAACCAAACATCATAAGCTGCTTGTAAACATTCCTTGATATGTGTGGATCTCCCTGGTTTGAAATTTAAATAGGCCAAATCAATAAAAGCCGATTGAATTTTGCTAAATTATAACTGTTACTTCAGGATTGAGATGATAAAGAACCCAAATCAATTTGCTCAATGACCAATATTAAAAAATTCGCCGGCAGTGAGAACAATGAAAATAAACAAACTTTGTTTATAGACGAGTATTTAAGCAAGATAAAAACGTGTTTAAAAATCGTAGACATGAATATTCCTGTTTTTAAAATTAATTTAACGATAAATCTTGATTAAATAGTGAAAAGATAATTATTAGGTATAAGATTAATTAATTATAATTCAATTTCAATGGCATTGTTATTCGATCATTAGCTTAGTTATTTCAACCATCTTACAGGGTTGAAATCAGTGATTTCTCATCGCAAAACGTCATCTTTAATAAATGGGGCTTCGATGGGGATCGAATATGTATCCCTCTAACAGCGATTGCTTCAGTTGATTGGTTGTTACTACCATAAACCGTGTGATTGTTTGGCTTACTTTGATACTTCTGGATGCATAATCCGCAGAACTGCAGAAGATTTGATCTATATAGAACTACTAGAAACATCTACTATCCTGGAATTCTAACTGTTTAAACTTATATTGAGACTGCTACCGCTGCTCATCCAACAGTCCATTTGCGTTAACTATCAGTTTGTAACATTTTGCAGATTTTCATGTTATATCTAGGTCCAGTTTCTAACGAAGGAGCACATGAGAAACTGCTCTTGTTAGATATCGTCACACACCAAAAAACTCCAATAAGCCTGTAGAAAGGGCTTACGTCAAGTTTAAATTAGTCTTGGCGAATCCAGTAACACAATCACTCTACAAAACGTAACAGGAAAATGAAAAAAAAGCTGAGGCAGCTTTTCCTGCCAGATTATTCATTGATATCTTACTCTATGCCGAAATGCATTTTTAAAAGTTTAGCCACCGAAAGGTTTACCCCTTACAAAGCATTCCCCGTTTTGTTTCCCGGTAATATTCATTCAAGTGCCACAATCCATGTTGGTGTTTTTTTGTGATTACCTACCTCAGTTTTCAAGTCCAAAACAGGGCAATCCAAACACTAAAAGTTGTACTATGTTGACGATAAATATCTGTATAATCACTAATCAGCAACATCGACACTGGATTGCTTAGCTCTTATTATTTTATCGAGCAAATACGCAATCTGGTGGAATGAACGAATGCCCAACAACTGGGAATATAAGATCCACTCACTTTACGTTTTTACGCATGAGCCTAGTCAAACTTTCACAAATAGCTCGAAAAACTCACAAACTGCCTCACCTCATGTTTTGTCCCTTATGGCCGTGAACTCGAATTAAAATACACGCGTAATTTACAAGGCTTATTATAATGCTCTTTATTCTACGAATGTTAATACAAGACTTAAAAACGAATAAAGAAGAAGCAAAAACTAGCAATAATGACATTTGTATAGTGTTGCCAAATTCACCTTATGTGTACAATGGGTTATAACAATAGTGTTGCCAAATTTACATTAGATGTGCAATGGGTTATAACAATCTCCCACGCTTAATTGAGAACTGGAAATATGAATTATTCAAGGAACATAATCACGAAGATGAGTTGGCATGTTGCGTGGTCTTGTAGACCTACGAATAGCTTGACCCTGAATTGGTTGAGTTGGTTGAGATATGTGCAGCTCCTGGATCCCTGGAGGGTTTACGGGTGCAGCTTGATCCTGACTAGGTTGTGTTTGTTGGTTTGAAGTTTCAAGAATATACTGGCGGTAACATTGATTTTGTTGATTTAAAGGTGTATTTGAATTACTTGACGAGGAACTTGAATCAATGTCGCCATCAGTAATGTCTGGTGCAAAACGTACTTTACGTTGTTGAACTTTCGTAGCTTTAAGTTGGTCTATGTGACGTTTAAGTGTATATCCATCATCTAACTTTACAACATAATGGAGTTGTCCAAGTTTCCGTAGTACCGTACCTATTTTCCATACAGTTTTGTTGTCTCGAAGATGTATGACTTGAACTCTTTCTCCCACGCTTATCTGACGAACACCCGGTATTGGTTTTGTAGTATTATTTTTCATTGTTGGCTTTAACGCATCTAGTTTAATTCGTATTCGCCTATTGAAGTAAAGTTCAGCTGGACTCTTCCCACAGCTGAGAGGTGTTGCTCTATATCTTTGAAGAATTTCGTTAACTTTATTTTGTAACGACCCTGGTTCCGATGACATAGCTTTTAATTTGCGTTTTAATGTTTGCACGTTGCGTTCAGCTAATCCGTTTGTACTAGGATGTCCCGGGGCGATTAATTTTTGGAAAATACCATTTTTACTGCAAAAAGATGTGAATTGCTCACTGGTGAAAATTGAAGCATTGTCTGATACCATTACTGATGGGAATCCATGCGTAGAAAAAATTTCGGTTAGAAGGTTAATAGTACTTTGTGTCGTAGGTGAGTCGCGAATGACTTTAAATTCTGACCATTTTGACTTGGCATCGACGACAATTAAAAAATTATGGTTTTGGAAAGGCCCTGCGTAATCGATGTGAATTCTTTCCCAGTTTTCATCTGGTTCTTGCCACTGGTGTAGTGGGGCTTTTGAAGGTTTATTTTGGACTTCAACACAGGCTTCACATGAACGTACCATTCTCTCGATGTCCCGGTCGATTCCTTTCCAAACACAGTATCTTCTCGCCAGTTGCTTCATTTTCGTAATCCCTGGATGGGTGTGATGTAATTCTTGAAGTATTTGCGACTGGAGGCTAATTGGAATGAGAACTCTTTGACCCTTGAATATAACACCATTATCGAGCGTGTATCTTCCCTCGTTATCCGCACCATTTTGTAGATTTGCCACGATTGTTGAAAGTTCTGGATCTTTTGCTGTCTCTACTGCTAACGTCGCCGCATTTATGTGTTCACTGGAGATTTCGAAAATTGATTGACTGCATAATTCATTTACCTCTTCATTGATAATTTTGTCTGTAGATGGTTTTTCATTCAATCGTGTTGCACGAGATAAACAATCAACATTTGTGTGTTCCGACCCCTTCTTGTAGACTATTTCGTAATCGAAGCTTGACAGAAATTCGGCGTAGCGCAGTAACCTTGCTGCTGTCATGGCGGGCATCTTGTTGTGTTGATGGAAAATGCGAGTTAATGGACGATTATCGGTGACTAGTTGAAATTTCCTGCCGTAGAGATACATAAAAAAGTGATTTATTGTAAAGATGATTGCTAATGCTTCGCGATCTAACTGGCTATAATTTGTTTCAGCTGTTGTTAATGACCTTGATGCGTAAGCAACTGGACGTTCTATGCCGTTGACTAGGTGTGAGAGTACGCCTGCTATACCTGTAGGGCTGGCATCACAAGCGACTATAACTGGCAGTTCCGGATCGAAAGGCATCAGGACTTGATCACTGGCAACAATATTTTTAAGTTTGATAAACGCAGCTTCACATTTTGCGGACCAATTAAATTTGTTATCTTTCTGGAGCAGTTGACGTAATGGATGTGTTATCGAAGACATTTCGGGTATAAATCTGGTGTAATACGTTATCATGCCCAAAAATCTTCGGACATCATCTGCTGTAGTCGGTCGAGGTATATTTTCGATTGCTTGAATTTTTGAAGGCGATTTTGAAATTTTATTATAGCGTACGACGTGTCCCAGATATTCCACCTGAGTTTGCAAAAATGAGCATTTGGTTTTATTTAGATGTAGATCATGTTGTTTTAGACGTTTCAGACACTCTATCAAGTTGTTTTTACATTCAGCCTCGGTTGTGCCATGTATTATAATGTCATCGAAATATGACATAGTTTTGTTTAATCCAGATAGAATTTGCTCAATGATGCGATTAAATTCCGCTGGCGCAGTTTTTATGCCAAACGATAGACGATTTACGTTGTATGTTCCCTTATGGGTTGATATTGTTTGGATTTCCCTGGATTCTGGATTTACTCGAAGATGCAGGTAGGCTTTATAGAGGTCAAGTCGACAGAAATATTTTGACCCTTTGAGATTATTTAAAATTTCATCGACACGCCGTATTGGGTAATTTGCAGAAACTAGTTGAGGATTAACGCCTGGCTTATAATCGACGCAGAGTCGAATACCACCGTCTGGTTTTGTAATGATCACTAGGGGAGATCCCCAATCACTCCTTTCACATTTTGTAATAATCCCAGCTGCTTCTAAATCATCGAGTTCCTTTTCAACCCGTTCTCGAAGTGCATGTGGAACTTCTCGTTCTTTGAAGAATATTGGTTTCGAACCTTGACGAAGCTGGAGTGTGACCTCAAAATTTGGAACACAACCTACTTTCTCTGTAAAAACGTTCTCAAACTTGTCAACAATATCTGAAATTGAATCAAAATTATTTTCCTCTAATGCATTGATATTGTTGAAATGATGGCTGTCCACTTCATGAAGGTTGATTCCTAAATGGCGAATCCATACCCGGCCTAAGAGCGCATCGTATTCGCGAGGAACTACATACAACTCCTCATTTGCTGTGCAGTTGTTGTATTTGACTTGAACTTCGATTTTACCATCAGGAAATATAATATTTTTAGTATATGATCGGAAAGCAATTGTTGAAGGTTGCAGTGGTGCCTTTATTTGCAGCTGATTATATTGATTCCTTGGTATTAATGTATACCCAACACCAGTGTCGACCTCAAATTTTTGACGGTGTCCATTTATTTCCACCGTAGCATAGTACTTATCAGCATCGTTATTTTTATTGTGCTGATTGCAAAATATATCGACGATTTGGTTAATACCATACATTTGGTGAACTGATTCGTCATGATCATCATTTCTATGAGTTGAACTATGGTTTGAAGTTTTGACTAATGTTTTGATGCACACTTGTTGTATGTGACCACTTTTTCCACACGATTTACACTTGAGATTACGTGGATTAGTACGGCAGTCCTGTGTTTTGTGGTTGTCTCTACCACAGCGTATGCACAAGTTGTCGATTCTCAACTGGGCGTAGTTTATTCTAGATTTTGAACGACCTTGTGCTCTTGAAGACTGAGCCCTGGAACGACTTTTTTGACGGTTTGAATTTCTGGCTTGAATTTTGTTTACGGCATTATTGATGGGTTGCTTTGTAGTCAGTTCACGACAATCGATTTTTGAGGCTTCTAATGATAAAGCTTTTTGTACTATTTTTTCGAAATCGTCTTCTTCCGATTGAAGTAATTGCTCCCGGATTGTGTTGTCGTTAATGCCCCGTATAAATTGGGCTCGAAGTAAAATGTTTGATATGTCAGCCTTGCAGGCACACTTTGACACAAACTCGCACTCATTTGTATCCCGCCGGAGTAATGCCACATAATCAGCTATTGTATGTTCTTCGCCTTGATATGTGGAAAAAAATCGGTGTTGACTTACTAGTATGTTTTTTTTCGGGCACAAATGAGTTTCCAACATTTTCATTAAGTCGTCGTACTCGACTTCGTTGACTGTCTTAGGGGCAATTAATGAAACCAACAACTTAAAATGTGTAGGTCCAATTGAGTTTATAAGCATTTGACGGCAAAGTGTTTTATTAGTAATAACACCCTTCATGGTCAAATAATTTTCGAAGCGTTGATGGTATAACTTAAAGTTTTCTTTTTTATCATCAAAGTTCTCAAATGGAGCACACATAACCTGTAATGGTGGCTGCTGCTGTTGTTGTGGTTGTTGTTGTTGACTGCTACTAGTACTTACTTGCTTTAGCAAGTCACGTTGTGATTTGCTGAAGGCTTCTAACAATTGCGCAAATTGTGAGGCATCCATTTTGTAGAAGTAAATTTTTCCTCCTTGAATTTTATTGTGTAATTTTTTTTTTTTTTTTTTTTTTTTTTTCTCTCGTCGCCACTGTTTTGTCCCTTATGGCCGTGAACTCGAATTAAAATACACGCGTAATTTACAAGGCTTATTATAATGCTCTTTATTCTACGAATGTTAATACAAGACTTAAAAACGAATAAAGAAGAAGCAAAAACTAGCAATAATGACATTTGTATAGTGTTGCCAAATTCACCTTATGTGTACAATGGGTTATAACAATAGTGTTGCCAAATTTACATTAGATGTGCAATGGGTTATAACACCTCATATACATACATTCGTTGGCATTGGAAATTTTGATACAGCGAGGAAATTTCGTCTCCTAAGAAATTTACACTTTCCCTCAGCATCTTCACTTTTCGATTCTCAACTTGAGGAGTTTCAACAGTTCAACTCCATTTCGCGCATGATAAAGTTCATCATACGCTGACAAACAACAGGTGCATTAGCTAGCCCAAATGGTATTCTATTGCACTCGAATTGACCATCTGCGGTCACAAAAGATGTCAACATTTTCGACACGATTCTCACAATACCTTGATGCGAGGTCGAGCTTGCCACCTAACATTTGTAAAGTATCCTCAATATGAGGCATTGGGTACCTTTCTTAAAACGGTTTGAATATTTAGTTTGCGTTATTAAATGCAGATCCGATACTCACCGTTTTTCTTTTTAACTACAACTATCAGACTAGAATATGGCGAAGAAGAATGATGAATTATGCCTGGCTCAAGCATCTCTTCAATTTAGAAGATAACATATAGGTGAGTCGCTTTTAAATTCATTTCTATCACAGCCCTATCAGTCTCACCAATTTCCTGCACACACATAACAAAACAATCTCGATAATCCTGAACGAACCCTATCACGCATTGCCTAACGTCGGATGGTAAATCACAAAGTTGCGAACATTATCTAATTCCAACAACTGTTCCTTCGAAGAAAAGTTCTTCATTTAAACTTTTCTTATCACTTGAATCGCTTATTCCGAAGCAATTATTTACAAATTCTTCACGATATTGTTGAGTACCTAATTCTTCAGAATGAGTCCGGGTTGAAGCCGGTCGCCTATTGACGGTCTCACAATCTCTAACCAATAATTTGTCATATTAACATTCTGCACGGAATCTTTCAAAACCAATATATCGAAATTAATGTCGACATCATCAACCTTGATTGTAGAATGGACTATGCCTAACGTGATTTTTCGCCCATTCCCAAAGCCCCGCAAAACTTGTCTATGAGCCAACCAATTCAAATTAATATTCCCTGCTGCAGATTCTTTCATAGTGACGCAATCACTTCCCAAATCTAAAAATCTAGCTACGTCTACCCCATTTATTTTCACCAGTTTATGGTATCGGTCAAATTTGGCGCCGTTGTTCGATAATTTCCATTTCGGTTGGAAAATTCCTTCCGATTTGAAGAACTTGGTACAACTATAAAATAAAAATATAGTAATTCAGATGCCATGTTGAAATTCACTGTTTCACAGATTATTCACTGTTTATTCCTCATAATTCACTCATTCGTCACAATAATTAATTATTCACCTATTCTTTACTCATTATTCGTCATTCAAATGATTCGTGAATAATGAGAGAAATCATCAATCATCAGTGAATAATGAGGGCATTGCGAGTTTATTTTTAGTGGATAATTAATAAATAATGAAAGAATACTGAGTGAATAATGTGTGATTATTCATCCTTAAACAGTGAAAAATAGGAGTGAATTATCAGTATATAAAAAATGAATGAATGAAAAAGCGTCACTCGTGGTAGAAATAAAAACAGAATTATGTAACCAAAGAATAGAGTAATCTTCCGATATGTGTTCTGAGGTTCGAATAAAACACAACGTATTTGTAGTTATTTATAAAGAAAGGTCCAATCATTCAATTTGTTTGATTTTAAACTGTTATCACGGTTTATCGTACTAAGCAGTACATATATAAGATAGCTTAACGAAGCATGAAAATAATCAAAAACAGTCACACAGTCACAATATTTTTAATAATAATAATTATCAGCGTTACTCAACAAAAATCAACTGTTAATGTCGGATTATTGCCTCTCATACCATCGTAAATGCTATCACAATCTCAATATTTAGCAAATTTAAATTATGTACTCATATATAAACATTTTACATACATATGTATTTTAAAGTAAAACACGCTTTCGGCATATTTAATTTATATCCAACCGGCAACCGCAGTATTTATTTGGAAGGCGCCGAGTTAAAACGCAAATTAAGTTATTGAGTGAAAAATATTTTTGTGTAGCACCTCTCTTGGTAATAAAAAAAAACTGCAAATTTATATTCTAGTTAGTGTTTGAATATTACAAAGGTAAATATATTACAATGTGTGTACAAAGTAATTTTATTTTGTTTGTTGATTTAAATTACTGTTATCGTCTTAAGTCGTATCATTATTTTTTCGGTAAATATTTGCCAATGTGATTTTTAACCTGTGTTCCACGCAAATTTTTTTAATTTTGAGTAAAATTTATTTGCACTCGAATAAAACCACTCAAATTCTATCGAAAATCCTTTTACATCTAAATATCACTCAAATTATTTTCACTCAAAAAAAATATTATTTTACCATATTTTATTTAAAACTACACCATATGCATTTTAATTAACATAACCACCATATTTTTTTTTAATTACAGATTCCAATTTAAAAATGGGTTGGAAGTGTCGTGTGCTACTAGGGATTGCGGCCATAGTAATTGCAGTACTTTTCAAAAAATATAGAGATGTAGCAAGTCCGCTTCAGATTCCAGCATTAGATTACAACTACTATTGGGGCCCCGGTGACAAATCAGCTTACAAAGAAGATACCTCATTGCAATTACAGCGGATTCAATACTCCGATGATGTTATCGATGATTTACGATATAAATTAGGAAACTTTTCCAAAGTTACCCCACCATTAGAAGGAACTGCATTTGAATATGGTTTCAATTCCGATGAACTTAAAAAAATTGTCGAATATTGGAAAACTGATTACTTAAAAAATTGGCGAAAACGTGAATTATACTTGAATAGTTTTCCACACTATACAACACAAATTCAGGGATTAAACATTCACTATATACATGTGAAACCAAAGGAAAACATTAAAGTTCCCGTTTATCCAATTTTACTACTTCATGGATGGCCCGGATCGGTTCTTGAATTTTACGAATTAATTCCAAAACTAGCGATTGAATCAAAAGATAAGAATTTCGTATTTGAAGTAATCGTACCAAGTTTACCGGGATATGGATGGTCACAAGGGGCGTCTAAACAAGGACTCGACACCAGTGGAATGGCGGTAATATTCAGAAATTTAATGTTGCGATTGGGGCATAAAAGATTCTTTGTACAAGGTGGTGATTGGGGCTCAATTATTGGTGCCAATATGGCAGCATTTTTCCCCGATAATGTAATTGCGTATCATTCAACTATGTGCGGTTCAATGACCAATATTGCAAATATTAAATTATTCATTTCATCACTATGCCCCAAACATTTTGTTGAGGAGCAGTACGTAGATTGGATATTCCCGGTGTTACCTAAATTTGGAAATCTCTTAACAGAATCGGGTTACATGCATATTCAATCAACGAAACCAGATACAATTGGAACAGCATTACTTAATAATCCGGTCGGATTATGTGCATACATTTTAGAAAAATTCTCAACATGGACTAATTCAAATTACCGATCGCTACCTGATGGTGGTCTTACAAAATACTATACTTTAGATGCACTTCTGGATAACATCATGATTTACTATCTCACTGATTCAATAACAACATCGGTCCGTCTTTATTCTGAAGTGTTCACTAAACGGGTACAAGATCTAGAGCTAGATCGTGTCCCTGTATTACCACCAACTGCGTGTGCCAGATTTAAATATGAAATAATGCATTCGCCTGATTTTGTGATTAGAGATAAGTATCCTAATCTCATTCAATCAACGTGGCACAGTGATGGTGGACATTTTGCCGCAATGCAATTACCTCAAGTATTGTATGAAGATATAATAACTTTTATTAAGAAAGTAAAAGTTTAATTTTGTATACGATATTGAATGTGGTGAATACATGTAAGTTTATATACAAATATGTTGTTTAATTTTATGTTCCCTGGATGAAAAGGTGAGTTTCTTTCGAGTGGCTAAAATAGATAAGAAGTTATCGATAAATTATACAAAATTTAGTCAGTGGTTGAATCCGCTGTCGTGTAGACAGAGCTGTGCTTTTATAGAGTTTTGTTATTTCTCGTAATTTCAAGGTTAGTTAGAAATATTTTATATAAAAATGAAAATTGTATGTCATCCTAAGATAAGATAAGACGTTAATTAGATGATTTGGCGTTTTTATTTTTGTTATTGGGACGGTTTTGGGTCAACGAGTAAACCTTCTGAAATTTATTTAATTTTGGTGCGTTTACGGTACATGTAGTAAAGTTATGCAATTTGTTATAAAGGGAGAAGAAAAAACTGTAACGTTTATAACGTGACGTTGTATAACATTTTTCATGTTATGTAGTGAGTTAAGTTATATGTTTACTAGGTCATCCACTATCAAATTGTGCAAGAAGTTATAAAACGTTGTTGCATAGCATGCTATTAACTTGTTGTATAACTGTGTTGTGTTATATGAATAGTGTGACACGCTTTTATGTCTTTTACACCAATCGCACTACTTCTAAAGATTTAAAAATTCTTTAATTCCAGAAACCTTTACAAAATGAATGCTATTAAGCGGATACTACTTTGGTTGCTTCTAATGGCCATTGCAATGCTGTATAAACGGCTCAAAGAAATAGAAAAAACACTCGAAGCACCACCACAAGATTTAAGCTACTACTGGGGTCCTGGTGACAAATCCAATTACAAAGAAGATAAATCATTACGATTACATGAACATCATTATTCTGATGACATTATCGATGACTTACGATATAAATTAGGAAATTTTTCCAAAATAACGCCACCACTCGAAGGCACCGCTTTCGAATATGGTTTCAATTCCGATGCACTTAAAAAAATTGTTCAATATTGGAAAAATGATTACTTGAAAAATTGGCGAAAACATGAATTATATCTAAATAGTTTCCCGCATTTCAAGACCCAAATTCAAGGATTAGACATCCACTATATACAAGTCAAGCCTAGCGCTAATGTGAATAAAGTACCAGTTTATCCAATAATACTGCTTCATGGATGGCCCGGATCGGTTCGTGAATTTTATGAATTAATTCCAAAATTAGTGGCTGAAAGCAACGATAAAAATTTCCTATTTGAAGTAATCGTACCAAGTTTACCGGGGTATGGTTGGTCACAAGGTGCTTCCAAACCAGGATTAGACGCTGTAGCAATAGCAGTAATATTTAAAAATTTAATGTTGCGATTGGGTCATGAACAATTCTATGTGCAAGGTGGTGATTGGGGATCTAGAATTGGTGGTGCCATGGCAGCATTTTTCCCCGAAAATGTACTTGGATTTCACACCAATATGTGTAATTCTCAATCGAGTATTGCCAATATTAAATTATTCATTGCATCACTGTATCCGACATATTTTGTAGACCCCGAGTATGTAGATTGGATATTTCCAGTGATACCAAAATTGCTAGGGTTTATGTTAGGCGAAGGTGGATACGTTCATATTCAAGCAACAAAACCAGACACAGTTGGAACAGCCTTACTAAATAGCCCCGTTGGTTTATGTGCATACATATTAGAGAAATTTTCAACGTGGACTAATCCAAAATTTAAAAGTTATCCAGACGGTGGACTCACAGAATATTATACGTTAGATTCGCTTCTTGATAATGTAATGATTTATTATCTTACGAATTCGATAACGACATCCGTTCGTTTGTATTCCGAGTCTTTAAGTAAAAAAAGTTTAGAATTGCAGCTTGATCGCATTCCTATGACACCACCAACAGCATGCGCACGATTTAAATACGAAGTTACTCATGCGCCTGACTTTGTGTTAAATAATAAGTATGTCAATATGATTCAATCAACATGGATATCGGATGGTGGACATTTTGCCGCAATGCAGTTACCAGAATTGTTATATACAGACATTATAAGCTTTATTCAGACAATAAAAACTTAGGTAACAAATTTTAATTGCCATACCTGATACATCAGCAAACAATAGAGCGGCTTCAAAAGTTTTTGGCGTATAATCATTTCCTCGTATAATTATCTCGTCAGGGATCATCGAGCACATAATTCGTGTTTTTGCATTATAGTATGCCTCATTTTTTAGAATGTCTCGACTGTCATTTGCAATGATGTGTCGCGCCGCGGTAATTTCACCTTCAACATCCTTCAAATATGGATTTTTATAAAATAATTGTAATTTAATAATACACACTTTTCACAATACCTTTTCTATTGCTAATCTTGGAATTCTAATTTTATTTGCATTGCTACTTTCCATTTTTTTTAATTCAAATATTTAAAAATAAAAAAAATAAAATCGTTTTTTTTTCAACGAATATTCGCCGTCGATTCAAAAAAATAACAAAAACAAACTTCGTTAAAAAGAAACGATTTGAGTCTCTGCTAAATATTAATGCCCACATTTTTGTCGGTATTAATTTTGACATATAAATTTGGAGAGACCGCCATTTTTATTGTGTATGTGAAAACACAAACAAAATCAAATTTTTTTTTTGTGTACCCGGCATTTATTTATTCCATATAAAATTAACAAAAAACTATTAATTGATAAATATGAGTTCGGGTAGCATGTTATACGGTGGAGATGAAATTGGTGCACTTGTTTTTGATCCAGGCCATCATTCGTTGCGTGTTGGATATGCTCAGGAGGATACACCAAAAGCGGAAATTCCAGCTGTGGTTGGTGTCGGCCCCGATGATTCTGGTTCATCACAAATGGATTTGGAAACAAAAGGGGATAGCAGTAATATAACTACGGCAGGAACAAGTAATTATAAGACAATATAATTGTATGTTGCTTATATTTAAAACATAACCTTACTTTATTTTAGACTACAAATACTATGTTGATACTACATACCTAAATGTACCCCGTACAAATATGGAAATTCAGACGTACATGAAAGATGGCATGATTGAAAATTGGGAACTTTTTGAAAAAGCTTTAGATTATGTATACGCTAAAGTGATACAGTCAGAATCTGAATATCATCCAGTGTTATTTTCCGAAGCGTCATGGAACGTGCGGAACAATCGTGAAAAACTAACCGAATTAATGTTTGAGAAATATAATGTACCAGCATTTTTTTTGGTTAAAAATGCTGTGCTTGCTGCTTTTGCGAATGGTCGATCAACAGCATTAGTTGTCGACAGTGGGGCAACACATACATCTGCAATTCCCATCCATGAAGGATATGTCTTGACTCAGGCTGTTGTAAAGTCACCATTGGGTGGCGATTATTTATCAATGCAGTGTCGTCAGTATCTAGAAAGTCATAATATTGATCTTACACCAAGCTATTGTATTGCCAGTAAGGACGTCATTAAAGAACGTGATAATGCTAGATTTACACTTCGGAAAATGCCAGACAATTTAACAACATCATGGCAGCAGTATATGATGAAATCAGTTTTACAGGATTTCCAAATGACTGCAGTTCAAGTATTAGAGGCACCGTACGATGAAAGAGCAGCAACACAAATTCCGGCTGTACACTATGAATTTCCGAATGGCTATCATCAGGATTTTGGTCCCGAGCGTTTCAAATTGGCAGAAAGTTTATTTGATCATACAATGCTTGGTGCTGGTCAATTGGCATCGACATCGGTGGGAATGTGCGATGCAGACGTAAGATTACCATTATACGGGTCAGTGGTTATTACCGGTGGTAATACCCTGCTTCAGGGTTTTCCAGAGCGATTAAATCGTGACCTTCTACATCGAGCACCATCGAATACAAGGCTAAAAATGATTTCGGCAAATGGTAGTGTTGAACGGAGATTCGGTGCATGGATAGGTGGCTCAATTTTAGCATCTATAGGCACATTCCAACAAATGTGGATATCATCACAGGAATATGAAGAGTCGGGCAAAAGTCAAGTGGAACGAAAATGTCCTTAAACTCAATATTTTTTTTTGTTTTGTTTTTAATTTTACTCTAATTCTGTGTAAATTAACTCGTACGAAAATAAAGTAATTTAACACTGTATTAACTCATTTTTGAAAATGGCTAATTCAACTTCAAATGCAACTTTCAAATTACATAACATGTGACCATAGGAAACAGAAAGTTTTGACGGCATCGCGTCGTGTGTATGCATCTGTATTTGTAACCGAGCCGAGCATATGTTTTGTATTTTTTTTTTTTTACTTTTGTCAACCAAAACAAACAAACCATTTTTGTTTTCATTATTGAGAAATGAATGATCTTGTTCGGTTTGGCTTTTTCCAATCAGTAAATAGTTTATAAAATAAATTTTGATTTTTCTTAAATAGTGTTCAATCAAAATAAGCAACTGAAGTGTTAGTTTGCATAATAATTATAAGTTTTGGTGTGAAGTTGTGATTTTTTTTTTTTTCAAAGGAGGGCGTCTGATCGTGAATGGAATTCCTGTATAGCCTTATTGGTATGTATCAGAAATTATGGTTTAAAATATTTATAATCTCGTGATTTTATTAATACACGGATCAGGATGTCGGATAATCCTATCTTATTAGGTACTAAGTAGTTTAAATAAATTTCGCATGTTCAGTTTTACGGTAAGCGTTCGTATTTGTAAGTGAACTTTCCGAGAGGGCCCGTTCTTTTTCATAAAAATAGTTTTGCTTCAATTTCACGTAAAGATTATGAAAATATTTCCGCTTATTAATTTGTATACATCAACTGGAGGAGGAGCAACCTAGTAAGCCTTTCACTGCTCAGCTCGACAGTTGCAGATTATTTTAGATTAGATCTTTTGTGCACTTTGTTATCCCAAGTTGTCCAGTTTCGCTTTAAATTTGAAATTTGCATCCATAGTACCAAGGAGGGAAATTCATTCAACAGCCGAAACCACTTGAGATTATTGCCACCCGTTTACTTCAAACGAGAGTATTATGCGACATTATTGAATGCGCTGTAATTCCATCAATCTCGTCTGTTGAACAATTATGTCGTTGGAACCTGGAAAATATTTGGTCTAATTAGGACGTCATGTCCTGGACTGAAGGCTGCAACCTGCTTAGTCAAATTACAACTTATTTTCCATGCTCCGAAAAATTGGAAACATCTTCGTTGGAGTATCATAAATACTTGTGTTCCACATTTAGTCGAATTGTGAAAGTTGTGAATTATTGTGTCGTGTTTAATAAAAACGAATGAAATGATTCTGTATTACTCGTGTTTTGTGATAAGCAAGTATATTTTTTGGTAAAATTCGCTTTATTTTTCAACTTCGTTTCATTTCAAATTGACACGCTTTTCCCAGCAATGGTCTATTCTCTTTAAATCTTCCTACCATCCTCCCTTAATCTTTGGTGACCGCCAAAGTGAAGGAGGTTCGTTGTCTTGAAGGGAATCACTTTCGTTGTCTTCAAAAGTGGCCGTTTTTCGAAATTTCTGCCTTTGATGAAAATAATTCCTGACTATTCCAAAACAATAGTCACCACCATCATCTGGCCGACGAAACGGTCTTCATTTTCTTCGGAGCGGGATCACCCGCCGCAGGCCACTGTTTTGACTTTCCATTCAACTCAGGGAGTGTAGTAGTAAATCCAAGTTTCATCGATATTATTTGGATCGGTGGGCGATCAGCCACCTCGCACTGCGACCTAAAAGATCTATTGTGCTGGACCCTGCTTAATTATCCGTCCAGTCAATATCCAGGTTCTTAATGAACCTGACAATACTGCCTCCCGGTACGTGATACATACTATCTAGGCTTATTGCTCTCCCTCCTAGATGTTTACTACAGCATGTCGTTCCGCTAGAAAGACGATAGCATTGGAGCCCAACGACTTCGAGAGGGCTGTACCACTCCCATATATTCCTACTCCTGCCTCGTCTTCCGTTTGATTTTACTCTTACGAGTTACTGGGGATTGCAAATCGCCTGTATGTCACCCAGCTTTACTACAGGAAGGCTAAATAAAACTGGAGGATGCCTGGTATCCAGAGTCCGCATATTTTGGACTGATTAACCTATCAGCCATTCATCCAGCGGCATATGCTGTTCCACCTTAGATTAGGGTTTTTTGTCAAGGTTTTCTCCTTTAGCGCCATACTTTAGCCAGTGCCAAATGGCCTTAGTTACTAGTGGTTACCACGAGGAGGCAGCACGTACACTTGCGAATTGTGAACAAGTTACCTCTTACACAATCGTACCCATCAAGCAGCTGCCTAATGCCAAGACCAGAACAGCTCACGTGATGCGCACCCTACTGGACGGTTACGGAGCTGGTAGATTAATCTACTCAACTTTGGTCCCCCCCTCCCCCCCCCCCCTCCAATAGATGCCAAACCACCTATTTGGATCGATAATTTAACGTTTTCTTTCTGTTTCTTATCTAAGTGCATTATCATTTAGTATTATTGAAATTGGTTGGAAGCTAAAAAGGTTCCGAACTCAATGCCACAAGGTCCCTTGGTGCAAACCTAGGATTCTATCCCAACTAACGGATGTGCATTGCCACCTTGGCAAACAGAACCAGTTTAGATCAAAGGAGAGAAGGCAGCCTATCTATATCTATAGTCCTACGATTAAACAATTGAAAACAAACACTTTCGAAAGCCGGATAATACTGCATACAAAATGAATACAGCTGCCTCTCTCTTCGAGGTAAATTATCTTGAGCCAATCGCAAGTGATGAAGGTGATCCTTAAAACGGCCATGGCCAGAGAGAATTCCGATCAGTATTCTCAGGTGTGTGGGGACATTTCATGTGTAAACACACATATGAACATTTTAACAAACGAAATGAACTTAGTTAAAGTCTTTATGTTTCGGAATAATTGAGCTTGGTTAAAATATGGAAGAACCTTTTTTGCCTAAACGCAGTGCACATAGAAATAAAAATAAAAAGCAAAAAAATATAGCAGAAAAATTTAGATATTCTTTTAAAAAATAAATGTAAAAATCATTTTTTAATTATCAAAATAAATATATAAAGTTATGTTTTATGAAGATACATGTGTTATTTAAAAAATAAATATATAATATTAAATAAATCAAGTTGTGTTAGTATAAATTTAAATTGGGGTTTTTAATAATATATTGAGTAACATACGAAAATATATATATACAAAAGATGATCACCAACCCCAAAGGTGGTCTCTTTTTAAATATAAAGCAAACTTAGTAAACCTCCGACTAATAAAGTGCTTCGTCTTACGCCAACCAGAAATAGCTCGCCACTTCAACCTTACCGTTGTTAAAAGATAAGGGAACCGCTGGTTCGGAAACAACTAATGTTAATCGAGAACCAATCTTGTCTAGGGAATCGGCGATCTCATTAGCTTCAATTTCACAATGAGCCGGTATCCATAAGACAAATGTTAGAACAAAAATGGTTGTTGAAATGTTTACAGTCCTTAACAAGTCTCGAAATAGTCAAGGGATTTTTCAATGAATTACAGCTTTACTTGCTTGTTAACAGCAAAACTCAAAGCCTCAAAAACACTATGAGTCAAAGCTATTAATTCCGCCTGAAAGACTATGCAGTGCGAACCCAGACAACCAAACGATGCACCAGAGCACTAGCCATCTGAAAAGAAGGCACAAGACTTCCATAAAGTTTTAAAAAATTGTTGCGAGGACGTCAAATCTATCGATCGATAAACCACCAAGAATACATTTTCGAAGCTGCACTCAGGCAATGGCCTAATATTTTAAAGTCCATTAAGTTTGATTAAAGAAGTCTTGGTACTGGACTGACCATCAAACAATGGAGCCGTATGAGAAGAATGGAAAAACCAACGATTTGTAAATAAATATTAACATTTTGGGGCTTTGGCTCCACGATGTCCCAAAAGCTGTGCACTGCCTAAAAATGGCAGTAGCTTTTTGAATTTTGTGATCAAGATGGTAATTCCATGATAGTTTACTATCCAAGAAAACAGCTAGATGTTTTACTTGGTCGGATTTAGTGATCATTCTTCCAAAAAATGAAGGGAACAGAGAAAACTTCAAAACAAGATCATCAGCATAACTTTGGACAATGAAGCTAGAATGCAGTAGTTTAACAAGTAGCTCGTCAATTACCACCAAGGCCACAGCAGATGAAAGAGCACTCCATCCTGTGGATTGCCTTCAGCAACCTTGACAAACGGATAAGCCATCAAAGCTCAGCCTCAACAATGCGAGACTTAAACATAGATTCGAAAAGCTCTCGCAATAATCAGGAAAGTACACACAAGAAACTCTTGCCAGCCTTCGGGATAAAAAGAAGTTTAGTCTTCATTCATAGGAAATTCATTTGGCTCAGAAGGAATAAAATCAGAACTGAAGTCGCAACCGGGGAAATGAATAGAAAAAAGTAACTCACCAACCTTCTAATTAGAAGATGTGGGCTGATCGTTCGGCAGAAGAAGCGCATTAAGTCTGCAAACATCATTGTTAGCCAAAGCTTTATTAAGTCTAGTTACAGTTAACAGGCTTAATGTCCGACATCCGGGTTTATCTGATGAACTAATTTAACTGTACGTTGGCCTCATCTTTATGGTTTGTTTTATTTGAGCTGATTGATTGATATCGCTGGAGGACTTTCTTCTGACCCGTGGGTTAGTTGCAGTTGCTTTTTCGTTGATTGCCGTTCTTTTGTCAAATATTATTGTAGAGGAAAACAATGGATTTGTTTGTTGCTTTCTTTGATTGTTTTACTACAAACCGTCGTTAAATAAAATTCTAGTTAAATCAAAAATGAAGACCCAAAACAGATTTTCAAAACTGGACCAAAAGATGACAAAAGAGTACATTGGGTCGTAGAAGTGTCCCCTAAAACGAGAAGTGCCCTTATTAGAAACATGCTTTTGAACACATGGCAAAGTCCCGACAGAAAAACTTGCACCAGCAAAAACTGAGCCTCCAAAATATATTTACTGTATGAAAGGAAATAAGGCTTTTGACCATTTCGTCCCAGCTTACAAAATGCAAAGCCTCTTAAACATCAAATTAGGCAATGTGCAGCTCGTGAGAATATTGATTTAATTTGTATGCAAAATAGGTGGGCTAGCAACATCAACACGCGTTGTGACCGGGAACAATCATAGTATAAAAGCAGCCATGACAGTCATAATTAATGAAATAGAAATTCTCAAGATTACGCAATATGGCGACACACACTGTTTAAGTGTTGGCGTGAGATCAGGACTAGGTAGTTTTTATCTCCATCTACATAAACTTGATAACAGTGTGAATGGCCTAAAAACCATCCAATTATCTTTACAAAACTATCATGATCCATGTTAAAGATAAAATACACGTTAGGAGGGTAGCAGAAGTTAGTAAAAAAGTCTTCTTCTGAATGAATTGCCACCACCGTAGAGCACTAGCAAGTGCTCAAAAGGGAATCCTACTCAGGATAACAAAGGCTTACAGAACGGTGTCAACCGATGCTGCTGCTGTCCTTGCTGGCGCTATTCCGATTCATATACACTTGGGTGCAAAAAATTCGCACATTCATAAATTTTCAACAAAATATCAAAAATATCAAAAAATCCAATGTTTGTTTAATTTTCTTGAATGCAGATTCAAAGTCTATTTCAACACCTATCCAGTGGTACCATTTTTGTACTTATACCGTGTCAACAAAGTAATTTTTGGGGTCAACATCTGAAGTACACTTTTTTTGTGAATTTATCAGCATGAAAATTAGTGGTAAAAATCTAATTAAAACATGGAAATCAGCAAAAAAACATTTTTATTAACAATAAGTGTTCCCTCCCCTAGCCCGAATGATAGCTTCCATTCGATGTTTCACCGATTTCACCAAAGTTTTCACCAAATCTTGAGGTATCACCTCCCATTCCTCTGCGATCGCCTGTTACAGCTACTGGAGACTCGTTGAAACAACATCTCTGGTGGCTCGAACCCTTTTTTCAGCTCGTCCCATAAATGTTCGATGGGATTGAGGTCCGGGCTTCGAGCTGGCCACTCCATAACAGGCAAATCCACCTCTTGAAGGTACTGGTAAACTATACCAGCCGTATATGGTCTCGTATTACCCTGCATTAACACGAAGTTTTCACCAATAAAACCGGCAAAAGGTACGACGTAGTCCTCGTTTACTTCCTCAATGTACCGTTGAGAAGTAAATCCTCTTGATCGACGGCCAGTATTCGCTCTAGAGTTGAACACAAGGTCTGTCTTCGCCTCCAATGACATGCCTCCTCAGAACATGCCTGATCCACCGCCATATGAGACTCGTTTTTCAATGTAACATTGTGGAAATCGCTTTCCTGGTCTTCTATACACTCTTCCTCGCCCATCGTTGCCATGTAAACACATCCTACACTCGTCAGAGAACATGACTGTTCTCCATTGTTCTTCTGTCCAATCCAAATGCTCTCGAGCGAACTGAAGGCGGGTTCGCCGGTGGGCTTGGGTCAACTTCGGCCCATTTTCTGTTCTGTGTTCAGTCAGATTATCTTCTTGAAGTTATCTTCTAACTGTCTGTAGAAACATCATTGTTGAAGACGTAAAGCAACGTGCTCTTTGTTTATTATTTCAGTTTACACTTCTCTAGTACTATGTTTACAATGTTGCTATACAGCATAATTATTATTCAGCGCTTTCAGCGTGACATCCCCCTTATTAATTTAAACAAATACACCGTGTGCGTTGTGGTGGTTTTATAATTCTTCCATACCTTGTTGTAACTGTATGCCGGGTGGCCTCACCGTTAGTTGATGTTGGAGAGTTATTCAACTGAGATTGCATCCTCGGCTGGATACTATTATTGCCTGTTATTCGAAATGTGCCCTTGTGATCTGGTATGCTTGAAGTGTTTGGACTGCTATCTACGGCTAACTTGCGTTCCTGTTTAATTTCTGCTTTCGTTTTATGAATGTGAATAGTGTTGCGACGATATGATTTTCCGTTGTTGGCACGAATATTATATGAACGCGGATAATCCGTAGAGCTTTCAACTGTTGCTCCGATCCATTTACGGTGACCAACCTGTACACGAACTTTTTCTCCAGATCTAAATTCTTTAGAAACTTTTGTTTTCTGGTCAGCATAAACTTTTTGATTTTTTCGAATTCTTGTCAACTCTTCTTTAACGTCATACTCAACAATTTTCGGTGTTAATTTTGTTACGGAAACCGGTAACATTGATCTGGTATTTCCACTCAACAAACGTTGATTAGGCGAACCTAATTCGTTGTTTCTCGGTGCGTTGCGATAATTTAACAACGCCAAATGTATGTCTGAGCTATCCTTAGCACATTTTTTCAACATATTTTTCGCTATCTGCTCACTTAATCCGTTTGATCTTGGATAATATGTGCGATGATTTATCGACCAGTCTCTCACAAAATCTCTGAATTCTTTGCTGGCAAATTGGGGTCCATTATCACTTTCGATAGTGTCTGGTATACCGTGCACAGAGAACCAGGACTTGAGCTTCTTGATGACCTCACCAGTTGTGCTATGCTTCAATTTTTCAAAGTCGAAGAATCCGGAATAACTATCGGCCAGTAACAAATATTCTTGTTCCTGGAAATAGAAAATATCTACTCCTACTATTTCAAACGGTAGACTGGGAACTTCCTTTAGCATCAACGGTTCTTTAGGTTTTGATGGTTGCTTAGACTGGCAGATGTTACATTTGCGTATATATTCGACGATATCATTACTCATACCTTTCCAATAAACGTTTTCACGTGCCAATCTGAGACACTTTTGCTCACCGAAATGGCCAGAATGAATACTGCGTAATATGCGCGGTACTTGATCCTTTGGAATTATTACTTCTGTTCCTTTGAACAAAACTCCGCCATAGTAAGAGATTCTGTCCCGCAAATTTCAAAAATGCTTTACATTAGCAGGTACTTCTTTTTGGTTGTTTGGCCATCCGTTCAGTACCACTGAAATTAAGCTTTGAAGTTCTACATCTTCTTCCGTCGAAGAAATCATGTCTTTAAACGCTTTATTTGTCATGTTCAATACTATATGAACCTGTAACTCCTCTTCATCTGGATCTATGCTGTTCTTGCAATCCCGACTTAAAGTGTCTGCGATATAAAGACCCGTCCCTTTTTTATAATTTATGTTTGGTGAATAAGGCATGACGTCAAACAAGATTCGTTGCAATCTTTGTGGTGCCGTATGAATTGGCTTTCGGAAGATTATTTCCAAAGGTTTATGGTCAGACTCTATAGTCAGCCTCTTACCGTATATATCTCACAGGCATATCGTATAGCAGCCGCCTCCTTTTCTATCTGTGGATAGTTTAGCTGGGCAGGAGTCAACGCCTTTGATGCGTATGCGACTGCTCATTTTGCAGAAGTACAGAGCCCCAAAGCTTTTGCTGCTTGAATCTACTTGCAATGTGACCTCCGCTTTAGCGTCAAAAAACTTCAAAACAGGCGTTGTTGAAATTTTTTGCTTTAGCACTCGAAATGCCGCCTCCTGTTCCTCCGTCCACAAAAATTCTACATTCTTGTGCAACAGCGCTCGCAATGGCTGTGTTATACCGGACAGATTTTCAATGAATTTGCCCAAATATGTGGCCATTCCTAATATCCTTTGCAGTTCCTTTTTATTAGTAGGTTCCTTCAGATTATTGATTGCCTGAATTTTGTCCGGATCCGCAGATAGACCGTTTTCATTTAAACGATGTCCGAGGAATTTGATCTCAGTAGCCTCGAAAATGCATTTTTCTTTATTTAATTTTAGCCCCACATGATTCAACTTCCTCACAACGCGGTTTGTAATGTCCCTTAGCTTTTCCTTTGTCTCGGCGTAAATTAGTATATCGTCCATTGAAACTTCAGTGTTTTCAAACTCTTCCAGAATTTGACTCATTCGGTCTTGGAACATTTCCGGTGCTGAAGCCAAACCGAACGGTTACCGTTTGAACGAATATCGCCCCCAAGGTGTTGCCATAGTTAAATATTTTTCTGTTCTCTCTGAGACACGGATTTGCCAAAACCCCTTTTTGCAGTCTAATAGAGTGAAATACTTAGATTTTTGAATTCGAGTGGCAACGGGTGATATCTTCTAAGGATATTTTTGTTTACATGCGTCAAGTCAACGCAAACACGCACATAGTTTACCATTTCGCCTAACTACCACCATTGGAGATACTGCTGGTGTAGCTCCTTGAGTCTTGATTAAAACTCCAGCTTTAACTGCTTCCTCGATGTATTTCTTCGTTTCCTCCCGAAGTGTAATGGCCAATGTTCGCGCCGGAAAAATTTGAAATTTTGGATCGTCAATAAGATCTATGTCATACTCATAATCCTTTAGACATCCCAGACCCTCAAAAATGGCTCCTTCGATCTCCGAAACTCGTAACGATCAATTTCAATTTCTCGCATTCAGTTTTTCCTAATATTGGGCTGACATTTGCATCTACCACTATAAACTTCAGTTTACGGTTTTTATTTCGCACTATACAATCAATTAAACTATCCCCCACTACCTCGATTGGATGGTCTCCGAACGTTAGAATCCATTTTGTATGGTACTCATCGATTTTTACTCCAATTTTATCAACAATAGATTTGGGAAGCACGTTACACTTCGCTCCGGTGTCTAGCTTGAAATTAATGCTAATTGCATCATTTAGCTTGACAGCTTCGTAATAACTATTTTCGTTGTCTTTATTCGTAATGGAATTTACGCAAAAGCTTGATGATTCATTCTCTAACTCCGAATCGGTTGCGTCATCTCGAATAGATTTGTTTTCATCTCCAATGAGGTTAACTTTTTTCGAATAGCAAAACTTTGCGAAGTGGCCTTTATGTTTACATTTGTCACATGTTTTTTGATAAGCTGGACAAGATTTTCTGCCGTGAATTATGCCACAATGTATACAGTTCCACACTCGGCTTTTATTCACCTTCTCGCTCACTGCACTGTTTTTTGATGTATTTTCGGGTTTTGTGTTATTTTTATATTTCCTACACAATATATTATCTACTGTTTTTATTTGTGTATTATCGAATTTATTCAGTTGTTTGGTCGTTATTTCACTAACTCGACATATTTGTATGGCTTTAGCTAACGTCAGGTCTTCTATTTCTAAAAGTTTTTCGCGCACAGCACCATATTAGTAATTCCTACGACTATTTTATCACGAACCAAATCATCGTTGATATCTTTAAAATCACAATACTTTGCTTTTAACTGGATTTTAGTTAAAAATTCGTCGAAAGATGTTTCATCTTGAACCATTTTGTTAAACTCATAGCGTTCAAATGTTATGTTTAATTTTGGCTCGAAATATTCGTTAAATTTAGCTTGAATTTTAACTAAATTTTTGCTGTCGTCTTTTGTTAAATTGAACGAATTAAATATATTTACTGCATCAATTCCCAGCGATGACATGAACGTAGCTACCTGAATAGATTCTTTTTTTTTATTCAGTTGCGCAGCCTCAGCAAACCATTTGTACTGCTGCATGAAACTTTTCCACATGATCGGCATCGGTCCATTTATACTTAAGAATTTCGGTGGTCTCAAAAAACTTGCACCGGCATTTGCGTTTTCTTCATCACCAGCCATCTTTATTTCGTTGTTAATAAAAGAAGGAGGAAATGTTACCGACGAGGGCTATGGAGCCCCCGACGACCGTTGGGGAGCTGGAGGACATGGTGGCTAGCGTTACTAGCGCATGCAACCGATCCTTTCGTGCTGCCTGCCCACTGGCTAAGCCTAGGGGTAGGCAAAAACCGGTATGGTGGTCCAGGGAACTGGGAACCTATCGAAAGGCTTGTAGGATAGCCTTTAATAGAGCCAAAAATACAAGGGAGGCTCAGGATTGGGACTCCTATAAGGAGAAACTCGGAATTTATAAGAAAGAATTAAGAAAGGCGCAAAGGA
The DNA here is from genome assembly GCA_958295665.1 of Tipula vernalis. Taxonomy (NCBI): domain Eukaryota; kingdom Metazoa; phylum Arthropoda; class Insecta; order Diptera; family Tipulidae; genus Tipula; species Tipula vernalis. The sequence continues at coordinate 10,679,939 of OY282559.1, read as the reverse complement.
GGTCTTGGAGAATCTTCTGTGATAATATGGAAGAGGTATCCGAAACCTCCCGCCTTTGGAAGATTCTTTCCAAAAGTACATCTAGTCCCAGTTTTTTGATAAAACCGGACGGATCTTGGACAGCTTCTAGTGGAGCATCTCTGGAGCTTCTCTTCGAGACACACTTCCCAGGGAGCTTTGAAGACCTGTTGGTGCGTAGCAATCATCAGGAATCACTGTCAGTAACCACAGAGGATATCGTAACCAGAAAACGGATCCTATGGGCACTGAGGGGTTTTAAACCATTTAAATCGGCTGGTCCGGATCAAATTATACCAGCGGAACTTCAAAACAACTCAGTAATTATTCTTCCTTACCTGGAAGCTATATTCAAAGGGTGTTTGAAGCTGGGCTATATTCCTAGGTACTGGACGGAGGTCAATGTGGTGTTCATATCGAAAGCGGGGAAAAGCTCACATGTCTATCCTAAGGACCTAATACCAATAACTCTATCATCCTTTCTTTTGAAAACCTTGGAAAGGCTGCTGGATGTATACATCAGAGATAAAATAGGTGCCAGGAAGTGGGCATCGTCTCAGCATGCGTACACAAAGGGTAGATCTGTGGACACGGCTCTGCACGCCTTGGTGTCTACGATTGAGAAATCGATTAATTCGAAGGAATTCTGTTTGGTGGCCTTCCTGGATATAGAAGGCGCCTTTAATAATGTGAAAGCGGAGGCAATCAAGGAGGGATTGTCATTTTTGGAGGTGGACGTTCCTCTGATAGGGTTAATCAATTATATGCTGGGAAGCAGGATTGTTAGCTCGAAGTTGGGGGACTCCACCTTTAAGAGGCGAGTAACTAGGGGAACTCCGCAGGGGGGGGGGTCTGTCCCCTCTTCTCTGGAACATAGTGGTAAACGGGTTACTACTTGAATTGGAGAGAGAGGGTATTGGAGTTATCGCGTTCGCAGATGACGTAGCTTTAGCTGTTACCGGGAAATTCCTGGGCACGATTGTAGACGTAATGCAGAATGTGCCTACCATCGTTACGAAATGGGCTGGCAAATGTGGACTTGGTATTAACCCGTCCAAGACAGAGCTGGTACTCTTCACTAAGAAATACAAAATCCCGGTAGTTGTCCCTCCTACCTTAAATGGCACGAGACTTGCTTTTACTGATAGAGCTAGATATCTGGGCATTATCTTGGACAGTAAGCTTAGTTGGAAGCCCAACATGTTGGAGAGAATAAACAAAGCTACTATTGCTTTGTACTCCTGTAGAAACGCCATTGGTCATAGATGGGGTCTGAAGCCGGAGCTGGTACACTGGCTCTACACCGCCGTAGTGAGACCTGTACTCATGTACGGGGTGGGTGTTTGGTGGCCAGCTCTGGACAAGGTAACTTACAAAAGTAAGATTGAGAGAGTGCAAAGAACGGCCTGTATGCTTGTTAGCGGGGCATTGAGGTCGACACCGACAAGTGCCTTAGAGGTTATGTTGCACCTTCTTCCGGTCGACATTTTTGGCAAACAGATGGCGGCAAATACGGCTGTATGACTTGCAGCCGTCTCTCAGTGGAGGTGTCTTAGTATAGGACACTCTACTATCGTCAGATCGTGTAAGGATGAGCTGGCGAATCTTGACTACATTAAACCTACTCTACGCTTCGAGAAGCGATTTCGGACCTCCTTCCCTTCAAGGGAGTCCTGGAGGGATGGACCGTTATCGGAAACCGAAGCGTTGCAATTCTTCACAGATGGCTCCAAGCTAGACGGCAAAGTAGGAACTGGAGTATTCTGTGACAAATTAAATGTAAATATTTCTATTCGTCTCCCTGATTACTGCAGCGTGTACCAAGCTGAAGTCGTAGCGATTGAGGAGGTCATGACGTGGTTGAAGCATAATGTGTTATCCTCAGACGATATCACAATCTATGTGGACAGTCAAGCGGCGATCCGGTCGTTAGAATCGGTGTCTTTGGCGTCACGGGTGGCGTTGAGTTGTCACTCATCTCTAAATGAGATGGGTGAGCATTTCAACATCCAGGTAGTCTGGGTCCCAGGTCACTCGGGCGTCATGGGGAACTGCAGGGCAGATGAACTTGCTAGGCATGGTACGACTCTCCAGCTGCAACCGGAAAGGGCAAGTCTGGGGAGGCCTATCACAGCGCTGAGACAAGCACTTGGGAAGCAGGCGCTATCCTCAGCGGGGGAAAGGTGGTCTAACGCCCTCACCTGTAGAGTTGCAAGACAAGTTTGGCCAAAGCTGGACTTGGGGCGCACTAGGGCATTAATATCCTTACGAAGACGTGAATTAAGAACGGTCGTAGGAATTCTCACGGGACACTGCCTTTTTGGAGAACATGCAAGAAGGCTGGGTCTGGAGGCTAATGACTTCTGCAGAAGCTGCTTGGACGAAGAGGAGGAAGAGACGTTGGTCCACTTCCTTTGCTCGTGTCCAGCATTGGCTCTCAGAAGGCACAAACACTTAGGTAAGTTCAGGATGGACTGCCTCTCGGATCTCGAAAACATTAAAGTGCGGGACGTCTTACGCTACATAAGTAGCTCGAAATGGTTCCAATAGGGGTAAAAGGGGATACATCCCGTGGTATCACAATGGACCGTCACCGGTCTAAGTGTGCGTAAGCAGCCACTCCAACCTAACCTAGCCTAATAAAAGAAACGTGTTTCGCTTTTTTTTTTTTTCGATTATATAGAATGTTGGTTTTCGTGAGAAACTTTGTATAAAAACTTGAAAATGACGATATTATCAGTTTATTTTTATATTTTGCACTATTAAAATTTTCGATGATTTCCGATTAATTTTTTATTTATTTTAGACTTCTGACACCATGTAGAAACATCATTGTTGAAGACGTAAAGCAAAGTGCTCTTTGTTTATTATTTCAGTTTACACTTCTCTAGTACTATGTTTACAATGTTGCTATACAGCACAATTATTATTCAGCGCTTTCAGCATGACACTGTCCACCGACTGAATTCGGATTCATGAATTTCTTAGAGCCGCTGTCCCAGTTGAACCGCATTCAAACGACAATTTCGCAACGAAATAGTAACAAGAAAGCGGTCATCGCGCTGTGTTGTAGCACGAGGTCGGCCAGTTCCTTGTCGCCGTCTGAAGCCGCATTTATGGGACGAGGTGAAAAAATGGGTTCGAGCCAGAGATGTTGTTTCAACGAGCCTCCAGGAGCTGCAACAAGCGATCACTGAGGAATGTGAGGCGATACCTCTAAATTTGGTGAAAACTTTGGTGAAATCGATGAAACATCGAATGGAAGCTGTCATTCGGGCTAGGGGAGGGAACACTTATTGTTAATAAAACTGTTTTTTTGCTGAATTCCATGTTTTAATTCGATTTTTACCACTAATTTTCATGCTGATAAATTCACAAAAAAAGTGTACTTCAGATGTTGACCCCAAAAATTACTTTGTTGATACGGTATAAGTACAAAAATGGTACCACTGGATAGGTGTTGAAATCTGAAATCTGACTTTGAATCTGCATTCAAGAAAATTAAACAAACATTGGATTTTTTGATATTTTTGAAATTTTGTTGAAAATTTATGAATGTGCGAATTTTTTGCACCCAAGTGTAGTATTAGAAGAAAGGCTGAAATGACAATTTACAAGAAGCTACATTTAGATTTACAGGGGCATAACTAAGAAATATTGATGGCTATCGTTTTGTATTAGAAAATATAGGAAGAAAAGGAGAATAATATTAAAATTTACTATTGCTTTCCTTTTCCTTTCTGTGCCTTCTAATACAAAACGATATTGCATAATAAGGCCTCTGGTTCTCTTTCGCTAGCAGCTTAAGGGTTTAACAATCCATTCTTTCAATTTTTTTAGATTGCGGTAAATCACTTCTAAATCATTTTTTATTTCAATATTTCTTTTTTCGTTGAGATATTTGTTGTAATTGTAATTGGTATATCCGGCAATCGTAATATAGTTTTATCTCTTGTATTTAAAACACAGTTTAAAGATACTTTTATTCTTATTTTATTTACAGCGCTTTATTTACTTTCTTATTTCGACAGGCTGCAAGTTGTACATGTGTTATTCTTATGCTACCTTCTTTGACAGTCCTTTTCTCTACACTACTAAAACCCTACATACATTTCATATTTTATGTGAAGTCAAAGTCATGTAAACGCACAGTTTATATCAACTCTTCCCCTCCAACAAAAAAAATAAAAACAAAAAAAAATTCATGATTCATTTAAGTTTCACATTAAAAGTTTAAATGCTACAAAATCTAAATGCTTAATTTTAGTTTTACAAATCCAATCTTTCAACTGGTTTTCTAATCCTGGTGGATCTTCTTACAATCCTATTTTTATTACGTAATTTATCTTCAACGGTATGACTTTCAATAACTGTATCTGCAACAATATTTGCTTCCGTTTCGTTCTCTGAACTACAAAAAACATTTTCCCTACCGACTGAAGATCTGTCACATCGGCCCTGCATCTGGTCTGGGCAAGCACTAGTGTTTTTGCCCTGTGTCCCTGACGTTTGTAATTTTATGTCGTCATTAATCGAATCATCACTGTCTGATGGAACATTCAAATTCAACTCTAGATCAGTGGTATGAGATTCAATTTCTCTGATTTGATCTACATGTCTCTTCCATATACGATTGTCATCAAGAACAACAAGGTAATGTAATTCGCCCATTTTTTTTACAAATGTAACCAAATCTCCACTTGATTTGTCTGGACAAATATTCCCGAGCCGCAACTCGTGCACCAATTTTAAAATGTCGTACTTTTCCCGATAAACTATTATTTTGTGAATTTTTTCCAGATGGCAACATTAAATCCATAGGCGATCTAATCTCCCTATTAAACATCATCATTGCAGGAGTTTTCCCAGTGGATGGATGAATTGTCTTTCTATAGGTCAACAAAATATTTGCTAAATGGAAATGTATTTCCTCGCGATCGCAGTCTAATGCTTTTAATTTTTCCTTTATCGTACGTACGTATCGTTCCGCTTGTCCGTTGGTTGCTGGGTGATATAGAGCGCCCATTTTATGAACTATTCCATTCATTTTTAGAAAAATGTTGAAATCACCGCCTGTAAACTGACTTCCGTGGTCTGTCACTAGAACGGATGGTATGCCAAAACACGAAAATATAGAACGACACACTTTAATTGTTTTCTCCGAAGTCAAATTTCGTAGTATATGAACTTCTGGCCATTTTGTATAAGCATCTACCAGTACAAAAAAGTATATACCCATGAAAGGACCAGCAAAATCTGCATGAGCTCTTTGGAAAGGCTTAGTTGCAGTTTCCCAGCAATGCAAAGGCACTTTAACTGGATTTGCCTGTACGATATGACATTTCGAGCAATTCTTTGCCAATACTTCTATATCTTTGTCCATTCCTTCCCACCAGCAATAACTTCTAGCAAGGGATTTCATACGGCTTATCCCGAAATGAGTAGAATGTAACTCGTCGAGAACAATTTTCCGTAATTGCAAAGGAATAAAAACTTTCATTCCCCGCATCAAACAATCTTCTTGAAGGGAAAATTCAATTTGGTCGATTCTAAATCGATTATTAGATGGAACTTGTCTTCCTGTTCTCAGGCCATGTATTAATGTGGACAACGATTTATCCTTCATTGTAACCTCGGACAAATCTTGAACGCGTAATGGTAAGGTCTCTATTAGATTTATTCCCAACACATCAACGCCCTCGTACTGAAAATCTGGTATATTTTTGACCGGCAATCTAGACATGGTATCCACATTCCCGTGCTAGTAATCACATGTTTCTGAAATAAAGTTTAGTTTTGTAAAAGGGTTGCTTAGAAATAAAAACAATTATTTAGAAAGATAGATCACGGTTTCGTTTGTTATTTATATATTCGGTGAACTGGTTTGCTAACAACAGGTTATGGGCCCAGTAACGATGACTGAAGAAGAAAAATCGAGTTTACCAGTGTTTAGCGGAAGTGATTTCTCAAGTTGGAAATTTCGTGTTGAGTTGCTGTTCGAGGAAAAAGATTTGTTAAAATATCTTACTGATGCACCTAGTACAAATCAAAAAGATGAAGAAATGTGGAAAAAAGGAAATGCCAAAGCAAAATCATTGCTGGTTAAATGTATCGCAAATTCACATTTGGAGTATGTGAGAAATGAGGTTATGGCATATTTGATGTGGGATGTATTGAATAGTGCGTTTCAACGAAAAGGGGTAATAAGTCAACTTTACCTCCGTAGAAAAATGTTGTCAATGAAATTCGACGAAAATGATTCAATGGAAAGACATTTTGTGTTTTTTGACGGAATCATACGCGAATTTAAATCAGCTGGTGCGCAGTTGGATGAGTCAGATGTTGTGTGTCATTTATTGCTGACACTGCCTGAAACATTTGATAATGTGGTTACTGCTCTAGAAACAATCGACAGCGAAAATTTGAAATTATATAAAGTCAAAGCAAGATTGCTGGATGAAGATGTCAAAAGAAAAAATCGTGTCGTTAATCAAATTAATGAAGAAAGTGCAGCATCATCAAATGCATTCATAAGCAGTAAGTCTAAAGCTAGATTTAAATTTCGATGTTACTCATGTGGTCGTGTGGGACATAAGTCAACAGACTGTCCGTCAAAATCTTCGTCTGGATCTGGATCTGAATCCAATAATAGAAAAGCTCTGCTAGCAGGTGAACAACCGGAAGACGTCGATAAAATCGATGGTTCTGTAGTATTTATGGCGAGTGACAAAGATGATCCAAACTTAAACGATGAAGCAGAGAGTTCTTTAAGCAAATGGTATGTAGATTCAGGCGCAACTGATCACATGACCAATGATGAAAATTTATACACTACATCAACACCAATTGATGAATCAGTGCAAATAAGATTGGCTGGAAAAAATGTTGCAATTTCTCCAAAAAGAGTTGGAGATATAAGTGTCATCAGCGCTGTAGAAAACAGAGGAGTGCCATTTTTGTTTAAAGATGTTCTTTACGTGCCGGATCTCAGATTAAATTTGCTTTCAGTACGACGTTTAGCAGAGAACGGCGTTACTGTAACTTTTGCAAACCAACAAGTTGTTTTGAAAACTGCTGAAGGTGTCATTGCAAGTGGTACACAGCAGAATGGCTTGTATCAATTGACATTTAAGCTGAAATTAAATCAATCAAATGTTGCGACGTGTACCACAGATTTGTTGTGGCATCGAAGATTTGGACATCTAGGTATGCAAAGTGTGTTTAAATTGGCAAAGTTGCAAATGGTTACTGGCATGGATGTCATCTCAACACAAAAACTGAACGTTTGTGAAGGTTGTGTTATTGGAAAACAATGTCGAACACCATTTAATAAACGAGAAAAATTCGCAGTGAGACCTTTGCAACGAGTGTACACTGACGTTTGTGGTCCAATCACACCTAAATCATGGAATAAAGAAAAATATTTTGTCACATTTATCGATGACTATACACATTTTACTGTGGTTTATATGATGAAATCTAAAGATGAAGTTTTTAAAAAATTTGTGAACTAGCATTCAATGGCAACCGCGCAGTTTAATTTGAAATTATCGAAATTAAGATGTGACGGTGGTGGGGAATATATTTCAAATAAAATGAACAGCTACTGTCTAGATCAGGGCATTGTGATTGAGAAAACAATGGCATACACGCCGGAGCAAAATGGTACAGCCGAAAGAATGAACCGAACATTATTGGATATAGAGCCCGGTGTATGATTTTTGATAGTGGGTTTTCGAAAGACATGTGGAACGAAGCTGTGTTCTGTGCAACATATTTAATAAATCGGAGTCCAACATCAAAGGAAAATTTTGAAACTCCTGCTGAAAAATGGTATGGTGTAATTCCTAATGTAAACCATTTAAAAATTTTTGGAAGTGTAGCATACGTTCATATACCAAAAATTAAACGACAAAAAATCGATAAAAAGAGTGAAAAATGCTACTTTATTGGATATTGTAAAAATGGTTATCGATTATGGAATGAAAGAGAACAAAAAATCGTGTTGTCCCGTGATGTAATATTTGACGAAACAAAGATCTACAAACAAGATAATGAAAAACACTATAATGACGTGTGTTCAAGCACACTCTTGGATCCGGTGGTTGAAATAAATGGTATTGAAACTGAAGATGAAGTTGCTGTCATCGAAACCGTAAATAGTGAAGAAGAAGTATCTGAGATTTCATCAACTGGAAGAATTTCAACGAGAGAGAGACGTAAACCTGTTTGACATAATGATTATGAAATTGATCCTACTGTCATATTTGTCGAAGCTTTAATTAATGATGCACCTGGAAGTTACGAAGAAATATATGGGAGACATGTTGAACAATTTTGGAAAGACGCCGTAAATGACGAATTGAAATCTTTGGAGCGAAACAACACTTGGAATCTAGTAGCACCTCCCATTGATGCAAAAATTATATCATCAAAATGGGTGTTCAAAAAAAAAATATGATAGAGACGGTAACGTTGAAAGATATAAGGCCCGGCTTGTAGCTCATGGTTTTTTACAAAGAGAAGGTATGGATTATAATGAAACATATGCACCAGTGGCAAAGCTCACCACTATAAGATTGTTGCTGGCTATTGGAATACAAGGAAACTTTTCATTTCGTCATCTTGATGTTAAAACCGCTTTTCTTAATGGGAAATTGGAGGAAGTAATTTACATGGCTCCACCTTCTGGAAGTAATATAAATGATCGAGTGTGTAAACTAAATAAATCGTTGTACGGACTGAAACAATCGCCAAGGTGTTGGAATATTTGTTTTGACAATTATATTTTAAGCATTGGGATTTAAAAGATCAAATGCCGATTATTGTTTATATGTAAAAACTAAAGAAAATTATGTAACCTATTTGGTTCTCTACGTTGATGATTTAATGATATGTGGCAATGATGACGTGGAAATCGAAAATCTAAATAGTCAACTGGCAGAAAAATTCGAAATGACTGATTTGGGACCAATTAAGCATTTTATGGGTATGTCAATAACCGTTAATCAGAAAGCTGGTGAGATCGAGATAAATCAAACAACATTTGCGAAACGGATTCTTGATCGTTTTCCAATTGAAGTTGGTTTGATGTTAACACGTGATCATGAAGTTAAAAATTGTAATCGACCATATCGAGAATTAATAGGCAGCCTGATGTATTTGATGCTGGGCACTCGTCCAGATCTCTGTTATGCAGTGAGTTACTTTAGTCGTTTCCAAGATTGCTTTGAGGAGAAACATTGGACTAGTTTGAAACGAGTGTTACGATACCAGAAGGGGACTACAGATTTGTGCTTAGTGTGCAGGCGAAAACCAGATAGTGATATTTTAATCGGATTTGTTGAGGCAGATTGGGGAAGTGATAATTATGATCGAAAATCTGTAAGTGGATATCTGTTCAAAGTTTTCAACAATTTAGTATCCTGGTGCAGTAAAAAACAAAATTTGGTGTCATTGTCAACAACTGAAGCGGAATATGTTGCCCTAGCTCAAGCAACGTCTGAATCTATGTGGCTTAAGAAATTATTACGGGATCTGCAACAGAATATTTATAAACCAATTCCAATTTTTTAGGACAACCAAGGATGTTTAAAAATTGCAAAAAATCCAGAGAACAAAAGAACGAAGCATATAGATATTAAATATCACCATGTAAGAGACATGGTATGGAACAATGAAATTTGCCTGAACTATATATCTACAAAGAAACAAATAGCAGATATTTTAACGAAACCGTTACCAAGGAATATATTTGAAGAATTACGAAATGAGCTGTGCTTGGAACGAGGGAGAGTGTTGAAATAATCCGTCCCTGCGCTTGAGTTTTGTTTATCTGGCAACACCTTATGTTATATAAATATAATACCTTTATAGTTTATAAGATGTCACTTCAGTAGTAATCACATGTTTCTGAAATAAAGTTTAGTTTTGTAAAAGGGTTGCTTAGAAATAAAAATAATTATTTAGAAAGATAGATCACGGTGTCGTTTGTTATTTATATATTCGGTGAACTGGTTTGCTAACAACACTTTTCTCTACCCTACTAAAACCCTACATACATTTCATATTTTATGTGGCGTCAAAGTCATGTAAACGCAAAGTTTATATCAATATTTCACAGCTAAACTGAACATTGTGAAATGATGAAAGTTTGTTATAACTTGAATAGTCCATTGTGGCCGGTAAAATTGCTTGCTTGGAATACAATATAGTTTTTGGTAGCTTGTGGCTTCCAGTTCACTTATTGTTGGCATATGCGATAAAACATTATTCAACTTATCAGGCTGGTAATACTCAAGCAATAAATTATGTTGCTTTCTTTGCGACCTTTGACAACTGTTTCTGACACGATAATCGTGTACATTCTGATATTTATGCAAACAATTGAAGCATCTTAAGCAAATTCGCTGCATTCATATACAAATGGCGCGACATCTGATCCGTTAAAACTTGGTGAGAAATTGAACCTTTTAGACGAAAGAGATTTGGTCGAATAACTATAGTAGTCGGCGATATGTAGCTTGCGATCGCCGAAAAATTACACACTCTAATAACGTAAAATATACTAATTTTGCATATAGCTGTGTACAATTTAATCAAACAGTACATTAGGAATATATACAATTTGGATTGAAAATGCATAAGTATGTAGCATACATATGTACATATGGGAATGTACGTAAACAAAATAAACAAACACAGATAATTTTTCATATTTTTGTGTTTTATTTTTTATTTTATTTTTTTGTATGATCGACACGAAAATAAAATTCTTATACCCACAAAATTTTTGGTATAGATTATAGAAATTATTTTTCATTTAAGGTTCGATCTGTATAGTTGTAAATCTCAAATATTTAATAAAAACAATCAATAAATTCATAAAATTCGAAAAAATTAATTAAAATTGTTAAACATAAATAAATATCTAGTGATCGTGATTTAGTAATATTTATAGTTATTGTTTCGAATGTGATCGATTGAACTTATTTAAAATTGAAGTGAACTTGTCGTGTTGAAAAATTTGAGGCGATAATTAAAGTTTACAAATGACTTGTTGTTTTTAAATATATTTAGGTAAATATTTAAATTTTGTGTTGTTTTTTGATCGACTGATCTTTAAAAAAAAAAAAAAATATTTGTACGATCGTTGGTTAACAACGCTGCACGATATTATGTATAATGTGAAATTTGGAATACAAATGTTTTTGAATATAGCTTTCATCGATTATTATAAATATTTATTAGCGTAATAATAGCGGCTTCTCTAGTAAATAGGAAATAATTTCATACTTTGTACAGACTTTTATAGTCATCGCTTTTCCTATCATTCAACAATAAAGAGGAATTGACGATTTCATTGCCAAATGTGTACAAATTTTAATTTGTTGGCAGTCTTTATTAAAACGGAATAAAATCGTCTGACATTGATATTGTCATTTATTGAGTCTGTCCTAGAATGAACTTGATTTAATGTAAATAAAATATATTTTGCTACGTAAAATTTCATTTATTGGATTTACGAGTCTGGTGAAAAAAAAATTCACTTCAATAGCGACTCACTCAATAAGAAAAATAAAATTCTGAAAATATATTGTACAAAAAAATATTATCGTTTAATTGCGTTTAAGATAAAATTTTATATTTGCATTAGGTCAGTGGAACCCCCTCCAATATATAAATTTCGAAAGACATTAAATTTTTAAAATTTCATAATCACACAAAATTCCCAAAATTGAAGATGTATAGACAAGTCAAAACTGCAAATGATGATTTCATTATAAATTTTTTTTTCAAAATTCTTAATATTTCTTACTTTCTTCTGCAAAATATAAAGAGAGTGTAGGAAACATAAAAATTGTAGAAATCCAGATTTTAACGGATATTGTCATCTTAAGTATAGAGAAGAGTTCAGATTGACCATTTCTTGGCGCTCCTATATTAACTATTATTCTATTGGCTTTGTCCTTTATATATATCTTACTGCCATCGGTCTGTCCAGCATACGGCTTATTTCTATGTTTTTATGCTGACAATAACCTCATCGATATATTCCATCTATAAATCTCAGTGGAGATCTTCAGTTCTAATGTACCATGGGCCATTTACAATGTTCCACAGTAATTTATTTTGGAATGTCTGTATCATCTTGATGTTCGCGTTCTTGGTACAGTCCCAAAGCTGAATACCGTAGGTTCATACTAGTTTCAAAACTTGCCGGTACGGAAGCAATTTATTATGTATGGATAGTTTAGAATGTCTACCTATGAGCTAGTACTTACGGTACTCCCACTGAAATTTTCTTCAGGTCCGTATATTCTTCTTCGTATATTACACGGAAGTGCTGATTGGTTATGTACGGTCTACGAGTTTCATAATGTTGTTTAAATGCTTGTGCTACATCCAAAAAAACGCTTGAATATATCGAAGTACATTGTCTTGTAAGTGCTTGCTTTACGCTTACAGTTAGAGACAATTTTTTTTTTTTTTTTTTGGTAAATTCCCCGAAGTATAACACGTTTTAAACATGTTTTTACCATATTTTAAACACTTGCGCATTTAAAGTATACGCAAAAATCAATTAAAAGCAGAAAACATGTTTAAAAGACGCCAATAAAAGACGTTGGTTTTATTTGGAGTTTAATAAAAAAACTTGTTTTTTACCAATCCTTCTAAGTAGTCTTTCAAACAAACATTAAAAAGTTACAACATTTTAAATGAAATCCGCCAACGGAATTTTACCCTTAAGCCGGTCGTCGCATGAAATTTGTCGACGAGACAGAAAAAAAAAATTGGAGGTGTGACCAACAGACGACTTTCTTTTACGAAGAGCGAATTTTGAGAAATTTTTAGTTTTTTTTGATTTTTTGTAAACCTTATACCTTTTAAGATATTTGCAAAATAAATTTTCTGGACCAAGGGAGTGGCCAATTTCGGTTAGCGGAGGGACCTCCCAATTTATCAAAAAAGCTTAAATCTGAAATTTCAGTTCGATTGCTTAAACTATCTGGGCTGTATAGAGGATACAAGTTGACATACTGACTTTCGAAACCCACTTTTTCGGAATCAGGGGCCTCAAAATAGATAAATCTCAAAAATCTCAAGGTCCAAAATTTTCATGAATACTATACTTTATTTTACTTACGTAAAAGAAAGTAAAAATTAAAATTTTATTTTCGAGATCACACAATTTTAACTCTATTCGGCAAATTTTTCTACCATTGGCTTTATTTTTCCTTAGAGAGAGTAACATAGATTTACTCTTTGCCAAATTCTGCTTTTAAACCTCCCTAATAATATTGAAATAAAAAAACCCTGGTTAAATGACGTTTGAGAAAAGAGTGAAAATTTGTACCTCCTAAGGCGGGTAACACATCCCGGCTGTCCGTGATTATATATATATATACAATATATATGGTGTGTTCTCTGTCAAAATCGCCCCCCCTCCCGCTTTTCAATTTTCAAGATAAATAAACTTTTTGGGCAAGGAAAATATTTGAAAGAAACACGTAATTTTAACTCTGTTAATTACTCAAAAGTGTTTATGCACTCACTGATTACAAATCTTTTACTAGTCTTTTAAAATTCCAAGATGGCGGTTCAAAGATGGCCGCAAAAGCGGCAAATTTTTCGACATTCATGAAGATCGATAGAAACATGTTCTAGAATGTTTCCGGGGTCGCTGATCACGAATTTGAGGTCAGAATTTTAAAATTCAAGATGTCGGCCCCAAGATGGCGGATGGTAAAGGCCAAAAACAGTACTAATTTTTCGATATTCACAAAAATCAATAAAACATCATCTAGGGGTTTTCGAGGTCGCCGAACCGAATGAATTTAGGGTCACAATTTGAAAATTCAAGACATCGGATTTAAGATGGCCGCCATTAAGGGTCAATTTTTCAACATTCATGAAAATCGATAAATGCATGACCTAGGGCGTTTTTGCGAATTTGAGGTTAGAAGTTAAGAATTCTATCCTAAAAGTAACCAGATTTCCGATTAAAAGTGTTGAAAATCGTCGCTCTATAAGAAAGACCTTGGCCATTATTGATATAAAACCTCTAATTCTCCGAGAAAAAACGTTTGAACGGTTTATGTTCAAGGATGTTTGAAGCTATTTATTGGTGTGGTATCGCCGATCCTAGTATCGGTTTCAATTAATAGTCGTTGTTTTCTTTTTTTTTATTCTAGAAAGTATTTTAATCGATAGTCGAGATCTCGAAATTTATCCCCCACTCCCTTGGAGGGCAGATTATGGCTCACATGAATAAATAGCTTCAAACATTCTCGAACAAAAACCGTCCTAAGTTGGTCTCTTTTTTTCTCTGAATTGGATGGTTCGGGGATGAGCGATTTCCGCCGATCCTACAAACGTTTTTATTCAATAGTCAAGCTCTTTGAGTTCATCCCCGATTTTAATGAACGTCGTAAAACTGACCCTTTATGGCGGCCATCTTGAGTCCGCCATCTTGAATTTTCAAATTCTAACCCCAAATTCACGCTAGATCATGTTTTAATTGATGTTTATGAACGTCGACCAATTGGTCCTTTTTTCAGCCATATTCGACCCGCCATCTTGCGAATTTTAAAACTCTGACCTCAAATTCGTGATCAGCGACCTCGAAAACCTGTTAAATAGGCCATCTTAAATCCGCCATCTTGGAATTTTAGAAAACTATTAGAAGATTTGTAATCAGTGACTCCCAAATACACTTTTTAGTAAATTAACAGAGCCAAAATTATGTTTTTATAACAATCTTCCTTTAGATATTTTTTCCGGCATTGTTGGTCCAACCAATGTTAACGGAAATTTTAAGCCCAAAAAGATTTATTTATCTCAAAAATTAAAACGCGCAGCCTGCATATATCTAAATATACCTTTATGTATAAATATCAAAATTCAAAATTCTCAAATTGATCTGGACCTGCTGCTGCAAATTATTAGAACTAGGAAAAGAGAATAAATTTGCCTTCTATGGTCTCCTGTCCATTCTGCCATAAAAAAAATCAGGCACCAGACCGTTGTGCAAAGATCGGGCCAAACTACACCTTCCTTGGTCCCGAGCCTAGTATTGCTTATTCCAAGAGCCGCTTGGCCAATTGAGTTAGGAATTGGGAATAGAAATGTAAGAAATTACTTTGGCAGTGCTCCACTGTAATGATACGAGCCTAATACTCTTTATTTATAACGTTACACACCTGGGAGAGGCAACAAAGATGGTAAAAAAAATTAAAAATCGCTCACTTGGTACTTAAAAGGACATGTAGATTCTGTAACCTGGAGAAGGAGACATTCAAGCATTTATTTTTGACATGTGACAACATCATTCTCAGAAGATATAGATTTCTCAATGCATACACAATTCAGTGGCCTAACGCTCACCCGGCGTATATCATTTCACGCAAAAATCTTCCTAGGGATACACAATAGACCTTATTGGTCGCAGTTCATAGGGCTCTTTAGTTAACCCTGGCCCTGGAGTTGGGGTCCGATTTCTCGCCCCATTTTATTTTTCGAGATTTAAGAATTCTCATTTTTACTCAAAATTAATTTCTCAAAATCGGGCAATTCTCGTCGCTCGAGATTTCTTGAGAATTTTTGGAAAAATTTTCTCTAGCCAACAAATTATTGAAGTAACAAAATTCATAAATTTTGTATTGCAACCATACACCGATCTTGATTCGACTTTCATTCAATGACAGTGGTTCGTCTTACAAACCCAAAATAGGACAACTTATTGACTTTTTGAACCAACAATACAATACAACAATAGCGAACATTCAGCATAATTCTGAGAAATTTTTTGATTCGTTTGATCCGGGTCAGATCAAATGTCAAGAAATAATTAATATTGCCTCGTGTAAGAAATCTATAAAATATTACCCTTTAACCATGTGACGTCAATATATTGTGCAACATACAAAATGTTTATTCAACAATTTGAATTTTATTGCGCAATACATACTAACGAAACACAAATATGTATATTACGGAATATATGTACACCACAATGGCCAATATTATTGCGCATTGATATTGATTGTGTAATGGGATTTTTAGAATAATAAACTTGTTGATAATAGCTGCATTTCTTGACTGATACGGGTGAAATCATGTTTCAATCAATAACACGGAAATGCTTACAATTATCCGCAAAATTTTGATACAAATTCTTGTTGTTTATTCGTTATAAGGTGGGCATTGTGTAGTTTTGTTTATACGTGTCCTATTCGCGCGCCACATTTCGTAAACTAACTGAGAATGATTCATCATATTTTTTCTTTGTCGGTTTGAGATAACCTTTGAGTTTTTTCGTTATCTCCTCATAACATTTTTTGAGGTGATTACACCACAAAGGAATATTCTGTGCTAGTTAACAGGCTCTCTGCTGGTGTAGCACCGGTATGCCATAATGGGAACCTCGCGCAGCAGCCGGCCAATCTACACTGGTTAGCACTCATATGTTGTGTATTCAAATGTTCAGTGTTTCGATTTTTGTCCGAACACAGTTTAGAAATTCCTGTTTTGGCGCTTGCGGGATTTCAGAAGAATTCAGGTAAAATTAAATCAAATTCAAGAATCAAGATTCAAGATTTTTACCGAGTACATACAATTTATTAAAATAGAGAAATAAGGTTAAGTCCAACTATCAAGTCTATACCACATTGATAAGTGCTGTTCTCTTTTGGGAAACGTGATTTATATTCAATTTAAATTATATTCCAAAAGATGGCGGGACTTGCGGAAAAATATTTGTTTTCTGAATATTTTGCATTATACGCGTATGTTCAATAGAGATAACGTGCTGCCATCTTTTGTAAAACATCACGCAATTTAATAGTAGTGACAACTAGTGGTAAAAATGTTTATCATAAATACCACATTAATTAGTGCTGAGGTATTAAATGACTATTCTACAATTTTAATATTCCAGATTATTTGCATCTTCGAGTTTTTCGGTCTTATTCGAATTTTTTAGACTTCAAGAATTTATTGGTTTTCTCATGTTATTTAACTTGCTTGGCTTGAAAAGTTTAACGTTGTTTTCTACTGAGTTGCATATAGGAACAGTTTATTCCACAGTTTTAGACTTTTTATCATCTGAACTAATGAGCAATTTAATTCTGACTTAACTTACTAACTTATATTCATATATGGCTTCTTCCCATTGGTGTTTCACGGTGTCTGGTAAGTTGAAGTAAATGACATCGTTGTAGTGGGTTTTAGATCAGCACAATGCTGTTTACTCAATAATACTAGCTCAAAAGGTTTGGTTCTTTTAAGTCTGCGTGTACTAAATTCGTGTTGTTTAAGAGCCTTAATGTTCACATGTTGCGGAAGCCTTTCTTCAAGTCTCTGCGCATTTTCCTAAATTTCATTTAAAACGAGTTCACTTTATGGTCCCTATGGAGGTTAATTTAGTGTTCCTGACATACCGCAAGGTGCATCAACGATGTTCCTTAATACCTTATTCTGAAATATTTGGATAATATTTGCATTGCTTTGTTTGGTACAACCCCAAATCTGAATACCATAAGGTTAAATCTGTTTGAATATTTGCTTATAAAATTTTAAAAGCTTGTTCTATGTTAATAAAGAAGAGTTCCTTCCCATTAAATCTTAGTTCTTCACTTTTCTTCTTGATGTATACTTTCCACCGTAGTTTAGCATCCAGCGTCATGCCGAGATACTTAGCGCCGTACTATTTCTCGATTTATGGTAATCGATAAAGTTGATGTGAACTAAATGACCATGAAAATTCGTTGAATCTCACTATAGATAATGCGGCGATTTGCAACAGCTTTTTGCAAATTTTGCCAAACTTAGGACATTTATATTCGGCCATATTCCAGAAAATCATCGCATCCTGATTTTTGTTTTGGAAAAGCATGCTAAAAAATCCATTTTTTTGTCTTAAACTAGTCCATGTCTGAAATTCATTCTACAGATAAACTGCCAATGATAAATTCGACTACTGTTGTTCTCTCGTCATTCTCTAAAAGGGCATCCTCGAATGCAGGATGAAAGAAATAAGTAGAAAGTGCGTAATTCTTCACGAAAGTCGGCATACTTTGGATTGCGCTGTAATAGCGACATACTGGATTGAAAACGATGATGTCTTTTTGTATGTTTCCCTTAGATCGGTCATCAAAAAGTAACAGTTTAACATTCTGCGAACAATTTTCTACCTTCTTTAAGCCGAATAAGTAGTTCCAAATCTTTGATAGCGTCTTTTGCTAGAAGATTACCTTTATGGCTATTACAAGTTGAATGCCATAGTGCCCTTCGTCGACCCATATTCACCAACATAGAAGTATTGTCAGAAACAATGGCTACAAGTGGCACTGTATTGGCGAACGCCTCACCTATCCCGGGCGTTCGGTCTTGTCACAAGCTTTTAAAAACGCTAGCTCTCCATTTGCTGTATGTAGAATTCTAATTACGGTTTTGGTGTTGTTCGACACATTTTTCCACCCGTCGATTAACAATACAGATTCTGGTTCTATGCTCTTCGATATTCTTAATAAAATTTTTGATGAACTCGATCCGAAATCCCATCTTGTTTCCTAAGGTATGCTATGCATAAATTTTCTAATTAAAGGCACAAAATTGCACAATCCAAATGGTGCGAAATATATATAGAAAACTTGGGTTTTCTAAAATTTCTGGTGTGACGTACACATGTCATTATCTAAACACAATTTTTAATAACTAACCAATTTCAACAATCTGTTTATTTGTAACGTTTATTTTTGCAAAGCACTTATCACAACTCAATCACAAATAAAGATAACACTTTACAGCAATAGCCGCATTTCTTGACGTTTGATCCGATCCAGATCGGATCGTGTCTCATGAAACGAAACCAAAATGCTTAAAACAACGTCTCGTTTCGTTTTAAATCTGCCTCTTGCCCCTGAGAGGTCGTATTATTTCGTTTTCTTTTTTCTCTGACTTTTAACTCTTATCCACTCAGTTTCTTGAGCTAGTTCATCTTCATCCATATGGTCCTCTTGTTGAGTTGTATTCTGATTAGGAGTAAAGCAGATGTCCTCCGTTAGCTTAAGAGCTATAACTTCGTTTGCCAGAGTCTTCATATGCTCCTGCTAGCCCCAGTGAAGGGACTACCGTCTCTTATTGAGGTTCGCACTACTGTCTGACTCAATCAATTGAGTTTGTTCAGAATCTATGAGGCATACCTCCGAAGAGAGTGGATGTACCTGAGTATCAGGTGTACCACCTGGGGTATTAGTTTCTAGACGCACCCAATACCACTCGTCATCTGGTGGTCGATTTTAAAACTAGAGCCAAATTTGACAATTTTCCTAGGGATGGTCTTAATTTTTGTCATCTTTGCGAGTAAGTGGACCTTCTAGTTGATTTTTGAGACTGTTCAAGCGGGAAGTTGCGTTTGATGCGAGAGACAAGTATACACTTAAGTTTCAGCAATCAAGAGTCGAAGCGTAAGAAAAGTGTACTTTATTTACGAAATATGCTTGGCTGATTTAACTTGATCGGAATTTGTTTGATTACCTGCTGCCTATTATTACAAAACACTAGCTTAAATTACATTTCTGATTGGATATTTAGTAGTATAGTTTGTATTTCCTTGAAATAATCACGTTTTCA
Source organism: Tipula vernalis (assembly GCA_958295665.1). Classification (NCBI taxonomy): domain Eukaryota; kingdom Metazoa; phylum Arthropoda; class Insecta; order Diptera; family Tipulidae; genus Tipula; species Tipula vernalis. The sequence continues at coordinate 10,660,286 of OY282559.1, read as the reverse complement.
AAAATAGTTTCGTTTTAAAATTTCGATTATTTTGGATACGTGACAGGGAGCTTTGGTTGTACTTTTTATTTCTTTTTGATAAAATATAGGTCAGTCACGTTAAATAATAAATGCGTAATAAATTTGATAAAATCGTTCACGGATTCCTGCTATCTCGATCTTAAGTTGTTCTATTGTATGTGTCATTCATCATCTAATAAATAACGATGATTATTTTTTCCATGACCCAAGTATTTTCAACATTTTACAATAGAGTCAATTAAATAAAATTAGTAATAAAATTGGTAAAATGAGTTCATTGTTGATTTGAATAACCCACAATAAATTAAACTATACACACTTACACTAGTTTCTAAGCCGCAACATTATTTTATTGTCTCGTTTTGGTATATCATTCAGCTTGGTAATTGCACGCGACAAAACTTATCTCTGATTATTTTTTTATCAGGTTAAGACCAAACAAAATTTAAAAACAATATAATTAGTGAAAAAAAAAATCAAAACAATTTCCAATCTAATAACATGAAAACATTTCTTTCTTTTTCAGCTAAGATTATAACATATCTGAGTTGACGACAAACCAAATTAAAAAATTCTGTAGACAATTTGCGCATTCAAGTTGTTTTTCGACAAAATTAAAAAAACAAAAAAAACAGGTTATCAAATTATAAGCGATAACAAAAACGAGTGTGCTAAAAATAAATTAAGAACCAAAAATGGATAGTATTAGAAACTTGTTTGGCAATCGTATGACATCAGAAAAGACCAGCCCCCAAAATAATGAAAGTTACGATGAAGAGAACCATGTTAAAACAAATCCAAATTATGTATACAACCGAAATCGTACGATAAGCGAGACAAGTAGCTGTTCAGTGAATTCGGCAACAGATTCGGCTGAACCGCATCCCCAAAATACTAATACAAAAACTTGTAATAAAGACAGTGAATCATATTTCTGGATTATGTAAGTATATAAACGCATCTTTAATTTTTTTTTTTTTTTCTCTGTAGAATTCTATTAGACATTGACAAAAGTTTAGCGTCTCATCATTTGTGATTAAATTGAATGCAATTTATTTGCACATTGAAGTATTTTTAGTTAACCTTTGATTTGTTTTGGAATTATAATGCATACTAAATCATACGGTCGTATAGATAACAGGGTATCAATAAAAATAATATTGAGAATAATGGTAATTCCGAGTATAAAATATAGTTGTTTTGTACATAGCCAAAATATATAAATACGTTAAACCATTTGTACAAATATCAGTTACAGTAAATAGAGATTATTTGCTTGGTAACCATATTTCTTTCTGAATACAAATTTCTTAGTTGTTTATATGTACTTAATTTAGCCATGATAATTGATAGATGTTTCATTAATAATATCCCTTGAATTTTATGACATGATTACCTTAAGAATGAGTTTCCTAATACGGAAAATGTAATCATTTGTATAGTGGCACATAAAATGTAGTTTGCGACAAGAGGCAAGACAAATAATTATGATACCCAAATATTTGAACCAAATATTGTTAGCTCTTATATTTGTCATATTTACAACAATTGCCCTAAATAATACCGTACAAATTTTCAAAGATAAGATGTCAAAATTTGTTATTCAATTTCGACCGGTTTTAATAATAAAATTACATTTTGAAAGCGTATTAGACAAAATATTTGTTTACCAGCTTTTTATTCACGGAGTAAATGGATGTAAGAATACAAAAGCAAATGCGACCTCCAAATAAAAATTAACTATGCAGCTAATCGCCCCTTTTAAAATCAAGCAACTTTTGTTTGAAATATTTTTTTAATGACCTCGATTATTATACCTAAGTTCTCTCCCACACCAATAAAAGAAAGTTATTTAAGTAAAACAAATTAATCGAGATATATCAATCGGAGGTTTATTGACAAACCGACAAACGGAAAGCTACAGTTGGTTTCGAAATAATCATAAAAAAGGCAAAGGTTAAATGATCACCAAGCAAGAAGAAATCTTAGAAAATATTGAAATATGTATGTACCTCGGTTGTACTACAGCAAAAACAGGTGGTGGCATTAACAAAGCGAAACGTATTCAACAAGTCTGTAAAGGCGTCAAATATGGTTTTTGGATGGCTTGAGAATGGAGTTTTGTCAAGAAATAAGAAGCTACGAATGTTCAACGCATGTGTCAAATCAGCACTGTACTATGTGGATGTTGGAGATGATAGGCAATGATTACAAGAAGACTAAAAATTTGTCAATAAATCCCTAAGTCATTCAAATTTTTGCTAGTTATTACAATCTCCATACCATATTGCGAACAAATTAGCAATTTTGCTAGCTAAAAGCAAGTTTTCACATTCTCAACTAGTTTTGCTAGTCACTAGCAATTAAAATAGTATAAAATCTTGTTATCATATTTTTGAGACAGTAAATCAAATATTAATGTATTTATCTTAGGTGTTCAATGACCCACTACCAACTTGTACTGGTTAGGTTGGTAGTTGATACATAACCAGTTTTAAAGCAATGAGTTCAACGCGAAAAGGAAACAATACCCCAGGTGGTAAACCAACTACCCAGTTGGCTAATCCACCCTCTTACGAGGCTGGCTCAATGGATTCTGGGGTGAGCCAATCATTGCTAAACCCATTCGAAAGAAGTTCAATGTTGTTAAGATCACTAAACAATCATACTAACTCTGCAAATCAGCAGAAAGACGAAAACGCTGAACTCTGTCGAAAACTCAGTGAAGTAGAGGTACTTTTAACCCAATTAAGAAGCGAAATTGAAAAGCTGAAAAAAGAAAATGAAGAATTGAAGAAGCCCAAACCAATGGAGATTTCTGAAAACCCGCTAACTTTTTATAATGAAACAAGTACTCATACTAGTTATAACAATGAGTTCCATACTGATGAAGAGGATCTCATGAGAGAAACAGATTGGGTACTGAAAAGGAAGAAAAGACCTACCAAAAAACGAAAAGCAGAATTCTCGCCTGAAGTTGGAGATCATTCGCAAGCTAATGTATTAGTAACTGGTGATACTAATACCAAACCAACTCACCAGCAACAGCAACAAAAGGTTGTACCGAAAGAAAAGGCTCCTCCGCCAATTAATGTAATCGGCATAACAGAATTTGCAAGTATACAATCTATAATGAAATCAGTGACAGCTAAGGAATATAGAGTAGTGTCACTAAACAATAACGTGTGGAAAATCAATACACCAGATTCCGACACATATAGAGCTCTAGCAACAAAGCTCAATGCGGAAGGTAAAGAATGGTTCACATACGAAGATAAAAACGAACGCGCAATTAAAGTTATGGCCAGAGGCCTTCATCCAACGTGTAAGAAGGAGGACATAATTGAGGACCTAAAGGCAAGAGATCTGCAAATAGAAGATGCAGTAAACATCCTAAAACGAGAGAGAGGTGAGAACAATCAAGTCAAAAAAGGGGGCTTCCACTCTTCATGCTTACGTTTAACAAAAAGGAGAAAGTTGAAAACATCTTCAACATCAAAGCAATTCTCAATATGAGGGTTAAAATAGAACCGCTTAAGAAAAACACGAGGCTAATACCTCAATGCAAAAAATGCCAAGGTTTCAATCACACGCAAAAATATTGCAGACGGGAGCCAAGATGCGTAAAATGTGCTGGAAAACACAACGCGAAAGAGTGTACAGAAAGTAGAAACACCCCTGCAAAATGCATAAACTGTAAAGGGCATCATCCTGCAAATTATAGAGGCTGTGAAGTAGCCAAAGAACTTCAAAGACTAAGAAACAAAACGCATCAGTTTCCTCAAAACCCTAGGGTTACCAGAGAAGAGAAACCAACTAAAACCCAAGCGGAGCCAAAACCACCAGGTATTGGTACAGAGCGGAAAAGTTATTCACAAATTGTACAGCAATCATCTAATGCTACGAATGATAATCCCCTTGAAAGGATTTGTCGAAGCATAGAAGCCATAAATATAAGGCTAGCAAAGCAAGAACGTGGTCTAGAAGCTTTATATAAGCGTCTAGATATGCATCAAACCTTGAACGAGGCAACAGCCCTCATATACTAAAATGAGCAGATCATTAAGAATTGTCACCTGGAACGCGAACGGACTAGCGCAACATGTTCCAGAGCTAGAAATTTTTCTAAGTTTAGAAAAAATAGATATTTGCCTTATATCGGAGAGCCATTTGACAAAAACATCATTTATTAAAATACGTGATTATGAATGTTACCATGCTGTTCACCCAGGAGGAAAACCCAGAGGAGGGTCAACAGTAATAGTGAAAAAGAGTCTCAAACACTATGAAGAACCTAGTATAGAAGAGGAAAGTATGCAAGTTAAAACCATAAAAGTTGAAACTAACAATAATAATGAATACAGTATTTCCTCTATCTACTGCCCTCCACGCTATAATCTAAACAAAGAAGATTATAATAGACTCTTTAGATCACTAGGATCCAATTTTATTATTGGCGGTGACTTTAATGCAAAAACACCTACTGGGGATCAAGACTTACAACCCATAAAGGAAAAGAGCTATTCGAAGCCGGACGAATAAATAACTGCGAGTTACACTCTGGAGGTAAACCAATATACTGGCCTGCTGATAAAAATAAAATACCAGATCTCATTGATTTTTATGTAACGAAAGGGATCTTCGAGGATTACATGTGCATCGAAAACAGCGAAGGGATATATTCTGATCATACACCTGTTATCATGACACTCAGCACAATGATAATTAATAAGGATAACCTGCCTAAATTAACAAATAATAGAACTAACTGGGACCTATTCCAAGAACTAATTGAAATGCAAACAAACCTACGAGTGCCGATTAAAACACCGGTACAGTTGGAGACGAACTAGAGGTATTTAACAGTACTATTCAACAAGCAGCATGGGAAAGTTTTCCTGCTAGTCACACCGAATCCCGTAGGAATCAAAATTATCCTATTGAGGTCAGGGAGTTAGTTAGAGAGAAACGGAAGGCAAGAAAAACCTGGCAAAGGACACGCGCCCAGGAAAACAAAAAAATCCTCAATTTTCTATGCAATAAACTAAAACAACTTATAAAAGAAATTAAGAATGAAACTATCAACAAGTACTTAAATGGTCTCACCGAACATAAAGATACTGATTACTCTCTTTGGAAAGCAACAAAGGGATTAAAAAGAACTAAAATGCATGTGCCACCTATTAAAAATGGGAAAGGAACCTGGGCCAAAAGTGACAAGCAAAAAGCTATTTTATTTGCAGCTCACTTGGAAGACACCTTTCAACCGTTACCTAGGCAAACAGCAGATGAAAACATAATAACAATTAGCAAAATTGATGAATATAATATTCGATGTGTAACATTACAGGAATTAAAAAATGAGATCAAGTGTAATTTGAACGCAAAAAAAGCTCTAGGATATGATTTAATTACTGGACAAGTCGTAAAAGCCATTCCCGAGAAGGGACTACGAAAATTGGTTCAAATTATCAATGCTGTCTTCAGACTAAAATATGTCCCACGGCAATGGAAGGTTGCTAAAGTAATTATGATCCCCAAACCAGGCAAACCAGCGAACGATAAAAAGTCGTACAGACCGATTTCACTACTTCCTGTAATTTCAAAATTATTTGAAAAATTACTGCTCAAGAGACTCAAGCCAATAATAGAAGAGAGAAATTTGATTCCACCACACCAATTTGGATTTAGAGAGAATCACTCTACGATAGAACAAGTTCACAGAATAACGGATATAATCGAAGACTCACTTGAGAATAAGAAGATATATGCTCCAGCATCTTCTTAGATGTAGCACAAGCTTTCGACAAAGTTTGGCACAAAGGACTTGAATTTAAATTGCATCGAGATCTACCAAAGCAATTCTATCAAATTTTTAAATCTTATATCGCAGACCGACATTTCCGTGTAAAATATAACCAAGAGTACTCTGAACTAAAGAGAATATCAGCAGGCATACCACAGGGTAGCGTACTGGGTCCTATATTGTACATCCTGTACACCAGAGATATGCCAAATACAGAAGGTGCCACCATAGCAACATTTGCAGACGATACAGCTATTCTGGCGACTGGAAAGTGTATATCAGAAGCAACCACCAAACTTCAAAAAGCAACCGACACAGTGAGTAGTTGGACAAAGAAATGGCGCATTAGCCTAAACGAAGCAAAATCGGTTCACGTAAACTTCACAAACCAGAAAGTTAACTGGATTCCAGTGAAACTTAATTCAAGGCCGGTTCCAAATGCAAATACAGCCAAATACCTCGGCATGACTCTCGATTGCAAGCTTAGATGGAAAGAGCATGTTAAAAAGAAAAAAGTAGAATTGAACATTAAATATAGGAAAATGTATTGGCTAATAGGTAGAAGCTCTGAGCTTACAATACATAACAAATTGCTATTATATCAGCAAATACTTAAACCAGTATGGACCTACGGTATTCAACTTTGAGGTTGTACCAAGAAGACAAATGTACAAATGATTCAATGTTTTCAAAACAAAGTGCTGCGTGGCATTGTAAACGCACCATGGTACATTAGAAATGATAACCTCCATAGGGACTTAAACATGGAATATGTAAGTGAAGAAATACAAAATCACGCGAAGAAACACATTCAGCGGATATCTCGGCACCAAAATGCAGACATACGAAGTTTGTTGGATACCACTAATGCAGTAAGAAGACTTCAAAGGCAGAAACGTTTGGAATTGGGCAGTTGTATTTAATTTATTTAATTCGGATAGAGAAAAATAATTACTATGTAAATTCAAACGGGAGTAACCATTGGGCTACTGCCCGTCAAATGTGAATCTTCATTTAAGAAAGATAAATTACTAAATGATTTGTAAATCAGTTGTAATATTAAATAAAGGGGAAAAAAAAAAAAAAATCTTAGGTGTTATAGAAACGGAGCGGTAATAGGAAGAATCCGTTGGAATGTGAAGATGATTTTCTTTTTTTAAAGATACAGATTTACCAGAGATGGCGGCAAATTTGTTATTGTTATTCAACAGATCTACATACAGAATAGCGGTACTGTGAAATGAATTAGATTGAAACGTGTTGGAAATAACAATCTGAAGAAGAATTGAAAAAGGTTGTACAATTCAACGGAACAGATTACGACAATTGAAATTATCGAATTGGTGCTTTGCTTGATTCAAAGGACCTTCAATAGTACGTCGAAAAGATTCTGGCAGAAATCACTAATGGATTGGATGGAAGCAGGGGCAAAAAGTGTCCATGAAAAGGCAGAAAAAAAGTGCAAGCGATAGCTGATTTCATGCATCACAGATAGTCAGCTAGCGAATATGTCAAAGACAAATCCTTCGCAAAATTCGAACAACACAGCATAGAAAGAAGAATGAATTTGCGCTGAAAATTGAGCAAGATTAAATATAATAAAGCAAATGATATTTGGGTTTTTATCTGGTTAGCACTATTTTATTGTTTCCACCACGAACATTGGTGACGCAGCATTAACAACGAGAGTGATGCAGATTAATTAACAATGGAATTCGTGAAGGGCCGTTTACTAGATGAACACAGCAAAAAAGAAATCTGAAATTGAGGTTAAATTGGATGACAACGTAGCAATGAATGGAAAGAAATCGAAGATTTCTATACAATCTAAATACACAAATGTGGCACAATACGGTCACAGATAATTCTGGAATCGAGAAAATCGGTGTTGTCGCATGTAGTTTTTCCTAGCGAATGATCAACTGACGCCTTGTACATTATTGTTTGAAGATTTGAAATTTACATAATTTGTTGTCAATTCAAAACATGGTAGAAGCTGGTTTAGAAATTCGAAAAACGTTAAAAACGTATGAGCCATCTTAATTTTTATGATTTACGTAAATTGATGACAAATTATTGGAATAAAAAATGTGAGCGGCGATCATTTGAGAGTGTGTGAATCATGCATCTTTAGAAAATAAACACGAAGACCGTTTCCTATATACAATGAATGTCGTTCATCTCCACCATTACAATTGATTCATTCAAAGTGTGAGTGGTACAATTGAACCATATGCTTGGAACAGCGGAAATTTTTGATGTCTTTTGTTGATGGTTACACACATTTTGCAGTTATTCTCATCTCATCATCGAAAATACGAGCGAAGTGTTGGAAATATTTGAGCGATACAGTGTAATGAGTGAGGCTCATTTTCATTCGATTCACAACTTCATACAGATAATGGCGGTGAGTACACGTCGAATGAATTTAAGAAATTCTGTTTAGATCGTGGCATTCAACATTCAAAAGAAGTGAAAACAATCCAGAGCAAAATGGTATCGCTGAACGATATAATCGTACATTGTTGGAAAAGGCGGGAACAATGACAATAGCAGCAAAAATTGAAACGAAAGAAATACTGGAACGAAGCGGTGCTGACGGCAAATTAGAAGCCAAATTTGGTTAATTTAAAAATATTTGGCTGTACGGCTTATTATATCATGAATGATTGCAATCAAGGACCGTAACGTGGATGTTACGCAAACAAGCAACTTTGAGTCTATCTTCAACGGAAGCCGAATATGTTGCATTGGCGCAAGCAACATGTGAATCATTTTGGTTACGTTAATTATTAACCCTTAACAGTCGAAAGGCCCCGCCAAGGGGACATAACACTTATGCCATAGAAAATGAAAGGCCCCATTATGGGGACATGTGAAATAGGGGACGTATGATTAATCGGTTTCCGAACAAAATGGACATGCAATTGGACATGCGTCTTGGAAAAGGGATACGGCCAATTAGGATGGAACTCGACTGTTAGTTACAATGGAAATAGGATTCTAAAATGATATTGAGATGAAGTTCTGGAATTTGGCCAATTTGGATTGAACTTGGCTATTTCTTAATCGATTTTTGTGAAATTTGACATGCGCGATGGAAATGGGATTCTAAAATGATTTTTGGATAAAGTTCTGGAAAATGGCCAAGTAGGATGGAACTTGACCATTCCTTAACCGAATAACAGATCATGCTAAAATATTTCTACATATTGTATTTTAGCACATAAATGTGTACATAAACCTTTAGTAAGTTTTAGCAACAAAACCCGTTGAAATTTATAAACTTGACAACAACAAATTTTTTGTCTATTTAATTTAGAACATTTTTAACATCCACTTTTAGCTGGCTTATTTCGATTTTAGGATGTACATTCAGATTTTCAGGCCGATAGACACTACACGAGAAAATTACTTTTTCTGATTAAGAGGCTAAAAAACATATAATATAACATAAAACGCCGCAATACTTTATTTTAATTGGTAAATGAAAGTTAAACGTTTTACTGCACGTCACGTTTTAAAAATGTTACCCGGAAATTATGATATACGATATTTGTTCTCTTCATAAAAATTGTGGTAACCCAAGTCCAAAGACCCAAACTCCTTTTAGACCTATTCTCTTTTTATTAATTACAAATTATATTCTTATACAACACGATTTAAGCGGCCTTCATGTTATAATAACTACTAATTTCTATTGCTCAAAAATTATGTAGTTACATACAATACAGCAAACGCAGTAATTTCTGCTCTTGGCAGATATACTACCTACATAAATAAAAAAAAAATTTAATACATAACAGATGCTTTCAGCTTTCATTTTAAGCATTTCAAGTACTTGCTAGTACTTATGGTCAATGTCTACATGTTTAGTCGATATCGAATATTCTTATCGGGAATAAAATAAAATAACACCTTCTGATACTTTTCATAACAAATTTGGAAAAAATGTTTTTCTCATAATTCTATTTGAGAATATCATTATTCTATCACCGTAATTTCCAATAAAGTCATGCTTAAACTGAGAATCTATATTATCATAGTAACAAGACATCGGCTCATTTTTGTTTTCATGTTTTGTCTGGAATGAGCCGGTGAATTTACTGAACTAGGTTCGGGGACACGCTGTACACTATAAATAAAATATTTCATCAAATGGAAAGTGAAAATAACCTGGATTTGATGACGCATTGTACATAAAATGTACAGTCAAATCCCGCTATAACAAACCACATTTATAAAAAAAACCTCCGGTTATAACAAACTTTTTGAAAATTATTAAACTTATGTTAGCTACCATTCAGGCGGATTTACAATTTAGTTTCTATGTTATTTCCGGTGATAGTATCATGACAGTTTCAAACAGAATAATGAGAACTATCGGTGCTAATCCCGATCATAAGTTTTTGTTGTGTTGTTCGCTGCATTGGTTGTCGCTTGTGTTGTATCTCGCAGTAAATGTTGGATTTCGTTAGATGTTGTATTCGAATATAGTCCATCTACTTTCCTTTTATTTAGCGTTGTAAAAATGCCGTCGTCTGCACCGAATATCTTAAAGTCCGAGCAACGGTTTTGATTCTAATGAAATTTGAGAGTTGAAATTTTTGTCTACGGATTAGATGTAGAAAAGTAAATTTTATTGTTGTATAGTTTAATTTTCGTACTATTGCGCGTCTGTGCTTAGATGAAAATCGTCACTCTCAATTCTCATATTACGACCAAAATCCTTGGTCAGATTCTTCACTTATTCTATTGGGTTTTTGGGTTTAAATTCAGACATCAGCCATTTTGAAATATGTTCAACGGGTGCGTTGATGTTTAGATTTCTGAATTTTGGGCAATGCGCACAAAATAGATCTTTTCGGATTCGGTACATTCAATTTGTGGGCTTACCACGATATCCAGAAAAAACAAATTTCTCGAAAATAAAATCCTGAAAAACAATACAAGTAAAAAATTTAGTCGCGACTATGTTCAGAAGGAAGCAAACATTTTACAATAGAAATTACTTTAATATATAACTAGGAGGTTTCGTGTCCTACTTTGTCGTCCCGCGACTCCTGCTCGCTACGATCGCAAATCTCGACTTACCTTCCGATTAATGTACCCGAATTATACAACATAAAAAATTGTTGCTGTGTTTTAAAAATAAGTATAAAATGTAAAAAACGCAGATACGCATGATACCTGTCAGCCAATCATAACACGAATAAAATTTTAAATTTATTTTCGGTGGAGAATTAAATTATGTGGATTCCTTTCTTTTTTTCATATTGTGGGTAACAAAAATTTAATGGGGCCCTCATTTTCGATGGAACACTTTACTTTGTATTTTTTGGAGATTTTTTTTTTTTGGGGAACAAAATGCAGTTATTGTCGAATAAGTCTAGGGTAAATCACGGATCAATCTCGATTACCCCAGAAAAATTCGAATAATTTCTATATTATGTAAATCTCGTTGAATCTCGAACAATTTCAATAATATCGAAAAATCTAGATATTATTGAATAATTTTGGAAAGTCTGTAAAAATCTAGAAAACTCACGAAAATTTCGAAAAATTACAAAAATTCGTGTAAATATCGAATTATTCGTCAAGTAATTTAATGTTACTAATATGTACTACTAAGCAATATGCTACTAAACATGTTAAGGCTACATGCAATAATAATGGAACCCTCAAATATATCGGATAATTTCGTAAATATCGAACAATCATATTCTTCGAATATGCTCTAAGATTCTCGAGTAACATCAAACTATCAACATACATCCGACAATTTCAAGTATATTCGAATAAGAGGATTTGAAATAAGTTTTTATTTACCGTTTACTGGTAATAAAAATATTCGGTAAACGAGAAACTAGAACAATCACATTTAAACTTTTGCAAATCAAATTCAAATTTTTCTAATTGATTTGTTAAAGTAAAAAGCTTTGATTTCTAACATTTTTGGCAAATTTTCTTCTAAATCTAAATATTTGTCAGAACCTAAAGCCATTTTTATTTCTTTGGAGTCAGATTACGTGTAATTACATAATCTGACATTTACCTTCACCAATCGAGAAGAAATTGTTGGGCTTGTCTTAAGAAAATATTTAAAAGCAACAGGAACGATTTTTTTTCTTTTTCTAAAAACTAAACCACATCCTTTTCTTAAAAATTTCCTAGAAATGTCTCGTTTCGTACATTTGAAAGGGTGGTCTTCTTTAAGCTTAATATGAGCTACCATCTATTTGATCTTAGCTACGCCACTGCCTGGGTTGACTAGGTAGCGTTAAAGTTTTAGCATCGAAGTTATTCGATATTTTCAGGATTATGCGACGTTTTCTGGTTATTTTTTGTGCTTTTGAATTGCTTAGCATCGAGATGTCTTTTTATTACAGGATGTTGGTGATTTATTGATTTTTCAAGATTATTCTAGAAATCTAATTTTATTCGAGATCTTCGTAAATATTCGGAATTTTTTTTCGAAAATATCAAGATTATCGAGCTTCTCGAGATTTATGTAACAGATATTATTAAGCATTTGATCATTTTTTCATTTTCTCGATATTTTTGAAATCATCCAGATTTCCGGATTTACCTAAATAGCGCGAAGTTGCTTGAAGTTAGATTATTCGAGATTCTTAGTGATTTCTTGATTTTTCAAAATTATTCCAGGATCCTTTTTGTCATATTTTAAGCCGGGTCATTTGTTCTGCTGGTCAGCTGTCCGACCGGTGACCGGCTTATTGTTGTGAAAACCGGCCAATTATGTCAAGCTCTACTCACGGTAGCACCCGTTTTGTTTGTTTAGTTACGCGATTTAATTATTTACTTAATTGTTGCACCAGAATCTGGACTCCACTGTTTTTTTGGCTGTTTGACGGGCCTTGATTGGTAGTGATTTATAAAAATGAATGTTATAAGAATTATTTCGATTATAATTTGTAGAATGTAACCTCTAAAATTCCTGGTTTATGCACCGTGTAATAAATAGTTTTAATTAAAGCGACCTTCAATGTTTATGTATCGAACGATACAAACTTATTGCTAGAAGGAAGTAATGCTTCATACTAGTTTTGCAAGTATAAAGACAACCAAGACAATAAATAATTGGGTGTAATTGTTCAACACTCGTAAATTGGGATGAATTAAGCGTAAATCTGCAAAGGTCTATAACTAGTTTTTATTTGTATTTCAAAAACCTTGATCATTGCCATCTTTGCAAAATGTGTGTGTGTAATATTTTTATTCACTTCACAAAAACCTACAACGATCGATGTCAATAATAATTAATGTTAAGATAACATTAATATCTCTTAGCTGAGCGCTTAGTGGAGCTTGTCTACCTTGCTATTATTTAATCTATACTGTTGAATTCCATATTGAGTAATCGTTATTTCATCATAAATGTGAGACAAGAGTAAAAATCGGGCTTATAACTAAAAATGATTTTGTGTTGCTTTACACTTTTCTCTCATTTGTAAACGATCTTAAGACGACAGTGGTGGTCAAATACGTATCCACATTATTTATCCGAAAAAAAGCTAAACAGTTAGTGTATGAGTATAAAATTTTTCGTCACTACTGTAAATGGCTAATTCATATACCTCTCAACTCAACCTTAGATTTACATAAATGTTGTTTAAACTTTTTCCCCATTTTTTATTTTTATTTTTTTCTAGTTTTTGTATAACTTTTGTTTTCTTTGTGTCAGTCATTAAGTAGTTTTGCTGAACTTAAGAAACAAAAACTAAGTATGTAGTAATTGAAAATTTTAAATCAATAACCTTAACTATTTTCCGTTTAATTATTTTAATCTTGTTAATAATAATTTTGGTTTCTTTATTTTTAGGTGGAGATCGTAATTCTCAACTGGACTCTCTCATGTTAAAGGGTTAAAGGATAGATTATAAGATATACATACAACATGTACAAATAAAAATAGAATAAGTGAAAAATAAATACAATATTGATCCAAACCCCGAGAACGTACGATCGAACCATGCTAATAGCAGCGCTTACAGCAGCACCCTTTGGGTTTTTTATTGCATGGACCGTGATATTACTATTAATTAGCCCCGTGCTATTTGTAATTGCTGTTATGATTCCAGAAATACCATTAATTTTGTTACGACGAATGTGTCACATACCATTCGAAGCTGTTTAAACAAAACAAAAAAAATACAAATAATGACCAAAATCATTTGATATTGTACATTACTCATCCAAAGCAAATTTCGTCAATATTTTATCCTCATTTCGTATCGATTTATGCAATTTATTAAATACAAAATAATTATAGTGTAGTTTTAATTAACATAATTATATAATGTTCTAATTATTCATAACGTATATTTTTTTTAATAAAATGGAAATATTTTTGTACGAAAAAGTGTCGTGTCTGTTGTGAGAGTTATTGTATTACCGATTTCAACCATGGGAAATGATTAAAGCTATATTTAGTGTTGCGTACACAATGTCAATGAAAAGTGCTGTTGTTAGCGAATTCCAAACAAACAAAATATGAAAATATGTTTAAATTGTATGCAACTATGCACATACGTAAGTTGTGACACCAAGGACGTTGCTACATATTACTTTTACCGTAGAATTAATGTAACCTAAATTATCGTGTTAAAAATATTACATCGACTGGTATTACAAGATTGGCGAATTATATTTGAAAACATGTTTAAGAAATTTAAAATATATAACAAACAAGGTATAACGCTTTTTGATGGTCTTGCGCACCCAAAATGAGAGAAGCGATATGTGACATTCTGTTAATTTCTAAAGATAGCGTAGTCTCAATTCAATCATATACTACCAAAATGTGACTTCAATCTTTCAAATCCCATTAGGAATTCTGGTGCTATGCTTCGTTTCAATCTAACTAATAAACATGAGAAACTGTTGAATCTTAAATCTATCGCTAATATCAACAAAACGGTTCACGTACAAGACAACAGTTAGAAAGTCAACCATAAAACCCTACAGCGACACTTAGATGCAATTAAATAGCATAAAGTTTTAATTCAAAGGTAGTAAACGAAGAAGCAAATAAATTCTAAGAGATTTTGTTGAAAATTACATTTCATTGTGTCATAAAACGATGAATACTAGGGTTAGAACGTATAACATCTGTAAAAAAGCAGTACAAAAAACTGCACTTCTTGGATTATTTCAGCCAGCTGGGTAACAAATTTCTTGCGGTGGTTTGATTACAACACCAAATATACTCAATAGGGTTGCTGTTGGTCACCTAACTTCCTCGTTTACTAATTGACTTTTGTGTAACTAAATGTATTCCACATGCATATATGTACTAATCCACTGATTGCAACGATCTGTCTTCTTGTCACTAACCGGTAATAGTAACACTCAGTACCACAATGTCCTGAGGAAAGGAAAGAGGAACCGTCCTACAAGCAATTGGAATTCAATATATGTGACTAGTCGAGCAAAATTGTCAACTGAATATTCCTCTTATCACACCAGCATATATTTATGCGGCTGGCAAAAATCTAAAAGATGTAAAATAGTTCTGACAAAGTTAATAAACTATCACATAATTTACAGAAACTAATCCAAGAAAAGCGACAAATTCAAATCACCATTATTGAAATGGAAATTAAATCGAGCAATTAAGGCCGTTAGATTTGCGTTGTACGAAAAAGAAAACCAAAGCGTCCAGAATTATTTAAGTGAACTCTCGACAACCGAGAGGACAAATTATTCTTTGTGGATGGCAGCAAACAATTTAAAAAGACCAATAAATAAACTCAAATCAACCAATAGTGATGAAGAAACTAATTATTTGGTGGTATCCGAGCAAATGGATGGTGGTTTGTCCTACAAACCAAATCCTAAAAATACCAGGACGTGATTTCATTACTGGAAAAATGATAAGAAAATTGCCAGACAAATACATACAACTAATAATATCAACCAATATCAACCAGGAAAAAATTAAGCACAGATTTCATCATATCGTCCAATAAGCATGCTGCCCACAATCTCAAAGCTGTTTGAAAAGATATTACTAAGGAAATTGAAACCAGTATATTCCAGATCACCAATTTGGGATGCGAAACCAAAATGGTATCACAAAGCAAATACATAGAATTGTAAATGCAATCAAAAGCACCGTCGAGGAAAAGAAATATTGTTCTGCTGCATTCTTTGATATTGCACAAGCCTTTGATAAAGTTTCCCGTCATTTGAACGACATTGGAAAGGATACGGATTACCACTTTTTCAAACACATGGATCACTTCGACAAGGGAAAACACTTCGATGATCATTTCCCTGCCGAAGATGCCTTTAAGGATTTATCGCCTCCAGAATCCAGGATTTCTACTCGACTGGGATCAATAAGCTTGTATCTCATTGGCTGAAGCGGATGGTGCTTACTTTGATGAACATTTTCATTATCAGCTGAGTCAAAGTTTGCGATCGAATTACCTTCTTAAATGTTATTAACGCAGGTGTCTCTCAAGGAAGCCTTCTAGGTTCAATATTGCACTTGTTGTACACAGACGATGTAACTTTAATCAACAAAGTAATAATAACAACGTTAAACGGTGATACAACGATCTTGATACCATATAAAGCCTAAATTGCCTCAAAGGTTCATTTGAACAAAATTTTTATTGAAAATGACCTGTGCGAATACGAACACATTTTGGACGCCAAAAATTTTTAATATTCCGATTACGTCGACGGATACCTCTATCAATAGGTTTTAGGATCTGCAATTATTGTGCCAACTTGCATTTGGATTGCTCGATTTTTTCTAAACTTTCAGGGAAAATTCGATTTTTCGGAAAATCAACTGTGTATACATAAACCATAAATTTTAGGCGCCAAAAATCTAAAATGCTCCGATTACGTCGGTTTTGTTGAAATATTGTACTTATCAACTAAGTGTTTATAGGGTAATGTAATTGTAATGTATATGTATCACTGGTCTCACTGTATTTTAGTTTTGTCAAGTGGGCACTCTAAAAAAAAAAATTACACATATCTGAATAGCATAACCAGAACACGAGTTTTATTTAAACTATTAAAAAGTCTACATATTTGCATGTATATATAGGCAAATGCAATCCATATATCTCACAGTGGCGACGAGGATAATTTGTGAAAATTTTATAAATAAATATAAGCAGTAAGTGAAACTTATAGTAAATTTTTTTTTGGTGCGGAAGAATATAACCTCAAAGTCATCAGCATGGAAAAACTTCCATTTGCATATGTTGGGGAATTTCACCCAGAAGGAGATGTATGTATACCTACTATATTTAGAACGCTTGGAAACTTTTTTTTCGGTCTACAAGATAGTGGACGATGTAGAAAAAAAAAATCATTTACTAAATTGTATCGGAGCTAAGCGTATAAACTGGTGCGAGATTTATCGATACCAGGTGCTCCGTCGAATAAAAGTTACAATGTTACAAAGAGTTGTGCGATTTATTAAAAGGCTTTTACACTCAACCGATTGTACTATATGTATAAGGAGCGCAAAATATTTTACGGAACTTCTAAATCAGAATGGGAAAGCTCAAATGAGTTTATGGCAAAGTTGAAGCGTCTTGCGAACAACTGTGAATTTGGAAACAATTTAGAAGCTTTTTTGTTAGACAAATACCATCGTAATCGGACCATTTTAAATTTTTGCCGCCCAAAAACTTGTGGGCTATAGCACAGTTAATTTTCAATAAAATTGAATTTCCTAAGAAATGTTTAGAAATAATCGAGCAATCAAAATAAAAATTGTCACGGCAATTACAGGTCCCGAAACTTATTGATAGAGGTATCAACCATCGTAATCGGACCATTTTAAATTTTTGCCGCCCAAAAACTTGTGGGCTACAGCACAGTTGATTTTCAATTAAATTGAATTTTCTAAGAAATGTTTAACAATAATCGAGCAATCAAAAACAAAAATTGTCACAGCAATTACAGGTCCCGAAACCTATTGATAGAGGTATCAACCATCGTAATCGGACCATTTTAAATTTTTGCCGCCCAAAAACTTGTGGGCTATAGCACAGTTGATTTTCAATAAAATTGAATTTTCTAAGAAATGTTAAGAAATAATCGAGCAATCAAAATGAAAATTTTCACGGCAATTACAGGTCTCGAAACCTATTGATAGAGGTATCAACCATCGTAATCGGACCATTTTAGATTTTTGCCGCCCAAAAACTTGTGGGCTATAGCACAGTTGATTTTCAATAAAATTGAATTTTCTAAGAAATGTTTAGAAATAATCGAGCAATCAAAATAAAAATTTTCACGGCAATTGCAGGTTCCGAAACCTATTGATAGAGGTATCAACCATCGTAATCGGATCATTTCAGATTTTTGCCGCCCAAAATCTTGTGGGCTATAGCACAGTTGATTTTCAATAAAATTGAATTTTCTAAGAAATGTTTAGAAATAATCGAGCAATCAAAATGAAAATTGTCACAGCAATTACAGGTCCCGAAACCTATTGATAGAGGTATCAACCATCGTAATCAGACCATTTTATATTTTTGCAGCCTAAAAACTTGTGGGCTATAGCACAGTTGATTTTCAATAAAATTGAATTTTCTAAGAAATGTTTAGAAATAATCGAGCAATCAAAATGAAAATTGTCACAGCAATTACAGGTCCCGAAACCTATTGATAGAGGTATCAACCATCGTAATCGGACCATTTTAGATTTTTGCCGCCCAAAAACTTGTGGGCTATAGCACAGTTGATTTTCAATAAAATTGAATTTTCTAAGAAATGTCGAGCAATCAAAATGAAAATTGTCACAGCAAATACGGGTCCCGAAACCTATTGATAGAGGTATCAACCATCGTAATCGGACCATTTTAAATTTTTGCCGCCCAAAAACTTGTGGGCTATAGCACAGTTGATTTTCAATAAAATTGAATTTTCTAAGAAATGTTTAGAAATAATCGAGCAATCAAAATGAAAATTGTCACAGCAATTACAGGTCCCGAAACATATTGAGAGAAGTATCAACCATCGTAATCGGACCATTTTAAATTTTTGCCGCCCAAAAACTTGTGGGCTATAGCACATTTAATTTTCAATATAATTGAATTTTCTAAGCAATGTTTAGAAATAATCGAGCAATCAAAATGAAAATTGTCACAGCAATTACAGGTCCCGAAACCTATTGATAGAGGTATCAACCATCGTAATCGGACCATTTTAGATTTTTGCCGCCCAAAAACTTGTGGGCTATAGCACAGTAAATTTTCAATAAAATTGAATTTTCTAAGAAATGTTTAGAAATAATCGAGCAATCAAAATGAAAACTGTCACGGCAATTACAGGTCCCGAAACATATTGATAGAGGTGTCAAACATCGTAATCGGACCATTTTAGATTTTTGCCGCCCAAAAACTTGTGGGCTATAGCACATTTAATTTTCAATATAATTGAATTTCCTAAGAAACGTTTACAAATAATCGAGCAATCAAAATGAAAATTGTCACAGCAATTACAGGTCTTGAAACCTATTGATAGAGGTATCAACCATCGTAATCGGACCATTTTATATTTTGCCGCCCAAAAACTTGTGGGCTATAGCCCAGTTGATTTTCAATAAAATTGAATTTTCTAAGAAATGTTTAGAATTAATCGAGCAATCAAAATGAAAATTGTCACAGCAATTACAGGTCCCGAAACCTATTGATAGAGGTATCAACCATCGTAATCGAACCATTTTATATTTTTGCCGCCCAAAAACTTGTGGGCTATAGCACAGTTGATTTTCTATAAAATTTAATTTTCTAAGAAATGTTTAGAAATAATCGAGCAATCAAAATGAAAATTGTCACGGCAATTACAGGTCCCGAAACCTATTGATAGAGGTATCAACCATCGTAATCGAACCATTTTATATTTTTGCCGCCCAAAAACTTGTGGGCTATAGCACAGTTGATTTTCAATAAAATTGAATTTTCTAAGAAATGTTTAGAAATAATCGAGCGTTGTTCTATACATTTTATACAGCATTCAGATACCAGATGCAATATGTCAAAGGTAAGGACAATGTCGCAGATGGGTTTTCACGTCTACATGTGCCTACAAAAGTAAGTAATGCGGATGGCAAAAATTATATTAATTTTTTCCATGATAAGGGTTAGTAAAGTCTATCAAAATCTGATTGCGGAGGAAACTGCTTAGGATGTAATTTTGTGTAAAGTTCTGCAAGCTGTCAAGGCGAATAGTTTCAAAGATTTGACGAGTGTTGAGTTTAAACCATTTTTCATGAGGAAAGACGAATTAATACAGGAATCTGAGATATTGATGTGGGGTATGCTAAAAAGTCTTCACGCTTCGCATTTAGGTATAGTGAAGAGCAAATCGAATGCGCGTTCGTATATGAAGGGTGCTGCGGAGAATGCGGTAAAAAGTTTTAAAAAGGGGTTGACAACAGCTTTAGATTATGCAATTTCTCATAACGAGTCTCAAAATTTGGGGATGGTAGTTCAGCGATATTTATTTGACTATCGTGTCTCAAAGCATTGTTCAACTGGCGAGTCGTCTGCTTTCATAATGTATGGAAGGAACATTAAGACAAGATTCGATTTGATTAACCCATTAAGTACATCAAGTTGTGATAATACTGAAGCTAGTCGGAGTATTGATTCGAGTTTGGCGAAATAAATCCAAAATTATAAAGGAAGGCGCACAGTTAGATTCAAGGTCATATGGAGAGTGTAGTGGTTAGAGATTGGTGCCCAATTTGGGGCACCAAAAAACTAAAATTCTCCGATTACGTCGGTTAATACCTCTATCAATTGGTTTAAGGACGTGTAATTATTGTGTCAACCTGCTTTTGGATTGCTCGATTATTTCTAAACATTTCAAATTGATAAGTCTCATTATGACAAAAATTTATTAATACCGCTTTCTTTTGTTTATCATCATCCATTTTAAATACGGTAATAAATTGTTCAAATAGACATCTTTACAATATGACGTACAAGAGAGCAGACAGTACAAAACTTCATTATTTGATGCAACAACATGTATTTGATCAATACATCACAGCCGTCACGGGCAATACATATTTGATAGATGAGTATTTCACACCACCGAAGGAAAAATGTTTTGAAAATCTACCCCGTTGAATATTGCCAACAGTGTCTAACTTAGACTTAAAAATCCATTTAGAGTTATTTGGACGTCTGTTTGATGGTAAATCAATTAACATCTTACTCTTCTCAAACAAAACTTATTCAATTAGAAAAAAAAGAACTAAACCGACGATATATATTATTTCACAATATTTAAATCGGAGTGTACACAAATATGTCAGTGAAGAATCGAACCATCGAGTTCCGAATATCATCACATTTAATTTATTAGCGCTTTAGTTTACTGTAAATTTAAAATTTCTTTGCCCCAAACTGCTACAGCGCTATTATTAAAATACATGAACTAAAATTTTTGTTTTACATCAAACTGTTATACAAAATTTGCGTCTTGACTATATTTTCTCAATTAATCAAATTTTATGTTGAAAATATGAATAAATTTATTACATAAGCATAATTTATAATGATTGGCATATTGGGAAACGGTGAACATACACGTAACTAAAATTTTTAATATCTTTCTGAACTAAGTCCGGTTATTTATCGAAAATAATAAGATGTTAAATCTATTGGGCTTCCTACAATAAAATGTTCACCAAATTCTTGTTCGTTAAAATCGTTTGGTTCCTTGAATCTGTTAAATAATAAAAAATTAAAACGTATTCGTACAGTATAGATCAGATTGATATACTTTGGCTCCATTTCTTTAATCGGTTCAAACTTTACTGTTCGATCGTCACCAAAACCATCTATATAATTTCCACCCAACAACTCCTCATTCGTTGGAATCCGCTGTTGATTTTGTGAAATAAATTTTGGAATTGTTTTGTGATCATAATAACGTTTTCTTGTTGACTGATCATATGAATCAATGGAATCTGGCCTTTCTTGCAATTTTACTAGTAACGGGTGTCTGAAAACCATTGAATACAATTATCGCGTGAACACATACATGGTATTAAAAATAAAATAATATACTTGACTCGTTTAAGCCACGCTTCGATTATAGGAACATCTTCTGGTTGCATAACCGATTTATTTAAACACGGATTTTCGGCAAAATAAATATTCCGATCAACTAAAATTCTTATCTTAACCATTTGATTGAGATGCAAACCGCATCCTCTGACATCCAATTTAATAATACTTGTGTTTGTTGTAAGCGCTTCAATAATTTTTTCACCACCATTTACACCAAGTGGAACCGCCGGTAAAAATAATTTCAACAATATATTATGAAAACCAATTATTTTTGTGGCCGTAAATCCCCCTTCGACACCGCCCAGATCACAACACGTAAGGTCTAATTTTTTAACATTTTTCGTTCCTATAATTCCGCCACCAATCGATAAAATTCCTGTTTCCAATAGTGGATTTTGTGATAAGCCCAAATAATACAATTCACCTTTAAATTGTTTTATACCGCAACCAATTGCTTCGGCTCCAAGTGGCCCAATAAAATTGCCTCGCAGCTCAAGCGCTTTTAAAGTACTATTTATAAATAGGTACTGGCCGAGTGTTGTCCCACAATCATCATCCAAATTACAATAACTAAAATCTAATTCGGTTAATGGAATTTTCTCAAGACTTTTAATTAAAATTTTTAGTTTTTTATCATTAATCGGGCTACACCGTATACGAAATTGTTGCAGATTAGTTAAATTTTGTAATGCTGAAGCTAAATGTTTAACATCATCGTAGGAAAAATGAAAATATTGTTTATCATAATTGAACTCTTGATTTTTGACGCCAAACTCAATTTGCAGCATTCTGAGCTGGCTCAAGTGACATAATATTGATAAATCGCCGTGATGGCTTTCCACCATCGGCGAATTAACTACTCGGAAGGATGGATCCTCGGCCCCCGATTCCAATTTTTTTAATGGCAGCAACTGATTAATTTGAAGATGTTCGACATATGGGGCAACGATTTTTATAGTATTCTCTACTTTGTAATCATCCCAGTGATCGGGCTCTGTAGTCTCAATGATTTCCGCCAGTTTTGATTCGATGCCAAATTGTCTCCATGTACAATTTTTCTTAATATTACATTTGATTTTGTGATAGATATAGCGGTTACGACATTTTTTATCACTTACACGTTCCCAAAATGGTTCATCCTGTGGAAAAGAAATTTGGTGTTTATTAAACTTAAAGCGCTATAAATCGTGTAAATTTCTCGCATTACATCTATATCGGTCAATTTAGCAAGCGGCAGTTCGATATTACACATTTTACCAAATTCCAATTTATCAAATTTAGTCATTATGTTACTTAATGGGCCACCATCATATGTTTTAACGATTTCGGTTACGACCGCTTCACGTAAACCTAACGGATTCACATTATCATCCTCTTTGCCAAAACTAAATGCTTCCGCGTATAGTGTTCGACCCTCTTCTGAAAGGAAATTTTCACTTTCAAATGATGGTTTATAAATGTCGTACGCATTTACAATATCCGGCTGATCATTTGGAAATTTTATTCTTGGCCGAACATTTTTTAGAGTTTTTTCGATTTTTAAACGTTGTTTTTCCATTGTAAATTATTTTGAAAGACACTTTAGCAATAAACGAAACCGGACTCTATACAGAATAAAATTATTTTGCTTAGCCTATTGGATGGATGTCTGAAAATATTTTTTAAAAATTTTATTGTGTTGTGTTGAGTTAAAAAAATAAATATTTATTGATTCTAAATCCTAAACAATTCTCATAATTTTAGAAGCTGCCTCAAAACCACTTTCAATTTCCCCCTCAAGGTAACCATAATATAAGTCCGATGTTGCCTCCCCAGCAATATATAACATTTCTTTGCCGCTTCGATTTTTGACCGGAATCGCCAAATTCGAATTCACAATGTTATTATCAAATGCGGATTTCATGCGATACGAATATATACCGCGACAACTGACACTCTTACTATATTCGGTGCGATAAACAGCCACAGGTTCGGTAACATTAACCTTATTCTTTAGCATTCGTCGATAAATAGTCAAAATTTCATTTTCTATGATGTCCGTGTCCACATTATGTAATTCTTTTGCGTGCGGACCAACAAACAGCGCTTGCAACAATTTCGGATTAGTTTCATCTTCGAAAATACCTACAAAGGAGCGCAACCAATATTTACCGGTAAAACGAAGCAATTGAAAATCTTCATGGCTCCACAATATTGAAAGGGATGAAACGTGTGCGATGCGTGAAATCGGAAAATCAAATTCAAATGTTATCCGTTCAAATGATTTAACATTTAAATTTTGGATTACTTGAATGTGTTCGTGTGGAAGTCGTGGCGTAAAATAATTTTGATAGTTATGCTTTAAGATTCCAAAGGGCACGGCCATGATTACTTTGTTACCCGTGTAGGTTTTATTGTTTGATGTCGTCACAATAACGTTACTGCTTTGAAAATCAATATTTGTGACAAACGATTCCAGTTTAATGTCGATTTCCATTTGGTTTGACGCATTTGGATATTTATTCTGAAATAAATGAAAACAGTGCACGTTAAGCAATGCCAGGACATTTAACATTGTATTGTTTAGGAATATGTACTTACCAGCAGAACGTCAATTACAGTTGAAATCGATTTACTTTGTAACGTAAATTCCTCGGTATTTTTACCAAAAATAATTTCAGACACAACCGCTGCCGATAATTCGGTTAAATTTTCAATTGGATAATATTGGTAAAGGAAATTTTCATAAAATCCGATTGTCTGTTGCTGCAAAATTTCATCAAATTTTTTATATTTTTTCTTTCGTTTGATCTGATGGGAGACACTAAAATAAACATAGCATCAAAAAGACCGTTAAATAAACCGGCATTTGTAAATTTAGCTTACAATGTTGTAATAAAATCTTCAATTGGTCGCTCTTGTGTGACCCCATTCAACAGCTTCAAATGTATACTGGCGGCTAATTGCAAAATTTTATCTTTTAATTTGGGTGGATATTCAAATGCTTTGTATGTGAAAAATTTCTCAAGATTTTCATCACGTTCCGGTTTGGAGGTGACCAAGTTTAAAGGTGCAAGAATATTATGGATATGAGTTCCTGGTTGATAATTTAAAATGCTGGAAAATAATGAAATTTATTTATGTAAGTATAATGAGCTGTCAACGACTTAAGGACGTCAGAAGAGAAAATTGTGAAGAAGGAAGAAGAGCTTCTATTTTAAGGAGAATCTTGTTGTTTGTACATTTCCGTAGAACGAAGAATTGTTATATTCCAACGAACAACCTACCAATTTGTCTAATGTACGAGTAGGTTAATAAAATCTGCAACTGTGCTCTGATCGCAGCAGGTTTCGAGATCCACAATTGTTGTGCTAACTTCCAATTGGATCGCTTGATTATTTCTACCCAATTCATAGATAAATCAATTTTATTTCAAATATAATGGGCTGAAGCCTGACGAGGTGATGGATGAGACCTTCGGTCCTGAAAATTAACTCAATTCTCAAAACAATCCCTAACTGAACCTAATAAATGATCAGCTTAATCTCCAACTCAAACGCAACACAATCACCAAATCAAACGCCAACTCCACCAAATCAATGGCCTCAATCGACGAAAAAAACCTCCGAATAACTCATCCCGAACTCAATTTAGCTCGAACCAAATCTAAACACGCTACATGCGTGTAAAAACTCAACTCAAATTAATCCCAAACCAAACCTCTTACTCAAATCCAGCTCAACTTCAACTCAAATCGTATTCAACCCTAACTCAACCTCAACTCAATTCTCAACCCAACCCTAAACTCAACCATAACTCAACCAAAATTCAATGTTCCACTTACTTTCAATGTTCCTTCCAACTCAAACCCTAAATCAAAACGGTTCCAGAACTACATGAGCTCAATTGCAGCCCTCAACTCAATTCCAAACTCAACGCTCTGCTAAATCCCCAAATCAACGTGGTCCGAAAAGATCCATTTCAACTTAACCTACAACTCTCCACAAATAGATCCACAACTGAACCCTCACTAAACCTTACTCAAGCCCAACTCAACTCCCAACGCAACCCTCAACTCAATCTCAAACTTAATCCCTAAACCAACATGGTCCGAAAGCTGCATGTGTCTATGAACTCAACTCAATCCTAACTGAACTTCCCGCCCGACCCTAAATTTAACCCCAAACTCAACGTCCAACTACATATATTCGTACATGAACTCAACTCAAAACAACTAACTTTCAACAACTTGCCTCAATGTAACCCCAATTAAATTCCCAACTTAACCGCTGACTTCTACTCAAATCATTCCCAACTCAGCTACAACTCAACCCTAACTCAGCCCAGTCTAGCCCCAACTCAACTTTAACTCGACCAGCAACCCAGCTTTTAAGTCAACCAAAAACTTACGTCCAACTCAACTTCCAAATCAACATTGTCTTAAAAACTAGGTGAGTTCTTGTACTCAACTCAAGCTAACTCTAATTCATTCGTCAATTTACACACAAATAAATCCCCAGCTGAACTGCTTATTAAACCCTAACCCAGTTTCAACTCAACTGCAACTCAACTCCAACACAATCCTTAAATCAACCGTAAACTCAATGCCGAACTCCATCCTGAAACCAACATAGATAAAAAATTGCTCAATAAACCCTAATCCAAACCCAACTCAACTCCAACTCGACAATTCAACAAGCAAATGGAACCCAACTCAACCCTCAACACAACCACAAACTTAATGCCCAAATATAAAGGGCTGAAACCTCTTGAGGTGATCAGGGGGGCTATTTGTGAATTCGACTCGAACGTGTTCGAAACTTCGAAATACAAGATTCGCATTTGATTTATGGTAAATAAGAAACGAACGGATCTGTATCAATTCAAATAAGAATCCAATACTTCAAAGACTCGAATGCGTTCGAATCAAATTCACAAATAACCGTCCAGAACTTCAGTCCTGAAAATTAACTCAACTCCCAAATCAATTCCTAACTGAACCTTTCAACTCAATCTTGATGTGAACTTCTAACTCAATTTACAACTCATCCTCCAACTCAATCTCAATGCAATCCTAAATGCAATTACTAAATTAACCGCAACCAGACCTTCAACCCAATCACCAAATCAAGTTTCAAATCAACCCATAACCTAACCCCGAATTAATTGTTAAATAATTCAATAACCGAACAATTCACTTAACTCCAACGCAAGCTAACTAAATCCTAACTCAACTTCAAGTCAACTTAGCTGGAACCAAATCTCAATTCTCTACTCAACGCCGCACTGAATGGCTAATCCGCGTGTATAAACTCAACTCAGCTCAATTCAATCTAATCTCCTACTAATCCCTGAACTCGACCCCAAATTGTCCCTAACCGAACCCCTGACTCCAATCCAACTCAAACCCTATTCAAGCCTAATTTGACCTCAATTGAACACTACCGCAAACTCAACTATAACTCATCCCCAAATGAACCCTCAACTGGAGCCTCAACTCAATGTTCAAATCAAACCCAAAATCGACACGGTTCGAAAACTACATGCGTATATGAACTCAACTTATTCTAATCTCCGTTGCAATCACCAACTCAAATCCCAAATACATCCCTACCTAGCTGAACTTCAACTCAACACTCTACTCGACAACTAAATCCTTAAAGCAACCCTCAACTCAACCCCCAGTAACATGCACTGAAAATTAGACTGGTATACTCGGTGATACTAGGCAGATGAAGTGGCATATTGTCATTGAAATTGACGACTTTTACAATTGCTACTACGTAGAATCATATCATCATATCATCGTGCAATCATAGCATCATACCAGCATATGTACGATCGTACCATCATACTATTAAATAATCATTCCATCACACTATCATTCCATTATACCACCATAACATCATGACACTATACCATCACACCATCATACCATCATACCATCATACCATCATACCATCATACCATCATACCATCGACACTGCCATACCTTCATACCGTCTTACCGTCGTACCATCGTACCTTTACACTATCATACCATTATACCATACGAGTAAACCTTCATCACCATCACCATCAATATCATCGTCACTGTTACCATCACTATCATTGTCACCATAATTATCATCCCTCAAAAATAGGATGGAGGTTTGAGATATTAACAGTGACCTTTCTTAAGTCGTATACAATATTTCTGTAAAGTTTGGTTCAAATTGGTAAAGGTGTGTGGATTTGTTTAAATATCATACACATATATATATATATATATATATATACATACACATACACACAAACACCCACTTTCATATCTACAGGTTGCTCAACTGTTTACTAAATCCTAATCGAACCCAAACTCAACTCTAACTCAGCCCAAATTCAACCCGCCCCAATGGAAACCAACTCAACCACAAACTCAATGCCCCAGTAAATCCTCAAACCAGCATATATAAAAAATTGGTCAACTCATCCTAACCACTATATCATTATATTATAACTCCAACTCAACCTGCAAATTGACCCCTAACTTAACCTTCAACTCAACTCCAAATTCAATGCCCAAGTCAATCTTCAAACCAGCATATACTCAAATTTGCTAAATATTTATATAAACAGATGATTTTGGATCAATTCGTATGGCAGGTACCCGACTCTCTTGATGTACAAGTTCCAAAAGTTTTCAATTCTCTGCCTTGACCATAGAAACAGATTGGAGAAAAAAAAATTCTAAATCCGATAAGCCGTTAATCCGCTAAGCCGTTAACGAGGCGGACGGACATTTTTTTTTTTTTTTTTTGCAATTTCGGACTCAGGGATTTTGAACCAATCAAATTTTTGGTCATTTTTGACAAGATTTCAATATTTTGGGCCTTTTGAACATTTATGAATTAAATCTGCAAATTGTATAACTTTGCCAATTAACTATGGTAACACCTAACATATTTACACCTTCGTCCCACACAGTTTCCACATAAATCTGGTTTAATTTTATATTTACAGAAAATGATGTTCGGTTGCAACAGCGATACGCGCGCACTGTGATCTTCTGAACAAAGCTGATATCAATTGTAATTTTTTGTCATATTTTTCAAGGTCAAACACGAAAATTTATTAAACTATATATAATCAGTAATGTACAAGACTACTCACTACGTAAGACCATGTTCTATAATATCACCATTTGGTTTCACTTCCGATTGTAAAAATCCGCCAATTTTTTTGTCACTCTCAATTATTGTTATGTTTCGATAACCATTGTTGTATAGTTTTGACGCAGCTGCTATTCCAGTAAGACCACCGCCAATAATTATAATTCGATCGTTTGTATGGGAAGCACAGTAGCACACGATTGCACTATAAACTACTGATATTATTAAAACTAATAAATTCATTCCATACAACACAGCAAAACAGCAACAAATAAAAAACTCTATCGTTTATTATTGTTCTTACAAGACTATTTTTGTTATGGAGAAGAAAAAAAAACTTTATAAAAACTGCGAAGTGTGATAAGAACAAATGGGATGGAGTCGCCATTGTGCACGCAGTATCAAATTTGTTGTGAGGTCATTGATATGTCGAAAAAACGAAACATTCATTTTTTGGTGTTTTTACGAGTTTGTGTACATTCTCTGTATATAATAGAGTTAAAATTCAGTACAGCTTGTAAACAAATCGTGCCGCTGGTTAACAATTCAGTGTCAGACTGGACACCTTAAAGGTAAAATTTACCTGTAGCAAATAGCAATTTGCTTCAGCTTTAGGTCAAAAATGAGAAACTTTTAGGAAAATAAAATATTACGGATTGGTTTCTGCTGTTGAAAACGAATTTTACTGATTACGCCTAAGCCTACATTTAAAATTGTACGGCAAATTCCAATTAGCGGGCTCTCATTATACCCATTCAGTTTATTTATTCGGTTAGACATCATTTCATACTAAATGAACGTCAAAATTCAGGCATTATATTTGGCTTAGCATCACGAAATTTAGATTAGGCACGAATTACGATAAAATGATGAAAAACTTGGCTTTTCTGTCAATGGAAGAAAAGTTATTTTGTAGAATTAAATCAACATTTTAAATCATAAGATCTAAAAAAATTAGGCCGTTGATTTGAAAAAAACAAAACAACTGAGGTTTACTCAAGGGGGTTCACAATACAATGCTCAATTTTGGGCAACAGCTGACAGTTTTAAAGGAAATTTTTACAGAACTCAAAACAACGTGGAGGGTTGGCATCGTCGAATAAAATAAGTAGGTGTTTTGAAAGTTAATTTGCTCAACTTTTTCTAAACATTTCATGGAAAATTCGATTTTATTGAAAATCAACTGTGCTATAGCCCACAAGTTTTTGGGCGGCAAAAATCTAAAATGGTCCGATTACGATGGTTGATACCTCTATCAATAGGTTTCGAGACCTGTAATTGCTGTGACAATTTTCATTTTGATTGCTCGATTATTTCTAAACATTTCTTAGAAAATTCAATTTTATTGAAAATCAACTGTGCTATAGCCCACAAGTTTTTGGGCTGCAAAAATCTAAAATGGTCCGATTACGATGGTTGATACCTCTATCAATAGGTTTCGAGACCTGTAATTGCTGTGACAATTTTCATTTTGATTGCTCGATTATTTCTAAACATTTCTTAGAAAATTCAATTTTATTGAAAATCAACTGTGCTATAGCCCACAAGTTTTTGGGCGGCAAAAATCTAAAATGGTCCGATTACGATGGTTGATACCTCTATCAATAGGTTTCGAGACCTGTAATTGCTGTGACAATTTTCATTTTGATTGCTCGATTATTTCTAAACATTTCTTAGAAAATTCAATTTTATTGAAAATCAACTGTGCTATAGCCCACAAGTTTTTGGCGGCAAAAATCTAAAATGGTCCGATTACGATGGTTGATACCTCTATCAATAGGTTTCGAGACCTGTAATTGCTGTGACAATTTTCATTTTGATTGCTCGATTATTTCTAAACATTTCTTAGAAAATTCAATTTTATTGAAAATCAACTGTGCTATAGCCCACAAGTTTTTGGGCGGCAAAAATATAAAATGGTCCGATTACGATGGTTGATACCTCTATCAATAGGTTTCGAGACCTGTAATTGCTGTGACAATTTTCATTTTGATTGCTCGATTATTTCTAAACATTTCTTAGAAAATTCAATTTTATTGAAAATCAACTGTGCTATAGCCCACAAGTTTTTGGGCGGCAAAATTATAAAATGGTCCGATTACGATGGTTGATACCTCTATCAATAGGTTTCGAGACCTGTAATTGCTGTGACAATTTTCATTTTGATTGCTCGATTATTTCTAAACATTTCTTAGAAAATTCAATTTTATTGAAAATCAACTGTGCTATAGCCCACAAGTTTTTGGGCGGCAAAAATATAAAATGGTCCGATTACGATGGTTGATACCTCTATCAATAGGTTTCGAGACCTGTAATTGCTGTGACAATTTTCATTTTGATTGCTCGATTATTTCTAAACATTTCTTAGAAAATTCAATTTTATTGAAAATCAACTGTGCTATAGCCCACAAGTTTTTGGGCTGCAAAAATCTAAAATGGTCCGATTACGATGGTTGATACCTCTATCAATAGGTTTCGAGACCTGTAATTCCTGTGACAATTTTCATTTTGATTGCTCGATTATTTCTAAACATTTCTTAGAAAATTCAATTTTATTGAAAATCAACTGTGCTATAGCCCACAAGTTTTTGGGCTGCAAAAATCTAAAATGGTCCGATTACGATGGTTGATACCTCTATCAATAGGTTTCGAGACCTGTAATTGCTGTGACAATTTTCATTTTGATTGCTCGATTATTTCTAAACATTTCTTAGAAAATTCAATTTTATTGAAAATCAACTGTGCTATAGCCCACAAGTTTTTGGGCGGCAAAAATCTAAAATGGTCCGATTACGATGGTTGATACCTCTATCAATAGGTTTCGAGACCTGTAATTGCTGTGACAATTTTCATTTTGATTGCTCGATTATTTCTAAACATTTCTTAGAAAATTCAATTTTATTGAAAATCAACTGTGCTATAGCCCACAAGTTTTTGGCGGCAAAAATCTAAAATGGTCCGATTACGATGGTTGATACCTC